>CAWUFW010009925.1:0-741292 GCA_963921515.1 Calotriton arnoldi | reverse complement strand
CTTTGCTCTATTTTTTCTGGACGTCGTTTTCAAACAACACATATGCTGAATAAAGCAACTTTCTTTTCTCTAGTGCTCATGCTTCAGATGTACATGTTGTTGGTGCTGCTAACCATGCCCTTGCTGCAGTGATGGTGATATCTGGTCTCATGATTATGAAGTGTTACTGTGCAGGAACCCATGTGGTCCAGGGGGAATGTGTCCTATCATGTGGTGTATCCATGTCATCAATAGCAGCATCTGAGGGTGTCATGTGTTCAGTATTTGGCAATGGGTTTCCTACTTACATTGGCAATTTCATATCTGTGGCTTCCACCCCTGCACATCTGTTGTGCCTGCCATCGTTGCATTTGTCTACTTCCCTGACCGTGTTGCCATCTCCAGTGGACATGCAGGTTTGGGCATCAATGGGGAAGGACTCATCCGTGTAGTCAGTGCAACATTGCTATACAAGTGTGTTGGATCTGTGCTGATGATTCCGTTGGCACATCCATGACCAGGCTGATGTGATGGGAGCCCTCATTTGGTGCTAATTGTTGATTGTGTGACCAAGTGCTCAGCTGACATGATGGGGCCCTACTGAGGCAACATATGGCACAGCTTTCCTCACACAGGAGTGGAGTCCCCTCATGGCAGTGTGTACACGTGTGACATTGCCTGCGCCCAAGGTGTGTGTTGTATGTGCATGTCTGTGTGTTCACTTCCATTCATCTGCGCATGCTGTGATCCCTAGTGTTGTACCTGTTTGTGATGCTTGCTGACTTGAGCTATGTTCCCCCAAAGTCTTCTCCCTGTGTTCTCTGTGATGTGGGTGCATGGCACATTACTGGTCATCAGGGTGTCACCCATAGGTGTGTTTTCGGTCAGGGCTGAGTTTGTGTGCAGACGCAGATGGGTCACAGTCAGGTTTCCCCTTGGCACTTGTTGTTTGCCCCTGTCATGTGATTTCCAGTTCGTGTTATCTTTCAGTGATTGTGACACGTTGTGTGTGTGACTGCTGGCACTCCTCAGGGTCCGGGCTGCAATGTTGGTTGTTGTCTATGTGTGTTCTTTGTGGGTGACCTTGGCTTCTTCATTGGTGTGTGACTGTGGCTGGGATCCCATTGGTCGGTGTGGTATCGCCGTCATGTCCATGTACAGCGTAGTGTGCAGTGTGTCAGACATTCAGGAGTCTTGTTGAGTGTCCATGTGTGATGTGTTTCTGCACCTTGGTTCCCACCCACCACCCTAGAATAGTCATGGGTGCATGTGCAATGTCACCAGTGCATGTGTACTTCACTGCTGCACATTGTCAGAGGTCGAGGGGTGTGGTCTTGAGTGTGTGCAGATGGGAGTTGTTGCCCAGCTAGTCCCCTGCCTCCATGTTGGCCTTGGCTTACTGGCCATGCTGATTGATTTGTGCTTGTGTAGGTGTGATGGTAGTTTGTTGCTCAGGACACCTGACTGTGGTTCACAGTGTGAACGACATTTAGCTTTGTCATCACAGTGGGATTTTTATTCAGCCCAGGGTCACCACATTGTGGGGGCCCTGGGGGTGGTGCTGTGGTGTGTCTGTGTCATGCTGTGTCAGTTGTTGTTCCTACGTGCCTGTGTGACATGTGTGTTTTGTGCTCCCTCTCACCTGACAATGCCTGCTTGCCCACATAGGGGATTTGGATCCATGAGTTACCTTAGTGTGGCAGTGTATGCACATCTGTATGATTGGTATTCAGCTCTCCTCATGTGTTGTGTGGTTGCCTGGGGACACTGGCACCCCCACCCTCACCTGCTGTGTATGATGACAGTGTTGGTCTGCCTGTTTGTGTTTGTGCATCTGCACCACTGCATTGGCATATCTTGGGTGTGCCATTGGCTGTATGTTGTTTGGTGTGTTTCCCCTGCTGTCCCTGGGACTCCTAGGTCATCGGTCAGCACAGTGATCATGGTTTGTGTGTCCCATTGCTGCCATGGTATGGTATCTGTTCACCTCACATCTGCTGTCTCCACAGGATATCTGCATTTGTGTGCCCATTGGTGCAAATATGTGGTTCTGCATTCTGATGGTCACTTCTGTCATTGTGTCATTGATGACTGTTGACGGTCTCAGCCCCCATGGGTGTTGTTTGTCTGCACATGGCCAAAGGAATGTTTCATTTGCACTGCAGTATTTGGCTCCCCCAATTTATGTTGCAATGGGACACATACACTACTTTGCCACAGATGAGTTTTTGGTTCTGTGACCAGGAATGATCCATGCAGTTTGGCAGTTGCAGCTCTTTCTTTGTCAACAATTACCTTTTGGTCACTGTGATGATGAGGGTGTAGACCCCATTGCCACAATGGTCAAAATGTGCTTCAGCTATGGACCCCACACTTGCCTTTTGGTCACTGTGATGATGGGGGTTTAGACCCCATTGCCACAATGGTCAAAATGTGCTTCAGCTATGGACCCCACACTTGCCTTTTGGTCACTGTGATGATGGGGGTTTAGACCCCATTGCCACAATGGTCAAAATGTGCTTCAGCTATGGACCCCACACTTGCCTTTTGGTCACTGTGATGATGGGGGTTTAGACCCCATTGCCACAATGGTCAAAATGTGCTTCAGCTATGGACCCCACACTTGCCTTTTGGTCACTGTGATGATGGGGGTTTAGACCCCATTGCCACAATGGTCAAAATGTGCTTCAGCTATGGACCCCACACTTGCCTTTTGGTCACTGTGATGATGGGGGTTTAGACCCCATTGCCACAATGGTCAAAATGTGCTTTGGCTATGGACCCCACACTTACCTTTTGGTCACTGTGATGATGGGGGTTTAGGCCCCATTGCCACAATGGTCATGGGCTGCTTGCATTGTGGGTGCCACACACATATATGTGTGGCACATGTGCTAGGGGGTCACATTGTATGTTCAAAGTCATGTTCGGTGTTGTAGGAATTTGACACAGCCTACACACGCTTGTCATGGTGGTGGGGGATGTCTTAATCTTGCATTCCCTAGGTTGTGGTGTGCTTGTTGTGTCATGCATTGTCCATCCTATGAGTGGGGGTGGTAGTAGTGGTAGGCATCCAGCCCCCCTGGGTGAGGGTGGTAGTAGTGGTAGGCATCCAGCCCCCTGGCTAAGGGTGGTAGTAGTGGTAGGCATCCTGCACCCCTGGGTGAGGGTGGTAGTAGTGGTGGGCATCCTGCCCCCTGGGTGAGGGTGGTAGTAGTGGTGGGCATCCTGCCCCCTGGGTGAGGGTGGTAGTAGTGGTAGGCATCCAGCCCCCTGGCTAAGGGTGGTAGTAGTGGTAGGCATCCTGCCCCCTGGGTGAGGGTGGTAGTAGTGGTAGGCATCCAGCCCCCTGGCTAAGGGTGGTAGTAGTGGTAGGCATCCTGCCCCCTGGGTGAGGGTGGTAGTAGTGGTGGGCATCCTGCCCCCTGGGTGAGGGTGGTAGTAGTGGTGGGCATCCTGCCCCCTGGGTGAGGGTGGTAGTAGTGGTAGGCATCCAACCCCCTCTGGCTAAGGGTGGTAGTAGTGGTAGGCATCCTGCCCCCTGGGTGAGGGTGGTAGTAGTGGTAGGCATCCAGCCCCCTGGCTAAGGGTGGTAGTAGTGGTAGGCATCCTGCACCCCCTGGGTGAGGGTGGTAGTAGTGGTGGGCATCCTGCCCCCTGGGTGAGGGTGGTAGTAGTGGTGGGCATCCTGCCCCCTGGGTGAGGGTGGTAGTAGTGGTAGGCATCCAGCCCCCCTGGCTAAGGGTGGTAGTAGTGGTAGGCATCCTGCCCCCTGGGTGAGGGTGGTAGTAGTGGTAGGCCTCCAGCCCCCTGGCTAAGGGTGGTAGTAGTGGTAGGCATCCTGCACCCCTGGGTGAGGGTGGTAGTAGTGGTGGGCATCCTGCCCCCTGGGTGAGGGTGGTAGTAGTGGTGGGCATCCTGCCCCCTGGGTGAGGGTGGTAGTAGTGGTAGGCATCCAGCCCCCTGGCTAAGGGTGGTAGTAGTGGTAGGCATCCTGCCCCCTGGGTGAGGGTGGTAGTAGTGGTAGGCATCCTGCCCCCTGGGTGAGGGTGGTAGTAGTGGTGGGCATCCTGCCCCCTGGCTAAGGGTGGTAGTAGTGGTAGGCATCCTGCCCCCCTGGGTGAGGGTGGTAGTAGTGGTAGGCATCCTGCCCCCCTGGGTGAGGGTGGTAGTAGTGGTGGGCATCCTGCCCCCTGGCTAAGGGTGGTAGTAGTGGTAGGCATCCTGTCCCCCCTGGGTGAGGGTGGTAGTAGTGGTGGGCATCCTGCCCCCCTGGGTGAGGGTGGTAGTAGTGGTGGGCATCCTGCCCCCTGGGTGAGGGTGGTAGTAGTGGTAGGCATCCTGCCCCCCTGGGTGAGGGTGGTAGTAGTGGTGGGCATCCTGCCCCCCTGGGTGAGGGTGGTAGTAGTGGTAGGTATCCTGCCCCCCTGGGTGAGGGTGGTAGTAGTGGTGGGCATCCTGCCCCCTGGGTGAGGGTGGTAGTAGTGGTGGGCATCCTGCCCCCTGGGTGAGGGTGGTAGTAGTGGTAGGCATCCAGCCCCCTGGCTAAGGGTGGTAGTAGTGGTAGGCATCCTGCCCCCCTGGGTGAGGGTGGTAGTAGTGGTGGGCATCCTGCCCCCTGGCTAAGGGTGGTAGTAGTGGTAGGCATCCTGCCCCCTGGGTGAGGGTGGTAGTAGTGGTGGGCATCCTGCCCCCTGGGTGAGGGTGGTAGTAGTGGTAGGCATCCTGCCACCCCTGGGTGAGGGTGGTTCTGGTGGTGGGCATCATGCCACCCCTGGCTAAGGGTGGTAGTAGTGGTAGGCATCATGCACCCCCTGGGTGTGGGTGGTAGTAGTGGTAGGCATCCAGCCCCCTGGGTAGGGGTGGTGGTGCTCATTCAGGCCCCTGTGTGCATATGTGGCATTGGTGATGGGCATCCCGCCCCTATGGTGCTGCTGTTGCTGGTGTAAGTATATTCAGAATCCCCGTGTATGTGTGTGATGTGTCGTGTACGTGTTGTATGTGTTTTGTGGTTGGTGTCTGGCTTACCTTCTGCGCCGTACGCGTCCGTGCCTGTTCCGGTAGTAGATGTAGAATATTGGTATGATCGGGACGAAGGGATTCATGGTTGGTTCGTGTCGTTCGTCCTTCTCGTTGCTTCGCGTCGTCCTCGTCGCTTCGCTTCGTCCTCGTCGCTCCGCGTCGTCCTCGTCGGTGCCGTGTTTGTCTCGTAGCCGTGGATCGTGTTGTGGCGCGATTCGGAGCTTATGTGCGCCTCTCCCGGATGCTTTAACGTGCCGTGCGTAGCGACGGGTTCGGCGCGTACGGGAAGCGCATCGTACTTGTCCGGCCGGACGGGGCTGCATTTTTCCTTCCGTGCGACTCGATTCGGCGTTTCCGGATTCGCCTCGGTCGGAGAACAGGACCTGGTTTGGGTGAGTACGGCTCGGCCGGAATTTTTGCTGTTGTGCGCATCGTACTTGCTCGTTCGGTGTGCTGTACGGATCGGTCGGGAAACAGGCTTTCGCATGGCTTTTTTCCCGACCGAATGGTATTGGGTGCGCCTCCGACCGAGATCGGAATCGGCCCCTAAGAGGAAGAAAGCACTTTGGAAATTCCTATTAAGGTGGTTAAATTCAGAGACAACTGAAATTAATTAGAACTCTGTCTTGTGTTTGTTTTAAAAATCAATGGGCCTGATTCACAGAACTAACTTACGTCAAAAACGTAAAGTTAGTACTTTTTGGTATTCACAGAATACACTTACTCATTTTGGTATTCACAGAATGAACTTACTCATTTCGGTATTCACAGAAGTTAGTAGTCCTAACTTTAGGACTCCTAAATGCCTTCTGTGAATACCAAAAGTCTTAAAGTTAGGATTTTTCTCAGTTTAGGAGTAGTAAAGTTAGGACTCCTAACTTTAGGACTCCTAAATGCCTTCTGTGAATACCGAAAGTCTTAAAGTTAGGATTTTCTCAGTTTAGGAGTAGTAAAGTTAGGACTTCTAACTTTACTACTCCTAAACTGAGAAAATCCTAACTTTAAGACTTTCGGTATTCACAGAAGGCATTTAGGAAGTCCTAAAGTTAGGAGTCCTAACTTTACTACTCCTAAACTGAGAAAAATCCTAACTTTAAGACTTTCGGTATTCACAGAAGGCATTTAGGAGTCTTAAAGTTAGGACTACTAACTTTTGTGAATACCGAAATGAGTAAGTTCATTCTGTGAATACCAAAATGAGTAAGTGTATTATGTGAATACCAAAAAGTACTAACTTTACGTTTTTGACGTAAGTTAGTTCTGTGAATCAGGCCCAGAGTGTCCCATGATTATACCTCTTTGGATCTCTCTGGACTGTGATGGGCAAACCCACCCCCACCTTCTGCCATCGTAAGCAGTCGCTGGTATATACCGGACCAAATTTCGAGAGTGACCTTACCCATTTGGGACTGTATCCTTCCAGCACGCAGGTGTACCAGTAAGAGGGCGAGATCACACACCTTTTAACTCTCTAAAGGTGCTTTTGGTACAGGCTGCTGGGTCGGTTATTGTGGTCTGAGGTGAATGAGGACAAAAAAAAAAAAAGATTGATGAATTTTAAATAAATTGTACCTAGATAGACCAGGTTCTTTTATATTGTATGTGTTTATCGCCATCCAGGCATGCCTTTGCCGTGCTAACATGTTCTTATCCTGTAGTTTGCAGAACTTGTGTGTACTGATGGAAGCAGCCTTTTCAAACACTGCCTGAGCAACCTTCTGATTCCACAGTTCCCTAGCCTGGAAAGTATCTCAGGACTTTTCCAGGAATCAAAGATGCAATGAGTTGCTCGGGCTGCTTCTAATTTCTTGCCAGTTAAAATTATCCAGGGTGCCAGGCCTAGAAGCTTTTAGTTTATGATGTAAAATTGAGAACTTTTTGCTGTCGGGCTATTACTTGATTTAACAGGCCAAACTCTAGACACACGTGTGCTGGGGAGGAAGTCCTTGGAAGGTAAAAAACATACTTGTATACTTTGGCCACCGGACCATTCAAACGACTTGCTTCCTTCTCCAACAAGGTTTCACTCCCATATGTTATTGATGGCAACAACTTCGCCTTTATGACCTAAAGGATTGGTTCTAGGCTGGAGCACCACTGATGTTTTGAAGCATTTGTAAAAGTATATTGTATGGCCTGACCTTTATTTCAAATTGATTATTTTGCCATTTCAGGTTTCCTCTCACATCAATTCAAAGTCCTAATTACTTATACTCTATCACTTTATCAAAGCTCTAATTTCTCCAGTGCCAACCTTCTCTTTTGTTGCCTCTCTTGCCATAGATGACCACTCTGGTTTTTGCCAAATTCACTTACAGTCCATTTGACCTACTATATTCATCTAACTTGTTGATTAGTGGCTAAAGTCCCACTTTTGTTTTTGTTTTGATTAACATAGCCAAATCATATGCGTACAGGAGATTAGACAATTACTTTTCTCCCAGTTTTGGTGGATGTGAGTTGACAAGATCCAATGCCAATGTAAGATCTGATATGTAAAGATTAAATAGCTCGGGGTCTAGGACAAAGACTTGCTTAAGCCCAACTGTGGTGTGGATATTCCTGGTTACACAACTGCCATCACCTAATTTTATCCATGTCCAGGTATTTGAGTATAAGAGTTCTAATGCCCTTAGCAATTTCACTGGAATAGACCATGTTTGCAATTTTCTTCATAATTGCCTTCTAGAGACCCCATGAAAGGCAGCCTTAAAATCTACAAAGCAAATATAAAGTAGAGGCTGCAAATGATCAGCATGAGCCAAAAGCATAGAAAGAGCCAGCAGGTTCAAGATGCAGCCTTGTTTTTGTTGCAATCCTGTCTGATTTGTTACTATAGTTTGAAATCCTTTAATAAAACAGGCATTTGGCAAAACAGGAACAGTTAGTTTAATTAAACATTACAGCTGGGAGAACAGTTACAGGCACAAGGTCTGAGGACTGTCTCAATATACAATTGGTATGTTTCCTTCTTTTATACAAAACATGATGGGTTATAAAGGTATCCGGCGAACCATATATGGTGAGGAATGTTGGGTGCTGTATTTGGAGTCATAAATTAATCATCTAATGGATACTAGAGATGGGTCTCGACCTCACAAGGACACAATGTAGCCAGTGGATTACATGTCCAGATGTCCGGCATGGGGAGAGCATGATCACTGCATGTGCTAGGTCCTGATTGGCTAACTCCTGTGGCATCTTACTTTTCATGTTTTTTTTTAGGAGCGTGCGTTCCCACTCCGGCCATGTGTGCTTTATTGGGGCAATCTACCTTGACCCTTGTAATGTCGCTGCTTCTATCCTTTCAATTGACCAAGAGTTTCCTGGCCGAGAGTTTGCCTGCCAGCTACACACCCTCCCACCTGTGACCTATCAATCAGCAATCTCGGGCCTTGGTCTCACAGCCTGCTTAACTACATATCTGCGAGTTGAGGTTGATGTGGAAATCACAACGGGTGATTTTGTTAATAAGGACGATGTTGGAAATAGCCCTTTCTAGGGTGCTTTCCCTCAACCTTTTGCTTTTCTCCTTCCCAGTTTTCTGCTGATCTAGGTACTAGCCTTAGGACTTTGAGCACATTTGACACTGCCATTCAGTGCCAAAGTGGTGTGCTTGCCATATACATACATGATTTGGCGGATTCGAGTTAGCTGTAAGTCCCTTGTCTAGGGGTAAGACATATTCCCATGGGATGTACCTTTAATATTCCTCCATGGGCCTGCAGCACTGGCTGTGCCATCCATGGAGGTAGCTCATCGATCGTGCCATAGGTTTGCCTTGGTGGTGTCTGTGAGCGCAGGTTACTGTTACTCGGCTTGGCATTTAAAATACTTTGTGCCAAGGTTCTGCATGTCTTTTGCTATATCTGAGTTCTCCCTGGTGACTGTGTGCAGTGTTGAGAAGGGGTAGGGCTTGTGCGCTTGTGTGTTACATGCAAAGGTCGTGACTTGCACCGGGTGGTGTGCTCGGTACAACGGGCCAGCTTCTCGCATTGGATTAGTGTGAGGGAATATAGGGAAAGGCTATTGAGCAGTATTTCCTATGTGCAGAATAGTAGAAGTATAGTGTTTGATATCAATGAGTTTGTAAAGGTGAATCCTCTCTGATAGTGCGAGTAGATCCAACATTACGTATGTGGGACTGTCACTTTGGGAAAATGGGCATTTCGATGCTCATGGCTCTTTTTGCTTGTCAGCCTGTCTCCAATTCACATCTGGGTGCTTGGGGGACAGCTACATGTGTGCATTTCTGATAGAAAGTCATAAACTGAAACCAGGAAGACCGTCACCCAGGCACTCGTCACCAGCCGACTGGACTATGGGAACACCCTCTACGCCGGAACCACAGCCAAACTTCAAAAGAGACTCCAGCGCATCCAGAACGCCTCCGCACGACTCATCCTGGACATCCCCCGACACAGCCACATCACCGTACACCTGAAAGACCTGCACTGGCTCCCCGTCAGCAAGAGAATCACGTTCAGACTCCTCACCCACGCACACAAGGCCCTCCACGACCTGGGCCCAAAGTACCTCAACGACCGCATGTCCTTCTACACGCCCACACGCCATCTACGATCAACCAGCCACGCCCTCGCCACCGTACCACGCATCCGCAGAACCACCGCCGGAGGAAGATCCTTCTCCTACCTGGCGGCCAAGACCTGGAACTCCCTCCCCACTCACCTTCGGCGAACCCAGGACCATCTCGCCTTCAGGAAGCAGCTCAAGACCTGGCTGTTCGAGCAGTAACTTACCCCCTCCCCCAGCGCCTTGAGACCCTCCCGGGTGAGTAGCGCGCTCTATAAATGCCGTGATTGATTGATTGATTGATTAAACTAGGGGCTTAAGGGAAACTACGGACCTCTGACTCTGAGGGGCCTTACTTGGACGGTTACGTGGGGGTGGAATTGGCACCTGTATTCCAAGGGGCAGGGTCTTGGCCCCACTGAAGATAGTAATCAAACCTCCCGGTGGAGGATGGCAGACAGGACACAATTTAGAGAGGGCTTGTGCATTTCAAAGGTGGCATTTTGAACTGATTGTATCTTTAAATGCCAATGTGGGTATCACTACTTAGGCTTTGACCTCCAAAAGTAGAAATGCTTTTGGATTTGGAACCATACTATGCTGGTTCGATTCTGGGACATTGACAAGAGGAATCATTAGGGTAGAAAGGACTGCAACAGGATTATGCGCAGACTTGTGGTGGCCTGGAGCTTGTCGTTCTCCAGGAAGTGGACTATCACTTTGTGGATTTTGCATGGGCGTTGCTGGCCTGTAGCTAAGTGCCAACTGTTGTGCCCCGGGTCCCTAAGTACTCTCCAAGGGCCGGTTGGCTGGCCTCCTGTCCACGAGATCTCTGAGACATAAAGGATCGAGCTGTTTCCTCAAGATAGTAAGAACCACACAGGGAGCGGTGGAAACGGGTGGCAGTGGTCGTCGGTTGGGACAAGAACCATTCTGACAAACACCATCATCACACTGTGCAAAGGAGTGTGCTACTAAAGATCAGCAGCCACCTGGGGTGCCAGGACGTGAGGAGTTTGATGAGTGTGGGGGAAAGCTTGCAGAGTCTGAGGGACCCTTGCTTGCAACCAGGAGATCTGTGCTTGCTTGCGCTCTGGAGCGTGTGGTGTTCGTGGAGTGTTGGGGGACATGAGCTGGAAGCTGACTGTTTTCGACCACAAGATTGGGAGAACAACAGTGCCTGACATCGCAGCCTCCCTCTGAGGTCACCAGCTCCCTCTCCCTGGGCACACGCCACAAGGTACTTTTTTGTGGAGAGCATCATGATGGGGCCCGAGGGGTTTCATTGTGCCTTGTGAGCACCTACGTCTTGCTACCAGGAGCTACGGCAGCTCACACCTATGCTGAGGGGAAACAGTTTTCCAGATGTGGAAACACCCCAGCTTCCTGGGTCACAATCTTTTGTCTACAGTGTGATAGCGATCCCGCACTTGTGCAAGTGCCACAGGGTTACAAGGTTTAGTCATAGACCTGTGATTGCTTGACCATTGCAACTATTGGATGTATGCGATATTGAGGAATGTCGTGTTGGATGAATATCTCTGATTAGGGCCTTTATGTTCATGCCATTGTGCTGCGTATGGGAAAGTTTGGCAATTGCATATTACTGTATAGTGTATATACAAGGTGTATCTCGTTTTGATTTCAATGGGAAAGTTCGACAATAGCATATAACTATAAAGTGTATATACAATGTGTATCTCGGTTATAGTTCAATGTGTGTGTAATACAAAGGCTAGTGTTTTACACATACGGTGTGGAGTCTTTTTGTGGCATACGCAGCGTTTTGCGAGGGTGGTGTTGTGCCAATACTTTACACTTGGACCCTATGGATAAGACTGACAGCTCATTGACAAGCTACCCAAGTGTGAGGACAGGTTATTGGACAGGTGTATCGTACTCATCCTATCTAGAGCGGTAGATTCTGACTTGCTTCGATGCATCCCAGCCGGATGGAAACTGCTGTAAATAACAGATGAGATTTCATTTTCATCGATGAATGCATCAATTTCCATATTAACAGATTCATAGACATAAGCACCTTTTCTTCTATCCAAGATTTGAGGTCTTCCATCAGCAATCCTGCAAAGTATTTTGATTCCACGTCTAAAAGTGTAATGAGTCAGTAATTGGTTTGATAATTCCTCCTCCCTCCCGTAGAAATGAGATGTATTATTGAACAAAGCAAACACAAGGAGATGATGGACGGAGCGCTGAAACTTTTCAGACACTCACCCCCAGTCACAGATCTGGGTTGAATCCATCATCATTCTCTAGCTCACTTCGCCACCCCAGTTCAGACACAGCTATATGCAAATCAGTCTTGACCCTGTGCCTCATGGGAACAGTCCAGCCCGAATTGCCAAGCCATGTCTTCCCTGGACTGGAAACAAGCATTGTGGGACCGGTTTCGGGCTAACAGCCCTCATCAGCCAGGCTAGCTTGAATCCAGTGGCAAAGTGAGCAAGGGACCCACGTATGGGCATACCCTGCCAACTTAGGGCGAACAAAGCAAACACAAGGAGATGATTGACGGAGCGCTGAAACATTTCAGACACTCACCCTCAGTCACAGATCTGGGTTGAATCCATCATCATTCTTTAGCTCACTTTGCCACCCCAGTTCAGACACAGCTATATGGAAATCAGTCTTGATCCTGTTCCTCATGGGAACAGTCCAGCCCGAATTGCCAAGCCATGTCTTCCCTGGACCGGAAACAAGCATCCTGGGACCGGTTTCGGGCTAACAGCCCTCATCAGCAGGCTAGCTTGAATCCAGTGGCAAAGTGAGCAAGGGACCCACGTCTGGGCATACCCTGCCAACTTAGGGCGAACAAAGCAAACACAAGGACATGATGGACGGAGCGCTGAAACTTTTCAGGCACTCACCCCCAGTCACAGATCTGGGTTGAATCCATCATCATTCTTTAGCTCACTTCGCCACCCCAGTTCAGTCATGCCGTTGGTGACGAAAGACGATCCAATATTATACAATCTTGAGGAATTCAAGAAAGAGTTTCTACGGATATTCAACAGAAGGAAGGCATCACAAGCTCCAGATAACGAGTTATTAGAGCTGAGGCAAGGGAACCGAGAACTAGTTCCTTACCTGGCCCAGTTTAATAAGTTAGTAGTGGAAACGGAATGGCCAGAGAACAAAAGAGCTGCAGTATTCTATTGAGGATTAAGGGATGAATTGAAAGATGCTCTAGCACAGATCCCTAATCGACCAACAGAGATCTCGGCCTTGGTAAATTTGGTCCTAGAAATTGACTATCGCCAAATCGAAAGGAAAGGTGAGAAAAGGAAAGAGTTTCGAGCAAGTGTACCTCGTTTTGATAGAGCAAGGTCGGATACAAATAGACCAATGGAAGGTTCGTCAACCCCTGAACCCATGCAAATTGGAACAATCCGTGGTTCTTTGACAAAAGAAGAAAAGGAGAAAGGGTGACAAAACAAATTGTGCCTCTATTGTGGAGGAAATGGGCATTTCGTGAAAATTTTAAGGAAAACTTGCAGCACACCCAGCAAGCAGAGTTGGATTGGCATGTGCAACAGAGGAAACAACTCCAAAAGATAATTTGTTAGCCAACACGTTACAAGTTTAATCTCCTCATCTAATCCTATCCATGACTCTGACATTCCGAGATACCACCTTGGAAGAAATTTCGGTGATGATAGACTCTGGAGCCACCGGCAACTTCTGCGATCTTAAGTTTGCAAAATTCATTGGATTGATTGCTATAAGAAAAGAGAAAAGCGAGGCAGTCTGGGCAGTCGATGGAACCAATTTATCTTCTGGACCCATTACAAGTCACACTGAGCCCGTGCAGCTAAAAACCTCAGAAGGTCATCAAGAAGTTTTACAGTTTAACCTGATAGACGCCCCACAGTTCCAACTCATTCTAGGACTCCCATGGTTGACAGAATATAACCCAGCAATTAATTGGAGCACAAGAACAATAAGATTGAATTCAGAATACAGCAAGGAACATTGTTACACCCAAGAAGAATGACAACGCAATTCAAATGCAGGAACCCGACTTTGCGAAAATGGAGTCTCTGTTTGTGTGATACAGACTAATGAAATTCCAAAAGAATATGAAGACTTTGCTGATGTAATTAATGAGGTAGAAGCAGAGAAGCTCCCACCTCATAGATCCTACGACTGCAAAATAGAATTAGAACCAGGGGCCAACCTACCTTGCAGTCATATTTATGCACTGACAGAAAAAGAGAACTTGCATTTGAAAGAATATCTAAAGAAATATCAGGAAAACGGATTTATCAGGCCTTTGCAATCTCCGGTATCCTCGCCACTTTTTCGTACCGGAGAAAGGGGCGAACTGAGGACGTGCATCGACTACAGGGCGATCAATAGAGTTACCATCAAAAATCGTTACCCATTACCACTCATCTCCGTACTCATCGATCAAGTTAAGGGAGCTAAAATCTACACGAAGCTGGACTTAAGAGGAGCTTACCATCTGATTAGACTTCGAAAAGGAGATGAATAGAAAACGGCCTTCAGGACAAAATACGGCTTATTTGAGTACCAAGTAATGCCCTATGGTCTTTGTAATGCGCCAGCAGCATTCCAGCATTTTATAAATGATGTATTGAATGACTTCATTGATAAGTGCGCAATTGTATACATCGATGATATATTAATCTACTCAAATACAGAAGAAGAACATCATAAACAAGTGAGATCAGTCCGGTTGAAAGAAAATGCTCTTGTATGCCAAATTGGAAAAATGTTTATTCAATGGAACGACAGTAGACTTTCTGGGATTCGTGCTCTCGCCCTCTGGTATTTCAATGGATGAGCAAAAAATGTGGGCAGTCATTGAATGGAAATCACCAACAACTGTGAAGGAAGTCCAGAGCTTCATTGGGTTCGCAAATTTTTACAGAAGGTTCATTCATGGGTTTTCTCAAAAGATCATTCCTCTTACTAGGCTATTAAAGAAAGGAATAACCTTCGAATGGTCAGAATAAGCCTTTTGCTCCTTGAAAGAAAGTTTCACAACGGCCCCAATTCTTCTGCACGCAGATCCAACTGAGCCTTTTTATCTTGAGACTGTGCTTCGGAGTTGGCTATTGGAGGGGTCCCTTCGCAAAGACACAAGGAAACAGGACAGTTACATCCGGTGGCCTACCAATCTCGAAAACTGGGTCCAGCAGAGGTCAACTATACCATCACTGACAAGGAACTACTGGCCATTAAAGATGCGTTCAAGGAGTGGAGACACTATCTGATGGGAGGGAAACATACCATGACAGTCTTCAAGACCATCGAAATTTAAAGTTCTTAAAGTCGGCATGAACACTCACTCCGAGACAACTCAGGTGGTCTTTGTACTTTGCTGACTATGATTTTATCATCACCTTTAGACCTGGAAATAAAAATGGTAAGGCTGATGCCCTTTCTAGGTTAGACACCAAGAATCAGAAAATGAAAATTGAGGATCAGAAAAAAATTCCTGAGGAAAAGTTCGTAGGAGCAGTTTCTAAAGAAAATTTTGAGGAACGAGTTCGTCGTTCCCTAGAGAAGGAAGAAATGATGCAGTGGGCCAAAGAAAATCCAATAAGAGAAATTCGAAATGGTTTACCTTATCAAGAGAAGACATTGTATGTACCTACAAGAGAAATACAGGCCCAAGTATTGTATGAATGCCACGACAGTCCCTTAGCGGGGTGCAAAGGAGTTCAAAAGACCGAAGATCTAATTAAAAGAAATTTCTGGTGGCCACACATGAACCAAGATATAAGACAGTATGTGATTGGCTGCGAGACTTGTGCTCAAGGAAAATCGGAACGGCAGTCTCCTAAGGGGTTGTTACAACCCCTACCAACACCTCCCTAGATCTAATAGTGGATCTTCCTTCGAGTCAAGGCTATGACACAATCTAAGGGGCATATTATCAAGAAACGGCGTTAAAATTATCGCCGCTTTAGCGGCAGAAAACTGCCGCTAAAGGGGCGATAATGGGCTTCATAATATGCCCTTGAGAATTCCAATAGAAGCCCATGTTCTGGTGTCAACATGGGCTTCTGTTGGAATTCTCAAGGGCATATTATCAAGCCCATTATCGCTGCTTTAGCGGCAGTTTTCTGCCGCTAAAGCGGCGATAATTTTAACGCTGTTCTTGATAATATGCCCCTTAGTCTTTGTCGATACATATAGTAAAATGACACATTTTGTACCCCTCAAAGGATTTCTCACAGCAAGACAACTAGCTCAACTTTTAAATAAACATGTCATTTGACTTCATGGTATTCCAAAGATTCTAATTTCTGACAGAGGCTCTCAATTTGTATCCAAATTTTGGAGCGCTTATACTAGCAGTTTACACATTGAAACCCATTACTCGACCAGTTTCCATCCAGAAACCGATGGGCAAACTGAGAGAACAAACTAAGAACTGGAGCAATACCTCAGACTCTTTTTGCTAAAAGAAGAAAGAGATTGGCCAGATTACTTATGGACAGCTGAGTTTGCTCATAATAATGCTAAGAGCGTGTCTACTGGTTTTACACCATTTTATTTAAATTCTGGCCGCCATCCAAATTCCCTAATCGAGTGTAAAGAGGTAGAGGTACCAGCAGTCAAAGATGTAGCTAAACACATAGCTGAGATCCAGCACACAGCTGAACAAAATTTGAAAATTGCTAAAGAGCGTTATAAACACTATGCTGACAAAAAGAGACAAAAGGAACCTGTACTTCAAGTGGGTGAAAAAGTTTGGTTAAGTACAAAAAACATAAGACTAAAAGGTGACCGCAAATTTCAGCCACGTTTCGTGGGTCCTTATTCCATTGAGAAAATGATCAATCCTGTAACGTTCCGTTTAACACTTCTAAATCACTTAAAAATTCACCCAGTTTTTCATATCTCTTTCTTAAAAAGGTTTCCTCAGAATTGATATTATCTACTCTTCCCGAACCTTTGGATGTTGAAGGTGGAGTTGAGTATGAGTTTAAAAGGATCCTAGATTCGAAAAGAGTTAGAGGTGACCTGTTTGACCTGATCGATTGGAAAGGTTATGGACCAGATGAAAGATCTTGGGAGAAGCACACGGATGTTCATGCTCCACGCCTAATTAAAGCCTTTCACAAAACATTTCCTACAAAACCATGATTGGTGGCAACCTCCTTGAGAGGGGGTACTGTCAGAGCTCCCAGGAAGGTTTCCATCAATCATCTAATAGTAGCAGGCACACTTGGAGGAAAGGTCTCCAAAAGGCACAAATACCTTTGCTCTAATGGGAAATGGAGATCAAGCTGGCGACATTGGAAAACCAAGATGTCTCCCGACTTGGTTCCTCCTGTTGCGTTCTAGTTGTTTTTTCTTGAAGACAGGTTTGGAATGTGAAGCGTGTCCAAGTTCTAAACGGCACACTTCACCTGAAGATTTCCCGTGAGTAGAAGTTTCTTGATGGTCCTCCGTCGGTTAGTTAGTCAAGGTAGAGTCGACGCTAACTACATTGTTTATTGTTGCTTCGGTAATTTATTCTTGTAAGAAAATCATTTCCGCGCATGCCCCAAACCTTTGGTAGTGTCTCTCAGTTGGGCAACCTCGCTCTGTGAGGTAGAGCGTCATTCAAGAATTTAGGTTGTCTAGGTTACCTGGGATAATCAAGCCGTTACTAGTGAGCGCGTTCGCTCGACAATTTATGTGAGGAATATAAACTCGTGCTGTCGAACGCACCGCGTTTGGCAGAATTTCCTTTGAGGTCAAAAGAGTCAGGAACCTTTTTCTGAGACACGTAATTGCGTGTGTAAGAAGCAGGTTCGAATACACTGAGGGGTATATTCACAAGAACGTGTGATAACTACCGCAAGAGTAGCGTAACGCAACTTCCAATATCGCAGCCCAACGCGGGTAATATCCCTGTGTCAACGTGGAATTCACAACAAGGCGGTAGCATGCGATAGTCTGCCGAAACCACGGGCAATGTCCACGATACAACCATCACAATGAAGATAAAAACACAAACCACAACACCAAAAAACACGCGATGGGCCAAAGCGCGATGAGGAAACAGCGACAAGCAGCGCCAGGCCTGCAACACACACCTGGCAGGCGTCAAAAATCTCCATAAAAGTAGAAAAACACCCACACACAAACTGACCAACACACAAGCACCATGGAGGCAGCCGGAGCAGGCGCAGAGGATGAGCACCACCCCACAAGCACCCCGGACGACCAGCCTGGGACCTCGGGGACAGGGAAGGGCAAGGACAAGAAGACGAGGAAGACCAAGTTCAGTCCGCAGGCTAACAGGACTATAGTTACGGTGGTGATGGAACACCATCAACAACTCTTCGTCACCTCCAACGTGTCATTGGGCACCAAAACTGGAATATGGCGGGACATCGTCGACAAGGTGAATGCCGTCGGAGAGCACAAGCGGGCAATGGACGAGGTCAAGAGACGTTGGAACGACATCAAGCGGAAGACCAAGGAGAAACTCTCTGCCAACCTGAAGGCAGCAACGCAGACCGGTGGTGGGGACCCAGCGCCACAGCTGGAGCTGGATGACATGGAGGAGATGGTGTCGACAGTCATCAGTGTGGAGATTGTGGCCGGAGTCGGGGGACCGGACACTGCTCGACAGGACACAACACAACCGCAACAGGGTGAGGGACCACCAGGTACGGGGGGGACGGGGGGAGATGGCCACAATGGCACACATGCACAAGCAAGCAGGGCACAGTGCACACCCACAATCACTCTGGGTCCTCGCCCAGACCCACACACTGTCACAATGTACAATGCCATGCTGTCTGAATGTCAACCTGTACCATGAGGCTACATACATGTGGACACATTGTAATACACCATCTCCCCTTCACATCGCAGGGTCATCGTCAACACATCCTGCAGAGCAGTCACAGCCACTCTTCACTGATGACGAGGAGGAGGACAACACCAGCATCGACACCCAAACCATCCAAGACCTCATTGACCACATCCGCAACTCACCTCCAGGATCAGGGCAGCCCAGCTACATCCATGAGACCCCACCCACCACCCAAACCACCCAGCAGGAGGCACCCACAGCCCGGCACCCTCCCAAGTCCCCCAGGAACAACAAATGGCCTTCCAACGCCATGTGCTGGAGGGCCAGAGGGAGACGGCCGAGCAGGTGCGGGTGGGGTTCGAGCTCATGGCTAACAAACTGGACGCCATCCTTGGGTGTCTATGTCCGCCCCATGGTCTCCAGCGAGCCCTGACTGACATCTCTGGAGTCATGATGTGGAGGGAAGAATACCTGTCCGCTCAGAGTGGCCCCAGCGATGCCAGCCTTGAGCTGGCAAACATGCGGAGGCTCATGGAGGACATGGTGCGGATGGAGGCGGAAAGGATGGCAGCCACCGCTGCACATCAGCGTAATGTAGCTGGGATCTACCGTGCCCTGCATGTCCTCGTCTTAGCATTGCTGCCACAAGGCGTGGCGATGATGAATGCTGCTGCCCCCACACCATCCACATCTCCGCCCCCCTGGTGTGTCAGTGCCTCCCAGTGCGGCAGGCGTATCCACTCCAGCACCTGATGTGTCACTGCCACACAGTGCAGCCGACAATCCTCCTCCAGCCCCTGATGTGACAGTGGCACACAGTGCCGCAGCCGGCACTGCAACACCCACAGGTGGGGCAGGGCACACACCCGGGGACGAGGACGAGGATGGGACTGTGGTCAGGAGGGACAGGCACTAGCATTCATTTCCGCCACCTTGCCTGTTTCTGCTTGGTGCCGCACATGGCCTCAAGGCCTACCACTGACCCCGGATACACTCCGATGCACTCACCTTGGACAGCGACATGGACTGCCACATCCTGTTTGACGACCAATGACATGGCGGACAGACTGCGGACTGTACCCTTCCTCTTCCGCAGTACAGGTCATCCCCGGATGTACACTGGCTGGCCCTCCACGGGCCCATATTGTGTAGTGTGCTCGGCATTGCCCTGTACCGCTTCAGCTGCATGACTGCACTGGATGTGCAAATAAACATCCAGTGACGCACTGCTGTGTAATGTCTTACGTCATTCATGTATGGATGTGTGGATGAATGTGGGGACAGTGCCTTTCCTTGCGTCAATGATGTTCATCCTGTGGGATGCCAGTCAGAGGGTGCGACATTGCATTTTGTGTACCGGGTCCCGTGAACACTACAACAGGGACACACGCATCAGTCACTTCCTTGTCCGGACATGGACTGGACCACGCCCAGAACCCACGAGTCATTGTTGCAAGCCCTGCGCTGGCCGGGCGTACGGCAGGCCAGACCACTCCGCTAATGCCCCGAGGGGGGGCCCTCATTGCTACCCATCGCAGCCGTACTTGCTGGTGGTGTGCAGGTCACTGGTCTAGTTGTCAGCATGTCACAGCCACTCCCTGAGGGCAAGTTTTCACACACACCACACCCATCTGGCACAGGCGTCACAGGCCATGTGACTCCGCCAACATAAGGGGCCGACAACGTCACATTCCCCTCTTCTGGTGGTGACTGGATGACAGACGCTCCACGGTTCTCACTCATGTAGGGCCCATGAGTTGTTGTGCACAGGGTTAGTGGCACACAAGGCCTTGCGGACGGCATGGGCCTACCACCACGTGGCGCAGACTGGGGTTGCACAGGGTTAGTGGCACCTGGGGCCTTGCGGACGGCACAGGCACCCCGCCATGGGACAGTGACTTGGGGTGCACTGTGTCAGTGGCACCTTGAGCTGCTGAGCGGGTGTGCAGCCTGTGATGATGCCCCGTCCAGGCGGTCCAGACAGCTCAGGTTCTGTTTGCCCTGCTGGACCGCAGTGTAGGCCAGAGCCAGCGGGCAGCGCGGGTCTACCGCCACGTGGCGTCGCTTCCGGGGTCCCAGGGTTGGTGGCACCCATTGGGCTGAGCGGGTGTGCAGCCTGCGATGGTGCCGGGTGCACTGGTATGTCCACTGCCATGGAGTAATCAAGACTCAGCACCAAACGTGAGATCTGGTGGTCTGCGGAGCTTGGCTGCATGATGTGGAGGGTGCCATGTCCGCGGGCCCAGGGCTTGTGGCTTGCAGTGGCACGTGGTGGGACCTCATGTCTACGCTCCGGTGGCGGAAGGTGAGCATTGGGGCCTGGGTGTGCATGGGTGGGCATGCTCCGATGGGCGGTGAGAGAGGTTGGGGTGCCTCTGCCTGGGTGTGCATGGGCGGGCAGGCGATGTTGTCTTGTGCAAGTGTGTGTACTGTGCCAGTCATGTGTCTGGGCTCTGTTTCAGCTGACAGCTCTGAATCAGATGTGTGACCTGGTGAACTGACCTACATACCGGCACGTGGTTGGAGACACACTGGTGGCAGCAGGTGAGCAGTGTGGCCTGGGTGCGCAGGGGCAGGACTCTCCCTCTCTTCCTCTCTCTCTCCTCTTCTCTCTCTCTCTCTCTCCCTCTCTTCCTCTCTCTCTCTCTCCCTCTCTTCCTCTCTCTCTCCTCTTCTCTCTCTCTCTCCCTCCCACTCCTCCTCTCTCTCTCTCCCTCCCTCTCTTCCTCTCTCTCCCCTCTTCTCTCTCTCTCTCTCCCTCTCTTCCTCTCTCTCTCCCTCCCACTCTTCCTCTCTCTCTCCCTCCCTCTCATCCTCTCTCTCTCCTCTTCTCGCTCTCTCTCTCTCCCTCTCTTCCTCTCTCTCTCCCTCCCACTCTTCCTCTCTCTCTCCTTTGCTCTCTCTCTGTCCTCTGATGTGCGCAGGACACACCTTCTCATCATGTTTTTTGTCTTACAGGCTGTGACCTACGTATTGTCCGGAGGGGAGCGGCCACGTGTCTTCATTTCATTTTGTTGTTCATTTTAATAAAGTTTCATTTGTTGCTTCGAAAGTGAATGTGTGCTGGTCATTTCTGTGACGACACATCCATGTCACCAGTTGTGATTGTGCGGCATCAAGCGGAATAATTTGTACATGTTTGGGTGTGGCTGATGTGGCATGTCTTTGGTCGGGGGGGTGCCATGGAGGGGTGGTCCTGGGGGTGGTGGCGGTGGGTGTTGTGGCCCTCTTGGGTGTCCGGGCCGCATGATGGGTGGCTCCATGGCATCTGTTGCCCTTCCGATGTAGCCCTGGGCTGTGCTCCCTTTTGTGGTGCTGGCTGCCGTCCGACTTTACACCAGGTCAGAGCAGGTGTAGATTTCCTGGTGCTAACGTGCCTTATCACCTGTTTTGTGTTTTTATCGCGGATGTGGCTGGTCATTGTGAATGTTGAGGTGTGCTGTTGTCTCGACTTTTGTCACGGGAACGCCTACTCTGCATTTCATTAGCGATATTTGCGGGGGTCCTCTGTGGCGATGTTTTTTGCGGCTGCTATCGCGGGTAAACTGGTGCTGTGGGCTGTTATCGCAGGCTTGTGAATGGGGAGGTAAATTTATTATGACTTTGGCTGCGGTAAAGTGCAGTTAATTCGGCGATAGCTCCTTGTGAATATGCCCCTTAGAGTTTAGAATTATCTAGTAGTTTTCGCTATATAGAAATTGATGTTCAGAAGTGTAATTAACCCTGAATGAAACAAAGAAGAGTCTTACCTGAAGGCGAGTTCCCGGCGAACAGCAGTTCGAATCTTCAAAGCCTCCTGTTGCACGCAAGTACTTCCTCTGGAAGGAAAAGAACAAATTGAGTTTAAGATATGAGTTATTTAAGAATATAAATATACTAGAAGAAAAGAACTACATATTAAGAAGAGGAGCAATTGCTAAGAAAACATTGGGGAGGAATCATTGTAATTAAAGAATATTCAATATTATAGAAAAGAGGTTTGTATAATGAATAGTTATAAAATTTCATTACAGTTTTCAGGTTAAACAAGGAATGCAGAAGAAAATGAAGCTATACTAAATCCTTGGACTGAAGACCACGATTTTCTGGCAGTCTCTTCTCTGTCCCCAAACCCCTTTCCCCCATTGGAGCACATTCGCAAGTAGCTAACAGAAAATATTTGCGGAATTGTTCTGAAGGGAGTGGGGGGAAATTACTGCGCTCTACTCCTGTGCAACTTGGAACTAAAAGTGGCCCTGACACCAATAAAGGAAGTTCAAAAATAAGATTGATTTGGAGATCAAGTTCCTGCAGTATCAAAGTAGTATCAATTGCATTTTCACAGTAATCCTAGAATTTTCAAAACTCGTTCTTCTTGTTAGTTGCGAGGAAGTATGTCCATTCAGGAGATGAGTATTTGCAACTAAGTACCTTATCTCTCATAGATCTTCTTAGTACTGACTCTTCATCGCCTTCACTTACATCTTGATCTTTTGTTTCTTCTCGGACGACCACTTTCTCCTTGTGGAACCAGTCTCCCCTCTCCTGCCTCCTCAGTCAACATTCTTCAACTGCCCCTCCAGGTTCCCTAACACTTCGACATTTGTCAGGGTCTGCATCAAGTTCTGCAACTACTACTGGGCTAAATTCTTCTTTTCCAGTTCTACCACCCAGTTCTCTAAGAACCTCCTCAGGCTAATCAGGTGCTATTTCAGTTACTAATTTTTCCCCTGCATATTGACTAACCAGCTCTCATGGTCTCGCGACCACCACTGACTCTTCTGGGAGAGGCTCTGTTACTTCATCAAGGGGACACAGAACCTTCCGAGTGTGGGCAGCGTGAATCCAATTAATGAGATCTCCACACTTCGCAGCAGTTCTAGTCACTAGAATGTCTTGATAGGATCCACGCGACCGAGGCTCCAAGCACGACTTACGTACGTGTTTGTTCACCAAGACCCAGTATGTGGGACTAAGGTAATGGCACTGCTCCTGATGTGGCAGGTCTGTAGTAGTTTCAACCTGATGAGACACAGAACGCATCACGTCAGTGAGTCCTTTACAGTAGTCCAGTGTCAAGTCATCTGTGATATTAACGAATGTATTGGCAGGCAGAGCTGGCAATCTCATTGCCATTCCCATGAGGATTTTGTGAGGGGACAGTCCTGTTCTACAATCAGGTGTGCTGTGCAAACCTATCAATACAAGTGGCAAAGCATCTGGCCATTTCAATGACATTGAAGCACACACTTTGGCAAGTCTCGATTTCAGCGTTCCATTGACCTGTTCCACCAGGCCTGATGCCTCAAGTCGGTAACTATAATGCAGCCTTTGGTCAATTTGTAGAGCAGCACACAACATCTTCAACACTTCACAATTGAAGTGTGTCCCTCTGTTAGATTCCAAAGAAGTTGGGAAGCCAAATCTCGGAATATGCTCCCTCAACAACAACTTAGCTACTGTGAGACTATCACATCTGCGTGTAGGATATGTCTCAACCCATCGTCAAAAGATACACACAAAGACCAGCACATATCTCAACCTATGGCACAAGGGCATCTCTAGGAAGTCCAACTGCATCCTGTTGAAAGGACCACCTGACCTCCCTCTATGACTCATTGTCACTGCAGTTCTTTTCCCTACATTGTTCTGTTGACACACAACACATCTGGGGCACATTACATCAGCCATCAGCCTGAACTATGGGTTAAACCACGTCTGCTGAAACAATCTCACCATAGCATCTCTCCCCACATGTGTCGGGCCATGGTAATGTCATGCCATTAGAGGTAACATACTGTTTGGCAACATAGGTCTACCATCCATTGAAACAGAAATTTCATCCTCATCCCTTTTAACACAACCTGAATTCACCCAACTTTGTTGTTCTGACTCTGTCACTTCCTCTTGCAAGCATTTAACTTCTTCCCAGGTATCAGCGACTGTAAGCAAAAGGTTGTAATTGGTCTCATCTGTTCCCTCATTTACATACTCTCCATTAAATATACAAGCATTGTAAGTGCAGTATTTTGCAACGTCATTGGCATATCTGTTACCAAGAGTCACATAATCATCTCCCTTACAATGTGCAGAACACTTCACGACCACAACTTGCAAAGGTAATTGCAAAGCCTCCAACAATTTTTTCACTTGTTCACCATTTCGAATGGGAGATCCTGATTATGTCATAAATCCCCTCTGAGACCATAACTGTTGAAAATCATGTACTATACGAAAGCCATACTGACTATCTGTAAATATAGTCGCTCTCAACTGATGTGAGACACAACATGCTCCACTAAGACCAATCAGTTTGGCCACTTATGCGGAGATTACCCCTGGTAACCAAGTGGCTTCCACCACTCCTGAAACAGTACAAACTGCATAAACAGCTATCAAATTCCCTTCATGGTCTCTTAAACACAAGCCATCCACAAACATTATGTAATCAGATTCAGACAGTGGCTAATCCTGTATATCAGGTCTAAGCTTGGTGCAGAGTTCAGTGACATAAAGACAGTCATGCTCTACTTCATCTTCCTCATTTTCAGTGTATGGGAGAGGTAGCAGAGGAGCAGGATTTAACACAGAGCACCTTTTCAACGTTACATTGTCAGCCACCAGTAGGATCTGCTCATAGAGTCAGACGGCTATTCGTAAGATGCTGTGTCCTAGTTCTGGTCAACAAAATCTCAACAGAATGTGGAACATACACAGTTAAAGGGTGACTCATCACTATACACTCATACCTTTCGATGATGACTCCTGTCGCCGCCATGACTTTATGGCAACCAGGCAGCACTGCGGCTACTGGATCTACTGTGGCTGAAAAGTAAGCAACTGGTCTCCGAGCTCCCCCATGGCACAACCTTCTCGTTCACTACAAACGAGCGACAAATCGTGTTGTTAAAATCAGGCATTCTCAGTGCCGGAGCGAGACAGAGACTTTCTCTCAATTACGAGAATGCAGCCAGACAATCATTGTCCCTAGGCACCAGTTCCAACACATCTTTGTGCGTCAGCCTTAGTAGAGGATAAGCCACTAGGGAAAAGTTAGATATCCACTGATGACAGTAACCCACCATTCCCCAAAACATCCTGACTTCTTTCTGCGTCGTTGGCTGATTCATTTACATGATCACCGAAATTCTCTCTTGCGACACCTTTCTTGGAATTTTCTCAATGTGATGACCAAGATACACAAATGAAGATACAAAAGGTATGCAGTTCCTAATATCGAGAAAAGGGAAAACTGGTTTTATGTGGTCATGAAGTGTAGGAGGATGAGGATTCCTCCTCTTGGAATATAGGGCCCTCACACACCCGGCAAGGTGTCATGCTTCATCATATGGGCTGCTCCTTGTCAGGTCAGCGCTGCAATACTTGACGGGCTCCCTATGAGGGGCTCTTTGGCGGAGAACTTTTATTCCAAATGCCGTTTGGTGCCGTGGGGGTGAGGGGCCTAATTAGTGTAGATGAAAGTGTGGAGGTGTATAACCTGAAAGAAATTTTAAAACAGGTAAGGGAGTACCAGCGAAGACTATTTTAATCAATGGGTCTCCCACCCTGATTAAAAGAAACAAAGGCGCATGTCTGAGATTATGTCTCAGGTAGGGCGCTCTATTGTGCGGTCAACATATTTCTCGCCTGGTAGTTAAACAATCTGATGGTGATTCGTCAGGACCTAATAAAATCAAATCTATCTACACGTGGGTGTTTGTATGGTGTGATCTACCCTTTTAAATCAACCTAACACATGCTTTGTGTAGTACCTGATAGCATATGACCAACCTGGTAAAGGAATAAAAACAGTTATTAGAATCAGATGTACCAGTACAAACAAAACTCTTGTGTTCCCTGTGTGACAAGCTCACAGCATACAGTGGTGATGACTAAAAACATACGTAACGTGAGTGCCATGTGGGTGACTCTCACAAACATTTTATCGTGAGGATTACACAGGCGCATCTGGTGGAACACCACCATAGTTGCAGAAGGAATTGATGAACTCACCCTAGTTGGGTTTCTCTAGCTACTTCATCGATACCCGGCAGGTATCTCGCAAGGAATTTCCTTGTGTGCTGCGTGGGTTGTGGATTAAAAGAAACAAAAATTAGAGCATATCACATAAACTATGTGACTAAGGTGCGTTAAGCAATGCAGGAGTCTTTCAAACTAGTAACGATGTTACTAGGGTTTGACAATAAAATACGGTGAGTAACGGGCTGCGCCGCTATCACGAACAGCCTGGGCATGAGTTGAGTAAGTATTACTTTGCTTCAAAGTAACAGCACTAGTATTGGTGTAGGTATAGCATATCTGTTCTATAAATAATCTGAAAACAAATTGTTTGCGGCGGGGCTGTCAGAGCTGTGGGCGTCTAGCGTGATGTTGAGCAGACTAGTTATAAAGCGGCTGAGGCTTCCCAATGTATGGGCAAATAATAAAGGTATCTGATCAATATTACCTACAAGAGCACAGTGTATTGTGCTATAATGTACTCACGTTTTGCAAAGTCTGCAAAAGGCTGGCCGACTTACCCTCTTCTGCCGGGATCGGGAGGTGGCGGGACGTCCAGCAGGCTTGTTTAAATACTGTGAGTGACTCAAGTGGAAGTGGCGGGAACCTTCCGCTCGATTCACAGCCTGCACTAGACTGTTACAGCTTTTGCAGAAATACGTGGGGGCCATCTTGGAAGATGGTTAATCCTAGTCAAAAATGACCGCCATCTTGGAATGGTTTTTGAGTTTACCCGGTGGTATGGAGCGGTTAGTGTGATTCATTGAGTATTATATTCTCATGTATGCGAAATATTTGAAAAACGTGGGCCGTGATATAATCGTAAACCCATATTTGTATCAGTGGTGTGTCAATCGGTTAGTGTGATTCATTGCGTGTTATATTATCGTGTATGCCACATATTTGAGAAACTTAGACCTTGATATAATCCATATTTGTATCTGTGGTGTGCATCACTCTATGGTTTGCCGAACTGGAATGCAAAAAGAAACCGGCTTTCTTCATGCAATGGTATGGAGAAGAACACCTGACACAAATCAATGACAGTTAACCACTCGGCCTCACATGGAATCTGAAATAGTACTACAGCAGTATTTGGTACCATGGCACAGCAAGGAATCACAATATTATTTATTTTTCGAAGGTCCTGCACTATGCAGTACTTACCACTAGGCTTCTGCAGGCTCATAATGGGTGAGGTACATGGACTTCCCATTATTTCTTTCAATATACCATGCTGGATCATTGTCTCAATTACCGGAGTGATTTCGGCAATGGTTTCAGGAGTCAAATTGTGTTGTGGACATCTCGGGTATTCGGCATTTGGTTTAATCTGAATTCGGACAGGTTCAACTTAAGTCCAATGTACTTTCCAGTGAAATCCAAACCCGAGTCTCTGAGGTCCAAAGGTAGATTTTCTGTTGTTATCATTGGATACATTCAACAGTCGAATTCTGAGTTGCCAACTTAAAGCCAAGATCTTCATCATGCGTCTGTAACTCTATCCTTTTTGGGGTGCAATAAATGGTGCAATTTAATTTGCACAATACGTTAGGTCCCAACAAACTCACAGGAATGGAATCAGAAACTACAAATTAATGATTATCCTCAAAACTCCCTATCTTTACAGGTACTTCAACAGAGATTGGGTTTCTCTTTTGCTGACTAGCAATGCCTGCAACTTGAATAGTCTTTCCTGAGAGGGTTAGGTTTGGAACTTCCACTGTTAATACAGTAGAACAAGTAGCACCAGTGTTGACCAAAAAAACAACATCATTCCCATTTGGCTCACCATCTACATAGGGGCCACTATGGGCTACCTACAAGACTGTGCCAAGTACGCAATCTTCCTCCCCCCTAAGGCACCATCAGTCGAACTGATCAACAGCTCCAGTTCCATCCATCTCAAACTAGGAAAATTGCTGATTTGAGTTAACAGTCTGTGCCATATTCGGATTCATATTTGGGACCTTATTTGCTGAAAATCTAGGACCACCTAGAGCCTGCTGTGGCATTGGAGGTTGGGGAACCTGCATTATTGGAGCTTGTGATCAGGTAAAAGTCTAAGATCTCGGTCTGGCTATGTTTTGTTGCTGCATAGGATTATTTTGAGGTGCACCAGCCCGTGCAATCTTACCCTGATTTACAGAATTTGCAGGATTAAAATGACATTCATGCTTCCAATGCTGCAACCTATTGTGATAATGACACAGATTAGACTTCTTCAATGTAGCCACATAAATTCCAGTGCTCTGATCTATCGGAACACCTCGACCTCTAGCTTGTGCCTGAAATCCACTGCCACCCTGCATCACCGGAATTTCTTGTTGATATACTCCCTGCATCGAAGGGGTATTTCTGTTAAATTGTGCATTTTGTATTCCCCTCTATGCAGCCTTCATCTGTGCTACCATCAAGTTCCCCGTTAGTTTTTTCAGCTTCATCTCAATTTCATCATTACAATCTTTTGCCTAACGCAGAATTTCATCTGCAGATTTATTTTGCCAGCATATCAAATGCTGCTGTATCATCATGCTAATCTCAGTTCTCAATTCTGTCACGAACCTGGACACAAAATATCCCCTATCGTTAGGCTTCAATGTATCCATCCCACTATACTCTTTAAAAGCCTGAAACAATCTTTCATAGTATGTATCAGTGTGGGGTTTTTAGTATTGACAGGAATAATGGCGCTCAAGCTAATTCGCGCTGAGTTTATGTTATACTAGGAGTGTGAACGGTGCAAACCAGGTCAGGGGATATGCCCTAAAACCCCCGTGATGGTATGGATAGAAATCCACACAAATGAAGTAGGTACAGTCCCGGGCACACGTAACGAGGATATAATATCAGGAGAAATGTCTCATACTGCAGAAATGTAGAGGGTCTACACCAGAATGATAATCATAGGTGTTTAATATAGTAACAGAGCATAAGCAACCAGCCAAAACAAAAGCAACCAGCCGACACGTGTTTCGTCACAAAGGGTAGTAACTCCGGATGCGCCGGAGTACAGGAAACTGGGAGAAGTGTTGTTCAGGAAGGAAAATGGTTCCGGAAGATGGCCGTTGTCGTCCTGGACTACTGACCTGGCACGCCTAATTCTATATTCCCCCCTGTGCTACTTAGCACTTGGTTAATCTCGTCGCCACAGACTGCATCGACTTTTAAGAAAGGTCAATAGTCCTCATTGGCTTATCCGCCGCCCGGCGATATCCGTCTTCCTTTCCTTACATTTGGCAGTAGTCCACCTACCGTGGTTCGCACTGCTCTTCATTGCCGTTTTGGAGTCTTGAACGGTCACTTGAATCCACCTTGTTGGCACCGCCTTTCAGCCCTGAAGAGTCACGGGTTACTACCCTTTGTGACGAAACACGTGTCGGCTGGTTGCTTTTGTTTTGGCTGGTTGCTTATGCTCTGTTACTATATTAAACACCTATGATTATCATTCTGGTGTAGACCCTCTACATTTCTGCAGTATGAGACATTTCTCCTGATATTATATCCTCGTTACGTGTGCCCGGGACTGTACCTAAATCTTTCATAGTAAGCATGAATTGTCTCTTTTGGTTCCTGAGTCGTTCAGTCAATCTTGACCCAATCAATATCTTGAGATGGAACCTTGGACTACAACCATGTCATTACCTGGCGATACTTTCTCAGTACTATATCCGAAGGACAATTAGTCATAGAATCCCTTGGTGGCTCTTTCTCTGGCCACTCCACAGCTATCTTACATACTGTACACAAGTCGCTCAGAACCACAATGTCAAACAAAGTGTTTTCACATGTCACTCAACCTGTTTACACCACTCCACAGGGTTCTCTCTTAACTTTGTAAATTACTTTGTAAATGCTACAAGATCATCACTCCTACTCCAAGGTACATAGACATACCCTCCACTAGGTACCTCTGGCAAAGGGGAAGCTTGTAGCTCCCTTTTCTCTACCTCCAGAAGGAGGCAGCTCTCCCATCATTGTCTTATGAGTGACCCTTTTGGACCATTTAGCCTCCCATTTCTCTAGTTCACTCCAAACCCTGATATTGTGAATCGATTCTCGAACATGCATTTTCATTCCTGGTGTTCCCATATGCTCCATGTCCTAATCACTGAAGGTAAGCCGATGGCTCTTCTGCAAAGCTTTTGTCTATTTTAAATCAATCTTATATTTTTTGGGCCAAATTAGATCATTTATCATGTGCTTGCCTTGCTCATCTTGTAACATCCTTACTCATGAACAAAAGTTCACCCTGTTGATATGTTTTTATTTGATCCAATGCAAGACACCCACTAATCATCTCATCCAATTCCAGTTTTAACTTCCCAACATCAATCAAATTTACTTTCAATGTGGACTGTAGAGTTCCCTTACTAGCTTATGTACTCACATTCAATGTGGCATTAAGAACTTTCAATAGATCTTGCAAATCCTGGACCTTAAGACCAGAACGTTCATCTAGGGTTTTGGATACCACCTTAGGTGTGCTATTCTGTAGGTTTAAAAAAAAAGCAGTTCCCAAGTAAGTAAACTCTGTTGCAGGGATTCTGCGGAGTCACTGAACAAAGCTTGGGATCATAGATTCTTAATAGTCAGGGACTGAGTCATCCTACCAACTGAGTACCCATGAGCCCAGGACCGACTAGCTATAGTGTTTCACTTGCCCTCCTTCTCACTCACAGAGGCACAAGTGATTAGATACCCCAGAACACAACACTCCCGACCCTCTTAGGAATCGCAGTTGCAGGACACACCCTTTCACTCTCACACTTGTACTAGTCCACAATAAGTTCTGACAGAGATACGAGAAAGGTTTAAAATGTTTATTTTAACTATTGTGCTCTAGTATGCAGTATACGTGCCACAATAAGTATGAAAATGCCTAACATAAATACGGTCAACATAGTAAGTAGTCCATAAATCATGAAAGGAGCTGTCATTGTTTAAGACCGAATTGCATAACCTCCCTCCCTGACTACGGAAGTAAAAATTATTATATATCAGAAGATCTCTGGATGTTGGCAGCAGATCCCATACCCTATCATATACTGATGAAAGTTCTACATCTCAAGTGCTGTCATGATCTCTTCCCTGCAAAGATCCCTCTCCAAGTGTGTGTTGTTACCTATTCATGCATACCTATATGACAAAAGTATGTGTTCCCAAACAACAGCTGCATTTCTGTGTTTTGTCTAGGTGCTAGGGCCTGACAGAACAGAATAACAAGGCGTATTGTTGTTTGACCTACAGAGTTCAGACTAAATCCCGGCAAAGAACAGAACATGAAAACAACAGCAGGCTCTGTGTAAAAGTACAATGTGGCACAAAGCAAAATATGTTTGTATAGTATCATGCACAAAGCAGAGGGCAGTCTGCAACGTTCTCATGCTATCATAGAGAAAACTACAATGATCCTGCACGGGACATATGACAACTCAATTCTGGTAACCCAGGGAAGGACCCTGATCTACAGATGGATCAGCACTAGCGGCATAAGGAGAACTTGCATCAAATGGGTATAACAGGAAACATTCTCCAACTCTTTGTCTTACAGGTGCAACCTCTGGAGTTTGTTGTTGAGTAGAGGTAAGTGATTCCGTGTCTTGTCTCCTCCTGAACCAGGCTTCTATATAGAAGCCACAGGTTCAATCATAACAGGAACTTTAAGTGCTTCTGGAATAACACAACCTGTGGATGTGTCACTGAGTTTCCTCTCATCCATCTTTGATTTACTGTGACAGTTCCCCTCACACTCAGTGCTTTCTGCTCAGGAGAGACGTCTATGACATTAGAACTTGTACTCACTGGTACAGTAGGCACTCCCATATTTCCTCTGACATCTCCCTCACCTTCTCTAGTTCGAGTTTCATGATAAGGAGGTGGTTGTTCAGACATCAATATATCTAAAAGACTATCACTAGTGTCACAATCACTATCTTCAGCTTTTTACCCCACTTCGTTAGTATTGTTTTTCTTCTTCTTTCCAGTCCCTTCTGCGCCTTCTAATAGTAGATATAATTTCACTCCTTCTATCATGTCCATCCTCCAGAGTTTCTGCTCTGCATCCCATCTTGCATCTGCATAAGTGCATTCTGCCTTTCTCACTCAACCCTAATATTTTTCCCTTTCTCTTGCATGCTGCACATTCCCAAGCATTATGCACTTCAAATTGTGTAGGTCTAGGTTGTGGTTTTATTTTGTACTTTAGTTTCCTTAAATTTTCAATGATCCTCACATTAAATGTACCATATATTGGAAACGCTAATGTACCTTCTTTCTCAGTGATCCTGTGCCATTGTTCAAGCCAAATACATGTATGTAACCATACATTAATCGCCATATAATGACCTGTCAAGCATTTCATTTTGAAACAAGCATTCAATTATTTCTTAGCCCAAATGCAATGTTTTGCTCCCAAAACTAACTTTGGTTCATCAACCAATAGCAGTGCGGCACCCTGTTGACATAAACCACCAATAACAGCACAGCTCCACACCAACAGACCTATCCCAGGGTGGCACACTATGATGACAGTGTCACTCCTCGCAGCAGCTCACCCTCCTTTGCAAATTCACACAAGCAGTCTCTCATCAACCTGCTTACAGTGGAATATAATACAACAGCAAATAACAATTGTCTGCTTCTCTAAAAGAAACAACAGAATGCAATCACACAAGAGAGACCAGAACAATACTTCCCAGTCTATGCCAACACACATGCAAATGAAACCTCAACCAGCTGGTTGTCACCATTATCAGTGCAGTTTTCCTCTGCGCATAGGTCTGCCACACTAATCATACCTCACTTTTATACTACGAAAAATGTCCCTATCTCATTTGGGCTTGTCGACGATGTCTTACAACAAACCCCACAAAACTTCAGCAGATAAATACAATACAGTGTTTCTTACACCTTTATATAATCCCTGAATCTTAGGCCATGTTGGACCCAATACCAACTTTACTACAATAAACACTACACTCACAGCACCAACCAACCATTACACACAATCTCTGCAAGACATCGCACAATTCCCACGACACTGCAAGCTAAGCATAAAACATTTACACAAAACCCTATTGATACTTACTCCTCCGCTGTAATAACTCGTTCTTGAAACCTCTGGAACATCACCGATTCTTCAGGTCACCGCACGGACATCTAAGGTCAATTGAACCTAAACTACGCTAAAATGGGACATTTCTTGACCCCTCTATATCAGGTACAAACCATCCAAGGTCTGCTACCATCTGATGAAGCTCTGGGCCAACCTTTTAATTTTCCTGAGAAGTGAAGGGGTTACTGACAAGTCTAGATCCATAAACTGTGTGATCAAATGCGACCACACATTAAGAGTCAGAGTCCGAATCTTAAAGTTGAAAAAGGATTTATTTTAAACCCAAAGCCAAGGTAATATAAATCAGATGCAAAAGCATAATATAAATATATATAATTCTTAAAGGAAGACCAAATCAACATGCAGTATTGGTCCTTAAAAGCAAAGAACAAATTAAGAGTTCCATAATTGCAATGCAAAAGATTTAGAACAAAATCTGATGAGTGGACAAATGGTGTCGATCCTTCACCCCATACATGGGAAGGAATGGCAGTATCTAGCTATCTCTACACTAAGCTAGGAGGTAAGCTAACCCTAATAATCCAGGAGCAAGAAAAGGTGTCAGCATTTGCACTTCTGTATAAGTTCTGTAAGCAAAAGATCATGTATATCATAAAGCCACACAATCAGAAGTCAGGAGAGATCTGTACCGCTAGAAGTCTAAAAGACATTTCTCTGACTACAAGGTAAGTTCATTAACAAGTAACCCACAGAAAGTTCGAGACACATGACCTCACAATATTCAACCTCATTATTTCCATTTCCCATGAAGTGTTCCAGCACCTGGTATAATACTCCCATTTTCCAGTATTTGCTTCTGAGGCATACTTGAATTCCTCCCTTCAACATTTATCTCAAAGAGATAGCACTCCCTAGTTCTTCTCAATAAATGTAATTGACCTTGCCAGTTTTTCCTCACCTCACTATCTTAAAATACAATGGGGCATATTATCAAGGGCTTTATCGCCGCTTTAGCGGCACTTTTTGCCGCTAAAGCGGCGATAATTTTATCGCCCTATTAGCAAGCTGTCACTAACAGGCGTTAGCGACAGCTTTCAGGCGTTAGAGGCCGCGTTTTCCATCGCCTTGCATGTCAGCGATAATTATCGCTAATGACAGGCAAGGAAGGCGTTCCCTACTAAAAGCGACTGAAAACAGTCGCTAACACCATTACCCCCTATTAGCAAGGCAGGCGAAGCGATAAAAAAATTCGCGCTAAGCGCGTTTATCGCTATATTTTATCACCTGCTAGTGAGGATGACTTACCTGTTTAAAGTATAGGAGGTGGATTCTAATGCTGAATCCACCTTAGCGATAATGCGAGAATATCGCTGCTTTTCCAGCGATATTCTCACATTTTGCCGCTATCGCTGGAAATATTATCGCTATGGAGATAAACCTTACTAATAGGGTGTTATCTCAGCGATAATTTCCAGCGATAGGCGGCGTTAACAAAAAACGCGCTAAGCGCGTTTTGCGATAAATATCGCAACTCCTTGCTAATATGCCCCAATGTTCTTTCAATAACTAAGAATGCTTTGGTCTGCACCTGCAAAAGGGAAAAAACATAGCAAAAAACTTTCACGTTCAATGTTAAATGTCCCAAATGTAAACTTAAGGCCCACGGTTACGCTAACTTAGCAAGATACTTTCAAAAACATATAACTGTGCAACACACATACAATCCTGTAAATACATTAATACATATAAGGTCATTCATCTACATTGTTCTTACACACATGAATACACTTTTATTTGTTGAACAACAACTGACCATGTTATACGCACAACACCAAAACTCTCATGATTCATTCTTTCCTCGCCTATGGAGAATGCACTGCATCAAATGCATTGTAGCCCAACACCAGTACAATCTTAGCCTATAGATGAATTTTGTCAACGGTCCAGCTGTTCCTAAGAGAAAAGTTGTTAATGCACATACTCATTTAGAACTCTCCATTACTGCACTTTCTATACTACTGCACTACATAAGTACACAAATATATGTGGCCTTATCAAGATAAAAGAGTGGAGCAACATTATGCTACTCCAGCTGCCAGGAAACATACTTTCACAGCCGCAAAATATTTTGGGGCAGATTTACAAAAAACTGGCGCATCCGTATAGATGCGTCAGTTTCCCTGCACCTCCATGCGAAACCCTTGCGCCACCATGGATGCGCTGTATTTACAATACGGAGCACCATGGCGCAAGGATTGACAGATGCGTCAGAAATTCTGACGCATCTGTCAGCACAAAAGTCACGCATTGCTGGAGTTGTGTCGCAAGCACGATGCAACTCCTGCAATGCATGGGAGGCCAATTTGTAATACACTGCGTCACTCCTTACCCCTGCTCCAAACAGGCGTAGGATTGTGACGCAGTGGCGTCCTAGAAGTGGCGCAGTGAAATCTTGTAGATTTCACTGTGTCACTTCTACAACGCTTTCCCGCATGGGAACGCCCACCCTGCATACATTATACCAGACGCAGGTACAATGTGACGCAGGGCTTTACATCGTGATGCATCTCCCTAGATGCGTCACGTTGTAAATGGGCCGCAATGTCGCGCATTGTTTACGCCTCCGGTGCTTCACAAAAAGTAATGCAACAGCGGCATAAAAGTGTCGCACGGGGCTTGTAAATGTGCTCCTTTGTTCCTTTCTGGCTCACCAGGAAAAGCTTCATCATCCAGCATTTATCAATGATCAAAAGCTTATTAAAGTGCCAAAAAGAGGCCAAAGGTGGCTAGCAAATACATGTAGCAACGTTTCACCACACCACTGAGCTTGTAGGTCAAGGTAATTTGCTAGCACACATGATACAAATAAAAACAATGTAACAAATCATCACTAGGTCCTAATAATCACTACAAAATTAGATTCATGTGTTTGCAATAATGCAACTGAAAATCCAGTATTAGAAATCCCTGCGACAGCATTTCCCAAGTTGTGTGTGTGTAGGGTGGTGTGCCTTCAGCGAAGTATGTCGTTCAGCATTCGCGCGACAGTTGACATTTATGCGCGTACTAGTTGTTGTAGGCGTGTCTATGTCAGGAGCTTTTGTTTTATTCGGCCTCTGTCTCCTAGTCTGGGGGCTCTGGTTCTGGATACTCTAGGTCATGTACCAATGCCTCCCACGCCCTAGCTATCTTTATGTTCCTTAGCCCTTTTTTGGCTTCTTGCATCAGCACTCTGCTTTCGTACCCCGCCCACTTCAGGAACTCCCTATGCCAGGTCACCATCCTAGGGCCCCCTCTCGCCTTCCAGTTCTTGGTTATCTCCCATTTAGCTAAGATGTCTGCTAGGTCTTGGAATCTGCTGGTGATCTTAACTTTAGTTGAGTGGGGAAACCAGCCCAGTAGGCAGCGGGCCGGAGTGAATGTTGGTTCTTTATATACGACTTCACTCACTAACTGTACTACTTGTGTCCAGAATTCTTTCAATTGGGGACAATCCCAGAACATATGGAGTACATGGGCCTGGGGTGTGTCACATCTCGGGAAGGCCGCATCCGCCACCTGGAAGTATCTACTTATTCGATTGGGGGTCAGGTATGCCCTGTGCAGGACATACTAATTTATCAATTTGAAGTATGCATTTCTGGATATTTTCGGTGTCCCAGCTAGTATGTTATCCCATTCTTTGGTTGGTATGGGTATGCCCAGGTCCCCTTCCCATTGGAGTCGAAGCTTCTCCAACGGACGTAGTCCGTCTGCGTTCAGCTCTCTGTATAGGCATGACACTGCTTTGATAGGGCCATATATTAGCAGGTTTTCTGCGGTGGGGGATCTACCAATCCCGTCCGCCAGTGTTTGCGAATGGCTGTCGTCAATGCCCTATGTAGTAAAAAGTGTGCCTGTGGAAGCCCAAATTCCGCCCTGAATGTCTTGAATGGTAGCATCTCTGAGTCCCTGTAGAGATCACCTATTTTTGTTGCCCACATTTCCTTCCACATCTCTAGATCTCGCCAGTTCCCGCCATGTGGGAGGGCCCTCAGCATGTCCAGGGGAATGTCTGGTGAGTATGGGGTCCGTACTCCCATCTTCTGCAAACCCCAACCCCAGCATTTGGTTTGCATGCTGAGCTCCTGAGTGTCCCCCCCGGAGGGTCTATGTGCTCTAAGAAATACTCTCAGCAGATCATTTAGTAGCACTCCAGAGTGCCCGGGATCCTCTCGCTGCCGTCGTTCTAAGGCTATGTTGCGCACCAGCCACTGTAACTGGGCTGCTATGCAGCATGTATCAAAATTCGGGGCAGCCAGGCCTCCCTCTGCCAAGGGCCTCTGTGATAGTGTAAGGGCCACCCTGCAGTGGCCATTGCCCCAGATAAATGTTTGGATCTGGGACTCAAGGTCCCTGAAAAATTTTGTCAGGATCCATATCAGCAGTGCGTTAAAGTAGTACAGAAGGCGGGTGAGTGCTATCATTTTGAGGAGTGCAATCCTGCCAGCTACCGATAGTGGTAGAGTCTGCCAGAAGTCCATAGCCACTCGTAGGCTGCGGTATGCCCTTCCTATATTCCCCTCGTAGAGGTCTGACCAGTCATGGTAGATGTGGACCACCAGATATGGTAAGCAATTAGTTTCCCACTGCAAGCGGGCCAGGTCCCGCGGGGGTTGGCCCTTCCGCGTCACTAGGTAGAGGCAGGATTTCGTCCAGCTCACCCTGAGTCCAGATATGGAACCAAATCTCTCCATCAAATCTCGGGCTCCTGCTAAATTCTCATCCCCTCCTCTTAAAAACAGCAACAGATCGTCCGCATACAATGCTATATGATGACAGTCCTGTTTGACTCTCAGGCCCTCATATGATTGCCCTGTTCTGGCTGCTATAGCAAGTGGCTCCATAGCCAGGGCAAATAATAGTGGGGAGAGCGGGCATCCCTGTCTAGTGCCGCGCCCTATCGGCCAGCTTCGTGATTCTGATCTTCCCGTGCGTACTCTGGCAATGGGTCCAGTGTAGAGCAGCCTAGTCCACTTTGTCTCTTTCGGCGTGGGTTTTGTCCATATAGGCCTTATAGTCAAGCACCTCAATATTTCTACTTGGGTCGCTACTGCCTCCCTGGCCTCCAACATCTCTGGTTGGAGCTCTGGGTGCCTTGACCGCCTGCGCTCAATGTCTCTTAGTTGGTCTTCTGCCCTCTCAACCTCAGTTAGTAATGTCTGCCGGATCCCTTTGGATTCAGCAATTCAGTGCCCACGTGTTACAGCCTTAAAGGCATCCCATTCTATTTGGGGGGTAGATGCTGTTCCCGTGTTCTCCGCAAAATATTGGGTTATTTTGGCTCTGATCATTTCTCGGAAGACCTGGTCCTCTAGTAGTTCTATCTTTAGCCTCCAGGTGGGTATGGAGGGTCTAGGGCACACCCATCATAAGTGCAGTAGAACAGGATTGTGGTCTGAGATAGTGCGGGTAGGTATTCAATCATCCCAATGAGATTGTGTTTGTCAGGGCTGGTAAGGTATAGATCGAGTCGTACATGAACCTCATGAAGGCCCGAGAAGAAGGAATAGTCCCTAACCTGTGGGTTTTTATGTCTCCAGGAGTCTACCAGGTTCCACTGTTGTTGCCAGTCAGATAACATCCTAGCTGTTCGAGTTGTCTGGGAGTCCTGTAGAGGGGGATGCAAGCGGTCCAGCTGGGTGTCAGGCACACAGTTGAAATCCCCACCAATTAGTGCCAATGTCGTTAGCCATGGAGCTAGGTGTCGCGACATTGATGCAAAAGAGGCACCCTGGTCACAATTGGGGGCATATAAGCTGATCAGCCTTATGTCTTTCCCTTCCAGTCGGCCTCTTATAGCCACATATCTCCCTTCCGTATCAATGATAGTATCTGTGAGTTAGAATGGGACCCCTGCTAGTATCCATATGATACTAGCAGTGCCTCCCTGGCATACCCTGAGTATGTAGTGAAGTATGCCTGACCTCTCCCTCGCCTCTTGAGTGCTTGACCTTCTGATGCTGTGAGGTGAGTCTCTTGTAGGAGCGCTATTTGCACTCCTCTCCTGTGCAGGTAAGGGTACACCTTGTATTGTTTAGTCATCGTATGCATACCCCTGACATTCCACATCATACATTTATATGCTAGGTTGCTAGCTATCTGTATATAGCATGAAAAGAATGGTTTCCCTTCTCGCCCACCCTGCACTCCCATCCTCCTCTCTCAACCCTTTTCTGAGTTATTCCTGTAATCTGCTGGTGTGACTCTCTAGATTCCGCCCTTAAGCATAACAACCAACAGCCCCAACTCCCACTCCCCAGGACAAGTAGCAACGTGCTAGTCATCCAAACTATGGTAAGGGCCCAAAAGGTTTGTGGGATAATCCCACAATAGTCTATAGTGTAGGGGGGTACCTCGCAATGGCCTCAGTGGCCGGGCCCTTATCCGGCTTCTGTAGTTGTGGCATGCTGTAGTGCTCAGGAGGAATGTTCGGTGCACTTCCATCGCTCTTTAGTTCTGTTCAGGTGTTGATGCTAAGATTTTCATCTCTTCTGCCTTTAGCAGATGGCGCCCGTGGTCCTATATTATCTCGTCTGCCGTAGCCGGAGTAACCACCGGCAGTTCCAAGCTAGTGCTCTCAGATACATTGGAGTCCTGATCTGATTCCGAGTCCATATGAAGGGGCATCCGGTCTGCTGCTTCATGATCCGATTTGCTCCCGTTCAGGCGGATCACCGCCTCTACCAGTCTGCAGAGTCCTAGTTGAGCCCCATCTTTGGAGGGCATGGCTGAGCTCCATTTAGGCCCCGTCCCCCTGGAGTTCCTTCGTCGGTGCCTCTGTTTTCCTTCTTTTGCAGGAGGCTTCGGTCCATTATGGGTCCATTATGGGTGTCAAGCCAATACCATGCCTCTTGTGGAGTTGGGAAAAATCTTGTTCCGCACGGGGTCACTACAGTTATGCTGGAAACATCATTGCATATTGGAAACCCTTCTGTCTGAGGGTTTTTTTGGTTGCCTGTTAGGACGCCCTTTGTTGCTGGACCTCTCTGGAGGAGTCTGGGAATATTCGCACAACCACGTTGTTAATCTTCAGCTCTCCTCATTTGCGTGCTTTTTCTAGAACAAAGTCCCAGTCCTTGTAGTGGAGAAGGCGCGCAATTATCGGCCGAGGGGGGGCTTCCGGCGGGGGGGGGAGGACTGATGGGGAATCTCTGCGCCCTTTCGAGGGCAAAGAATGGGGCAACGCTCGTTCGTAGCCAATTCTCAACATATTTCACTGTATTTGTTCCCTCAATTTTCTCCGGCATAACCACAATGCGAACGTTGTTGTGGTGCGACCTGTTTGCAGCATCTTCTGCTCTGCATTCGAGCGTTTTAACTTTGGAGTCCAGGTCATGTAGGTGTTTCCGCATCTCTGCTATACTCGGAGCCATTTCAGTTAGCATGCGTTCATTAGTGGCAACTTTCTCTGCCAGTTTCTTTGGATCATCTTTGATCAGGCTAAGGTCCGTGCCGATAGTATCTATTTTATGCTCTAGGGCTTCCCTAGTTGTTGTAATAGTGTGCAGTATATCTTGTAGGGTGAGGCCCTCTGTTGAATGTGACATTGGTGGAGTCGCTCCCTTGGTCGCTGTGGCCCATTTGTTTCTTCCTGCTCAGGTTCTTTCTTTTTGGTGGACTTGCCCATTGTTTTTGCTGTGCTAATAGTCCCCGCACCTTAGGTTACCTCTGTGTGACTCAGCTCGTATCTGCTCAGTCGGGCCCAGTTAGCAGGGTCCCCGACCGCTTCCGTGCATCGAGTGGCGACAGTGCTGTTGGTATGTGGAGTAGGCAGTTTTCTTTCCGACGTTCAATAATTCGCTCGGCTTTGTGCTGCTCACTACTGTGGTCCTCTCTCTCTCAGGGGACACTTCGTTTGGGGGTCAGCGTTCTTCTGATCCTGAGCCATTTGCGATATTCTGCTCCGCTTCTGCGTTCTGTTGCATGGTCTCTTTCCCTGTACCAGGGATTTGCGGCCACGCCTTGTCCTTCCTGCAGTTCCAAGAGTAGGTCACCCAGTTCTGGGATCGGTGCCTTCTGGCTCCTCATGTTCGCTCACAGCGTTGTAGGGTCTCTCTCTTGGCCCCCCTTTGCGTCCTTTGGGTACTGTTCTCAGGGCCTCCGTCCTCTCTGGTCAGTCCCCTCTCTCTTATTCTTGCGACCGTGTTGTCCCTATGCTTCAGCTGCCACCTCAATCTCTCCACTCAGGGCCGCCCTCTTCTATAGTGGCAGTTCTCCCCCCAGTGTTCACCGCACATCGCTGGTGTGGTCGGGGTCCCCCCTCCTACCGGGGTGCACGGGGTGGCATGGGCGCTGCCGCGCTTCCCCGTTTTGGGTTTCTTAATGGAGCTCTCAACAGTTATCCCCAGGCAGGAGTGCAGTTTCTCGTCCTGTGCAGGGTCCAACTCAGGTCCGCGATCACTGTCGTCCCCACCATGGTCCCAACACAGGCAGCTGTTGATGCGCTAGTTCGTGCCTTGTGAAGGGTGTCGGGCCCACTACTGTTCTCTATATCTTGTGGGTTCCCTTTTCTGCTGTGGACGCCCCCCCTCAGTTCTTGTCTCAGATTCAGACGGGGTCCTCCGCACCCCGATGCGCACAGGTCTCTGCAAGTTTGGAACAACCCCTTCTCCGCAGGTGCTCCAGTTCAGTCTCGGCCCCCTGTAGAAATACCTGTCAGCTCCATGTAGGGGTACTGCTCTAATCCCCTTGCGCTGTGTAGTTTTAGGCCACGATTGCGCCACTTCTGTTTCAGCCCCATTGGGGGCAATAGCCGACACAATGCCCTGTGTCAGCCAGTGGCGGCGGGGTCTGCCACTTTTAGTTCAGGTCCCTGGGGTGCTCCCCTCCGTTGCTGCCGTCCCCTTCTTATTCCTTGTCATATACCTTGGGCACAGACGGGGCCTCTCTCACCCCTCAGCGTTCACGGGGTGACTCAGGGTCAGGTACGTCTCCCCTCTGCAGGCATTCTGATCCGGCCCCGGTTTCCCGAAGGGGCGGTAGTCAATGCTGGGCGGGAGTGCAGTTTGTAGCTCCCCCAAGCCCCTGCTTTGGTCCGTGGCCGGTGCTGCTACCATTTTTGGTGTTTGAGGAGCCGCAATTATCATCTCCTCTATTCCGGTGGAGGTGGCATCAGGTGCAGCACGCCGAGTCTTTTCACGGTAGCAGGGTCCCCCACTTTTGTCTTAGGTTTCGGGGGTGCCCTCCTCTGCCACCACTGCCTCCTCTTTACGTCGTGCCACCCTCCACTGGAGCAGCCGGGGCCCCTCTTACCTCCGGCTCCAGCGGGTAACTCCGGGCTAGATGGGCCTCTCTGTCGTGGAAGCCCCAGTCCAGTCTCGGTCTCTGGCAGCAGTGTCAGTCAGCACTGGATATGTGTACAGCCCGCAGCTCCCCTCGGGTCTCGGTCGCTGCCCCGCAATTTTGTTTTCAGAGGAGGCGGCGTTGTATCGGCATTCTACTTTCATACTAGGGCTTTAGGCTGCGGATTTTTACCCAGCATCGGTTCCCTCTCTGTTCAGGTGTGCCTAAGTGTGCAGATTTCGAGTTTAATCAGCTGATATAAGCCAGGATGGAGCCAGATTGGGCCTGGCCGCGAGGAGCTCCGAATAGAGCTGCTCACTCCATGCCCCCCGAGGTATGTCTCTACTTGCACATGTTTTCTCATACGTGTTATGCATCTGAAGATGGTACCTGTGTGTAAAACAGATATACACGTATTTGTATGTTTCTATTATGTGTGATGGCACCAGGAAAAGGTAGAGATGCATATATCGATGTTTTCTAGAACATGGTGAGACTTACAACAGTAACATTGCAAAGATTGCTGTTTTGCATTTCAGGAGTTCTCTTGCTTCTTTGTGGACTTCTCTTGACTGTTTTTGCACCACTTTTACTTCTTTCTGCATTTATCTTGCCTCTTTCTGCCCCTCTGTTGATTCTTTCTGCACTTCTCTTGTTTCTTTCGGCACCTCTTTTGCTTCTTTGTGCAACCCTCTAATGTCTATCTGCACCGGTCTTTCCTCTTTCTGCACCTCTCTTATCTGTTTTTTTTTCTTTTTAAACTTTATTTATCAGTATTTTCTTATAGTCAGTACATCTTAAATCATAACCGGTGTATCAAGTGATAACACAATATACAGAAAAGTTACTTCACAGTCTGTGCAGTACATCTTATATTCAGAGCATGTTAGCATAGTTACGTTACATTTTCATCATATGGGAAAGGAGCACACGAGTGAGAAATATAATGCATTGGCAACAACCTTGTTTGTTAATCCTATCCTGGTTATCTTATATAAAGGTCAACACCTTGTACAGTTGGCATAGATGCATAATATCCTTGTGAAGCTACCTATAGCGTGATCAAACAGTACCCCACGCCCTCTCTGTCTACTCTTACTAAGTCCAGGCGGGACTCAAATTCTACATCAGCCCCGCAGAATATTGGTCTGCCTGTACCCTGTGTTGTATCCCCTACTGTCTCTCCATCTCCTGCATCTCTGAAGTGTCTGGTATGGTTTCTGGAATAGAGAGAAGATAGGTTTTAAGGGGGTCCCATATGTCTTTGGGTTTCGACGAGAGTGGAAGCAATTCTGCATATATAAGGGCTTGTTCCTGCCATGTTGGCATGTCTAAAAGCCACTCTTTGAATTTAGGGGCTCTGCCCCTGCCCCATTTGCAGGCAACTTTGCATTTTGCAATCAGTAGACCTAGTGCTAGAAGCTTCTTGAGTGGAGTGTCAGCCCCATCTGAGTATCCCAGTATGGCCGTGATCGGGGAAGCCTGTAGGAGAGAGCCCATCATTTTCTCCAGGGCCCCAAACACCTGTTGCCAATATTCATTGACAGGTGGGCATTCCCAGGCCAGGTGATGAAATCCCGCCCCTTCCTGCCTACAGCGCGTGCACCTATCATTGTCCCTCAAATGGAGCCCGTACATCCTAGCGGGGGTGTAATATAATCGGTTTAGGAACTAATAGTGTATCAATTTTAGCCTACTGTTCACTGAGATATGTCCTGTTTGTTTACAACAAAATTCCCACTGCTTGTCTGGTATTGGTGTGCCTAAATCTGCTTCCCAGGCCTGTCAGGACGATATCTGAGGCGTTTTGGTAGTGTTTTGTACATTTTGATATATGCGTGACATCACATGGCGAGCTGGTTCTGCCTGAAGTATGGCATGTAATTATGTATTAAAGTCTGGGGCTCCTGGGGGAACTCCGGTGCGAGGGCACGGATACTTTGTCTAAGTCTCACATACATGAATAGCTCCATTGTTGTAGGAGTTTTGCCTCGAAAGAATTGTCAGCTTGTCAAGAACTTCCCATTTTCATAAAGGTCTCCCCAAGTGTTCCTCTGAACATTATCAAGGGCCTGCCTACACGTCTTCTCATAAGTGACCTGCAGATTGGGGTGGTACGCGATTGGTAAGCGAGGGGAGTATAGCATAGGCGATTCTAGTTGAATCGCGATTTTCTTCCATGCGATGCTGGTACATGCCACAGTCAACGGGATTATTTCTCGTTTTGTAAGTTTAGCAGAAATGAAACCTGACGGGGAAACTTGGTCCATATATTGTGAGAAGTTGGCCTGGCATATGCTGTCCACTAATTATAGTGGGCACCTTGCACCAGTCCAAACAACCCCTTATTGGAGATAGGTTAAAGACAACCTTTATTGAAAGCTATCCTAGTGGTAGCTATGGAGAGCAGCCTTCAGGCTAAGTCTTGAAGGAATGTAAAGCAGCTTGTTTTACCAGTCTATAATCTCTTGAGTGACCAAATGAAAGAGGACCACACCAAGTATATATTCAAAATATATGTATTTATTACTAAACTCACCCCTCTAGTCTCTTTATGAGGCTAGAGTTCGAAGTACATAAGTTATAAGTTAGTTATCTACAGTAATAGCACAAATACACGATTGAGCCCCAGGGGCGTACCAAACCATATACCAATAAAGTGGTTTAAGAACCACGACTGAGCTAGACACAAGGCCTAGAGCCTGTAGGAGTGCTTGGACCACAAGGAACCACCCAAGGCAGTGACACAGGGGACCCACGGGGGTCGCGTGCAGTGTATGAACACAGCCGCGAACCACCGTTAACTTCTATGGGGAAAGTCGCGATTAGAATTTAAAAGAAAAGGGACACTTAGAGGAGGACTTGGAGCAAACCCTTTGAGAACTAGGCTGTTCTAGTGTCAATACACACGGGAGCACCGGAGTACTCGAGTTACCTCACCCAGGGAGCCGGGTGCATAGGTGTCTTTCGGGGTCGGGTTTCGTCTGTCGCTTTCAATGGCGATCTGCTGCAAAGTGCTGCTGGCGGCCAAGTCGAAAGTGTTCGGGTGGATCCAAAGGTGGATCGAAGATCTGAAGAACCTGAAAGCAGAGGGGACAGAGTCTGGGTCACTAGCCAGTGACCAGGAAGGCGATGAGCAGATGCCCACCGATGTCGAGTGCTTCAGGTAGGTTGACGGTTGTCTTGACTCTTCAGCCACGAGGTCCAGGAGGCATCGACGATGACCAGGAGCTGGATTCGAGCTGTCCCACAACGTCTGTCGATTGCAGGGGTGTCAGAGACCGGATTGGACCCAACAAGCCTTGGCAACGGCAAGTCTTGTGGAAATGCAAGAAGGACGATGTTGCAGATCAGCAAAGTCTGGGGGACTCACCCAGCAAGGATAAGTCAGGGCACACCTGGAGCAACCAGGGGGCCCAAGCAGAAAAAGATTGGCCTTCGGGAGGGCCTACTAGCCAACGGACTAGCGACCGCAAAGGAGCCTCGAGTCAATGCACGTGGAGCTGGCTCACAGGACACTCGTGGAGTGGAGGCCAGTGATCTTCGGTGCAGTTGGTGCTGGAGGCTGGGGCTACTCGGAGCCCAAAGCACGACTTCGTGGGAGACCCAGAAGAGGATGCACTTGCAAATGCGATCGGTGTCCAGGGGTCACGGTTCCACGTTACCCACGACAGCTACGGGCCTCAGCTTTGCTGGAGACTCAGGGCAGCCTCGGGGAAGTCTGGAAATCCACCTCTGGTGATGCAAAGACTTCGGCGTCCGACGGGAGCTTCAGCGATGCAGACCGGACAATTGCTTCTTTGGTGCCTGCCAAGCAGGGGAGTCACTCCTTGACCCCAAGGGAGATTCTTCAGTCCTCTAATCTTGAAGTAGAGCGTCGAAGGTCCAGGATTCTGTATCAGAGTTTCGTCCAGGTAAATCTAAAGTCCTAAGGACTGGGGTCCCCTACTTATACTAAGGTAGGGGGTTGGACATACTCTGTGGCCCCACCTATGGGAGGGTCAGGGCAGAGGGGTGGTTACACCCCTTTCCCTTTGTCCAGTTTCGCGCCAGAGCAGGGGCTGGAAGCCCCTGAGCCAGTTTGAACTGGGGTATGCACAGGGACACCAAATGTGCCCCCAGTGCAGGACTTCAAAGCACCAGAGAGTGCTCCCGCCCAGCCCCAATACACAATATCCTGTCTGGGGAGGTGGTTACACCTCCCTGGGACAGGAAACCTATTGTCCAGGCCTCCCCTGCCGGAGTTTCGGTCAGCAGCAGGAGGCCAGACTCTTGTCTGTGGCAGCGGCATCCATTTTGTGATGCCAGGGCTCTGGAAAGTCAGTACCGGGTATACCGGTGTGTACATGTCTCTCCCTCTAGAAGGGTGGAATGCTACCCCCGCCGCCAGAACTGGCGGGGGGTAGTATTCCAAGATGTTTGACACCAAACACGACATGTTTCCGTGCAGCCATCCCAAAGTTAGCATTTAACGCGAGGTTATAATGCGCTTAAGAGTATATGGTCGGGCTGCACTACAAACAGCATCAGAGAAGGGTCTCCGAACGCTGCAGAGGGGCCCAGCTCATGCAGGGGCACCCTCTCACATAGGAACCACGCACTCTGCCTTCAGGATTGATAAGGCCTGCCATAGGAGTGACTTATAGGTTTATATGTGTGTATGTATGTAGTGATATAGGTAGCCTATATCACAGTAAGGGGTGCATGCACCACCTTACCCAGGCTGCAGTAGCATACCTGTGGTGTTAGTTTGGATGGCCTTCCAGGGGTGGCACAATACATGCTGCAGCCCCTGGTAGGCCTCTGAGGTACCTATGCCCTGGGTACATAGTATACCATATACTAGGGACTTATAAGGGCACTCCAGATTCCAATCAGAGATGTGCCTAAGGCACATGGAAACCATTTTAAAGAGGAAGCAGCTAGGCTGGGGTTCTGATTAGCAGGGCCCCAGCCAGACTAAGGTCGAAAAACAGTGAAGCATCAGCAAAAAGTGGGGGTACCCATGTGAAGCAGATCCTACTCTCCTACATATATCCCATCTCTACTGCTAAGTGCGGCATAAAGGGTGGTGGGTGGAACCAATACGTCGCATAATGTGCTTGCGAGCAGAAATAATACAATTCGAGATCTGGTACCTCAAATCCTCCCTGTGAGTATGAGAGAATGAGTACCTCCCATTTTAGTCGGGGTTGTTTACCTCCCCATGCCAGTCGGATCATTTGTGTTTGCAGGGCCTTAAAGAAAACTCTGCCAGGGTTGTATGGGATGTTAGTGAATAGGTAAAGCATTGTAGGGAGTATGAGTATGACCATTTTTATTAACCCCTTCGCTACTAGGCCTTTCCCCCCCCCCCTGTGCTAAGCCTTTTTTTTGACTAATTGGGGTAGTTCGCGCTTAGGCCCCTGTAACTTTTTGACCACATAAGGTATCCACGCCAACTTTGAGTCCTTTTCTTCCAACATCATGGGGATTTTAAAGGTACCCAATGTTTGCTGATTCCCCTGGAGGGGACCAAGAAATTAGCCAAAATACAGCTACATTTTGTTTTTTGGGGGGAAAATGGGAAAAAAGGGCAACAGATTAAAGCGTCTGTTTTTTTCCCTGCAAATGGTATCAACAAAGGGGTTGTGGTGCTGAAATCACCATCTTCCCAGCTTTCTGAAACAAGCAGACTTTTGTCAGAAAACCAAATCTTTTACACAGTTTTGGCATTTTTCAGGGACATAGCCTATTTTTGCAATTTTTTGTGCTTTCAGCCTCCTTCCAGTTAATGGTAAAAATGGGTATGAAATCAATGATGGATCATGGAAAGCTATACATTTCTGTAAAGTGACAACATTTTTAATTCAGCAAGGGGTCATTTGTGTGGATCCTTCAAGGTTTTTGTATAGAAACTAACAGTTGAAAATAGAAAAAATTGAAAATGAGTTAAAAAACAGCCATTTGTGCCAACGTTTTCACCTGTAACTTCTACTAAGTATGACAGATGTGTGAAAGCAATATACCGTTACATCCGCTGCACCCTTCTGGTTGTGGGGATATATAGGACTTGTAGGTTCACCAAGAACCCGAGGAACCCAGAGCCAATAACTGAGCAGCGTCTTGCAATGGCTTTTTATTGTGTACCGGGTATATAGCAATTCATTTAGGAAAATATAAACAGGGAAAAATCGGTATGAAAGTCACCTATGTATTTCTGAAATGGGAACAAAATATGGAGTTTAGAAACTGTAGCTATTTGCACATCTCGGAAATTGTGGGTACCCATACCCACATGTGAATTATAGGTCATTTTTCAAAGTGACTTCTTTTTACACATTGTCTTACATTTGGAAGGCAGAAATGCATTGAAAGTCAATAGGTAATAACAGTTGAGGTATCATTGTACTCGGGAGACCAAGGGGAACGCTAGGTGGTAGGACATTTGTGCCGGCACGGTGATCCCACGCAAAAATGTATGGAAAAAGTGATTTTTTGAGCCAAATTTGAGGTTTGCAGGGGATTCTGGGTAGGGAAACGTTGGGGGATCCACACAAGCAATACCTCATTGGACTCCCCAGGCTGTCTAGTTTTCAGAAATGTGTGGGTTTGGTACATTTCCCTAGATGGCCGCGAGCTCGGGGCCAAAGAACCAGGAGCCCCCCCGCAAAACCAGGTAATTTTTGATAGGTAATTTTGAAGTCTCCATAGTAGGATTTAGGCCATTTCCTGTTGCAGCCACTATGCCTACCCACACAAGTGAGGTACCATTTTTATCGGCAGACCTGGCGTAACGCTGGGAGGGAGAAAATTTGTGTCAGCCCAGTGATCCTACAACTTTCCCACACAGAAATTTGAAAATAAATTGATTTTTTCAGCAAAATCTGAGGTTTGCAGGGGATTCTGGGCATTGAAACGTTGGGGAATCCATGCAAGCCATACCTCATTGGACTCCCCAGGGTGTCTAGTTTTCATAAATGTGTGGGTTCGGTAGGTTTCCCTAGATGGCTGCCGAGCCCGGGACCAAAAACTCATGGGACCCCCTTGCAAAAGCACATCGTTTTGTGATAGGTAATCTTGAAGTCTCCACAGTGCGATTTGGCCCATTTCCTGTTGCAGACGCTATGCCTACCCACACAAGTGAGGTGCCATTTTTATCGGGAGACCTGGGGGAACGCTGGGTGGGAGGAAATTTGTGTCAGCCCGGTGATCCTACAACTTTCCCACACAGAAATTTGGAAAAAAATTGATTTTTTTCAGCAAAATTTGAGATTTGCAGGGGATTCTGGGTAGGGAAATGTTGGGGGATCCACGCAAGCCATACCTCATTGGACTCCCCAGGGTGTCTAGTTTTCAGAAATGTGTGGGTTTGGTAGGTTTCCCTAGATGGCCGCCCAGCCCGGGACCAAAAACTCATGGGACCCCCTTGCAAAAGCAGATAGTTTTGTTATAGGTCATTTTGAAGTCTCCACAGTACGATTTGGGCCATTTCCTGTTGCAACCACTATGCCTACCCACACAAGTGAGATACCATTTTTATCAGGAGACCTGGGGAAACGCTGGGTGGGAGGAAATTTGTGTCAGCCCGGTTATCCTACAAATTTCCCACACAGAAATATGAGAAACATTTGATTTTTTCAGCAAAATGTGAGGTTTGCAGGGGATTCTGGGTAGGGAAATTTGGGGGGATCCACACAATCCATACCTCATTGGACTCCCCAGGGTGTCTAGTTTCCAGAAATGTGTGGTTTTGATAGGTTTACCAAGATGGCCGCCGAGCCCGGGGCCAAAAACTCAGGTGATCCACCCTTGCAAAACCAGATCCATTCAAAATAGGTAATTTTGATGTCTCCACAATACGTTTTGGGCCCTTCCCTGTCGCGGGTACTTGGCCCACCCACACAAGTGAGGTACCATTTCTATCGGGATACTTGGGGGAATGCTGGGTGGTAGGAAATTTGTTGTTTCTTTCTGAAGCGTGAACATTTTGGCACAGTAATGCAAGGAAAATGTGACAGTCACATTTTGAGGTTTGCAGGACATTGTGAGTAAGATAACTTGTTGGGATCCACAAGAGAGACATCACCATGTACTCCCATGACAATATCTACAGTTGGTAGGTTTTTCTTAGATGGAATGTACACTTTGGCAGAGAGACAAAAAAGACAAATACTATTGCACAACCATCTATTCCTCAATCACACACACATACTGGTTGGATTTGGCACGAGGGGGAGTGATGGTTCAGTATATAAAATTCTATTAACAAGAGATTTCACAAAAATGAAATGTACTGTCAATAATTGAAAGGACAAAAAACTGAACCATTGACTCACAGCTCATGAGCTGTAAAGCCACGTCAAGACCCCAACCCCTTTACAGCCCACTCACACACCTTTCGTACGTGATACACACAAGACCATTCACAACACCAGGCACTGAACCAACACATTACAACATTCACAAAAAGGAACAAGGTACACCCTGCTTGAGAAAGAGAGAAAAGACAAATATTACTGCACAACCATCTATTCCTCAAGCACTCATACATATCGGTGGGATTTGGCACGAGGGTGAGTTATGGTTCAGTATATACAATTGTATTAACAAGAGAGTTCACAAAAATGAAATGCACTGTTAATAATTGAAAGGACGAGAAACTGAACCATTGACTCACAGCTCGTGAGCTGTAAAGCCACGACAAGGCACCAACCTCTTTACAGGCCATTCATACACCTTTTATACGTGTGACAAATACAAAACCATTCACACCGCCAGCCGCGGGCCCATCACATTACAACACTCACACCAGCAGACAGCGCCATTCAAGGGCCCATCACTTTCACACGTCCACATTCCTGACACAGCAACCACACCAGCTGACGGATTGCGTGGAATGGCATTTGGCTAGCAGTGTGTGTAGTGACCAGCAGCAAGTCACTACTCACACACCGCCAGCCAAGCACCAGTCCATGCACAACACCAGCCAAGCATCAGTCCACGCACACCGCCAGCCGAGCGCCAGTCCACGCACACCGCCAGCCAAGCGCCAGTCCACGCACACCACCAGCCAAGCGCCAGCCTACACACACTGGCAGCCAAGCACCAGTCCATTCACACCGCCAGCCAAGTGCCAGTCCAGGCACACCACCAGCCAAGCGCCAGTCCACGCACATTGCCAGCCAAGCGCCAGTCCACGCACACCGCCAGCCAAGCACCAGTCCACGCACACCAACAGCCAAGCGCAAGCCTACACACACCGCCATCACATTTAGGGTTTTTTTATACAAAAAAGAAAACACAAACAAATTGTAAATAGATACAAATCTACTAACACAAAATCTGAAACTAAATACATTGCACAAATGCCAACCTTGAAACTGAACAAAAAATATAAAACAATACAGACCAGGCAGTTCACTTTACCACTCATGGATGCTCCCAAAAATTATTTTGCGTGTGGTACATTCTAAAACAAGCAGGCACACACAGCGCAGGGTTAGAAGGACACTCGGGGCAGTACATACGAGTCTCCTTCCGCGTACCTCTTCGCCAACAGACTCTACATCTCCTACTGGGAAAGCCTTTTGAGGGCATGGGAGGAATGTGATCAGGAAAGTGGCGATCTTGCCACATCCTCCACCACTCCAACTCTAGGAACACTTGCCTGTTCCACTACAACAAGGCTGCCTATTACAGACTCCTGAAACTTAGCAAAAGTAATCTTTGACTCAGGACAACAATCCTTGAATACAACAAAAGCATTAAAGATTGCCAAGTGTAAAAGATGGATAGCCAACTTCTTATACCAAATGTAAGTCTTACGAAGAGCAGTGTAAGGTTCCAACCTCTGATCTACTCTATCAACACCACCCATGTTCCTATTATAGTCTAAAATGCACACAGGTTTGCGCGCTTCAGCAACCTGACCCCAAACAGTCACAGGTGAAGTGCTTTCCTCATGGATGGTGATCAGCATGTAGACATCTCTCCTGTCTGAAAACTTCACAGCTAGAAGTTCCTCGCTATGCAATGCACTGCACTGTCCCCGCACAAGCTTTTGACAAACAAGTTCTTTTGGGAAACCTTTACGGTTAGAGCGGATTGTGCCACAAGCAACAGTGTCCCCTTTGGCCATTTCCTTGAACAACTGCACACCAGTGTAGAAGTTATCTACATATAAATGGTACCTTTGTTAAAACGTCCTCTACCAAGTCCCCACACAATTTTCTCAGTGACTCCAAAAGTGGACGGACAACCAGGGGGGTCAATCTTGGAATCCGTACCGGTGTACACCCTGAAATTAGAGACATATCCAGTCCTACTGTCACACAGCATATATATCTTAATTCCATAACGTGCCCTCTTACTAGGACTGTATTGCCTAAAAACCAAGCGGCCCTTGAACAAGACCAAAGACTTATCCACTGCTATTTCTTTCCCTGGAGCATAGATCTCAGAAAATCGATCTACAAAGTGATCAATGACAAGCCGAATCTTAAAAAGACGGTCACAATCAGGGTGATCTCGTGGCAACACTAAACCATTATCGACAAAATGCAGCATCCGAAGCAGAAGCAAATACCTATCACGACTCATGACTGCCGGAAATATTGCTGTTGCCATCAAGGGATAAGTAGACCAATATGAAGACATTGATGGCTTCCTTAGCAAGCCCATCAAAAAAGTTAACCCCAAGAACTTCTTCAACTCATCCAGATTTGTTGGAGCCCAGCGGGTAGCTCTAGATTGGGGCCTAAAGCTGGCACTGTTGTCTCTTAAATACTGTTCAGCATACAAATTAGTCTCCTCAACAATCTCTGCCAAAGATACATCGTCCATAAACAACTGAAAAAAATTATCGGCAAAAAGTTTTCAGTATTCACTCTACACCCTGGAGCACCAGTAAAGTCTGGCAATGCAGGCTGCACCATGCCTGGGGCAACCCAGAGGTCAGCACTTCCAACGGGAAGCCTTGAAGCCCCAGGTTGCAGCCCAGATGCCTCTTGCTGCACTATCGGCACATCAATGTCCTCCTCTAAAACAGGCACTTCATCCGCACTAAGAGTAGCTTCATCCGCACTGAGCGTAGCTTCATCATCTGATGATTCCTCGTGGACAGAAAACTCACTGCCTGAATCTTCCACTCCCTCCTCTGCCTCAGATGCAGAGTCGGTCTCTGAACCATGGTCAGAGGAAGACTCAAAAAGCATACCAACAACCTGCTGAGCAGTAATCCTGCGGCTAGCCATAATCCTTACTAAGAAAGGAGACTGCACAAACAAGTCAACAACAACCAACACTGTGCAAAATAAGTAAGTAAAAAAAGTGTGCCTTTATCACAAAGATCTATATGCTCAAAAACTATACGATTCACTTGCAAGAGACTGCTACACTCACCAGCACCTACTCTGCAGAGACACAGCAAAAACCAATGATAACCCACTAGAAAGAAAAAAACAAAACCAATTACTCACAAGACAACAAAATACACATCAAGCACAAATGCAAAAAGTTTTCCACATCCAATAAAACAGAAGTTAAACATTCAGCTATTATTGCACCATTTACAAAAAAACATTCATTCAGGGAAATGAAACTCATTTAGAGTAAATAGTACAAAAAACATTTTCTTACCAAACACATGCAACTACACAAACTGCAGAACCACCAGTGACAAAACCGCAACCTGGAACATCAGTCACAAGCCTCGAACTAGAATAAAAAGGAGAAGTAGAACATTACAATCGCAATTCACAAGAAATAAAACAATTTACAATATAACACGCTTTGTCACTACTCAAATGGCCAATCTACCACCAAGGGGGACAGAAAAACAGCCAAAAGTATATAATAACTAATGCCCTATCCCATTGGGGCAACTCTTACCCAAGGGGCCACGCCGAAACATAAATATATACACATCCCTGGTGCAAGTGGGTTTTCTACTCCCCCCCCCCGGGCAGATGGGTCTTCAAATAGGGCTGACCCACCCCCGGTGGGGTGAGGGCCAGAAACTGGCCACAAGTATAAAAAAAATTTAGGGGCAATCCTTCCCTAAGGGATCGCCTCCATGCACTATAAAAACAAATCCCTGGCTTTAGTGGGGCCAAAAACCAGGCTGATCTGTCCCCGGGAGGTAGAAAATACATAGACAAATTTTACCCCCCCTTGGAAGCGACCCTTACCCAAGGGGTCGCTCCCATTAAAAAGAAAAATCACTGGATTCAGGAATTGTGGCTGTTTTTTGCCCCCCCCCGGGGCAAATTGGCCTAAACAATTTGCCAAACAGCCATAAGTGCCCAAAAAAAATGGGGTGCGATCCTTGCCTAAGGGATTGCCCCCATGCCCAATATAAACAAATCCCTGGATCTAGTGGGGTTTTCTGTCCCCCCTGGGGACAGAAAAGCCAAAAAAACGGGCTGATCTGTCCCCGGGGGGGCAGAAAATACATTGACAAATTTTACCCTCCCCCCCTTGGAAGTGACCCTTGCCCAAGGGGTCGCTTCCATTAAAAAAATCCCCAAAACAATCACTGGATTCAGTGATTGTTGCTGTTTTCTGCCCCCCACTGGGGGCAGATTGGCCTAACAAACAGGCCAAACTGCACCCAGGGGAAGCATAAAACAGCCACTAGTGCCCCAAAAAAATGGGTTGCAATCCTTGCCCAAGGGATTGCCCCCAATCCTAATTTAAAAACATCCCTGGCTCTAGTGGGTTTTTCTGCCCCCCTGGGGGCAGAAAGGCCAAAAAACCCAGCCGATCTGTCCCCAGGGGCGGCAGAAAACTCTTTAAATTAATATGCCCCTTTAGGAAGCGACCCTTGCCCAAGGGGTTGCTTCCTTTAACCCCTTCGGGGCTCAGGACGGCCCCCGGCCGTCCGACTTCACGGTGGGCATGTGCGGAGGACGGCCGGAGGCCGTCCGAAACACGCCCACTCATTAATTCTCCCACACAGCGGAAGAATTCATGCAGCGCCAAAGGGGTTAAATAAAAAAGAAATCCCTGGTGCCTAGTGGGGGCATTCCTGCTGCACGATTGCGACGCCATGCGCGATTGTGCAGCAGGAATGCCCTGCAAAAATACAGCAGGGGAGAGGAAAAACTCTTTCCTCTCTCCCGATGCCTCAATGCATCCTGTTTTGCCCCCCCGCCCCACCGGAGCAAGGATACTTACCTGTTTCCTGCTGGACACCTGGAAGCAATGGCTTCCAGTGCATCTGGCTGCTCCTGATGACGTTGGCGCGTGCTGTGCGCACTGACATCATGGGATTGCCCGGGGGTTGGGGTGGCAGCGGAAACTCTTCCGCTGCCATCCCCCTTTGTGGGGGCTAGATGGGCTGCCCATGTGGGGAGCACCAGCGCTTCCCCCATGGGTGGGTGCCATGATGAAGCGGTTCCGTCATGAGCACACGCCAACCGTGGCTCATGACGGAACCGCTCCGTCATGAGCATAGAAGGGGTTAACGATATCCGTCCTGCCATAGAACGCGGCATTGCAATCCATCGGGATACAGAGTCTGCTATAGTGTCTATGGCATTACCATAGTTAATGCGCATCAGTGCACTCTTATACCTTAGCACTTTAATCCCTAGGTATTTAACTTCCGCCTCATTCCATTCTAGGGGGTAGTCAAGGGTATAGGGCGTGACTTTGTCTGTGAGAGGGAATATACTTGATTTTTTCCAATTTATGTCTATGCCCGAGTACTTGGTGAGATCTCGTAGCAAGGCGTTCAGGTTCTCCTGAGGGTCTTTTACATGAAGAGTGATGTCATCTGCGTATAGAGATATTAGGATTTGTCTGGAGGGGTATGCTAATGCTCGGTCTTTGTGGTGTTGTCTTAGCTTAGCCGCTAAAGGTTCAATTACTAATGCAAATAATATGGGGGATAGTGGGCAACCTTGCCTTGTGCCCCTTGTGATTGCAAATGGGAGTGAACGGGTACAATTGAGGAGGACAGTGGTGAGAGGTTTACGATATAGGAGCTCTATCCATCTCAAAAAACCAGGGGGCATTCCCATGTGCTGCAGTATTCCACTGAGAAAATCCCACTCCACAGAGTCAAGTGCTTTGGTGGCATCAAGAAATACAGCCACCGCAGCAATGTCTGGGTCTATATCCTGTAAGACCGCGAGGAGGGTTCGAAGATTGTGTGATGTTGCTCTACCTGAGATAAACCCAGCCTGGTCAGGCAGAACCAATCTGTCCATCAGCAAATTTAACCTGTTTGACAATACCTTAGCGAGAATTTTAATATCGCAGTTTATCAACGATTGTGGCCTGTATGACTCACAATGTTCAGCCGGCTTACCTGGCTTGAGCAGAGAGGTGATCATCGCCTCCCTCATTGTCCTTGGGAGCAGCCCGTCTTCGTATGCCTCCTCGAACACCTTCTTGAGCATGGGGGCTAATTGTGTGATGTATGTCTTGTAAAATTCTACCGGCAGTCCATCCGATCCGGGGGACCTCCCTGAGCCCATCTGCATGATTGCTGTCGTGATTTCATCCATTTCAAGCTCGGCCGTAAGAAAATCCCTTTGGGAGTTTCCCAGCCATGGCAATGTGGTGTCTGCAAGGTAGTGCGAAAGGTCAAGAGGCTGTGTCCTCTGTGAGGTGTAGAGGGTGGAGTAGTATGTTGTGAATATATTTAGTAAGTCGGCAGCTTCCCTGTGTATGTTTCCTTCAGGGTCATATAATTCTGTGACAAAGTTGGAAAACCTAGGTTGTCTTATGCAGTCAGCAATGACCTTCCCTGGGTGATCCCCTTCCCCATAAGCACTGGCTCTATGATATTTACTTCTAAACTTACACTCTCGGTCAGCCATGTCCTTGTATTCCGTGAGTTTATCTTGTAAAGTGGCTTTCATGTGTCCCCCACTATTCGGGTTGCTTGTCTTTTGTTCTATCACTTTTATGTTCCTCTCCAGTTTGTTAAGTTGTGTGTGGATATCCCTTAGTATCCCCCCTCCCTTCACAATACAGAGTCCTCACATGGTAACTTTAAATGCTTCCCATATCGTGGTGATTTTGGGGACAGTATCAATATTGCGTTCAAAAAATTCCGGTATCTCTTGTCCTATTTCTTCTTTGAAGACTGGGTCTAATAGAATCTCCAGGCTTAGCCGCCATTTGCTATATGGAGATTCGCACCCTGGGACCGAAAGTGTCAGTTTCACTGGGGAATGGTCGGAATATGTTCTCACTAAGTGTACAGTCTGTTCTACCCAGGGACCCATTCCTCTGGTAATTACCCAGTAGTCGATTCTCGACCACGTCGAGTGTACTGCTGAGTAGTGGGTCCCTTCTTTCTTGGTGGGATGTAGGTATCTCCATGCGTCAAGGAGGTAATTATCTGTAATGATCCCTGCTAGTTGAGTCTGTGCGGGTGTGTGGTGCTGCGCAGTCGGGTGTGATCTATCCATGTTGGGCGAGACTGCTAGGTTGAAGTCACCTCCCCAAAGAACATAAGTTGTTAGTATTTTTCCCCACAACATAGTAAAAAATTGGGGACCGTCTATGTTGGGGCCGTAACAGTTTGCGATGGTAACTACATGGGAGCCTAGGCGGCCCCACACCACACATTATCAACCCTGTTGGTCCATTATCGACCCCCCGGGGACAAATAGTGTGTTTTTCCAAATAAGGATCGCCACCGCACATGCGTACGTAGAATATGATGAAAAGTAGCGATGCAATGCCCAGCGAGCAGTGAAGCTTGGCTGCGCAGCTCGGTCAAAGTGAGTCTCCTGTAGGAGTGCTATTTGAATTTGGTGTCTGTCCAAGTATGTTAATATGTGCAACCTTTTACTAGGGTTATTTAACCCCCTTACATTCCAGGTGATGCAATGAATTTTGACCGGTGTTCCAGCATTACTCATTGTCTCTTAAATTTGGCAAGTTAATGTGTAGCGTTTTCATCTCACTATGCAGTTTAACCAACGTGCCCTGGTCTGAGCCCCTAACAAGGGGTACTGATCTGATGCGACTGTGTTCCCCATCCCACCCCCTCCCACACCGATGTCCCCAACTTGTCGGGTATGCATGCCCCACCCATTCCCAATCCGAAAGGAAAAAATTATAACATAATTTCTTATGCGCAGCCATCATTACTGACTGTGCTGGTAACAAAGAAGTGATTCAGGGGGGATCTCCCACAGAGGTGCCACTAGGGGGGAGTTGCGACAGCCCTCTATCCCAGTTGCCCCGATGACCAGGGAGAGTGACCTCCAACTAGGGGAGGCATGTGGGAGCGAGGGAGGGCATCCGGGCCTGTAGTAAGAATCTGTACTACTTAATAGCAAAAGAAGAAAAACAACCGTATTACAGCAAGAATATTGCAATAAAAAACTGAAATAGCAGGGGCACTTCTGCTCCATGCAGAGCGTTCCATGCCCTTTACCGTCCGTTAGATCATGCCGTCGGCAACCTCACCTCTGCACCAGATGTTCCATACTGGTCTGAAGCTTACGGCAACACGTGATTGAGATAGAGTAAATGTACTTAGGAATAGTGCAGTACATATCGACCTAACGCTTGAAGGCCATCTGTGAGTTCAGTCTATTGTTGCTAGTGGTGATGAAGATCGGGATCTGGATCGGCTGCGGGCGTCGCCAGGTGACGAGTGTTGGAACTGTTTCAGAAAGTCCTCGGCCTGTTGTGGGTTCTAAAAGAGATGTTGTTTCCCTTTGTGGGCAACACGCAGTCGCGCTGGGTAGAGCATGGCGTATTCTAAGTGGGCCTGCTGGAGTTTCCGTTTAACCACAGTAAATTTCCTTCGTGCTTCTTGGACAGCCTGGGTGAAATCCGGATAGAAGCTGAGGGTGGTGTTTTCGTATTCTACTTTCATTTTTTCATGGGCCAGCCACAACACTGTGTCTCTGTCACGGTAGTTGAGGAATCTTACCATGATGGGCCTTGGTGGTGCCCCCGGAGGGGGTCTCGGCCCTAGTGTTCTATGCGCCCTTTCGATCACCAAGTGCTTAGAAAAAGCTTCTGCCCCAAACACGTCGCAGAGCAGCCGCTCTATTTAATCCTCTATGCGCCCTGTATTTGTCGAGTCGGGCAGGCCAAGCACGCGGACATTGTTACGGCACAAACACGCCTCTAAGTCTTCATTTTTTTGCGGCGATTACCCTCAGCATTCTGTCCATCTGGGAGATCTGTTCATTATGACTGGTCGTGTTGTCTTCCAAGTCTGAGATCCTGGTCTCAGCTTCTTTAATCCTACGGTCGTGTTTTTCGATCTTCTGGACGATTGTGTCCATACGCGTGGATATAGCATCCATTTTGGATTCGATTGAGGTCAAGCTACTTCTCATGGTGAGGAGTATTGCCTTCCAGTCATCTTCCTGATCATCAAGGGGGGCCCAGCTTCAGATTGCTCCTCTTGCTGATTTGCTGGCCTCGAATGGCAACTTTGACTGTTTACCGTCTGTTCACCCCATCTTGGCTGTGTTAGCCCGCCATACAGGGCGCTGTATCTTTTCAACGGTACCTGCCAGGTGGCTGCCCGATCCAACGGCAGGGGTTCCCAATATGTGCTATGCGCTCCCCTTAGGATTGGTACTATTCCTACGTGATGTAGCTCTGTGCCGTCCAAGTTAATTTCTGGCTATGTCATAGCAGCCACAGTAGCGTTGTGGGGGGGGTGCCGGGGGCCAGGGAGGGCCAAGTGTAGGGGTGGCAGCACCAGACCACCTCCCGACTACAGTCTGTGAAGGAAGGTTATTCCACCTTACCACGTTCGCCCCAATATGTGGGGGCACAGCTCCTCACCTTCACACGTGCGCAGGGCCGAAGCTGGAGGGTATGTTCCGCTGTAGCAATAAGTAGTGGCCCTCCTTTCAGGTCTGCCGCACAGCTGGCTCCAGGCCCCGGGCCCTCAGCCTAGCAACAGTTCAGCACACCTGCCCCCTTTCCCCCACTGCTTTATTTGGCCCCTGGGGGGGGTCAATGGGATTTGACCAAACGCTGTCTTCCTCTCTTTACTTGTGATCGCTAGAAGGCACAATAGATGCTGCTGATGCATGTAGCTGGGACCCCCAGGCAGCGATGTCTCAGCTGGCTCAAGTTAGGGGGAGGGAGCTCACTATTGTGCACACCAGTCGCAGTACGGGAGCCGGGGGGAGCTGCGTCAGTCCTGCCGCAGGATCCAATCTTTCAGTCCAGCAGGGGGGAGGCGGAGCGTCGTCCGCGGCCTGTGGTTCTTCTCTCCCAGGCCTCAAAAAAACACTTTCTCCTCACCTCGTTAGGCAGCGGGGGGGCACGTCGAGGCCCGATCCGCCCTGTCGGGGTCTTGCAGTCTGCATATATCTCCCACGGATCACGGAGCGGAGGACTCGCGGCGAGCTCGGCCCGCTCCTCGTGTGCAGCTCCGAGCTCAATTAGTTGTTGCGCCCGCCTCAGAGCTCCATAGTGCACACTGCAGCAGTCGTTCTTGCTTGCAGTAAATTTTTCCTTGTTACACTGCAGCTGCCATTATATCACAGGACATGGGTAGAATCCTGCAGCATTCCGGCGTTGATCCTGGCACGTCAGGGGCACTATTTATTAGTGGTAGTGCATGTTTGTTAATTATTTACGGCCCGGATTGCCGGAGCCTCAGCTTCGAGCAGCCATCTTGGTCGCGCGCCCCTAGCGCCCTCCTCTCTTATCTGTTTGTGCAGCTCTCTTGCCTCTTTTTGCATGTCTCTAGCCTGTTTGTGCAACTGTCTTGCATGTTTGTGCACTTCTGTTGTTTATTTGTGGACCGCTATTGTATCTTTCTGCACCTCTGTTGCCTCTTTGTGCATTTCTCATATTTTTCAGTAGCTCTGTTGTTGTTTGTATATTTCTTTTCACTTTTTCTAAACCTTTCATTTCTCCTGTCCCTTTCTTTCTCTATCAGGAACTTTTCTTCTCTTTCTGCAGTTGTTCTGCTTGTTCCTACACTTTTCTTTTTTTTATTTGTTAGAAATACAATAGCAATGTAATTGTAAGTAATTGCTTACTAGTTATTATCAATATTGAGATGTAATTAATTTAAAATTGTTAATTGATGTAACAAACTATTCAAACTATTGTTTGTTTTTTAGAAAGTTATTTTGTTTGGATTATAAATTGAAGATGGCAAGAAAACTTGAAAATAAAAGACAACAAAGAAAACAGAAGTACTTAAACAAAAGTAAAAAGAGTGCACTAGAAAAAGACCAAAATGTTACTCAGGATAAAGTCTGTTCTAGTAAGAGTACTAAACAATTTCTTAAAACAGTTGCAGAGAGACTAAAGAAAGACAATAGTAATGAAAGGAAAAAGAAAGTTTTTACAACAAAGCACAAGGAAAAGAAGAATTCTAAAGGTAAAAAACATTCATTTTTGGAAAAACAACACAGGTCACAAAAAGACAAAAACAATTTAAAGAGATACGTTTCAAAGTAGAGTGATTCAAAATGTATTAAAAGATTGTAAAAAGAATAAAAGAAGATCAGCAGCGTATAAGAAGAAACAACACATTGAAAGTGTAGAACATACTGCTATTGAATTGAAACGAAAATTATTTATATTAATATTGAAGAGAATGAAAACATTGAATAAAACAATGCTGTTTATGAAGGAGAAAATCAAAAGAAAAAGACTGGTTAATAGAAGTAACTTTTGTAAAAATTTTACTGGTGACTGGAAGCACACTTCTAGTACTGAGCCTTTCTTTAATGAAGAAAGCTATTTTCAACAGAACACATTAGTTCATGCAGTTGATACTAGTGGTCGATGCTTTGAGATGAAAGATGGCTGTCCCATTCCAAAAGAAAAAATGGTTGTTAGGAGTGTGGAAGAAGTAGTTCAAGGGAAGCATACACAAGCTCCTGTATATAAGTGGGATTGTAGCAGTATTTGCAGTATTAGACAGGAATCTATTGACATATTGCAATTTTTTTTACGAGGATATGCCAAAAAAAGTCTTAAACTCGAAGATTAAGATGTTACAAGGACTAGATCTATGTAAAGTAAGAAAATATGCTAACTTGCAAGATCATTCTATGGCTTGTCTTTCAAGAAAAGTGTGTCAAAGTACTTTTCATCATTTATGAATGTTAGCAGTACACCACACTATCAGATATACACAAGTTTGTGATGATATACAGTTTCGTATTTTTGGTTCAGAAGAGGAGTGTGGAGAAAGTTAGAGCTTGATAAGTGTAGGTGTTGAAGAACAGGTGAAAGAGATTAGTATTGATGAGTTTGCAGAAGAAATTACAAAGTTTAAGACAGTTTCATCTGAAAAACCAAACTATGTTTGTATTTGTTGTCGACGTACTCACTATATGAGTCAAACTAGGAATGTTGATTTATACTTAAAAAGTGAAAAGGAAAACAATGATAAGTGGCAGCAAATTGGTGCTTATTTTTGGTAGAAAATCAGTTTAAGTTGGCTACTGATCAACCTATTTAGAAATATTGTTACAACAAATCAGAAGAGAACAAAATGCCAGCTAGAGCAGTACATAACAACTTAGAGTTGGTAGCTATTCCTCAGGAACTCGCAGATTTGAATGCATATGAGTTGATTCTTATTCAATCTGTGCACCCATTTCAGGCTATAGTTCGTATGGAGCCTAAAACAGGTAAGCTGCCTCCAACAGATTTACAAAGAGGACTGAAAGGAAGAGTTGTGTACTTACCTTTAGATTTTAAGAAAAATATTAAAACTGTTGGTGTAGACAGGGAGTAAAATGAGCCAGTAGTTATTCTAGTAAATGGTGTACCAACAAAGAGTCAAAAAATATGGCAAGAATTTGTAGATGTTAATAACTTCAGAAGGCTACATTATATCTGGTACAGAATAATATTTATTATAAGTATGTAAATGTTGATGAACAAGTAATATGCTTAGAAGATGAAACAGAAATTTCAAGTTGCCGAATAGAAAAAGTGGACAAGTCCAAGAGTGAAGAGATTTAAGAACATTATACTAAACATCCTCTACATTCAAAAGAAGTGATAGGAAACAGTATTGAATTATTTCAAATGAAGGAAGCAAAGGGAACTCCCATGAATGTATGAGAAAAAAGATTAGAAGCTTGTTGTTTTCCACAGCTGTTCCCCACTGAAAAAGGTGCACGATTTGATGAGCGAGCTGTATAGATTCCAGCTTCAGAATACCGCTCGAAAAGATTGTACTCTGAAGATCCAAGATTTTAACAGTGTATTCCATATATATTTCATCTTTTGTTTGAAAGTGATTTGTTTGCACTTTCGTATGCAGTGAACCACATATTAAAAACTGGAGTTCATCTTTGACATGTTTCTGCAAAAGAATTCATGGACAAAGTTCAACAAAGAGATGAAAATTTAGAATCACAGTTATTTAATTTGATGGCATGTCAACGTGGTACCAATGAATATTGGATTCATTGTCACAGCGAACTTAAATGTATGTTAAGAAACTTAGGTACACCCACATGGTTTGTAACACTTAGCTGTGCTGAATATGCGTGGGAAGATTTACTTGAATTTCTAGAGAAGCAAATTCAAATGTAAAAAATATTGAATTGAAGACACCTGGAGAACTCTGTTCCTTGGATCCTGTAAATGTCTGCAGGTACTTTTAACCATAAAAATATTCCTCCTCTTGGAGAAGTTACTGATTTATTTTGGCGAAAAGAGTACCAAGCCAGAGGTGCTCCTCATATACACATGCTATTATGGATAAAGAATGCTCCAAAATTTGGAACTGATACTGTTGAAACTGTTTTGTCTTTCATCGAACAGTATGTTACATGTGCCATTCCAAGAGAAGGAGGAGAAAAGAGCTGGGGACAACAAGTTTTACGGTTTCAAAGTCATCAATGTGGAAAATACCGCTGACGAAAATATAAGTGTAAAGGGAAAGTTTATACAAAATGTCATTTTGGATTCCCACGTCCAATAATTTCAAAAGGAAGAGTAAATAGTTTTTTGTCAGCAGTAAGGCATACAAAAACTAGGAAATCTCCAAAGAACACATACAACTTAAAAATAACCAAAGATTCAAAGTATATTAATGACTACAATCAAATTATTTTGAAAATGTGGAATGCAAACATGGATATTTAAGATGTTGTAGATAAGTCAATTGCTGTTGCTCGCTATGTTACATCATATATAACCAAATCTGAAAAGACAGAGATGTAAGAAATGTGGGAAGAAATTTCACAAGAGAAGAGTCTTAGCAAGAAATTGTACAGCTTTAGCTTGAAAATGCTTTCCGATCGAGAGATTGGATCCTATGAATGTTCGGATCGCTTGAGCTCTGCCAGTTTATATTCAAAGTCAAGAGGAATCATTTAGGTAAGTTTAGGTCTTGCCTCCACATGAAATAGAGTATTGAAATCTTTACAAGAAATTGAATACTTAGCACAGAATGAACCAGAAAGTCCAGATATTGCTAAAACTGATATGTTGGATACATACTATCCCAAAAGGAGTCCACATCTGGAAAACCTTTGTCTGTATGAAATACTTCAACATTATAGCTTTAAAAGAAAATTTACAGAAAATATAAAACAAGAAAATGTACAGTAATTGGATGTGACAGATGTTTAGTAAAATATGCCAAAGGAAATCTTATTAACCACTGAAACCTCGGTTGCAAAAGTCCACATAAGAGGGAACTTTTCTATTTAGCACTTCTGCAACTGTTCAATCCTTGGCGCAGTGGAACGGAATTACTTGGAGATTTTGACTGCTATGAAGAGTCTTTTAATGCAAGTAAAGATAGCATTCAATGCACAATTTTCTGTACATATCTAAAAATGTTAAATGATGGGATTGAACAAGAAACTACTTTTGCAGCTGAAATAGCTAGAGACAGTTCTCAAGATAGTCAAAGTTCTGGTCCACTGAGTCAAGATCCACTGGGACAACAATTATTGAAAATGAAGCAGCAATAGCCATGAATGAGGTAGAAATTGCAATGCAATAAGCACATTAGGATATTACTCAGTTGGAAAAGTTAGAAGAATAACTAAATATTGAACAAAAAGAAACACATCTACAAGTGACACAAGAGAAACAACATGGTTTGCTGCATGAAAAAAAGAATGCCAATGTTCATCATTGAAACCTATTCTAATGTACATCAGGGGTCAAGCTGGAACAGGAAAAAGTTTCTTAATTAAAGTTTTGACCAGTTATCTACACAAAACTACAGAATCACATTTATCTTGTGTTGTAACAGCTCCAACTGGATTAGCAGCACACAACATTAAAGGGATTACTTTACATAGATTACTTATGCTACCAGTTGAACATGATAATAAATTGGAATATCAGAAGCTATCTGGAGAAGCTTGTTATGAAGTGTCAAGAGTACTGAAGAAAATTAAACTGTTAATCATTGATGAGGTGAGCATGGTCTCAAACGTAATGCTTGCCTTCGTACACTTGAGAATGCAACAGATTTTAAAAACAGGTTACGATGTTCTGTTTGGAGGAAAACAATTAATTGTATATGGAGATCTACTACAACTAACTCCTGTAATAGGACAACCTGTTTTTAAAATACTTGTCCACGAAGACACAAGGAAATATTTAGGAAGTATTGGAAATGTGAACATTTGGTTACATTTTGAATATAAAGAACTTATTAAGAATATGTGACAAGCAAGTGATGAAGATTATGGAAATATTCTTCTAGACATAATAATTGGTGTCTTAACTAAACATGGCAAACAAGCTTTAAAAACTCTGCTACTAAGAAACTTGTTTTCAATTGGAAACACTGCGGCTGAAGTAATGTACAATAAGCTTGGAGACAAGAAGTCTATAGTTTGCCTAATGCCTACACTGCAAGAGTGTTCTACATTTAATCAAGAACTTTTGAAACTGGAAAAACAACAAATAGGGGAAATTGAAGCTATTGATAAAATTGAACACCAGGGAGTGACTATTCTTCTTACTGACAAACTACAGGCTAAATTGCATTCTTTGGAAATGTCTGTATCTAAAACTGAAGGCTTAGAAAAGACTTGACATGTATGTATAATTTTGCGTTGTAATTTGAATGTAGAACAAGGTTTAGTAAATGGAGCAATGGGAAAAGTTGTTGATTTTGTAGAATTTCAGAACAGAGATGGAATAGAATTTTTGATTATAACATTTGATCAGATTAAAGAGGTAAGACAGATTGGGCTTTGTGTTGTACGTTTTTTGCTGGTATAAAATTTGTATGTTCGCAGAAAACAGTTTCCTCTGTCTTTAGCATATGCAGTAATTATTCATAAATCTCAATGTTTAAGTATAGACAGTGCTTTTGTAAATATTGGAAGTACAGTGTTCAAAGAGGGAATGGCATATGTTGCATTGTCTCGAGTAAGAACATTGTCTGGTTTGTATTTGATAGATTTCGATGAGAAAAAGGTTAGTGCTGATGCAAATTGTGTAAGAGAGTATAATCGTTTAAGAAGAGTTTATACACCTGATTTAGGTGAATATCCCATATATGAGAAACGTGTAGTGTGTCCAAAAAGGAAATATGTCAAACATTCAACTAAGGTTCAAAAAAGAAAACTATTGAAGAGAAACTTGAAGGCATAAAGAAAAAGAAAATGGAAACTGTTGATGAGATTGTAGGATTCCAGTTGGAAAATAGTTCAGGTATCAACTGTTATGCTAATGTGATTCTGAATCTTGTGTTTTATCTACAAGATATTCATCATGAAATCATGTCAAATCATGAAAAATGATTCTATTCTTTACTACATCATGTATTTCAACAGTTGGTAACTTACAGAAGTAAAATCCATACTGCTTCTGGCATTCTGCATCTTTTGGATATATGTACTGGTTCTTTGAACTTTACTGTTAATATACAACAAGATGCACACGAATTTCTAATCCTTATGCATGGGGTATTTGAACATTAAGGAATACAGATTGAAAACTTATTTGGACTAAGTTACAGATGGGATCATAAATGTGAAGAGTGCTCATTTACTTCTACCACTGAAATACAAACAAAACGATTCATATACTTGATGATACCAGACTGCAAATCAGTACCTTTTAACAAATTGATAAAAACAGCCAATCAGGATATGAGATGTTCGCATTGTAGATCAGAGATGCTGTCTATATTACATATAGAAAGATTTGGAAAATATCTCATTTTAATGCTACAACGTTGTAGAGCAAATGGAAGAAAATTGAAAACAAAATTAAAAATTATTTAGCAAGTCAAATATCTATTTCAGGAAGAATTTTTGTAGCAGTGGCTATTATTTTCCATGATGGACCTACTACAACATCTGGACACTATACTGTGTATTTAAAATGTAATAAAGGATTGACAAATTGCAATGATGCCCTCTTGGAATTCAAACCTAGATTGCCTTATGAATTACCAAATTCATATTTGCTATTTCTGCAGCCAAAGTTTTGAGTACATCATTCGGCCTATTGGTAAGATGTGAACAGAAAGTAGACAGGAGTGCAAACTATTAGTATTTATAATTAGAGTTTGGTATATTATTTGTGCTAATTGATATTGCATTTAGAAAATTGTGTTTAAAAGGAAATAGTTTATATATTTGTTGTCTATATTGTACCAGATGTAAATGATAGTCTACATTTTGGCAAATGTATTTGAGATAAATAATAGAGTTAATGTAGATGAAGGAAGTAGTTAACAAAGTGTAGATAGGAAAATGCATAGCTACACATATTGATGATGATGTTCGACACTGATTTGTTTTTTTCTACAATCAATTTGATTGTTTTTTTCCACCATGTTCAATGAGGATACTACATTAAAATCACTGTGTATGGTAAAGTTAAGTGGAGTCTGAGTACAGCAAAAAAGGGAAACTGAAAAAGTTATGTCATTCTAAATTTATGTTGTGTTCTTAAAAATATAATATTATAATTTCTGCAATATATTACCATTAAATAACAGGTTTTTTTTTCTTATTTATAGTAGCTACTATTGAAATTTGAAAAGAGCTTTGATGCTGTTTGGAGAATACTACTCTAAAATACTTTTACTGAGTAATGTATCTAAATTACTAGAAAGGTAAGAATACATAATATAATATGCATGATAACATAAAGAAATGTTTACAGTTTAATTATGTTATTTTGTAATATAAATAATGTTGACTCTTTGCACTATTTGAAAACTATCATCATGTTGCTCATGCAATCAGCCAGACAGTTATCCTATCACGTAGACACTATGCATGCATTCCTTCATTCTTTCAAGCACAACTCTTGCACTAATAGGATAACCCAGGCACTACCCTTGCATTCTTCCTTTCACACAGACACTACTCATGCACTCATCCAATCACACAGACACTACCCCTGTACTCATGCAGTCACCCACGCACTACCCATGTACTCATACAATCACTCAGGCACTAGTCTTGCACTCAACCATTTACACAGGTACTACCCATGCACTCATCCATTCTCTCAGGTACTACACATGCACTCATCCAATGACCCAGGGATTACTCTTGCAGTCATCCTTTTACTCAGGCACTACCCATGCACTTATCCAATCACCCAGGCAGTACCTCAGCACTTATGCAATCACCCAGGTACTGCCCATGTACTTATGCAATCATTCAGGCATTATTCTTGCACTCAACCATTCACTGAGGCACTAACCATGCACTCATCCAATGACCCAGGCATTACCCTTGCACCCATCCTTCTACTCAGGCACTACCCATACACTCATCCAATCACTGAGGCACTACACATGCACTCATGTAATCACACAGGCACTACTCTTGCGCTCTACCATTCACTCAGGCACTACCCATGCACTAATCCATTTACTAAGACACTACCCATGCACTCATCCAATAACCCAGCCATTACCCTTCCACTCATACATTCACTCAGGTACTTCCTATACAGTCATCCAATCACCCAGGCACTACTCCTGCACTCATGCAATCACCCAGGCACTACCCATGTACTCATGCAATCACTCAATACTACTCTTGCACTCAACCATTCACTGAGGCACTACACATGCACTCTTCCATTCACTCAGACACTACTCATGCACTCATGCAACCAAGGAGGCACTACCTATACACACATCCAATCATACTTTACCCATGCAGACATGCACTCACCCAGGCACTACTCTTACACTCAACCATTCACTCAGGTACTACCCATGCCCTCATCCATTCTCTCAGGCACCCATGCACTCATCCAATGACCAAGGCATTACTCTTGCACTAATATTTTCACCCATGTACTTCCCTTACACTCATCCAATCATCCAGGCACTATCCCTGCACTCATGTAATCACTCAGGCACTACTCTTGCACTCAAACATTCACTCAGGCACTATGCATGCACGTATCTATTCTCTCAGCCAGTACCCATGCACTCATCGAATGACCCAGGCATTACTCTTGCAGTTATTCTTTTACTCAGGCACTGCCCATGCACTGATCTAAGTGCACAGACATTACTCTTGCACTCATGAAGTCACTCAAGCACTACCCATGCACTTATCCAATCACCCAGGCAGTCCCCCTGCCCTTATGCAATCACCCAGGCACTGGTCATGCACTCATGCAATCACTCAGGAACTACTTCTCCAGTTAACCATTTACTCAGGCACTACACATGCACTTATCCATTCACTCACACACTACTCATGCGCTCATCCAATAACCCAGGCATTGCTCTTGCAGTCATTCTTTTACTGAGTCACTAACGATGCACTAATATAAGCACCCAAACATTACTCTTGCACTCATGACGTCTCTCAGGCACTACCCATGTACTAATCCATTCACTCAGGAACTACCCATGCACTCATCCAATAACCCAGGCATTACCCCTGCACTCATGCAATCACCCAGGCACTACCCATGTACTCATACAATCACTCAGGTACTACTCTTGCAGTCAACCATTCATTCAGGCACTACCTATGCACTCATTCATTCACTCAGGCACTAACCTTAAACTGATGCAATCACCCAGGCACTACCGATGCACTCATGCAATCACTCAGGCACTACTCGTGCACTCAACTATTCACTCAGACACTATCCATACACTCATCCATTCACTCAGACACTACGTATGCACTCATCCAATGACCCAGGCATCACCCTTGCATCCATCCTTCAAGTCAGACACTACCCATACACTCATCCAATCACCCAGGCACTACCCATGCACTCATGCAATCATGCAGGCACTACTCGTACACTCAACCATTCACTCAGGCACTACCCATATACTCATCCATTCTGTCAGGCACTACCCGTGCACTCATCCAATGACCCAGGCTTTACCCTTGCACTCATTCTTTCACTTAGGCACTACCTATGCACTGATCTAAGCATCCAGACATTACACTTATGCAATCATCCAGGGACTACCCGTACTCTGACGCAATCACTCAGGCAGTACTCTTGCACTCAACCATTTACTCAGGCACAACCCATGCACTCATCCACTAATCCATCCACTATCCATACATTCTTCCAGACACACATTTATCCTAGCAATCAATTTTTCTACATACAATTGTTCTATTTTTAACCAATGTAGGTGGTTCCGTAAGAAGCTTTTTTTTAAACAAATATGATGTTTTTGTATTTTCAAACAATTTTTTATTTGTTTGGTGTTTTTGACTTTAAAAAAAAACAAAAACTTGAGGAGTCCATCATGACTGGTTCAAAAAAGCAAAGAAAGACTAGATTGTCAAACTAAAAAAAAAATTAAAACTTGTGTGTTTTTATCAAGTTAATTATGGCATGAATGCATTGCTCTCCAACACACAGGTTTGTTTCACATTTCCTGCAATGTAGGCTAGCATCTTCAAGCTCAGGAAAGATATGTGGCTGAGGTGTAGGGAGAACTGCTGCACCCGATGTGGATGGCTGATTAGGATCAGCCTGAGCAGCTTGCTCCCTCTTTTCACAGGCCATCACTTCTTTGGCCAATTGATTATGATGCATTGTTTCTAGTTGCTTTTTCATCGATGATGTCCCACAAGAATATTTTTTTGTCCAATCCTCTTGAAAGGACTCTTTGGCACAGAGTGCACGTAACTTTTCAGGCATTAACTTTTTTCTCCCCCTCAGGCACTGTGAAAAAGCCCACACTATAGCAATAAAAGAAGTCAAAACACCCAAAAAAATAAGCAATTGGAAGAGGCTACAAAAAAGATGTCCTGACAGGAAGACACACCCAAAATAAGAGGAATAAAACAGGTGTTGGATCTTCCCTCTAACAGAATGAAAAGCTTTTGAACCAATCAAAAGCTTTCTTTCCATGTGAAATGGATTCGCGTACGGGACACGCACCCATCGCGTATCCTGTCGTGCACCCATAAAATCTGCTACACTTAGTTCTAAAGTATAAATTGCTGTTTATAAATTGTTTTTCAAAGTATGTTAGTGAAACTTTTTAAGCAAAACCGATATTTATAGTATCCACAGTGATATTTCATACTTTTAAAAATTATGCCGAAATCGCGACCCCTGCGCGATCCCGGAAATACGTGCCAGCAGGGTTCACGACCCCTACGCGAACGTGTCACGTAGATAAAAATGTGCTCTAAAGGTGTAAAGGATATTCTACAGCTACACTAATACTATTTTTTCACACTCAGTGTTAAACCTCTTCCTCTAAAATATATATTATTTTGTTGTAAATATGTATTTTACACTAACATTCATATAACGGATTCACGCACCATGAGCGTAGGTTCGCGAATGGTGCGCAACCCTTTTTATGAAACAAAAAAGGACATATTTATTATAAAATACAATACATATTATATACTATTAAACGTTATCACACAAAACTTAACTTACTAAAAAAAGTTAATACATCTACTCCAAAATATTAAAAACAATTTTTATTTTCATAATTTTGTCATATAATAACATACTGTACAAAATTATGAACAATGGAGCAATATTTCAAGTTACTAAAAATTGTAATCGTTCAAATAAGTAACACTATAAATCTTTAATAGGCTATGATATATATTTTAAAAAGTGATTATAATTATTGAAGAAGATTTTAAAAATCTATGCAAAATTTTAGAAAGAAAAGTAAAAAAAACACTTGCAAACATTTTTAAATAAACAAAACTCTTTAAAAAAACTTAGAAATTCTCTAAAAAGCATAGATTTTCAGGGACATTATGCTTAGGGATTAGAATTTGAAAAACCTTAGAACTTCACTGAAAAACCAGTGATTTCAGAGTCGTTATAGTTAGGAATTTTATTTAAAAAAACCTTACAAATTCAGTGAAAAAAACCACAGGTTTCAGGGATGTTTTAGTTAGGATGACATTTCACTCATACAAAACAAGAGAAATTCATCCATTATAGTTAGCTGAGCTAACTATAACTCACGGCCCCGCAATGCACTGCTAATGATGTCACACATTACACCACTCATTGCATGGTCAGTGACATCACTGATGACATCACATCTTTGTATCCCTGAGAGCGCGCGGATTCGTTTTTGTGGTGTATTGGATTGCCGGTGAGCTCCGCCGGCGTGCTCGCCACTCTCCACGGGTCCCAGACAGTTCGGAAGGGGCTTTCTGGATGTGTGATATTTTTGAAGGACTGCGTTTGGACCGGCCAACCTCCTTTGGAACACTGTGCGATTATAAGGACGTAACACGAGAGCAGAAGGAGGGATAACCAGGTAAGCGGGCGCCAGCGCTTTCTGTCCCTAGTGAGAAGGGGGGGTGACGCCGATCGGAGGGTGGGCGTCATTTCCAGATCCCGGGGCAGCGGGGGCCTGTGCAGACCGCGGTACCGAAGATCACCCTCACTGAGGTGATATCATTTGTATTCGGAATGTGGATGCCAGCTCCTATTAGTCTGCGTGTTACATACTACATCGTACAATCCTTGGATTTATATCTACTCGCGGATACGCTTGAGCACTGATTTGATGTTTGGCAGAGAGAACCTGACATTATCAGGGGGGATACTTAGTTTCCACTTTTTGTGACAACATTGCTCCACTGGGTTTAGTGTAATATGGAGGAAGAAGAGGGACGTAGGGAAGCAGCCCGGACCATCTTTATGAGGAAAACTACACCATCAGTACAGACGGGCAGCAGAATTGTTGCCATACAACCCATAGAGGAGAAACTACGCAAACTAGAAAAACTAAAGCGCACGGAGATATCAAAATGGTGGGAGGCCACATCACTGCAAAACTATGTTGATCAAAACATGGTACCAAGGGGCCTCCGAATATTCACGACTCCCACATATGAGACACCCAATCCGAAGATGCTGGAAGAGTGGTCCGAGAACTCGTCACATAGCTCAAAACGTATGTTGGAAATTTTGATAAAATATGCGTGGGTAGATCGTGATTGTGTCCTGATTCAGATTAAGGAACTCATGGGTGAGCTTGTGAAGCAAGTAGATGAGGCCACAATGAATAAACACCTCACTAATATGAAAGAGCGTCTCAAAAAATACGAGGATGACATCAAAGCGCGCAAACATCGCAAACTTAATCGCGACTACGGTGATTACGAGAGTGGAAGGATCCTAACATTTAGTAGGAAATATGATTACCTTTTCACCCAACAAACCACACAGGAAGAGAGTGGGGTAGAATATGTGGAACCAGCTACTATAGAAGGATCAACGGCCAGCGAGAGTGAATCAGACGTGTCGGTGGAGAGGGCACCAACAGAGGAGCGCACTTCACGTACACTGACTTTTTTAGATGAATATCGGACCCTGCGCAGGGGGCGCCAGACCACGAGAGACACCCCAATCCCCAAAACGAGGGGCCAGAGAGGCCGAGGAAGGGGCAGAGGCAGAGCAAACGGAGGAATCGATGGGCAAGAATCCGACAACGATGGGAGAAGAGGCAGAGGACGTGGCGGCATGGGAACAAGACAAACATGCACCAGAAAAGCCTACTGATGGATCCCACCATGGTTAACAGAACGATTATTAATCTCTCTAATAGCCCTATGAGTGATGTTGAGAAACAGACATTGTGTTTAGGTCTTTCATTTTGTCCCTCTCAAACTTTTAACTACAATCAATCAATCAATCACAAGATTTGTAAAGCGCACTACTTACCTGCGAGGGTCTCAAGGCGCTGAGGGAGAGGAGGGGGGGTGTTGCCGCTACTGGTCGAATAGCCAGGTCTTGAGTCGTCTCCTGAAGGTCAGCAGGTCTTGGGTCTGTTGTAGGTTGAGGGGAAGGGTGTTCCAGATCTTGGCGGCGCGGTGAGAGAAGGATCTTCCCCCGGTGGTGGTTCTCCGGATGCGCGGGACGGTGGCCAGGGAGAGGTCGGCGGAGCGGAGCTGACGGTTGGGGAACGTAGAAGGAGAGTCGACTGTTGAGGTAGGCTGGGCCGGTTTTGTGGAGTGCCTTGTGTGCGTTGATCAGGAGTTTGAAGGAGATTCTCTTGTCGATGGGGAGCCAGTGCAGGTTTTTCAGGTGGGGGTGATGTGGCTGTGGCGTGGAATGTCGAGGATCAGGCGTGCAGAGGCGTTTTGGATTCTTTGCAGTCGTTTGATGAGCTTGGTCGGGGCTCCTGCGTAGAGGGCGTTTCCGTAGTCGAGTCTGCTGCTGACGAGGGCCTGGGTGACTGTTCTTCTCGTGTCTGTCGGGATCCACCTGTAGATCTTGCGGAGCATGCGGCGGGTGTTGAAGCAGGAGGAGGAGACTGCGTTGACTTGCTTGGTCATGGTGAGCGTTGAGTCGAGGATGACTCCCAGGTTGCGTGCGTGGTCGGTTGGTGTCGGGGTGCCCCTAGTGATGAGGGCCACCAGGAGTCGTCCCAGGCTGATGGGTTGGAGCCGAGGATGAGGATCTCCGTCTTGTCTGTGTTCAGCTTAAGTCGGCTGCACTTCATCCAGTCGGCAACGGCTTTCATTCCTTCGTGGAGGTTGGATTTGGCGGTGAGGGGGTCCTTGGTGAGGGAGAGGATCAGTTGAGTGTCGTCGGCGTAGGAGATTATGTTGAGGTCGTGCTGTCGGGCGATGCGTGCGAGTGGAGCCATGTAGATGTTGAACAGTGTCGGGCTGAGGGAAGATCCCTGGGGTACGCCGCAGATGATCTCGGAGGCTTCGGATTGGAATGGGGGGAGGCGGACGCTCTGGGTTCTGCCGGAAAGGAAGGAGGTGGTCCAATCCAGGGCCTTGTCTTGGATCCCTGCGTCGTGGAGGCGTGTGCGTAGTGTGCGGTGGCAGACAGTGTCGAAGGCGGCGGAGAGGTCCAGGAGGATGAGGGCCGCCGTCTTGCCGTTGTCCAGCAGGATCCTGATGTCGTCTGTGGCGGCGATGAGGGCGGTCTCGGTGCTGTAGTTGCTGCGGAATCCTGACTGGTAGGGGTCCAGGATGCTGTTATCTTCGAGGTAGCGGGTGAGCTGTCTGTTGACGATCTTCTCGATGACCTTAGCTGGGAATGGAAGCAGGGAGATGGGCCGGAAGTTCTTGAGGTCGCTCGGGTCCGCCTTGGGTTTTTTGAGTAGGGCGTTGATCTCGGCGTGTTTCCAGCTCTCTGGGAAGGTCGCGGTCTCGAAGGAGAGGTTGATGACGTTGCGCAGGTGGGGTGCGATGGAGCAGCCGGCTTTGTTGAAGATGTGGTGTGGAAAAGGGTCTGTTGGGGAGCCGAAGTGGATTGTGCCCATGGTCTTGATTGTGTCCTTGGTGTTCACGTTGACCCAGGCTGTCAGGGGGTCGTGGTCGATGGTGTGCGGCGGGTCTGATGTGTCGGGGCCTGTTGGGGTCGTTCGGGAGTCAAAGCTGTCGTGGATGTCGGCGATCTTGCGGTGGAAGAAGGTGGCGATGGAATCACACAGGGCTTGCGATGGCGGGATGTCGTTGGCGTTGGAGCTGGGGTTGGAGAGTTCCATCATGATGCTGAAGAGCTCCTTGCTGTTGTGTGCGTTGTTGTCGAGGCGGTCTTTGAAGGAGGTCCTCTTGGCGGACCTGATGAGGTGATGGTGGTTGCGGATGGCGTCTTTGTGGGCTGCGCGGCTATCCGGCGTCTTCTCGCTGTGCCATTTGTTCTCCAGTTTCCGGCAGGTGCGCTTGGATGCTAGGAGTTCCGGGGTGAACAGCTGGCTCTCTTGCTGGTGTCTTTGTAGGTTGGTTTTTTCAGCGGGGCTAAGGTGTTGGCGCAGTCGTCCATCCATCGTCTGAGATTGCGGGCGGCGGCGGCGGGGTTGGAGGGGTCGTTGGGTGGGCTGAGTGCGAGGTTTGTCTGGAGTTGGTCTTCGGTGACTTTGCTCCAGCATCTGCGGGGGATCTGTAGGGTGCGGTGGTGTGCGGCGGGTTTCCGGAAGGTGAAGTGGATGCAGTGGTGGTCGGTCCAGGTGAGTTCAGAGGTGTGGCTGAAGGAGACGTGGGAGCTTGAGGAGAAGATGGCGTCGAGCGTGTGTCCGGCGATGTGGGTCGGCGTCGTGACGAGCTGTTTCAGTCCGAGGTTGACGAGGTTGTCGATCAGGGTGGAGGAGTTGCTGTCGTTGTTGTTCTCCAGGTGAAAGTTCAGGTCTCTGAGGAGGATGTAGTCGGTGGAGGTCAGGGCGTGCGTGCTGATGAAGTCGGCGATGGAGTCGCTGAACTGGGGTCGGGGTCTGGGGGGTCTGTAGATGAGGGTGCCTCTTACGGTGGTGTTGGGATCCGTGTGGATCTGGAAGTGCATGTGTTCGGCGGTGCTGAGAGTGTCGTCGGTGCTGTTCGAGACCCTGATGGTGTCTTTGTGGACGATGTCGATTCCTCCTCCGATTCCGTTGGTGCGGTCTCTGCGGGTGATCTTGTAGCCGCCGGGGATGGCTATGGCGATGTCGGGTGCGGAGGATTCGTTCATCCAGGTCTCTGTCAGGAAGGCGACGTCCGGTGATAAGGTGTCGAGTAGGTCCCAGAGCTCGATGGCGTGTTTGCGTGCGGAGCGGGTGTTTAGTAGGATGCACCGGAGATGGTTGAGGTCCTTCTTGGCGGGAGTCTCGGGCTCTCCGAGGCAGGTGAAGCTGCAGTTCCGGCAGGTGAAGGGACCATGGGTGCGTTTCGGGGCGGCCTTGAAGCAGGTGGAGGTCCGTCCTGGGTTGAGAGCGATGAGGGTGCTGGCGTCGTATCGGAGGTGGTCTTCGTGGCGGATGCGGGGGCCAGGGGTTCTGGCGCTGGGCGCGGTCCAGGCGTGGACGGGCGCAGACGGCTTGCCTTAGGCGCGGCCGCGCAGCGTCCGCCATATATGGGGAGGTGGGAGGGAGGAGCAGCTGGGAGGCGGGAGGCAGGGGCAGCGAGTGGTCAGCGAGGGGGGCGGGGCCGCAGGGGACACAGCGGCGGGAAACAGGAGGGCAAAGGGGTACAGAAATCAAAAGGGGCACAGAACGAAAAACAGTGCACAGCAATGGGGGCACAGAACGGAAGGGCAAAAACAGTGGAAAAGCAGTGGGGGCACAGAGCGAAAAACAGTCACAGCAGTGGGGGCACAGAACGGAGGGGCAAAAACAGTGGAAAAACAGTGGGGGCACAGAACGAAAAACCGTGCACAGCAGTGGGGATACAGAACGGAAGGGCAAAAACAGTGGAAAAACAGTGGGGGCACAGAACGAAAAACAGTCACAGCAGTGGGGGCACAGAACGGAAGGGCAAAAACAGTGGAAAAGCAGTGGGGGCACAGAACGAAAAACAGTCACAGGAGTGGGGGCACAGAACGGAAGGGCAAAAACAGTGGAAAAACAGTGGGGGCACAGAACGAAAAACAGTCACAGCAGTGGGGGCACAGAACGGAAGGGCAAAAACAGTGGAAAAGAAGGGGGCACAGAACGAAAAACAGTCACAGCAGTGGGGGCACAGAACGGAAGGGCAAAAACAGTGGAAAACAGTGGGGGCACAGAACGAAAACAGTCACAGCAGTGGGGGCACAGAACGGAAGGGCAAAAACAGTGGAAAACAGTGGGGGCACAGAACAAAAACAGTCACAGCAGTGGGGGCACCGAACGGAAGGGCAAAACAGTGGAAAAACAGTGGGGGCACAAATTTAGAGGGGAAAGACAGTAACAGTGACGCTCACAATGACAAGAACCTACCTACAGCCTACCACTGGCCACCAGGGATGAGGCGCAGGTGGTAGCCTGCGGGTGGAGGAGGGCCTCAGATCAGCAGCAGCAACAGGGAGCTGGACGCACAGGTGGTGCTGTGTGGATGGGGGGGCGACCTACCCAGAGGTCAAGGGTCGCTCACCTCACTGCGCAGCGGCCGCCATATATGGGGAGGTGGGAGGGAGGAGCAGCTGGGAGGCGGGAGGCAGGGGCAGCGAGTGGTCAGCGAGGGGGGCGGGGCCGCAGGGGACACAGCGGAGGGAAACGGGAGGGCGAAGGGGTACAGAAATCAAAATGGGCACAGGGGGGCACAGAACGAAAAACAGTGCACAGCAGTGGGGGCACAGAACGGAAGGGCAAAAACTGTGGAAAAACAGTGGGGGCACAGAACAAAAAACAGTCACAGCAGTGGAGGCACAGAACGGAAGGGCAAAAACAGTGGAAAAGCAGTGGGGGCACAGAGCTACACTGATGCCAGAATAGATATTTTTAGGTTTGTCCGTAAATTGAAGCTTAAAAAATGGCACAAATTAAAGGGAGTTAGGGCGCGTAACGTCAGCGATACCCTGCCCACTACAGAACACACTGAACTCAACATAGGTGACATTGACACCTTGATCACCATTATGGAATTGGGCCTTAATGAAGAAGGTTCTGTCCCTAACACCGACACCACCACCATTAGGGGTCTATATGAATATGGCATCAACATTGATGACCCGGTACCTTCAGGGTTTAAGCCCAAATCAACATTTATTCCCATGCTACCACACGACAACATCGACACTTTTCTGGACTGCGTGGGTAGGGCATTTAACGAATTTAGACATAAGGCCAACAGACTGGGACATAACGGTGAAAGCAACCTTACATTAGAACAAAGACGGGTCCTTGAGGGCCTCACTGAGGATGACAGCATTGTCATCAGACCTGCGGTTAAGGGTGGCAATGTTGTCATACTTGATAGGGATATGTACATAGCGGAGGCATATAAACAACTCGGTGACCATAGATTCTATGAAAAAATCAATATAGAGGCATACATATTACTATCTTATGGGACATGCTGACACAGTGGAAGGATAGGGGTATCTTAGAATGGGAGGAGTTCAGCTACCTGAAAAAGGACTACCCTGTGCTACCGGTCCTTTACCTTCTACTGAAGGTACATAAAGACCCGAATAATCCTCCGGGTCATCCGATTGTTTCTTCACGTGGCAGTGTAGCCGAGCACGTATCTAAATACGTTGATCACTTTCTCAGGGATCACGTTAACACCTTACCCAGTTACATTAGAGACACCAAGGACTTTCTCAGCAAAATCGAGAACATCCAGTGGGAAGAAGATTTTCTGTTTATTACCCTCGATGTCCACAGTCTCTATACTATAATAGATCACCAACAGGGACTAGAGGCATGTGCACATTTTCTCAGGAGGTGACCCATCCGACTCTTGGAACACAGCCGTATGATTTTGGACATGATAGAGTATTGTTTGAAAAACAATATCTTTATGTTCAATGATATTCTGTATCGCCAGACCACTGGGACTGCCATGGGCTCGTGCTTTGCCCCGAGCTTCGCCAATTTGTTTATGGGAAGCTGGGAGGAGGACATCTTTGCCGACCCCAACTTTCAGGAAGATCTCAGACATGTCTCTATGTGGCTACGCTACATCGATGATTTATTCATTGTCTGGGCGGGTCCCAGAGATAGGGCTCAATTGTTCATTAACAAATTAAATGACAATGACCGCAACATCGTACTCAGTGGCAACATCGGTGATAACACCACAGAATACCTTGATGTTAAACTGACGATACAACAGAAAAAAGTCCATACAGTTTTGTACAGGAAATCTATGGCTGGTAACAGCGTTCTCCATGCCCTCAGCAGCCACCCGGAGGCTCTCAAGTGGAGCATCCCTTACGGAGAGCTGCTGAGGGCAAAAAGAAACTGTAATACCAATGAGGCTTACGTCACTGAGAGGGAGGCCATTACTGAACGCTTTCAAGAAAGGGGCTACCCATTATGGGTACTGAGAAAAGCAAGGGAGAGAGCTGATGCCATGGACAGATGATTGACAATTGCAGAGACATCGGTCCCCAACACCAACACAGAGGGTGGAGACGCTAGAATGATCATGACGTTTAGTACAGGGTCTAAGGACATCAAACGCATTGTGGCACACAATTGGAACATATTAAAGACTGATAGTGTCATCGGTGATAGCATACCAGATAGACCCAATATCACCTATAGAAGGGGCAGGAGTGTAAGGGATATGCTTGTCCACAGTGACATCACTATCTACCCAGACAGAAACTTGCATGGTCTTAAGGGATTTTTCCCTTGCGGCCATTGCAAAGCTTGCAGAAACAGCAAATTCCGCAACCAAGTGGTATATAATGGGATCAAGAAGGAGATATCCCAATTTCTCACCTGTAGCTCCATGTTCACCATATATGCCATAGAATGCCCATGCAAACTTTGGTATATTGGTAGTACCACCTTTATGGCCAAGATGCGCGTATTGGAACATAGCAGAGCCATTACCAATTTAGACCAGAAAGATCCCGTTGCTAGGCATTTTCAGGATATGCACTTTTCCAATGCTTCAGAGCTTAGTTTCTTCGTTCTTGAACAGGTGAACAGAGAGGCCCGGGGTGGCAACAGGGTTCTCAAACTGAGACAGCGTGAATCCAAACATATTATTAACTTCCAAACCAAGGCGCCTGGGGGACTGAATCAGGATGAGGAACTAGCTGTTCATCTTCGAGGGGAGTAACTGTACACCATCTACCCGGCATAGAGATCATGGGAGATGTCTAGATCTTTTCTCCTCTCTTGAGTGTTTATTAGCTCATTGACCTTTGCACTGCTTTTTCCACCTTGTACAGTATAGGTCATTTCTCTAACCTTAATGTTTTGGAGTATTCTGCATTGCGTGATGGTTTTATCTCTTTATATGCTGCCTACTCTCCTCTCTCTTTTTTCTCTAGCAATTGAACAGACTTAATTAGATCTTATTATATGTTATTATTTTTTAGTAAGCTCGTAATTTATTCTAGCTGTTGATATTAAGTCCTTGTACATTTTATAACTCATTTTTTTTTCTCTTCTTTTCGCTTACACTTACCTTTTTGTTTGTTTTTTTGTTCTTTACACAGGAGGAAAGGAAGGGGCCCACTCACCTGGATTCACCTGCACGGGCTGCCTACCCTTTTTCCCTATTATCACCATGTCGCACGAATGAGGCTTTTATCTGCATCAGCACCATAGAATTGAGTTGAGACAGGGCTCTGTCTTGACAGGACCATTTATATGAACAGCATCATTACTAGGGCATTGGCCCGTCATGCTTTAGCAACTGCCAACAACATTGGCCATGGTGCATAGCGCGACACATAGATTGTTTGCCATTTTTTATGGGAAGACTGTTATTCTGAGCAGCACCAGTACCTGGGCACTTGCCCTTAACTTCCTAGTAACAGCTTTGTCATGGTGTATTTCACAGCACACTTTTGTTGCATTTATGCATTGGCGGGGATGATACAATATACCCGTGCACTTGCCGACATGTCTTCATATCTCACTGCCTTCAGGACTGCCACGTGATATTTATAGAGGTTGCCATGACATCCGTAGCCATTTTGTTTCGGCACTTGGTTTGATAAAGTTTTCTGGCTTGTATACATAGAGTGAGGCGGCAATGCAACTATTATAGTCGATAAGGTGCGGGCCATTGGGTCGGTTGATACAATACACAGGCACTTTATGATTTTATTTTAATCAATTGAAATGTTTCTCACGTTGACATTTTGTTTTTACTTTGTTTAACACCATTGGTATAGTGCTAATACTGTTGAGAATCATGCATTATTTATAGCTTGTGATGAATATTACCGATTTTGTGTGGCATGTGATTTAAATGCAACTGTGCTCATTTCTATCCCCTCATGGTTATATTTGTTTAAGAACGGTACCATTCCAAAATGTCTGCCATAGTAATGGCCTTCCAATTCCGTTCTTTGGCGCTGAGTGACAGTTTATATAAGCCTCTCCAATTTGGTGTATGTTTCACGTGATCAAGATCCCTAGAGGATCGAAACGCGTTGTGAAATAAACTACAGTGGACATATTTTTGGTGGAATTCTTTGTATCCCTGAGAGCGCGCGGATTCGTTTTTGTGGTGTATTGGATTGCCGGTGAGCTCCGCCTGCGTGCCCGCCACTCTCCACGGGTCCCAGACAGTTCGGAAGGGGCTTTCTGGATGTGTGATATATATATATTAAAAAGCTTCCATCGGATTCCCCGTGTGGCCTCTGCTTCTTCGTTCAGGAGGAGGTTGTGGTGGATATTGTTCGTGTTAACCAGAGACACGATACAGAGGCCCCGTCCTGCAAGTTGGCCCGGTCTTCACTGGTTCCTGCTTCGGCGGTCTTTTCACTTTCCAAGGTATTGGATTGGCCCGGGCCCGCCTCCCGATTCAAGCGCAGCAAGGGCGGCTGCCGTGCAGTTCGTGACTCCACGAAGGGATGGATGCATTGTCACTCCTGCCCCTGCCCGGCGGTTGTTTGAATATTTGGGGGCTAGGACGTCTGGGGACCCGAGGAAGCTCCGGGATGCTCAGCAAATCAGGACAGTGATTTTCTGCCACACCGCGTGTTGCCCTGCCCCCGCCAACCCACAAGGGCATATTAACAAGAAAATTCCCCACGTAATACTCACCCAAAAGGAGAACTCTGGGACTTGCAGTTCGTAGGAGCAGTGAGTGGTATACGGGCACATGATCTGGGAGGAGCGGATTCCCACCAATGGGAAGGGCGCAGGACATTGTTAGACGTGGGTGTGTTAGCATTCTGAGTAATGAGGCATCTGATGAAGGCCGTCCAGGCCGAAATGCATTATGCCGTTTGACCATTAAAAAGCTTCCATCGGATTCCCCGTGTGGCCTCTGCTTCTTCGTTCAGGAGGAGGTTGTGGTGGATATTGTTCGTGTTAACCAGAGACACGATACAGAGGCCCCGTCCTGCAAGTTGGCCCGGTCTTCACTGGTTCCTGCTTCGGCGGTCTTTTCACTTTCCAAGGTATTGGATTGGCCCGGGCCCGCCTCCCGATTCAAGCGCAGCAAGGGCGGCTGCCGTGCAGTTCGTGACTCCACGAAGGGATGGATGCATTGTCACTCCTGCCCCTGCCCGGCGGTTGTTTGAATATTTGGGGGCTAGGACATCTGGGGACCCGAGGAAGCTCCGGGATGCTCAGCAAATCAGGACAGTGATTTTCTGCCACACCGCGTGTTGCCCTGCCCCCGCCAACCCACAAGGGCATATTAACAAGAAAATTCCCCACGTAATACTCACCCAAAAGGAGAACTCTGGGACTTGCAGTTCGTAGGAGCAGTGAGTGGTATACGGGCACATGATCTGGGAGGAGCGGATTCCCACCAATGGGAAGGGCGCAGGACATTGTTAGACGTGGGTGTGTTAGCATTCTGAGTAATGAGGCATCTGATGAAGGCCGTCCAGGCCGAAATGCATTATGCCGTTTGACCATTAAAAAGCTTCCATCGGATTCCCCGTGTGGCCTCTGCTTCTTCGTTCAGGAGGAGGTTGTGGTATATATATATATATATATATATATATATATATATACACTCCAACTCCAATTCCTTTAGTTAAGAACAGGACACCGACACAGGAGCTGGATCAAACGATCGGTTTTGTGTTTATTGAAATCTCCGCTGTTTATATATTTATATATATAAACACCAATTCCAGTTAAAAAATAAATGGCCGGACTCCAACACAGCAGGCTAGGAAGTCTTCTCGCACGTTTATTTCTTTTGGCTGTAACACATTTTGGCAGTAACTACTGCCTTGATCACACACTAAAATTTATATCAAACAACACATTGCCAGTACTGAAAAGGATTATTAAACCACGATTGGTTTGTTGAGCACCCTATTTAATATCAGTGTTCAACCATTAATCATTTTCTTCTTATTTTATCTTTTTTACAATATCTTCTTTTGAAAAACAGTCATATACAGAAGCATAATGAGGACACACAAAAATGTACAAATTATTTAAACACACACAACATCCATCCACCCTGTCTAATCATCCATACATTCCCTCTCAATACACATCAACAAATGAAAAAAACTTTGCATGATAATAGATATTTTTAAATACAACATAACAGTTGGCACAGTTCTGCCTTTTCATGCCCAACAAGGAAAATACAATGTTTTTTTAAATTTAATACAATTTCCTTCATCAATGGGCTTCACAACCATGTAAAGCTCTTAGATCCTTGTGGCAAGGTGACTTATTTCCTCAGTCTTTTATTATTTTGCCCCTGCCCACTATGTCCTATTTTCAAGCTTGCTTGGTTGTGTTACTCGCCGACGCGTTTCGAACCCCTGATTAGTCTCGGGTTCTCCTCAGGACTCAGAACTGGTATTTAATCTTGGATTCATCTTTTAAGAACCTGGAACTGCGACCCGTGTTTTCTTCAATCTCTAATATATCGTCACGTGTCCTCTGACCTACTCGACTCCATCAATCTGTCTTGCGAGTAACGTTATCCAACGCAGTTCCGACACCAATTCTCGTGTTGGTCTTCTCTGCCAGCCAAAATTCAGGCGCGATCCCACACTAGGCACAATTAAATACCATATTTTTAAACAGTTGATCACATGGTTTTACGAACAATAGACATGGAAAACATACTCCTAAGGCAAATATGTTAAAGACAAATGTTAATCTCAATTTTTCATTTTATTGTACTTTTGCCATTTTATTTGACTCAATATTGCTTTATTTTGTTTTTTATTTTATTTATGCTTATTTTGTGTTTTTGATGTTATTTTTTATTTTTGAGTTACTTTTGTATTCTCATTATTCCACTTCCATTTTTAAACTAATCATAATTAACCACCTCTCCGACATGAGCGCAGTCTTAATGCCCCAGTCAGTAACTGACTTCTAAGTAAAGTGCTTGTGCATAAATCAAGTGCCCACAGGATTTACTATAAATATTCCAATACAATATAATATAACAATTAATTGTAGTAAGGTGCAAGTGCATCGGGTAAAACTCAATCTTACTCTCCCAAAGTGCAAGTTCAAAAATCCATTTTTATCAAATTAGACCTATTGCTAGTGCAAATATTCACATAAATGCATAAAAGAAAGAGAGAGATTCTTGGCCAGTGCCTGACTTCTATATATTTGACATTTCTTCAGCTATTATACTTGTACCCTGCTTTATGTACACAAATGTCTTCTAATGCTATCTCTATAGTTTATTACAAACACCACTTGACCATGCCTATACACCTAATTCCAAAAAGTGCAAGTGCTCATATCTAAAATGCCTTTTCTTTTTCAATTCATTCTTGTTATCGGAGATGTGGTTTATTTCTTACAAAATGTATTCAAACTTATTCCATTTCCATGTAACTTCATCTGGCTACTCAAGAGAGATATGGAGGTTTCACCTTTATGTATGTACATGCATGTCTTCATCGGAATTGAGGCCTTTGGGAATCCCAGTGTTGAGCATTAGAATATACCTCAATTCTAACTGCCGTAATTTTATTTCTCGGTTACCACCTCTTCTATTCTTCAGAACCGAATCGATCACATAATAGAAAAGCTCTTTAGCATTCCCCCCTTGTACCTCATTAATTTGTCTTGTGACAGTGAAGCTTTTGTCACAGTTCTTCACCGGTGTTGGAGGATTCTCACGTGTGCCATATGGATAGTACTTCCTACATAGAGTTTGGGACAGGAGCATTGAAGGATGTAAACTACAAATTCACTTCTGAAGTTGTAAAACTCGCACATTTTCCATGGATTCTTCAATAAGGGTGATTGGATCTCTTTTTTATTGAGACCATGTTTACAGGCCTTGCATTGCTGGCACTTAGTAAAGCCCTGACAAGCCCTCAACCACCCCTCCATATCAACCACCTCTGGGCTGCTCACCACCAAATCCTGTCTCATGGATTTTGCCCTTCTAAATGTCAAAAGAGGTCTACGAAGTGTAATACTACCTAAATGGGATCACTCTTCACTAGGTGCCAATGTCTATTCATGGATCCTCTCACTTTTGCATGATAGACATTGTACCCAGTGATCATGCGTAGTTCTTCCTTATCCTTTCTTTTTTCAATCCCTCCTGTCTTTTTGGAGAACAACAGCGAATCTCTTGTAATGCTCTCCACCTTATTCTGAGCTTGATTTAGAACAAGCCTTTATTCCCCCTCATAGCGATCGCCCGCTCTTGGATAATTCTCCCATTCACGGGTGTCTCTCAGGCCCTAGAGGAACACACATATCACAAGCGATGTGTGCGTGTGATATTTATTAAGGGTGGGCGGCAAATTCCGTTCTGCTCGCGGAATTTGCAAAATTTAGGCATTTCCGCATTCCGCAGAGAACGCGGAAATGTCGAAATTTCCGTGATCCGCGGCGTAGCAGTTTTGTTTCTTGTTCGCGCTTTAAAAATGCGTTCTCGCGCGCTCGGTCGACTTACCGGGATCCCTGCATTCGCCGACGTGTTTTCCTATCCGTTTGCGTGCGCCACGAGATGTTGGTAGCCGGTCTCGCTATCCCGCGAGAGTTTGTGATCGCAAACACGTCATTCGCCGCGCCATCGGACACCGCGAGAGTGTGCGATCGCGAACACGTCATTCACCACCGCGAGAGAGAGCGTGCGATCGCGAACACATCATTTGGACGCGCCATCCGACATCCAGCGGAAGTTTGGTGAAGCTCGCGATCCCGAACACGCAAAATTTTCATTCTGGAGAAGAATAATATCTCGAGCAGCATAAAACCTTCTGTAAATGATGTTTGGATGAAAAAACTCCTCAGATTGACATTTGGCTGTCCTTTTTTGCGCAAGGAGTCCTTTTTTTGGGGAGAGGGAGGAAGTGCCACAGAGTCTCCAACTTCCTGTTCCTGTCCAGCAGGCTCCTCCCAGTGCTTTGTCCATCTCCTGTTCATTCTTCCTTTGGATTTTGTGCTGGAAGGATCACTCTTTGTGTCTGCTGCATCATTATCATTGGATTTGAGGACTTTTGGATTTGATATTTTACAAATAAGTTGGTGTTGTTGTTTGTTTGATTGGGGCATTGCAGTTGCTGCAACTACAATTTTGGTACTTATCATTATTTTAAAAAAATTGTTGTGGGTAGCCAGTAGGGCCCAGAGCTAGTCATGGGTGGGTGCATGATGAAGCAACTGTTCCTTTGGTGTTTGTTGAATTTATTTCAAACATCATTTAGGGCATGGATGGCATTGGATTGAATTGCAAAATGTGTTTTTTGGGGGTATTTCTGTTTTTGGGTTTGTGTTAAATAAATGCCTTTGTTGTGTGTGGTGTGTTGTTGTGTACCTTGCTGCAGACCTTGTTTAGCCCTATGGATTTTCGTTTTTGCATTTTATTGCATTAAAGGCAAAGCAGTGTGCTTTAATTAGCATGCATCCTTTGCCTGGCTATTATAGGTCTTTTGTCAGTACATTGTTTTCCAGGCCTGTTGCTTGTGATTTGTGAGTGTCCATGTGGCTGGTGGCCATTTCTGGTGGGAGTTATTAGTGTGCTGCTTTTGCCATATAGGCCTGCATGTTATTCCTTTGTGGCCTAGGCTTGTTGTTGTTGTGGGCCTGGCCATGAGGCTGGCGGCCATTTTGAAGCCAGGCAGTGTGCTTTTTGCAATAGGCCTGCATTGTCTGTCTTCAGTTTCTTGTAGTTGGGTGGGCCTGGCCATGTGGCTGGTGGCCATTTTGAAGCCAGGCAGTGTGCTTTTTGCAATAGGCCTGCATTGTCTGTCTTCAGTTTCTTGTAGTTGTGTGGGCCTGGCCATGTGGCTGGTGGCCATTTTGAAGCCAGGCAGTGTGCTTTTTGCAATAGGCCTGCATTGTCTGTCTTCAATTTCTTGTAGTTGTGTGGGCCTGGCCATGTGGCTGGTGGCCATTTTGTAACCCGGTAGTGTGCTTTTGCCATAGGCCTGCAAGCTTGTGGCCTAGTCTGCCAACAGGCCTTTCATCCAGTAGGCTCAGAGGTAGTCCCGGGTGCATGAAAACAACTGTTTCTGTGTGTTCTGTTGAATTTAAACAACATTTGGGGCATGAATGGCATTGGATTGAATTGCAAAATGTGTTTTTTGGGGGTATCTCTGTTTTTGGGTGTGTGTCAAATAAATGCCTTTGTTGTGTGTGGTGTGTTGTTGTGTACCTAAAGGCCTTGTTTAGCCCTGTGGATTTTCATTTTTTTGCATTTTATTACATTAAAGGCAAAGCAGTGTGGTTTAATTAGCATGCATCCTTTGCCTGGCTATTATAGGCCTTTTGTCAGTACATTGTTTTCCAGGCCTGTTGCTTGTGATTTGTGAGTGTCCATGTGGCTGGTGGCCATTTCTGGTGGGAGTTATTAGTGTGCTGCTTTTGCCATATAGGCCTGCATGTTATTCCTTTGTGGCCTAGGCTTCTTGTTGTTGTGGGCCTGGCCATGAGGCTGGCGGCCATTTTGAAGCAAGGCAGTGTGCTTTTTGCAACAGGCCTGCATTCATGCATTGTCTGTCTTCAGTTTCTTGTAGTTGTGGTGGGTCTGGCCATGTGGCTGGCGGCCATTTTGAAGCCAGGCAGTGTGCTTTTTGCTATAGGCCTGCATTGTCTGTCTTCAGTTTCTTGTAGTTGTGTGGGCCAGGCCATGTGGCTGGTGGCCATTTTGAAGCCAGGCAGTGTGTTTTTTGCAATAGGCCTGCATTGTCTGTCTTCAGTTTCTTGTAGTTTTGTGGGCCTGGCCATGTGGCTGGTGGTCATTTTGAAGCCCGGTAGTGTGCTTTTGCCATAGGCCTGCAAGCTTGTGGCCTAGTCTGCCAACAGGCCTTTCATCCAGTAGGCTCAGAGGTAGTCATGGGTGCATGAAAACAACTGTTTCTGTGTGTTCTGTCGAATTTAAACATCATTTGGGGCATGGATGGCATTGGATTGAATTGCAAAATGTGTTTTTTGGGGTTATTTCTGTTTTTGGGTGTGTGTTAAATAAATGCCTTTGTTGTGTGTGGTGTGTTGTTGTGTACCTTGCAGACTTTGTTTAGCCCTGTGGATTTTCGTTTTTGCATTTTATTGCATTAAAGGCAAAGCAGTGTGGTTTAGCATGCATCCTTTGCCTGGCTATTATAGGCCTGTTTCAGTTAATTGTTTTCCAGGCCTCCTGCTTGTTGCTTGTGATTTGAGTGTCCATGTGGCTGGTGGCCATTTCTGGTGGGAGTTATATAAGTGTGCTGCTTTTGCCATATAGGCCTGCATGGTTTTCCTCTTGGCTTACTGCTTCCATCCATCCCCTTTGCCAGCAGCAGCTCCCTGAATGATGTGATGAGCAAATAATGTAATGCCAAACAAGGTCCAATTCCATTACATTTGTATTTTTGTTGTTGCTCTTCTTCTTTCCTATCCTTCCTGAGAGTGTAGTGTACACAGTATACCATGAAAGCCCTTGTTGACAAAGTCTCACAAATGGCTACACTAAGTTATATCTTTTATTTGTTTGTTTGTACTAGTAGTAATTGAACCACAACAACAAATGCAACATATCACTGATGTTCTTCTCCTGGCTACTTTGCTTTTAGGTGCAGAAAAAGACAGAGGAGGAGGTGTCATCATCACCCGTTGTACTGCCAGACAGAAGTCCTGCTGCGCACCACGTCACATCCACGTGTGACCACAGACATCTCTGCAACTTGTGGACCTGCGTCCTGCTGACATTTGAAGAAGATGGGCCCAAAGAAAGGTAACAGGTCCTCCAGTACCAAGAAAGTTGTCAGTGAGAAGAAGGAACAGAAAAAGGAAGTGACACTTACCAAGACTGGTGTGCCTCCCCAGGTGTTTTTTGGGGAAAAATAAATTACGCCTGCAGCAGCGTTGTCCGGGGACCAAGCTGGGAGCAGCACCTCCGCATCAGCGGGCCAGCCCCACCAACCTAGGCCCAAGCCCATGAGTGTCTAAGAGGTAGCCATTCTACTAACGAGCAGCGATGTTGAAATTTCATTATCGCAAAGTAGTACACAATCAACGCAGGCGGAAACTCAGCAGATAAGTGGGCAGCAGCAGGCGCAGCAGCAGCCGCAAGAACAGCAGCAGCCGCCAGAACAGCAGCAGCCGCCAGAACAGCAGCAGCCGCCAGAACAGCAGCAGCCGCAAGTACAGCAGCAGCTGCAAAAACAGCCGCAAGAACAGCCACAACAACAGCCCACAATAGTAGTTGTTCCTCCTGAAGTAGGGGCATTTCAGGAAATCGAGCTTCCTGCAGACAAAGAGGAGCAAGCCACTGTTTCAGAAGATCCATTGTCTTCCAGACCCCCAGCAAGGAAAAGGAGGGTTAGTCCATCATCTTCTTCTTCAAGCCCCGCTTCTGATGATCGAGATGCCACTTGGAAGCCACCTGCTCAGTCTGAGAGTGATGCACGCCACAAGACAAGGCTAGTGAAAAGGAAGGTTCCAGAAAGCCTTAGAGTTATGGAGGTAAATGTACAAGAGGGGGATGATGATGATGACGAGCCAGTCATCACGAACATCACTCCCGGCCCAAAGGAGATGGAGACCAACATTATTACCCTATCCAAAATCGCTGCGAGGGATGTAGCACGGATACCACCAACACAGGTAACACCAACACGACCTCCAGCTTCCATATTTGCATTTGCAAAGGCCCGGCAGGGACCTACATCCAGCTCAACCACCATCTCAGTAGGTAGTGGCACTGTAACTGCACAGAGTCAAATTCCAGGCCCACCCTCCAGTTCATCTGGTATTGAAAGTGGCACATCCAGCAGCGCCAGAAAGTTCTCCTCCCCAGTTTGGGACTTCTTTTCGGTTAGCAGTAAGGAGGAGAACATTGCTATATGCTTAATTTGTCGACAGACTGTTAGGCGGGGTAAGCTTGGTACAAACTATGGTACCGGAGGCCAAACAAGTCATCTCAAAATACACCACAGTATCCAGTGGGAGGCTCACCTACTTCGCTTAGAAAAAGTAAAACTGAACCCATTGCTGTTGTTGGGGATGAAGAATTAGGGGAAGATATGATCGCGGTGGAAGGTGAACAAGAGGGAGACATTTCTAGCCCTGTCCCCAGCAGTGTAGTGGTACCGCCCACATCCTCAGCAACATCTCAGTGGCACCGCAGTAAGAGTCAGACTGAGACACCAAGGCAACTGAGTACTGCAATGAAAAAAAGTGCATCGTTGAGCCTAACTGGGTTCAAGAAAACAGCTGCACCACAAAGGAAATAAATCCAGCCTACCATTGAGAGCATGCTTAGGTCGGAGGGGCAGTACCAACGCAACCACCCAACGGCACAGTTGTACAATGCGAAGCTGGCTAAAATGTTAGCGCTGGACCTTCTCCCTTTTTCATTTGTGGAAGGGGTGGGTTTCCTTGAATTTGTGTCAGCCATCTGCCCTAAATGGAAGGTTCCCAGCCGGTCCTGTTTCGCCAGAGTTGCTGTTCCAGCACTACATCACGATGTGCTGGAATTGGTTAGACAAGCTTTGCAGCAGAGTGCTGTTCACAATATCCACCTGACAACAGACGTGTGGACCAGTTGCCAAGCCACTGATTACATGTACATCACTTCTCACTGGGTCTCTTTTGTCGAGGTTAGAGATAAGCTATCTGAAGTAGGTGCTGTTGACACAGCTGAGATTTTTAATGCTACTCGGAAACATGCAACTGTAGCCATGTTCACCATGGAGAAATCTCATACTGCTGTAAACATTTTGGAAGAGTTTCACAGCAAGGTCTTTGAATGGCTGTGCCCAAGAGGGCTTAATATTGGTTTTGTTGCCACAGATAATGGCAGTAATGTACTTAAGGCCATGGAGCTTGGTTGCTATTTCAGGGTCCCGTGTTTGGCGCACTGCATTAACATTATAGTTCAAGACTTTCTGAAAAAAGAAGCAATAGTCAGCAACTTACTGACCACCTGCCGAAGAATATGCACTCATTTCAGCCATTCTTTTAAAGCTCGGAAGCAGCTGAGGATCATTCAACGTGACTATAGAATGCCAGTCAAAGCACTCATCCAGGAGGTGGCAACACGTTTGAACTCAACTTATTACATGCTTGACCGTCTGTTTGAGCAGTACAGACCAATCAATTAATATGTCATGCGAAGAGGGGATGCTACTGTGAAAGGCATGACCCTTCAGATGGACCAATGGTGCCTAGTTAAATGCCTGACAGAGATGCTTCTTCCTTTCGAGGTCTTCACACGTGAAGTCAGCAAGGAGGACTGTACTATGGGCTAAGCTATCCCATTGTTGCACATGCTAGAGCAACAGCTGAAGGAGGTGTCTGAAGCATACAAAGGTGTAGAGGAAAAAAAGAAGCATATGAGTTGGTGGAGAGCTTATCCCGTCGCTTAGCTGAGAATACAAGGGTGCAAAATAAGATTTTGTCACAAGAACATTACATTTGTGCCACAATTCTGGATCCACGGTCCAAATTGGCACTGAACAGTAAGACATTAATTCCTTTTTCAGAAGTGGATGTTGCCCGGTACAAAACTTGGATAGCTGAGACAGCGGCGGCGATTGCCAGACGGCGGCGCCGAAACGCTGGAGGGGCCTGAGTGCTGCTGCCGCCTCCTCCTCCTCCTCCGCCAGAGCCACCAGCCGCCGGTATTCATTGCAGATGGCCTCCTGCTTCCGGCTCCGGGCCACGGCTGCCAACTCCTTCCTTGTTGGTTTTGCTTTGGAAGGAGTAGCTATATCAAGAAAGAAAAAAATACTATTGTTGTAACCAATACTCATAGCAAAACAGTAACACAAAATTAATTCAACACATAGTGGCACAGTAGCGCTAGCCAGCACAGTACATAACATTTGTGGTATGTATCTATCCTCCCACTTCCTCGGCCTCTAACATTTGTGGGAGTTTCAGGCATTATACTAGCACTATGGACTCAAGTACACAGTACACCAGTCTTCTTCTTCTCTCTTGTTTAGTGAAATTACGTGACCTTGTTGTAGCTGGCATGCCAGCTCAGTCAGCTGCTTGCGCCCAAGACAAACATACTTGAGTCATGACGCAGACTCACTTTAGTTTTATTTACTACTGTCTGCAGGAGGGGAAGCTCGTATCCTTTTCTTCTCTGCCAGTCATAAATATTACATCTCGCACGCCCTTCCTCCTTCCACCCTTCTTTCCCTTTTCGTTCAACCCATCCATCAAGGTAATCTGATCTGACTTTTAGTCTTCTACATAAAACTTTCACAGCTGAGTTTAAGTCAGATAGAAGAGGACATTGGTTACTCAACACTCCCGCCACTAATGCTATTGCTAATGCTAAGTAAAGAGTGTCTTCTCCAACCGTTCACAACAACTTCTTACTTACTAAGTCTCAACAGTACAGTGTACAGTACACCCTTGCAGCGAGTGTAATCAATGTCAATAAGTAAGGAATATAACTTACCACCGCCCGCCACTGCTGCTGGATCCCCCTGCAGCTCCTGCAACTGCCGCTCCTCTGTGGCCGCGTCGCCATCGCCGCTGGCCCCGGTACTGGTGGTCATCGGTATTATGCCTAGAAACATTACACATATTTTAGATGCCATACACACATCCCCCTATTTATTCTTTTTCACTAGCAAGATTGAAAAAAAGTTAAATACATACATATATAACATACATCACTAGTACAAATCGGGTACTAGAGTACAGTAGACATTAGTAGTGTTATATCATGGTCCCTAGGGTCATTCTAGTCTTTGCTACGTTAGCCTACGCCATGCAACCATTTTAGCTTTGTGTCTTTTATTTTGCGCACGTTACTTAGCAGCTTGTTGTGTAAGACGCCTTTGAGTCCACATGAGCTCATAGTACTGCTACTGTCAGAGCGCTGCGTACAAGGTCGCAAAACAAGCCACTTTGTTATGGAGTTCTGGTGGTCAGTCCGTATTGCTTAGCCATAACATGCTACACTTTTGGCACGACTGAGAAATGCTTGCAATATACTAACGCGCACCATTTTTCTCATAACAGACGGAAGATTCCCTTCTACAAACCAGAGATTTGCGGAGCTTATGATGTAACCAGTACTTCTAGGTTCTTCTAAGGTGAGGGCTCCCCAGAATTGGCTCAGAGATCTTCATTTATAATTTTATATAAACTATATTCCTAGCAAGGAGGGTGGTTCTTCCACCACTGTTCAGTTATCATCTTGTAGTTGTAACAATGTTTCTTGTTTTAATCTTATGCATTTTGCTGTTGGTGCTGGCTCATATTATACTGCATTCTAGAACAACGTACAGAGCTTGTTAGTTGAAAATAAACCTTTTGAACTTACATAGACTCTGTGGTATTTGGTGTGGACTTAAACGAGTGAGTGAGCGAAAGGGTGTGAGAGGTCGGGAGTGTAGTGTTATGTTCTGGGTTGCCTAATCATTGGGTATCTTCGGGGAGCTAATGACTCTGAGACACTATAGCTAGTCAGTCAGGGGATTGTGGGTGAGGACGGTATGAGGAAGGTCCAACCTCCTATCACCAACGTTCTACTTTCTTATGCATCGTTCTGTATGTGCAGAATCCCTACAACAGTAGTAGTATGTCCTATGTATCCTATCAAAAATTTGTAAAATATCTGTTTGGGCATTTTGTTGGTGGGAATTGTCGAAAAGCCTCAAGAATAAGAAGAATAGAAGTGGACAACCCAAAGGACTGGACTCAGTGGCTAGAGCGATTGGTGAATCTGAGTTTTATTTAAAACCTTTACATAAAGAGTGGCCACCTGGGCAAGCTTTGCTACAGACAGACTAATAGTAGTAGTACAGAGAGTCATAGGAGAGGCAGTTAGAGGCAGGGATAACAAGAATTTAGAAACAGATTGTCTAGATCGAAGAAGATTTTGTAAAAATAGAATTAGGAAATCGAAATAATAGTTCGAAAAAATAAGGTGCAGTAAAAGTTAGGGAAGTATAATTATTAATATTAACAACAGGAGGACTTACTGGGGCCAGCAGCAGAGCCCTCGGTAGAGGAGCGTCCCTGGCCCTGGGAGGCATCTTCACCAGCTCCCGCCGACTCCAACCCCGTCTTCTTGCCCCTGGGTGCTGGTCATGAAAGATGTAAGAAAGAAAGAGACAAACATGGATGATTGGTGTGAAAGTGAAACAAATAAAATATTTTGAAAAACGCTCAAAAAAACATTTATGGTTACAACAATTTGACCTATCTAATCTGGTCGACTAGTATTGCGGGATTCGTGGTCCGTCTTATTATTTATTTATAACACTAATCCAGTGTTCCATTCTGATTCCAGAATACTAACTAAGCCTAAGTACCACCTGACCTAGCCACCTATTCCAGACGGGCCAATTGTTCACTAAGTCTGCATTTTCATTTATTTTAGTCCTCAAAAATGCATAGATGGAGGACACATGCATAAATTTTAGCATACACCAAATTGTTGGTTGGTTGCTGCTGATGTTCTGCTAGTGATAAGCCTATTACCACTCACTAAACAAACTACAAAAGGTTCTACTAAGGACTGGGGTAAGCAGCACTCAGCAACACGGACGTGACGTGACAGAGGATGCGTCACGCAGACCACTAAAAATTACCTACTAATGAGTAACTAAACCTATCAATCCACCACTATCTCTTCTTAGTGGCAGGAGGACAAAGGAAGGACTAGAGTCTCTCTACCATTACCTAACTTAAGTTCTCTAAACTAAGTAAACTCTTACATAATCATGCCAAGCGAGCGCAAAGTTGCAAACAAGTAAGATTACTAGCGCTGAGCACCTGTGTCATAACAATCACAGAAGATTTTTAAACTTAATTTACCTGCAATGTAAAAAGCAGCATTCTTGCTGTTCGGGGAAAAAAATATATTCTCAATATATAACACAGAGCAGAAGAACACAAAGTAGTAATATTAAATAGCTACTCACCAAGCCCAGGGACCTCCACTCCTAGCAGGTCCAGCAGGTCCTGCTCCCGGTCCAGGATATCGGACCACCGGTGCGTCAGCTGGTTATTGGTGCGCCGGACACCAGAGCAGCGAAACACTGCCCGGCGCACCTTTCCCCACCGCTGCCGACGCTCCGGAGCCCGTACCCAGACCCAGGCCTGCCGCCTGCTGCTAGGGTTAAGGGGAGGTGGCGCTGCAAAAAAAAAACAAGTGCGGCCACCGCCGCCTCACCAAATATGGCCCCTTCCTGCACTCCTTGGCCGCCGCTTCCGTAGGGAAGGCGGTCGCGGCTGCGAGCAGCCTTGCCCTTCGACTCTGCCCCCACCCTTGGGCATGGTTCTGGGACTCGGGACGGAAAAGAAAAAGGAGGAATTCGAAAAGTAGGTAAAAGAAATGAAAAAAGCAAGTTATAGAAAAAGAGTGAAAAAGTAGTAAAAAAGGTCACAAAAAGTAGAAAAAAAGTCAAATTATAGAATCAGGAAAATAGAGAAATAGATAATAAATTAAAAAGATTTTAAAAAAGTGTACAGAAACAAAGGATTGCAAAGATAGAGGGAGGATAGAAAAGCAGGCCCAGAACCATAGCAATAGAGTGAAAAACAAGATGGCCGCGCCCATTGGGACCGCATGGGCAAGTTTGCGCGATATTTCCACCGCGAGCACGCATAAAGCGTCGCTAACACGTAATACGCGTTCCCGAACAGTAAATACTCATTGCGAACGGGCGGGAGCACGCAATACGCGACCCGGAAGAGGAAATAACCATCGCGGGCGGGACAAGTGAAAAACAAGATGGCCGCGCCCATTAGCGACCGCATGGGCAAGTTAGCGATATATTTCCCCGCGAGCACGCAAAAACACATCGCGAACGGGCAGGACAAGCAATTACGCGTCTTCGCGAAAGTTCCGTGTGCTCGCGGAGATTTTTAACATTTTTGCGATAATTTGCGTAGCGCGACTACGCAAATTCCACCCACCCCTAATATTTATACCCTGCATGATGCTCGTTTGACATCCATCATCTTAAACACTGAGCACGCTCTCCATTCCGGAGATAGGCTCGCTTATGTAACTACTAACCATGGCTCATTGACACACTGCCTGCGGATCGCTGCTAGTTGTTGGGGTCCTTCTTGGGTCGCTCTATGGCTATACACATGGCAATCGTGACCCGTTGATCACGATCTGTTATGTCCAGACTATCAACTATCTTGGACTACCAACCACAATATCTATGTTATGGGGGTTGAGAGCAACAGCCCCATGATACAATTAATTAAGACGTGCAAGCTCATGCATTTTGGTCTCCATTTCTTTCTTTGAGCTTGTCAAATCTGTCATTACTGGGCAATACTCCTTTTTAACGCCACAACCTTAACTCTACAGGTTGGAGCAGCATGTGTACCTATGGCTAATAGCTCAGGACAGATGTGTCACTCTACCTGATTCTGGAAGGTGAGTGACGCCATTCTCTGACATTTTGCCACAAGGGCGCAGCATGTCTGTACAAACCACACATCTTTTTGTGAAATGATAAACCTGTGATTATTTCTTATAATAAATTGATGTTGATGAAACATTTTAAATTGTTTATCCTGCCAACTTTGGCACGGCACTTTTGGGTTATATGTTTAGTACATTTTCAAACTGATGTAACTGCACGGTCCGTTGTTTATTTCTCATTCACAGGTTCAACCGGTGAATCCGTTCTTTTGAATTCCTTGGATCACTGGTTTAGTATCTGAATCTCTACAAACAGATGCTTTGTTATCTTGTTTTATGTATTCACTTTTTTCACTCAACAGTGGCTATAATATAGATCCTGATGAAAACCACAACACTAGCTAGGTCGTAGGCTGAAACATGTCGATCACTACTCAGTGCGCCTGCATCTAATGTTTGCAGCTGCACTCTATATCTTCAGTTTTTAACCCTGGCACAGGGTAGCAAGAATAAAACGAATCAGGCTAACCCTGTAGCTAGTTTTACTCACTCACATTTTTGCACTGCACCTTTCCCATCACTTTGTTTGCTCTCATTGGGTTTTAGAAATACCCCATACACCTGAAAACATCCCTGAGCTCCTCCCTCGCAGCAAGGGGGTTGTAGCCCGCATCTTGACTAGGCTTCATGATCAGGCACGGCCCGTGGTAGAGGCCGGTCGGGCGTGACGTGGGCGGGGAGGGCAGGGTGGGGTAGAACCACGGATTAAGGCCGAATACAGGTAAGTGAACATTTAAATAAATAAAACGAATTTCGCTGCGAGCGCTGCACCACATTTGGCGATGCAGCGCCACAACGAAATTCGTTTTATTTATTTAAATGTTCACTTACCTGTATTCGGCCTTAATCCGTAGTTTACTACCCCCACCCTGCCCCTCCCCGCCCCCACGTCACCGCCCGACCGGCAGTCCTACCACGGGCCGCGCCTGTTCATGATGCGAGGAGGATTCCCCATGATGAAGCATGACACCTCTGTTGTGTGAAGGAAACCGTCCTTAAAAGGGAAACCCCCCGTAAGTCAGTTTGTTTCCCGTCTGTGATGTCACTCAGTTTTCCGGACCCAAGGGCCTTTTTGTGTATTGGTCACTTGCAATTTCACCATTAACACTGAAACTCTGAACACTGGCATGAATTCTTATACATTGAAATCTTTTTCGAATATTAACACACAAAATGATATGTTATCAAATGCCTGCATAACCAACTGTACATTTGCCAAAAATTGCAAACGGTGAAATAAAGTATTGGACAAAATTGGAATTGAATCAGATGCCAAGTTGAAGGGGCCCAAGTGGTGGAGCATTACACAGATGAGGGGCACATTGAGAACGAAAACTTGAGGGAATGTAAATGGATAGACCTACTGAAAAGCAACACTAAAGGTGAACAATGTAAGCAGTCTCCGCAGATTGTCTGTTCCAAACATATGCGAAACCTGTTTTTTAGGTACTTCCAGCTGTGCCCTTTGCTTTGTTTTGCAATTTGTTTTTCATTTAATAATATGCTTAATAATGTACATCATGATGTACTGTAGGAGAGCCCAGAATAAATCCCATGCTGGGTGGCCTTTCTTTTAGAAAGGGTTGAAGCAATTTATTGATTTGATAATCTTGGCTGTGGATCCTGGGGAGATGTAGGGAGGGAGACCCACATTGTATCTTGGACTGACATTGTGGGCCATTGCACCAAATTTTGACACATTTACTAATAAAAAACCTGTAGGTACTTACTATGGTTGATAGCAGGTGCCATAGGGCCCTTTTCTGCCACACGGAAGGATTGAAATGTTTTACATATGTTATAATTCTGAATGGTCTAGCTCAGTGCTATGGCCTGCTGTGTTTTTAGAAATATTTTATTTGAATTTTGTGTTAATTGAAGTGTATTGCCATTCTGCTGCTTTACTAACGCCCACTCGCATTTTTCCCTGCTTCCGCCTTCGGCATTGCATTGCACTGATTGAGTGGCCTCGCCCAATCAGATGCGAGCTCGGGAGGAGCCAGTTGTGCCCCCTGGCTATTTCATGCCGGTCACCGTGCAGATGCGTTGATTCCTATTTTCACCTGACCTACCGGAGCACTTAGAGGCTCCGCTGCTGTGAGGAACTGCTGTGTTTTTAGAAATATTTTGTTTGAATTATGTTTTAATTGAAGTGTAATGCCATTCTGTTGCTTTACTATCGCCCACTGGCATTTTTCCCTGCTTCCTCTTTCGGCATTGCACTGATTGAATGGCTTGCCCAATAAGATGCAAGCTCGGGAGGAGCCAGTTGTGCCCCCCAGCTATTTCATGCCGGTTGCAGGTAAGGGTGGGTGGAATTTGCGTAGTCGCGCTACGCAAAGCTCCGCGAAACGGTAAAAAATCTCCGCGAGCACGCAAAAGTTCCGCGAACACGCGGAATTGCTTGTTCCGCCCGTTCGCGATGTTTTTTCCTGTTCGCGAACGCTGTTTGCGTGTTCGGGGAGAAATATCTCGCGAACACGCATTTTGAAAGCGCAAACAAGGAAAAAATTGCGCGAAGCCGTGGATCGTGGAATTTTTGGCAATTTCGCGTTCTCTGCGGAACGCGAAATTACCAAAATTCCGCAAATTCCGCGAGCGGAACGGAATTTACCGCCCAGGCCTAGTTGCAGGGCGGACGCGCAGCATGCGTGCCGGAGGTGCGCCAAACGTGATTCCATCTGCGCCCGTCCACGCCTCGACGTAGCCAGGTGCCAGGCACTCTGCCCATTTAGATGCCCACAGACAGGCTGATTCTCATGAGGAGCTCTGCTCCTCGAGAGCTTCAATGAACCCTTGCATTAATCAGGTTTGGGTCCCAGCTGATCGCCCGTTCTGCTATGGGCAATGTGAGCTTAAAATCGGAACAGGCAGCCATGTCGCAATGCCCTCCCTTCATACTTTCAAATTTCTTAGTCTCACCTGCCGCTCACTGGTAAAGCACCATGCTGATGTGTTTGACCTGATCCAAGAGGAGGTACCTGATATTCTCTTTTTAACGGAGACTTGGCTTACCCCGGATACAGAGGCCGAGCCACAGGTGGCGCTACCTCAGGGATACTCCATAACAAAACTTAATAGAAATGGCAGCAGAGGAAGAGGTATTGCGATCATTTGTAAAACCAGCTACGTTTGTAGTTTCATCAGTGAGATGATTGCTGACTGTGAAAGCGACCTTTTAAAATCTCACTAAATTGCAATTTTACTTTATCAGGACTGCTTATTTTCTGCCCTCCCCCTCCCCCCGGCCCGTCAAATTTTTTTAGGGAAGCACTTACCAATTTAGTTGCCATTTTGGCAACCAAATCCGCTAATATCAACATCGTGGGGGGACCTTAATCTCCACTTGGAGGCCTGCCAAGATGGTGAGATCACCAATTTTCTGGCGGATCTCGAAGCCTATCAACTATCACAATGTGTCCACAGTATGACACACTCTGCTGGTCACCTTTTAGACCTGGTATTCACTGATTTCCCCTCCCCATGGCCTGGACAGACCATTTTCTTATCTTTATGACACTTCATGATAAAAACCGAACTCCTCGCTTCCACTCCAAGCCTATTCTGAAAAGTCCTTGGCACAAGTTAGATGATTTTCGAGATCTCCTACTTACCCAAATGCCACAATTGCCTGCTGATAGAGTCACAGCCTCCTTCACGAATGGCTCATGCATACCCTTGACAAATGTATTCCCGCTAAATACACATATAGTCATGGAACACGGACCAATCCTTGGTTTAATGAGACCCTAACCTGATGATAAAAAATTGCAAAGTTCTAGAACGCGCATGGAGATGCCACTATGACCCTGCCCTCAAGATACAATATCATTTAGCTATTAAGACATATCATAAATCTGTACGAAAATCGCGAGCCGACTTCTTCGCAGCAAAAAATAAAAACAGCAGCAATCTTGCTAAAAGTATGTTCTCCTTGCTGAATAGGATTAGAAACCCCTCCTCGACAAGTACACCCACCATCACTTCGAACTCTCAATGCAAGGCTTTAGACACTTTTTTAGTCAAAAAGGTTGAGGACATCCACAAATCCTTCCCCTCCTCTACTAGCACTGAAGGTCACATAGATCTGTCTAGTTGCTCTGGCACCTTATTATCCTCCTTCCCGGCACTATCCTATGAAGTATTGAGTACCCTCTGTAATAAAATAAAATCTGGATCACCAGCTTATCTACTTAAACCAGATTAGCTTCTGAAATTCCTACCTCAGATTGTACCTACTATCTGCGAGCTGATAAATCTGTCACTGGCATCAGCAGAAGTACCAGTCTCATGGAAACATGCCAAGGTAATTCCTTTGCTAAAAAAGACGACCCTGGATGCCTCTAAGCCAGAAAGCTTTTGCCTTATTTCACTGCTTCCTTTTGTGGCCAAAGTCAACTAGTCTTACATCAACTCTATTCTGACCAAATTTGTTGAGTCCAACAAAATATTAGACCCTTCTCAGAATGGCTTTAGACCCTGCCACAGCACTGAATCTGCTCTGCTGGCAGTTACTGAACATCTGCGGAGCTCTTTGGACGAGGGCAATACATCAGCCTTGATCCTTCTCGACTTCAGTGCCACCTTCGACACTGTATCTCATACAGAGCTGATACTCTGTTTCTTCTCGACTTCAGTGCCACCTTCGACACTGTATCTCATACAGAGCTGATACTCTGTTTCTTTGTAATGTATCTGCTGCTATTCTCTCTGCTCTTGGGCATCTCTTAAATGTTTTAAGTAATCGTTTTTACATTTTAAAATAAGTAATCTGCTGTGTTCTTAAATTTTGTACTGTGCTGAATTTGAGGGGGCACTTTTTACTTGTGCATTTGAGCAGGAGGAGGGATCGAACCCTGCTTTTAAAAGTTTTACTCACACCGACGCCGCCATTTTTGGGACGGATGCGGTCTAGCTGTTCCCAAATGGTGTCTACAAATCGGGACGCTGCGCGAGGGCGCTCGTACTCGTAACAGAGCTCATACTCAGTTTCTTTGTAACGTATCTGCTGCTATTCTCTCTGCTCTTGGGCATCTCTTAAATGTTTTAAGTAATCGTTTTTACATTTTAAAATAAGTAATCTGCTGTGTTCTTAAATTTTGTACTGTGCTGAATTTGAGGGGGGCACTTTTTACTTGTGCATTTGAGCAGGAGGAGGGATCGAACCCTGCTTTTAAAAGTTTTACTTCACACCGACGCCGCCATTTTTGGGACGGACGCGGTCTAGCTGTTCCCAAATGGTGACTACAAATTGGGACGCTGCGCAAGCGCGCCGAAGGCAAGCCCGTCTGCGCCCGGAACGCGGCCAGCGTCTGTTATACTGCTCAAAATGGACCTGGGGTAAGAACTAACTGGTCTAGAAAGCAGCTTTTGGACTATAATGTGGGGCAATGTACCCATCCCACTTACCCTGACCTCTGCTTGACAAATTGGGATCAGGGCTTTCAATGCAATACTTGTTCCTTTGTGATTGGGGGATTGGAGGGGTTACAGGAGGCAGAGGCAGGCGGTGTCAAGTCCTCGATTCCTGACACTGACGCTAATAAGCCCACTATTAAAGCCTGCCTGGTTAACTGTAGATCTCTCCCCAAACACTCAGAGGACATTTGGCTCTCCCTCGAGCTCAATCGCTGGGACCTTATGTTTCTGACATAAACTTGGCTCACAGATACCTCTTACCCTGATATTGCTCTGGCATTACCCGCTGGTTTTAAGATCTCCAAGGTGAATCGGGCAGACAACAGGCGAGGAGGGGGTCTTGCGATTATTTTTAATGATAAGTGGGATATCTCTTGTAAAAAAATTGAGAACATCGGCTCCATTGAGGCCATGTCTTTTCTATTCAAACCTTTCCAGGACATACCCTTGCGGGTATGTTGGTTTATCGACCCCAGAGCCCTGCAGCTGCTCACCTTTCAAAATTAGGGGACATTATAGCTGACCTTTCACTAAGATATGCTAACCTTACGGTTTTGGGTGATTTTAACATCCATATGGACATGCAGGATTGTGCCTTGGCGCTCCAAGTGACTGAGATGCTGGGAGGATTAAACTTGACTCAGCAGGTAACGTCCGCCACACACTGTGCTGGTCATATGTTGGACCTTATTTTCTCTAATGACCCCACTATCAAGGTGGAGGCTCCTCTGCCTTTGACGTGGTCAGACCACTGGTTGGTCCCATTCAGTCTGTCCAGGCACTGTGGGACACACAGGTTGAGACCAGAGTTTGAGAAGAAGAGAAATTGGAGGAGAGTATCTATTGAGGCCATGGGTCCTGTTTTGCGTGACATCCCTCTCCAGCTAACAGGCAATCCTAGCTTAGATGCAATCTCATTTAATGAATGGGTTACTGCTTCCCTTGATGCTATCGCTCCCATGAAAATGATGAAACCTGCTAGGAAAAAGCCTTCTGCTCCTTGGTTCTCATCAGAGCTTCAGTCAGAAAAAGCACATGCAAAAAGTTGGAGCGTATCTGGCGGAAAACTTATAATCCAGATGCGAAGAGCACTTATAAAGCTGCACAAAAAAATGTCATGCTCTCAAACGCCTGGCTATTAAGAATCACCTAGCCAATCAAATTAAAGAATCGGATAATTCTCCTAAAGAAATATTTAAGATCGTTCAAGAATTTATGAAACCTGAGGCCACCTTGAGCATGATTACGCCATCAGCCGGCCTTAGTAGGGATTTGTCAACTTTTTTCCAGGAAAAGATTCAATCTATATACTCCACTTTCTTGGTGTCCGGAGATAGGCTAATCACATCTGCGGCTCCTGCTCCTCCGTGTCTCTGGACTGAATTTCAGCCTTTCTGTCCTTCTTTGTCCTTGAGAGACCTTGTTAGAATTAAGTCAGGCTCGCCCTTGGATCCGTGTCCAGCTAGATTTTTTAACTTGTTGGCTCCCTCCTTAATTTCTAGTTAAATGTTATTTGGAATACTTCTCTAAGGTTAGGTAGTTTCCCTCAGTGTGGAAAAAGGCCCTGGTCTTGCCCATCCTCAAAAAGGAAGATGCAGATCCGAGCATACTTAAGAATTTTAGGCCTATTTCGCTCCTTCCTGCCCCTGCTAAAATCTTGGAGAAGGAGGTTCAGAGACAACTTTCTAACTATCTGGAGTCTAATAATCTCCTTCATGACTCCCAATCGGGCTTTAGGAAAGGCTATAGTACTGAGACTGCTCTGTTTGAAGTGGCGGAAACCATCCGAGAATCCCTAGACCATGGCAGCTGTGCCATGCTCGTGCTGTTAGATTTATCTGCAGCCTTTGATACGGTCTCTCATTCGATTCTCTTAGACCGACTGACACAGCTGGGTATCTCGGTACCATCTTAAATTGGTTCCAATCCTTTCTGGACGGGCGGTCCCAGCAGGTCCTCCTTCGCCCACATGTCTCCTCCTCCTGTTCCATGGGTTGTGGAGTTCCTCAGGGTTCGGCGTTAAGCCCGACTCTGTTTAATATCTATCTTGCCCCTCTGGCAGCATTAGTTGAGCATTGTGGCGTGCGTATAATCTCATACGCTGATGATACGCAGCTGGTGTTCTCATTTAAAGACTCCAAGAAGGCTGCATTTGACAGCTTTAGGCATTGCCTAATTAAGATTGTTTCTTGGATGACAGATAATCGCCTCAAGTTGAACACAGATAAAACTGAGGTGATGTTTTTTAACCAACCATCACCTCCATCGGCTGATCTATGGTGGCCGATGCAGTTGAATCCCCCTCCCACCCCGGTTACATCTGTCAGAAATTTAGGTTTTAAATTTGACTCAGAACTGTCGGTGAAGGCCCAGATTGGCCAAGTTTCCAGAGCGTGTTTTTGGAAGCTCAAAAGTATGCGCAGATTTCTTTATTTACTACCCATGGACTGTCGGGCCACTATAGTCCACGCCTTGATTACATCCCAGTTGGACTATGCTAACAGCTTGTATCTGGGCCTTCCTGCCTATCTCATTCAAAGGCTCCAGACAGTCCAGAATGCTGCTGCTAGGTTTCTCAGAAAAGTGCCTCTCCGGCATCACATTTCCCCCCACTTGCGTAGTCTTCACTGGCTTCCGGTGTAAAGGAGAATCGAATTCAAGGCCCTGTCACTTGCCTTTAGAGCTACCAGAGACAGCGGACCGGGTTATCTGAGGCTAAGACTTCAGAAATACCATCAGAACAGGACCTTGCGCTCGAATTCACAGCTACTTCTCTGCTCTCCTTCTTACCGTAAAGCCAGGATTGGAGGGCGCGCCTTTGCTGTAAGAACAGCCGCCCTCTGGAATGCTATGCCTCTCTACTTACGCAAAGCTGAATCTGAATCTACTTTTAGGAGTGCCTTGAAAACCTGGCTTTTTGATTTGCCTTAGTTTGTCTTTTTCCTTTCTCCTTTTCTTTTTGTCTCCTCGTAGCGCCGGGACACCGCCGTTGGTGGTAGCCGAGCGCTTTATAAATGTTTTAGTATGGTATGGTAAGATCTTGCTGCGCTGTTTACAAGAGATTGGCTTGGGAGACGCCACCCTAAACTGGTTCGCAGATAGATCCTTTCAAGTGATTTCCCCTGCCTATGGCTCTCAGGTGCACACCGCATGTCATGGGGTCCAGCAGGGTTCGGCTCTGAGCCTGACGCTATTTTATATATATATATATATATACAACCCCTAGCAGGAGTTGCAAAAAGTAGGGGCCTCTCCATGGTCTCATACAATGATGATACTCAGCTCGTGATCTCTCTGTCCAACAATTCGGACCAACACATAGCCAAGTTCCAGAATGATATGATGGCCATTGGGGATTGGATGGCAGTTAACTGCCTGCAGTTGAATGCTCACAAATCTGAGAATCTTCTTCTGGGAGAGACACGCATCTATGGAGTGATGGCTGGTGGCCCTCTGCACTGGGAGCCCCGCCGCCCTCTAAGGAAATTGTAAAATACCTGGGTGTTTGGGTTGACTGTGCTCTAACCTTTCAGGCACAGATGAAATCAGTGGCTGGCATTTGTTTCGGACTTCTACCCGATCTTAAGTCACTACTTGGGTTCTTTGAAGCTCAGACACGTCAGACCATAATCCAGTCAACTATACTCTCTAGACTGGATTATTGTAATTCCCTTTACCTGGGTGTCAATAAAGCTGGTACTAATCATCTTCAGAGTGCACAGAATGCTGCGGCCCGGACTCTCTTTGCCCTCCCTAAATTTGGTTCTATCTCCAAATCTATACTTAAATTGCATTGGCTTCCGGTTGAGAAGAGAATTCCCTTTAAGACCTTGTGCATCTGTCATAGAATCCTCTATGCCCAAGCCCCTTCCATTTTAGCTAATCTCCTTATCCCTTATGTCCTGGCACAAACCTGCACTCCTCGAACCAACAGCTGGCACGTGTTCCCCATGTTAGAAGAGCAAGGGCTGGAGGTCGTCATTCCGTGCCTTAGCTTCCTCTCTCTGGAACGCTCTTCCATATACTATCAGGAGCATGCAGAATCATGGGGCTTTCAGGAAGGCAGTAAAGACCTGGCTTTTCCCTGAATAATCCACCTGCCTCACCTCTCGTCTTCTGTCTGGTTATTTGTGGAATCAGCGGTGGGACACCCCGTTCCTGGGGCAGCCATGCACTTTACAAATCCCATAACATAACATATTTAACACAATATTCAGTGACTCTGTGGGTATTTGATACTCTAACAGTTGGACCGCCTTGTACCACTATGGGTGCACTTTTTGCCAGTCCATTGGACTGGTCTGAATGTTGGATGCTTGTTCTCCTCATCCAATATGGCATAGTTGGGTTATTGGTCTAATTGATTATGAGACTGACAATATTTAGGTGGGACCTCCACAGCTCCAAGCTTCATTGCTAAATGAGACAGCAGAGGTAGTGGTGTAGAGCAGCACGTGTCCTGGATTATCTGGTAATCTTACAATCCAGCATCCCTTGTTGGTTTTACCTGGTAATTAGATATTATCATAAGAAGTTTGTTTCGTTTCTTATAAGTGGCATCTACTTGAAGGCAATTTTGATGGATTTTGTTCTAACAGGAATTTTTGGGTCAGCACCATCATTGTCTTTCACAATCCATAGTTGCACTAGAGATTGTGGCAGCATGTTCCACATGTTTTTCAAACTCAGTGCATGGCCTCACACATATTATGCACAGATCAATCAGGTCTCAATCACTTGCGGTGTATAGGATCATTAATTTGATCTCTGGATTGACCAGTAAGTGTATTTATAACAACAAGACAGGACTATCAAGATATTATCACGGGGTCCTCGCCTTGACCCCACTTTGCAATTCGTTTTACTCAGACACCCAGAAATATCGTGTGCACTTACACTTGGAGCTAAACAGACTGTTTCCCATAAAGAGGGGATAGTAGGACACACATATGGAGAGGACTGCACTGTCCCACTATGTTGTCCAGTAGGTTCTAGAAATATTATAGACTTGGAGGCAGATTTCCTAGAATCTCACACAACGCAGCGCAGCAGGCAAAAAAGCAGCACTCCATTCCATAAGAAGAAGAGAGCAGGATAATGCCATATTTACGGAAATATGGCCCTCTCCTCCCCTCTCCTTTGCGTCAGTACTAAAATTAGCTGCTGTGTGCCATGCACACACCTTTGCACCACAGTGCAAGGGTGTTTGTGTGAGTTTAGCATAGGTTTTATACTGGAAGGATAGCCTTCCAGGTCAGAATACTATGCTCAAACCAACTTTAAATGTTTTCACCCTTTGTATGTGTGCTATACAGAGCAGCACACATACAAAGTCGAAAAAGGAAGGAGAAATGAAAGCATTTCTCCTTCATAGCGCCTATTTGAAATGGGTGCTATTTTCTCATGCTAAATCCTGTCTACTTTTTTAAGTAAATAGGGTTTAACATCAGAAATTTTGGGTGGTTGCGTTGGAATGCCCATGCCCCACCCATGGTATGGCCCTTTGGTGCTAAGTAATGTAATTTTCTGCGCTACTTTCAAGTGTTTTCCAGTGCTAAACAAGTTTAGCTCTGGAAAGTAAATTAGTAAAAAAAAAGATTTTGCATCATTTTGCGTCACTTTTGAGACACAAACACAGTGTTAAATCTTAGTAAATAGACACCTTGGCGTATTTTTGGCAGCATCTCACATTTCGTAGATGGTGGGAGCACTGGATGCACTACAGCTTTTGGCGTTTCTCATCACTTTGTGGAATTAGGAAGGTTGTGTTCACAAATGTATGTTTTTGGAATGATTCAGTTTTAACGCCACATGTTATGACAAGTGTGACGTTCATGTTTTCTCTCGATGGCGTGTCATGTGATATGGTTTTATCACGTGACACCACTAACAAATATCCAATGCACTCGTGGTGGTTTTTTCAGAGCACGCAAGGACAGTTTACCTATTTGTTTGAGGTATGTTTAATTCTTGAAGTTCAGGCACATTTATAAAGATGTTTTATGGGTTGCACAGTGCTGTTTTGCTACATGTTCACTCTCTGGTTTACGTAAAGATGAGATTCCACGCGTAAGTAGTATGGAGCACAATCACGGAGTATCGGCTATAGGTGTGGGGATATGCCTGCAGTTGCTTTTTGTGTAGCTATTTTTCTTTGGGGGCGAGCCTGTTTAAGGAGGAGGGGTCACTAATTACTAGTTGAGATTATTAATGTGGGGGCACAGCATTTGTACACTTCTGCAGGTTTATTCACATAAAGATAACCATTTGAGGGTTCAGCTGGTAGCATGTGGTTCTCATTTTTACTTTTTATTATAGTTTTCCCTGAGGAAGGGCAGTTTTGCCTGCAATGCATTGGGACTACAATTTCCACTTTGATTTATGAGGAATTTTGTACCTCTAACTGTCCATGAGAAAAGCCTGTACACGCACTCGTTGAACCTTTGTAAAAGTGTGGAGTATGAAAACGTCTGGTTGAACAAATGAATTATAACTGCAAGGATGGAGCCCGTTCCAGGGTCGCACGCACTAATTGTTGCTTTGAGCATTATAAAAACTATTTTGAAGGATACTCTTTGTTGGTGTGCATTCTACCAATTTTGAAATGAAACAATTACCCTTTTCCTTCCACGGTTTAGTTTGTGTCCTCGCTAGAAGATTAATGTATAGCATGGGTCGTTTTCGTGAGAACATATGACAAATGGATACAGAACATTAGAGGTTCATTTTTAAGTCATAACTTAATGTATTGAGAACAACAATTGATTTTTACATCATGTTTTAAGTTTCCAGCAACATTTACTTAGAATTGTAGACATCGGTCCCAGGATGCTTGTTTCCGGTTCAGGGAAGACCTGGCTTGGCTGTTCGGGCTGGACTGTTCCCATGAGGCACAGGGTCAAGACTGATTTGCAAATAGCTGGGTCTGAACTGAGGTGGCAAAGTGAGCTAAAGAATGATGATGGATTCAACCCAGATCTGTGACTGGGAGTGAGTGTCTGAAAAGTTTCAGCGCTCCGTCCATCATCTCCTTGTGTTTGATTTGTTCGCCCTAATTTGGCAGGGTATGCCCAGCCGTGGGTCCCTTGCTCACTTTGCCACTGGTTTCAAGCTAGCCTGGCTGATGAAGGGTGTTACCCAAAAAACGGTCCCAGGATGCTTGTTTCCGGTTCAGGGAAGACCTGGCTTGGCAGTTCGGGCTGGACTGTTCCCATGAGGCACAGGGTCAAGACTGATTTGCATATAGCTGGGTCTGAACTGAGGTGACAGAGAGAGCTAAAGAATGATGATGGATTCAACCCAGATCTGTGACTGGGGGTGAGTGTCTGAAAAGTTTCAGTGCTCCGTCCATCATCTCCTTGTGTTTGCTTTGTTCGCTCTCAGTTGGCAGGGTATGCCCAGACGTGGGTCCCTTGCTCACTTTGCCACTGGTTTCAAGCTAGCCTGGCTGATGAAGGGTGTTACCCAGAAACCGGTCCCAGGGTGCTTGTTTCCGGTTCAGGGAAGACCTGGCTTGGCAGTTCGGGCTGGACTGTTCCCATGAGGCACAGGGTCAAGACTGATTTGCATATAGCTGGGTCTGTACTGAGGTGGCAAAGTGAGCTAAAGAATGATGATGGATTCAACCCAGATCTGTGACTGGGGGTGAGTGTCTGAAAGTTTCAGTGCTCCGTCCATCATCTCCTTGTGTTTGCTTTGTTCGCCCTAAGTTGGCAGGGTATGCCCAGACGTTGGTCCCTTGCTCACTTTGCCACTGGTTTCAAGCTAGCCTGGCTGATGAAGGGTGTTACCTAGAAACCGGTTGCAGGATGCTTGTTTCCGGTTCAGGGAAGACCTGGCTTGGCAGTTTGGGCTGGACTGTTCCCATGAGGCACAGGGTCAAGACTGATTTGCATATAGCTGGGTCTGAACTGAGGTGGCAAAGTGAGCTAAAAAATGATGATGGATTCAACCCAGATCTGTGACTGGGGGTGAGTGTCTGAAACGTTTCAGCGCTCCGTCCATCATCTCCTTGGGTTTGCTTTGTTCGCCCTAAGTTGGCATGGTATGCCCAGACGTGGGTCCTTGCTCACTTTGCCACTGGTTTCAAGCTAGCCCAGCTGATGAAGGGTGTTACCCAGAAACCGGTCCCAGGATGCTTGTTCCCGGTTCAGGGAAGACATGGCTTGGCAGTTCGGGCTGGACTGTTCCCATGAGGCACAGGGTCAAAACTGATTTGCATATAGCTGGGTCTGTACTGAGGTGGCAAAGTGAGCTAAAGAATGATGATGGATTCAACCCAGATCTGTGACTGGGGGTGAGTGTCTGAAAACTTTCAGCGCTCCGTCCATCATCTCCTTGTGTTTGCTTTGTTCGCCCTAAGTTGGCAGGGTATGCCCAGACGTTGGTCCCTTGCTCACTTTGCCACTGGTTTCAAGCTAGCCTGGCTGATGAAGGGTGTTACCTAGAAACCGGTTGCAGGATGCTTGTTTCCGGTTCAGGGAAGACCTGGCTTGGCAGTTTGGGCTGGACTGTTCCCATGAGGCACAGGGTCAAGACTGATTTGCATATAGCTGGGTCTGAACTGAGGTGGCAAAGTGAGCTAAAGAATGATGATGGATTCAACACAGATCTGTGACTGGGGGTGAGTGTCTGAAACGTTTCAGCGCTCCGTCCATCATCTCCTTGTGTTTGCTTTGTTTGCCCTAAGTTGGCAGGGTATGCCCAGACGTGGGTCCCTTGCTCACTTTGCCACTGGTTTCAAGCTAGCCCAGCTGATGAAGGGTGTTACCCAGAAACCGGTCCCAGGATGCTTGTTCCCGGTTCAGGGAAGACATGGCTTGGCAGTTCGGGCTGGACTGTTCCCATGAGGCACGGGGTCAAGACTGATTTGCATATAGCTGGGTCTGAACTGAGGTGGCAAAGTGAGATAAAGAATGATGATGGATTCAAAACAGATCTGTGACTGGGGGTGAGTGTCTGAAAAGTTTCAGCGCTCCGTCCATCATCTCCTTGTGTTTACTTCACAATCAGTGCCTGTTTTCATTCTCCAATTTTGTCATTCCTTTTTAGGACAATGCTTCAGACACAGAAAGGAATGACCCTCTAATTGGTTACACGGAAGAAAAGCTTTCCGTTTATTCTTTCATTACCCGCCCTCATTAAGCTTCCTCAAGTTTATTGGTTTTGTGCTAGCTGTCCTAGAATTTCCCTTTATCTCAGGTTGCCTCCTTAATTAATGGCAACTGATTTCCTACCAGTGAAAAAGTATCCCAATGAAATCCACCTGATCCCCCCCCATGATTTCCGCTCATCTAAATCCTGTTCTCAGGCATCTTCTCTCACAATCTATAACATTTTAATATGATCTCATCTTGCGATACCTATCTTGCAACTTTACTGGTTAGTTTTTGCTCTCCTGGGATGGATTGTCTAAAACTGGGACACTCCTTCTTTTATCAGCTGTGGGTCTGTAGGCCACCATTTATATTAGGGAATATCTACTGCTGTAGAGTATCCATAAATAGGGATGTTCTTTGCTTATTACATAATCATTGGCAAAATAATAACACACAATAGCACGCTTTCTCACTTCTTACATCCATCAACCCATCTCCATACACCCATACCGAAGTACGTACACATGCTAATATGCCAAACATTATCTACCAACATTCGTGTCCATCAAGATATTCAAGTGCACTCACCCTTCTGTTATGTACACACACAGATATCCAACTGTACATTCATAAGTGTATACAACTGCAACACCATGAATCCTTCCATGCATCTATCCAATATCCTCCAGTGTCTGCTTGTGCCTTAATTGATGTCTGATGATAAGTTTGTTTGTAAGTGTGTGTAGGGGGGGTAGGTGGCGCACCCCCGGCATTTGTCTGTATCCATGTGGGTGCATGTTTGTGTATTTCCGGTTAATGCAAACAAATATATCATTCAGGGGTGTATCAGAGGCCACTGACGTCCTGGCAGTGTAGGGGAGGCCCAACCCTTCAAGCGGCCCCCAACCATTCAGGAAGTCCCCATTCAGCCCAAAGCCTATGCATATTTGCAAGATATTGGCGACTCAGGTGCCGCTTATCATATTCTGCTGGGGGGTGCATCATTGTGCGTTATGCCACTGATATCACTCAACATTATACATTCATTACACCAAAAAAAAACACACACCTAAACATGCCAGACCTTTTGGCTTTGCTAATGCAAGTTTTTTTAAATGTAGCTTGCACCTTTCTACTTTTTCTGAGTATTTATATTTAAACAAATGAAAGAAATTGTGCTCTAGACTAGTATATGTAGTGTGATCTAAAAGCTAAGCGATTACATGTTGATCTGCTTTACAGTGTTGTTTCATGTCAGAAATGTACCTGATTTAGTAATTATTTTGCAGTTTTTTTGTAAATGTGACTACGGGGCATATTAACAAGGCGGCGATAAACAATTATCGCCGCTTTTGCGGCCGTTTTCGGCCGAAAAGCGGCGATAATTATATCGCCTAATCAGCAAAGACACGCTATCGCGTGTTTTGCTGATCTTGCTCTCGCTTCCAGCACGCCTGACTTCGCATCGATAATGAGATGCAAAGAAGGCGTGTCTGTGGAAACAACATGGGTAAATATCGCGAAGGCAGCTTCGCGATATTTACAATGCGGGAAGCGATTATTTTAATCACGTTAAGTATGTCTTAACGCAGGAATTTAACGTCTGTTAAATTCCTGACTAAGGCATACTTAACATGGGGGGTGGATTCTGTGGGTAAGACCACAGGCCCTATCATCTAGGATATCGCCGTTTTCATGGGAAAACGGCGATATCCACGCTATCTCTGACATTTTTATTGCCTCGGCGATGCGCGTTGTTAATAACGCACTAACCGGGCGATAAATTCCAGAGATAGCCGGCGATAAATATGCAAGCGCTAAGCGCGCTTTGCGATATTTATCGCCAGCCCTTGATAATATGCCCCGAAATTTGTAATCTGTCACATTCTAACCAGTCTCAGTTTGTTTTGTCAGAACAGAAATTAAAGAAAGTGGAGCTCTACCATCCACTTATAATTCTTAAAGCATACATAGGAAACTACCATGACCATCAAGCCTGTATAAGAAATCACCAAGGTCCAAAATGAGGCTCAATTGGGAATTTTAAAATAGCGGTCTACATTTGCAACCTTTATAATACATCATGTAAAATTGAGAGGTCACTATATTTATGTTGTAATGTTGAATGTATATTAATAGCTACTGGTCTGCTTTGAAAACTCTTCACCTTTGTATGTTGAAAAAAGCTGGACCCATTTTTAAAAGCTGCATCCTTCAGCGTCATATGTCTGTGAATGTCTCACCCATGTACAAGAAGTTTTTATTGTTACAAATAGGAACATTGTTAGTACCTCCTTAGGTAGACCAAAAGTTACAGATAAAGAATCATGGACCACAAAGCAAGCCGCCATCTGAAGATAAACTAGAAGAGCTGCCCTAACATCCAGGCTGTGTAGAAGCACCTTCTCATCTGAAGCAAAACTGTTGAAGGATCACCTCCTGTTCCTTTTGAAATGAAGAGTTAACCTTTGGCATGAAGGAAGGAAGAGTATGCAGCACCACTCTCTCCTCAAAGACTCAGCAAAAAGGGTGTCTGTAGGATTGCGCTGCCAACTTCCCCAACCTTCTAGCTAAGGTGATAGCAACCAGGAAGAACGACTTAGGAGCCAAGGTCTTAATATCTATCTCATGTAAAGGCTCGAATGGAGGGAAATTTAATGCTTCCAAAAATCAAATGCAGATCTCAAGAGAAAAAAAGACGATAACCCATTAAAGAATCTGGGAACCAAGGGCCATATGTACAAAAGCATTTTTACAGTCGGTAACAACTTGATTCGCAGATTCGGGCCGTTTCTCACCACAAAGATGCTTTTACATATGTACAGAGCACAAATTGCACTTCAGTAACATGTTAGCGAATCGCAATTTGTGTTCATCAAGTCGGTATTTGGAAAGGGCGTGTTTAGAGAGTCACTTCCTAGTACCGAATCACAGTTGCATGTATGGATTTTTTGTGACTGAATCCTGCTTGAAAAACATTCATTTTTTATCGACACCTCAAGGGGGGTGGTAACCATTCACAAATGGGAAGGGGTCCCCATGGAACACCTTCCCCTTTGTGAATGTTGAACCAAATATTTTTTAAGAGCAGGCAGTGGTCTAAGGGACCTAATATTCATGAGATAGGTCAATTGTGATCCCATTAGAAATTGCTAAATGAAACTCAATGGATTTCATACATTAGGAATTGAGATTTCCTAATTGCAATTCTTTGTGAATTGCACTTAGGAAATTGCAATTCCTAAAATGTGTACATATGGCTCCAAATCATGAGAATCCAGCAGGTTATCCCATGAAGCCCTAAAAGCTTTTGTAGATGTCCACTGTACTTTAAGAGTAGAGATTTTAAGACCCATAGAAGCCCCATCCTGAGGAAAAGTCTTGTCCTCTCACAGACTTGCTGTAGAAGAATTTAACTGCTTAGACCTAGACCAAGTACTGAAAGGACCCCAATGTCTAGAGTAGGCTTTTACAGTGAAAGATCTATGTGCTTGGAGAGTAGAAACTGAGCTATTAGGGATACCACTCCTAGTTAACCTCAACCTCTCAATGTCCAGACCTCTAACTTGAGTCTGGATAGAACCTCCTGCTGTAGAATAGGAAACTACAATGGAGGTGGAGAGGTTGGTAATTTCCATTCTTCCACCACCCTCAAGTATGTTGGGAGAGGAAACCAATTTGAGCATGCACAGGTTAGTGGAATCAGAACCAGAATGACCTTCTCTCTCCTGACCCTCAGCAGAAATCTGGGAATGAGGGGAAAAGGGGAAAGGGGGAAGGCAAGGAGAAGACCACCTGCACAAAAGAGCATCCACTCCCCATGCTTGCATTTCCTTCTTTCATAAACAGAACCTGTAAACCAGAGAATTTGGAGTGATTACAAAGAGGTCTCTCACTGGGGGACTACACCTTTATACTATCCAAGAGAACACCCAAGGGTGAAGGCAAACCTCCTTTTAAGAGGGAATATTACTGTTTTATGAGTCTGCCCTCACATTCAGAGACATCTGAATATGTACTGCTGAGATGGACTTGATTCTCCTTTCTGACCAGCAAATGATCTTGCCTGAGATCCTTTCTGAGGAAGCCAAACTTGTTTAAATAGGACTTAGCAGTCATATTGTCTGTTCGAATCAGAACCACCCTTCCTGAAATCAGATATAACAAGGCAATCAAAGTGAGATATACATCTGCCAGCTCTCTCCAGTTTGTAGACCTTCTGTTTTAAACCAGAGACCAACCTCCTTTGGCTTGATGATGATGAACCAGGCTCCCACCCTGAGAGGTTGGCATCTGTGGTGATGATAAGAGGAGGAAAAGAAGAGAAATGAGCCCCCACATGGACATTTGAGGTTTGGAACCACCAACAAAGATGATGATGCACTTCCTGAGACAACACAATCCTCTGTGAAAGATTCTGAGACAGAGGAATCCATACTGACAGAATTAACCTCATCAGCTACTGAAGTAGGTATCTTGCCCATGGAACCAGAAACGCTGCAGATGCCAGATCTTCCTGCACCCAAAGGCAAAAAGAGATCCTGGGAGATGATGGAGAAGCAGGGGCCTGATGTGAGACTGAATCTTCAAAACTGGTGCCTGAGGAAGAATAATCATCCCCTAAGCTATGAGATATCGAGCCTCAATAGTCTATCCAGCATATCAATTCTGATTGTTCCCAATTTATGAGAAATCCATGTCCCTAGCAAAAGGCTGAGCACCCTCTAAGTATGAATCTGAACTAATTCCAGCTGCAAATGTATAAAAATGTCCTCCTGGTAAAACAAGGCAACTAGAGGAGCAAGCACCCTTGTGAACACCCGGGGCACCAACTTTAAACCGAAAGGAAGGATTGATAATTGGAAATGGAGTGCCTCTACAGCAAAGCACAAATACTCTTGATGTCCCAGGGCAAAAGGGATATGAAGATAGGCATCTTGCAGATCTATAGTGGTCAAAACATTCTTAGCCCTTGATATCAGAATGATTGCCGAAGAGTAACAATCTTGAAATTTACAGTATGAACCCACAGGTTCACTCTCTTTAGATCCAGGACTGGTCTTAAAGAACCTGATAACTTTCGGATGAGAAACAGAATAGAATACGCCCCTTTTCCGTGTTCTGAATGAGGAACCCTAACTATAGCTCTCTTTTGGAAAGGATCCACAAATGTCTGAAAAGAGAGCTTTTCTTTTGACATGATCTTTTAGAACTGGAGTAGGAATCAGACCTATGTCAGGTGGAAGATCCAGAAAATCTATCCTGTTACTAGCCTGTACTACCTTCTAACCTGATAAATATATTATCTCTCCTGATTCCTATAAAAATAAGCCTGGCATTAATGACTGGCATTTTTTAATGAACCCCCCTCTTTCTGGTCAAATGGATGACCACCTGAAGCTTATGTTCAAACGCAAATGTACACGTTTTATCTACTTATCGGTACCAATACAATTGGCTCCACTATCAGTATTGATAACTTAGCTCTTTGCTGATATTAGGACTCAAGCACAGCATCAATATAATGATTACTGTTGAGCTGTCTCCTTTGTCAGCGACAATAATGACCATTGTCCTGCCTTCATACCAACGATGTTTATGATCTACAAAGCGTTGTGATTTGTCTTTTAAAATTCAGTTTATTAATATTTCATTTTTTTCCATTTTTTAGATACTGGAAGATAATTGATTTATTTCAATCAAATCAAACGAGTTTTTCGATCTGAGATTATTCTCTATGGGTTCATAAATGTTCATACTGTAAATGAGCTATTTTTCAGTTAACTTTGCACAACATAGGTGGGTGATGGATTGCTCTTCTTCTGAAGTTCTATTGATTTAATTTAAGGAAACACATCTTGACTATCTTCACAAAAAGAGATTTTTCTGTTTTTTCACCCTTGGGTGTATATCTTTCTTTCTCGGATGTCTTTGGTTGACAAATTCAATTTTTTTATTTATCATTTTTAGTAGGGATCTTCAGTCTACATATGAATTTTCGGTCCTGAAGATGTTCTTCCTGTTATTTTACAAGATAAGACCGAAACGTCGACAACTATAGCCCACTTTCACTATCATTGTCATAGAGGAGTTGATCATCATATGCTTAATTACAATGTTTTCAAATATACGTAATGGATTGTTACAAAAATGATTATGAGATAAGATCGCTGTAAAGGCCAGTTTTCTCAGTCATTTTTGCTTATGTGAATTGTCTTTTGTACCCTCTTGTTATGCTATTTATTTACATAAATTCATTTAGAAAAAGAATACATCTCTTGTCCTATTTTGTTTGGTCTTGTTCTGTTGTGTTTGTTCGTCTTTTTTTTTTTTTGATTTAGTCCTTTATAATTTTCTTTATGAAGTTTAGCAAATTATTTGATTGAGGCCACTGCTTTGGGTCCTCAGAATTGGTTTGTTAAAAATTAAACAGAACTGTTTGTAAAAGAAATCCCTTGTAGGCACTTTCACCTGACATTAAGTCTTACTCAAGCCTTCAAGGGTATATTGGGTCACCCAATTTTTGAATAGTACGTTTAGAAACTGGACATTTCTCTGTACTTACTGCTCTTGGGTTTGTCTCCAATACACGTTTGGTTTCAGTGACAGCTATACTTTGTGCATTCCCTCTAGACAGTCACAAACACAGGAAGGTGAGGATCATCTGCATTCTGAGCGTTCATCTGCATTCATCAACATTCTGGTGTATCTTCCTTGGCAGGGTGGAATGGAGGGACTGACACTTACACTTCAATAGGTAGTGTCCTGTCCACACACTAAGCACTGATTTACCCCCCCCACCCCAGGGTTAGCCTGCCTGACAAGACTGGGTTGAAAGGGATTCTTGTGCATTTCACGGAGTCTCTTTGAAGTCACCCCCCTACATCAAAGGTACTTTTGGTTATAAGTACTGGTTCTCTGACCCCCTCATATCAGATACTTCTAGATCTTGAACTGATCCCTGCTATGCTGCGTAAAGGACTCAACTGGACTGCTTTTCTGGAAGGACTGCTTTCCCACTTGTTGCCATGCTGCTCCCTGACTCTGCTGGAAGGACTCTGCCTTCCCTCCAAGGTATCTCCAAGAGCTTGTTGGCTTGCTTCCTGTTTTCTGAAGTCTCAGAGACACAAAAGACTTCCTACAATTCTGCTGGTGCTGCTGGACTCTGCCTAACATTGCCCGAAGTGCCCCTCTATGCTCTGGACCTCAGAAGTGGGTTCTGCAGCTGTTTTCATCAAAGACCAACGCATTGCACTGAGTTCATGAGAAATTCTGTCACATCACCCTTCAAGGCCTACACAGCAGCTGCCCGACGACAGTGGTTCCACAGCCTGAGTTGATTGAGGATGACGTTCTGCACAACTCGACAACAACGCATTGCATTCACTTCAGCGAAGCTCAACAACTATGCAGCGAAATGACTGCGTGGAAAAAATCAATGCATCAAGCCCTCAGCATCAATGCTTTGCTCATCCAAGGTACTTTCTCAGTGGGCTCAACGTGGGTCCTGCAGCCGGCCTGCCCTCCATTGCAGTCAGCCTGAACTTTGGATTTGCACTGGTCCCTCAAGCAACCTGTTGACCACAAGTGACTTTTTTTGCATTTAATGTTTAAAAATCATATCTCAACTTCTACTGATTGGATTTTTGTCTTTTTTTTTGCTCAGATAAATATTCTCTTCTCTATTTCCTAAACATGCATTTAGTCTTTTTGTGGTGTATTCATTGTGGTACTGTGTGTGTGTTTCACAAATACTTTACACATTGCCTCTTTAGATAAACCTGACTTCACTGTGCCAAGCTACCAGAGGGTGAATCCAGGTGCATACCTCAGCCAGCCAGGAATCCCAGTTCTAACAATCTTCTTTTAGACTACTTTGTTGGCCTGCAGAGTCCAACTTCTTGCTCCTTTTCCTAGGTTTAAACTTTTTCTTGGAATAAAAAAGAATTTGAAGTTCACCTTCAATGCATGCATCCAAAGATGATGTTGAGCAGCCTCTGTCGCCCCAGATGCCACTAAAGCTGGCCTCAGGATGTCTGGCCCGTTGCTCCACAGCTGCCAAAATCTCTGCACAATCTGACCCCTCATGAATTGCTGTGTCTAAACCATCACAATCTTTAACTAAGGACTGAGATGAGTATGCTGCATAGGTTGAGTATCTTAAAGTCAAATTCTGAGCAGAAAATGCCCTTGTTAACTAACTGTCCTTCTTTTGGCCAATGACTTCAAAAGGAGCCCAATCCTCAGGGTTGAGAGAAGTTCTCCCAATAGGAGTAGCCATTATAGAATCTACCTTAAGGTTTTGCGGTAGAGGGTCATTAGAATCTTCAAGAGAATATAATTTCTGTATAACTACGCCATCTGCTTACTTCCACTCTCCAAATATCAAATCCTTAATTTAGTTGTGAAGAGGCATGGAGATAACTAGTGGTTTGACATACTGGGAAAACAAAGAATCATCATTGTCCTGACCCAGAAAAAGCTGGAACCCCAAAATATGTCAGATGTGACATAGGATCTCAGCTACTTCATTATTTTTGACGATCTTCCCTTTAGCAGTAGTAGTGGAAACAGGAGACTGAGATTTAGAATAACCCTGTTTAACCTTGGATTTGCCTCTTTTGGCTTTAAGGGTTTTGGCTACAGCAGAATGAATCATTTTCTGCTCCTCTGCTGCTGTCCTGAGGGCTGTTATGGCTGCGGAAGAGGAGCTGGAAGAGGCCCCTCATCATAGGAAGAGTGTGAAGCAATGCCCCACCATTTCCTACTGCATTTATCCTCTATAGGGTCAGAACACCTTTTTCCAGTGTAGAAGTCCTATAGAAAATAGGGGAAACTCCTCTCAAAATTAACCAGTCTCTTGCACAATGCAGACTTACACAACCAATCATCTTCCCCTAATACACTAATATAAAAACGGAGTAGAAAGAAATGGAAATGTATAAAATATACATGAAGAAATGGGCCCAGCAGGGTGGCTCACTTCCTTTCAGTAGGATCGCGCTGGCTCTTCATGCTGCAGCCTCCTCAATTGTGTTGGATGGGCCGCACTCCTCCGAGCACAAATAAGCCCAGCCACAGCCTCCTTGGGCCAACCGGACAACGCTACAGTCGGCCCAAGAGGAATACCTGAGGCATGCTAACAGGTAGCCCTTGCTCCCACCAGGGCCAAACAAGAGGCGAAACTGGCTGTTCCACAAAGCCGTGGGCAAGAATAGTATCACTGATTCCTCTAAAAAATATAATTTAGATGCTTCTTTGTGCCAGCTGCTGCGTATTCCGGCAAACTTTGGCTGGTGAGATAAAGAAAATGGGGAGTGGAGGTTGGAGGGGCCTTTTATCTTTGCAGCTGGCACGCTTGGGATTGGTTGTCTGATAAGGCAGGATTACTCAGTTAGGAAGTATTTAAAGTGAGAGGGGCGATGCGGTAATGCACTACAGGTGAAGTTGCATTATTTATCCAATATTTCCTAAAACACACACTTCATTTTTTGAGACAATGTCCAGGAACCAGGAACATCTTAAGGATTTTGGGGGCCCTGGACCAGAAGTATTTTGGTGGCCCCTATTCGAAACAGCCTTGAATTTATGTTCCAATCTCAGCTGTTTCATGCCATTTTTGGCCAGGTCACTAATAGTGCACAGGCACACAGCAACAGCTCACTAATATTACTGCAAATATTCTCTGTGACACCCACCCATTTTGCATATGTGATGTTCTATTTTGAGCTAAAAATAACTTTTATGAATGTTGCATGAAAAACAAACACCTAGGCCTTGATGACGATATGTTGGTGGTTCTGGCCGCCTGATTTGGATGCGACCATCCATAGGGTGGTCGGAAACATCCATTCTACAATAGAAGCTTGCGCGTCGGGCAGAATAGGCCCGCAGCACAAGCTTCCATTGTAGAATGGATGCTTGTAAAGATCCCTGCACCATGTGGCAGGCACTGTGAGGTGCCTGCCACACAGTGCAGGGATGTTTACCCCCCCAGGCCCCATAGCAGAGAGCCATGGGGGAATGGGAACCTGCTAGGGGCCCCTAAAGACACTTTCCGACAGCCTTTTACTGTCAGAAAGGCCGACATGAAAAGGCTGTCCGAAAGTGCCATCATAATCCCGACGGTAGAGCCGAGCCTGGCTCCATCGTCATTAGGGGATTATGGTGGGCTTGATGCACTGACGGGGTCCTTGAACCCATCCGAAGTACAGAGGATGGCCCCTCCGCCCGATGCCTCCACCCGCCACATCGTAATGTGGCGGGCGGACCGCAGGGGCAGATATCAGTGGTTCAGACACCAACGACGTCAGAGTCGGACCCACCGTCATCATAATCAGCCCTAAAATGTCTGTAATAGACTCACACATCAGCAACATTCAAATAATTAAAGGAAAATTGCATTTAAAGCAATCTGTTTAAGACTTATTCAAGCAAATCAGGGCAAGATTCTGCAGGACAAAGATGGCTCTATCAAGAAGCCCCTTGAAAGGCTGGGCCCTGGGCCAGAACCCACTTTGCCCATGACTTAAAACGTCTTTGCTGGCAACAAGAAAGCTGGACAATTTTCAATTTATCTTTGCAGTAAAAATTGTCTCTCAGTGTGAACCAACTAATTTAATAAGTAAACTCTTTTTGTTTTGAAGGTTATTCTATAATTGTACAGTAAATATTTGTTTTAAATGCCGTCTCTAAGCTGTCATCTCCAAGCGGTTTGAAGAACAGGACAAAAGAGTCAGATTTTGCCTTTTTTCTGCTTACTCCAATGACATTGCCATTAGCATCTTACTCATTGACATCCTTTAGGAATGGCATTGTTCCTGCCATGCAAATGAGCTGCATAAGCAATTAGGGCCAGATTTATGACCATTTCATTTTGCGAGTCACTAATTGCAATTTTTTTGCGACTCGTAATTAGAGACTCGCACAATAAAATGTAGTAATGTGACTCAGACACATTAGCGATTCCCAATGTGGTTGCAATTGACCTGCCTCATCAATATTCATGAGGCAGGTCGCAATTTGTGACCCATTGGTAATTGGCAATAACACACGGACGGTCGGCTGCTGGGGATAACAGACCACCATGTCTGTGTTTGTTTTTAAATAAGGCAACTTTTGTTTTTCAAATGCAGCCTGTTTTCCTCAAAGGAAAATGGGATGTGTTTCAAAAAGAAAAATGAAACGGTTCTGTTTAATTTTTTAAAGGTAGGCAGTTGTCCATGGGACCATTAACTGGTCTTAAAAAATGTTTTTGCCACCATTTACAAAGGGGAAGGGGTCACATGGGGACCCCTTCCAGTTTGTGACTGGCTTACCACCTACTTGAAGTAGGTGCTAAACTGCAATAGTTTTGTGACCGCATTCTGGGCGCCAAACAATTGTACATCCCCCTGCGACTGGCTATTAGTAGGGGACACCCTTCACACGCTCCTTCCTATTAGCGACTCACAAACCCTATTTTACGAGTTGGTAACAGGTTACTGATTCGCAAAATAGGGTTAGTACATAGAAAAATTGATTTTATCGCAAATGACCTGATGGGCCATTTGCGATCAGTAAAATGCATCGTGCATCTGGCCTCTAGGTTTTTTTTGTCTCTAACGAAGTGTGTGCTTCCTCCACATGAGAGTGTTTGTGGATCAGGTCCTTTATATACATTCAATGAATCTCACTAGTGGGGCAGGATTGGCCTTCCCAATCAAAGCTCACTCTTCCAATCACTTATTTAACAAAAGAAAAACATTCTTCCATGTTTTCAATGTGATGTGCCATGTTCAGAGCCAGTTACTTCCAGTAGCGGCTGGTGACATTTGAAAGTGGTAAGGCATAAAGGTTGTGGCTGAGTACACTGTGGCGAGCAAGCGCAGAGAGCGAGCCAGACTGGCATAAGAGAATTCAGGGGGGTTATCCCCGAGAACATTTTGAAAATAGACTGGACAAATGGTGCATTTTCAAGAAGATTTGACAATGCAAGAAGGTTAAGAAACCAATAGTGAAAGCGTAGTTATGACATCAATAAAGAGATTTCATATGATAATAACATAGGTAGCTGCTTATTCAGTATAACCACAGAACTTTATTGGCATTAAAAAAATTCTCTTCTGTTGCTAGGCAAACCCACTGGTTGCAACAAGCTTCCTTGCATGCCATGGCACATTAGTTTCCCCTTCAGCACTAACCCCAGCCAGAGCATACCCTGGGAGTACAACTCACACTGGAATATTGCAAAAGAACACAATGGAAATGGTTTTGGAGGTGACTCTGGAAAACCAAGATGAGTACTTATTAAAAAATAAGCGTGCTTGTTGTGTGTCCCACTAAGGGTCAGTTTTTGGACTGCTTGAAAGCTGGTCACAGCACCCATACCAAGGGGGTGAGCAGTGGTGCAAGACATTCAAGCTTGAACACAGTAAACACGTGATCGATTAAGAATCCTATCACCTCTTAACTTTAAGTAACATTGATAGCAAGATCAGCGTGAGTGGCTTTCATTCCAATCCAATTGATTTACTGCACACCACAGCAGGTCAGGAAGTTGTGTGTTCACATCACATTCTGGAATGAAACATCATTAACGCCAGACATGGACATGAGACAAAAGACACAGATTTGTTTCCAATGAGATGCCGCTTTTGAGGAATCAACAAACAACTAACAGCTAAGGTGAAATGAGGCATTGAAATTTATAACAATCCCGTTCTCCACTATGCCACCATGACTAAATATGTTCACAAATTCTTTATAGACACTTCATGATGCCCTGAGGCGATGGTTTGAAGGTCATTTATACACATAAGACTTAAGTACTTAGGTGTCACCACTCATTTTTTCACCTTTGCACTTGGTTTTCCTTAATAATACTCTAATATAATTTTATATACAATGTAATTATATATATCTAGGCCAAACACACTCACCATCTGGTCCCGCTCTCCGCACCGAATATGATGAATATATTTTAGGCTCCACACCAGTAGTATGTGCGTGCATGCCATGAGCAAGTTATCAATGACCTCACCTACCTGGCCTGCTCTCCCACAACTCCAGCAGTGCAAGGAGTGGCTGGGTCAGGGGCAGCAATGCTCATATGCAGCCTTGGAGGCTGCAGCAGCAATCCCCCAGGCTCCTACATTGCAGAGCCTGCCGAGGGTTCACGTGTGCATGTCGGGCTTGTCGGAGCAAGGCACCCGTCCAAATTGACATCCACACTACACCCCAAGGAGGCCCAACACCTGCCAATCAAACAAGCAGGCTCAAAGCAGAGGCTCCCCGCCCCATGTAACTTCTTTGCCGGTCATGCTCCGGACTGTGGCAAAAAAAAAAGAGATGGAATCTTTATTATTAAACATTTTTAATATCATGGACAACAAACAGGGGGACGATACCCCCGCACCCACCTAAAGAAACAGACACTGGTTACTCCATGTCCTGGGAAATCTTACTTGGCCACCATTTAGGTCACTCAAGTGAGCCCTAACCATTAAATGAAAATAAAGACAGAATGCTTTCTGTTCTACAGAAAAGGGGGTGAACAGAAATGGTGAGATGAGCTAGGCAGTTAATATTTAATTACAAACATTTCTGCAATCTTAGTGAAATAGTGGTATGAGGTACCTTAAACAAGGCGTCAGGCATGGTAGGGGCCTTCATGTTCAGACAGTCATTTATGATACAATGTGTAGTGTCTTGTAAACGAGGACCGCTGGAACTATTTTGGTTCCCACTGTAAAGCGAAGGCCTGCGACATAAGCATTGGAGGAATGAGTTGAAAGCAGGCTTAAAATCTTGAGGTCTGACATACACACAGCGGAACAAAAACATGTAAAATGACTCTCTGTGTGTGGCGTAGTTATTGGCAAGTACCTGGGCTGGTAGGAAGCTACAACTGGTGATGAGATAGGGGATACAAAGCACGTACACTGAAGGCGCTCTTCCAGAGAGTTTCTGTGGTCCAGCAACCTGCTTGTGCGTGCCATGTGTACTGCAGTCGAAGTGCAGAACCGACGCTGGCACCTGTGGAGTCTCAGCACAATGCAAGCCTGTGTAAAATGCTTGAAGATAAAGAAAGCAACATCGAAGGTCTACATGTCGGTAGCCAGGAACTGAATAAAACGGCCGCCAATAAAAGTAACTGTACTATTATGCAAATGAATGCATTACTTTATACGGAGTTAGAATGCTAAACGCGGATACAACCAGATTAGGAAAGCAGCGTACAGCAATAGTTCAGTACAGAGTAAACTGAAATTCATGTGCTATGTAACAGATATTAACCAGGTAGTTGTGAAGAAACATGTTAGACCTAGCATCCTTAGAGTGGTCTTCCCCTGAACCTTTTGAGTTTTGCTGGTTCTTTTTTTGTTGGCCTTGGGACTCTGAGCAGATTACCACTGCTAACCAGTGCTAAAGTGCATGTGCTTCTCCCCTGAACATGATGACATTGGAGTATACCTGACTGGCATATTTGTTGTACTGAGAAGTCCCTTGTAAAGAGGTCCACCGTATACCCAGGGCCTGAACTTCAAAAGCTACTAGTGGGCTACAGCACTGCTTGTGCCACCCACAGAAGTAGCCTTTCAAACCAATTTCAGCCCTGCATCTGCAGTGCCTGTGTGTGCAGTTTACTGCGACTTTGACTTTGCAATTACAACTACTTTCCAAGCTTTAAACTCCCCTTTCATTAAATATAATAGGGTTGCTTAGAGCCTACCTTAGGAGTGAATTTTATTACATATAAGTCACCCATAAGGTAGGTGCTAAGCAACTCCAAGGGCAGGCTGCCATGCACGTAAAAGGTAGGCTATATACGTGTATGTTTTGCATGCCCTAGTAGTGACAAACAGACTATTTTGTTTTCCACTACTGTGAGGCCTACCCTCTCATAGGCCAGCAGTGGTAATGCCTTAATACACTTTTAAGCTGTAATTCCTGATCAGAGAGGAGTAGCTTTTTCATGTTTCATATATTTGGCATGGTAATTATAAATCCTCCTTACTGGTGAAGTTGGAATTTACATTACTGTTTTAGAAATACCACTTTTAGAAAGTGAACATTTCTCTGTACTTACTGCTCTTTGTACCTGAGAGCCTGTCTCCAATACACGTCTGAGTTGGTGACAGCTACACTTTGTGCATTCTCTCTAGACAGCCACAAACACAGGAAGGTGAGGCTATCTGCATTTTGAGCACTCATCTGCATTCATCTGCATTCCGATTTGTTTTCCTGAGCAGTGAGGCATGGGAGGGGTTGAAGCTTACTCTTCAATAGGTTGTGTTCTGTGAACACACAAAGTACTGATTTATCCCCCACAGGTACCCTGGCAGGCAGGACTGGGTTGAACGGGATCCTTGTGCTATTCAGAGAGTTGCTTTGAAGTCACCCCCTACATCAAAGGAACTTTTGGGTATAGGTTTTCGGTCTCTGACCCCCTGATATCAGACACTCCTGGATCTTGAACTGACCCTCTGTCAGAAGGACTGGTGTGCTGCTTGAAGGACTCAACTTGACAGCTTTTATGGAAGGACTGCTTTTCTGTATGATTTCCTTGCTGCCTGCTGCTCCCTAACTCTGCAGAAGGAGAGCTGGACTTTGCCTTCCCTCCAAGTGATCTCCAAGGGCTTTCTGGCTTGCTGCATGTTTTCTGAGGTCCCATGGAAACAAAAGACTTTCTGCAATTCTGCTGGTGCTGCTGGACTCTGCCTTCTGTATGTCCTACCCTTACCTGAGGTGCCCCCTCCAAGTTCTAGGCCTCAGAAGTAAGTTCTGCAGTTACTTTCATCAAAACCAACGCATTGTCACCACTACGCCGATCGGCACTGAGGCATCGCCCTTTAATGCTGATTCAAAGGCTGTTTGATGACAGTGGTTCTACAGCCTGCGGAGCAAATGACGACTCTCTGCATGGCTTGTCGAGGAGGCATTGCCTTCCCTTAAGTGAAGCTCGATGACAATGCAGCAACCCAACTGAGTCCTCATTGTTGATGTTTTGCTCCATACAAGGTGCTTTCTCAGCGGGTCCTGCATGGGTCGTGTAGCCGGTCACCCCATAGTCATGGTTGGCCTGAATTCTGAATTTGCAGCAGTCCCTCATGATCTCAAGAAACCTTTTGACTGCTAGTGACTTCTAAACATTATTTTTGATTTTAAATTTTAAAAATTCAAATCTTGACTTCTACTAATTGGATTATTGTTGTTGTGGTGCTATTTTGCTTAGATAAATATTCTCTATTTTCCTAAAGCTGTGTGAAGTCTTTTTGTGGTGCATTCATTGTGTTACTGTGTGTGTGTGTGTGTGTGTTTTGCACAAATGCTTTACACATTACCTCTTTAGATAAGCCTGACTGCTCTGTGTCAAAGCTACCAAAGGGTGAGCACAGGTTATCTTTTAGTGAGTATCTAGTTTACCCTGACTTGAGTGATGGTTCCTGCCTGGCAAGGGTGCATACCTCAGCCAACCAGGAATCCAATTTCTGACAAATATTCAAGCAGAAATCCAACCAAATATCATAACATTATCTGCTTTCATGAGCTAGTAGTATATAAGGTTTATCTAATTACCAACACTATTAAGGAGTCATCGTGCCACAATGTGGCGCAAAGCTGCTCCAGAAGGAGGGTCAGGGGGTTGTGTTTGTGGAGATGTCCCCAAAGCTGACCTACATAGGGGCTCAGAACAACTCCCTAGACTGCCATCAAATAAAGAGCTCTAATGGTGAGCCATGGCGAGGTCCAACTCCAAAAGTTATTAAGACTGAACCTGAAGCCAGCACGTCACAAGGCGCTGGAGTAGCTTTGCGTGAATGAGTTCCACAACACTCCACCAATGCAGGTACGGCAGCCGCATTCTTAGAACAGCCATGAGCATTAGATACTGCCAAAAAACACAATATTGGTAATAGATATACTGCATGGATAGAGACTTTTGAAGATTTCATAGATGCAATAGGTGCAAAGGACGATAAAAAGATTATAAAGTATCTGGGGCTGGTGAAGGAGTGAAAGAAGACAACAAAAGATACAACAAGAAGGTGATGTGATGTACAACCAAATCAACACAGCCTTGAATGTCAAGTTTAATCCATCGCCAGATGTAGATAATGAAAGATACATATTCAGTGAAAAACATCAGAGAACAGTTAAAACCAATGAATTCAATTATTTTAATGATGTGGAAGCTACCCGCCTCAGAGTTATCGATGGATGCCTGTCAGATTCCTTTCAACAACAAATGCTGGAGGAAACTGTGAGCGTAGATTAAGTACTCAAGACTGCTTGAGCTGAAGAGCGTGTTGATCATCAAGTGACCGACATGCAGGTTGGAGGTTCCCAAAGTTCATCAGTCATGAGCATGAAAAGTAATCACAAGGGCGGAGGACACAAAGTGTTGTCTCCACAGAAAAAGAAAACGTGTTACAGATGTGGACTGTCATTTCTTTACAAAGGTAATTGTCCAGACATTGGACAGATATGCATCAGATGTGGTAAAGCGAACCATTTTGTAATGACTTGCAAGGCGAAGAGAAAATTCAGTGCTGTCACAGCGTGAAGACAAAATGGCTGACCGAACGCTACCTCAGTGACGTTCTATGCACCCCACAATGCAAAGGGGTCACACCAACTGAGACAAATTTACTCCAATCGAAGGCGATCATCTTCTAAATCATCGTCAGAGTTATTCAGTATCAGTTTCTAGTGAAAGTGACAATGACAATTGTGCAATGTCGATGTTTACTTCAGAAAGTCATGCACATGTAGAAGTAGTCGAATGTGAGGGAAAATTCAAAGTGAAAAAAAATTTAAATGAAAAAGCAGCTAAGAAATGTAAACATTGTCTGAAGAGTACCGTAAAGAGAAATGGGTCTTCAGTACCATTAATAATTGACAGCGGTGTGTCTATAAATATAATGCCCAAGAAGAAAAATCAAGATTTGTCTCCACTACCACAATTTACAAAGTCAAAAACTGAAGTCTGCAAATGGGCTGCCTCAGCGCCCTTAAAAAGTTAGGGTTCACTTGTGGTCACTGTGAAACATAAGAAAACAGTGCCCATTCAGGTACTTCAAGGAATGGCTCCAAGTGCCTGTTTCCTCAGTTTCAACACTGCTGCTTATATGGGACTGATATCATTGAACTACAATGTGAACGCTCATCGTGAAATTGTAAGTCAATTTCCTTCATTATTTCATGGGTTGGGAAAACTCAAACAATGAAAGTAAAGTTACATATAAATGGGGATGTTCGTCCTGTTGCTCAAAGATACAGACAAATTGCATTTCAGTGCAAGAAGCTGCTGAAAAAGAACTTAATTTGTTGCTTAAACACAACATCATTAAACACTCCCCTGGTCCAACATCATGGGTTTCTCCCATTGTAGTAGTGCCTAAAAGAGACAGTGAAGGAGCTGTATGCATATACATTGACATGTGTCAGGCCAAAAAGGCGATTGAGTGAGAGAGAAATCCAGGTCCGCATATTGCTGATATGATAACTCAATTTAATGGTGCAAAGTTCTTCTCCCAACATGGCTTAAATAAAGGATATCACCATTTGGAACTTAAAGAAAAATCCAGGTACATTACAACCTTTTCTACGCATATTGGTCTGTTTTGCTATAAGCGATTGAGCTTTGGTGTATCCTCTGCTGCAGAACTTTTCCAAGACATCATTTGATATATCATTCAGCCTGCAGTAAATGCATTTAACTATTGTGATGGCATATTCGTTTTTGGAGCCACTCAGAAAGAGCATAACAAAGCTCTCATACAAGTATGTCAATTGCTGAGTAATGCAGTCTTAACTTTGAATGCTGACAAATGTGAATTTCACAAGAAATGCTTGAAATTCTTTGGCCATGTCTTTTGATGGGGGTATGAAACCTGAACCAGCTAAATTGCAAGAGTTATCTACTGAAAATCCCTCACAGGACATTTCTATGTTACGATCATTCCTTTAAATAGCCAGTCACTGCTCCAGTTACATACAAGACTACAGTCAGTGCACCGTTACCAGAACTGAGGAAAAAGAATGTGTCATTTAATCGGTCACAAGAATGTGAGAAGAGCTTCCAAAAAATCAAGCAAGTCATCGAGAATGACTCTGAAATGGCCTACTTTGATCCCAAACTTCATTGAGAGGTTGTAGTTGATGCTAGCCATGTCGGGTTAGGCACCATCCTTGCACTTTACAATGGACAGCCAAATGCCTTAGACATATCATGGCATACAACAGTAAAAGCCTGTCACAAAAGGAACGTTCTTATTCGCAACCTGAGAAAGAAAGTTTGCCAATGGTCTGGGATTGTGAATATTGCCACAGGTTCACGCCTTATATGGAAAGCTTTTTACAGTAGTGACTGACCATCAAGCACAGTTGATGATATTTGGCAATCCCAAAGCCAAAATGCCTCCTCGAATTGAACTTTGTGGTTTGAGGTTAAAAGAATACAATTATACAATTCTTTATCATCCAAAGATCTGAATCCTGTTGATTATTTTTCAAGAGTGCCTGTGCAGTGCCCCGGTACCCCATCTAAGACAGTGGAGGCCTACCTCAATTTTATTTTAAATTCGAGCACGCTAGCTGACATGTCTTTAGAACAAATTGTCACTGCCATGAGCCAAGATAGTGACATGTTGAAGTTAAAAGACTTTATTGCTCACCAATTGTGGAACCAGCACTCTAGACCGCTCACTAATGACAGTGAGTATTTCAAGTTAAAAAGTGTGAGAGACAAACTACCAGTGATTAAAGATGACCTCATACTGTGAGGTACATGAATTGGTACTCCAGAGAATCTACAACAACATGTGATTGACGTCACCCCTGAGGAACGTCGAGGAATAGTTGCCTCAAAGAGAGCTCTCCGTGACCAAGTCTGGTTTCCTTATCTCAACTAAAGGGTCAAACAAGAGTTAAAGGCCCGTCTCAAGTTATTCAGCACCCTTTGAATATGTCAGAATTGCCACATCATGCTTGGGAGAGAACTACTGTTGATTTATTTGGTCCTCCTGAGAATGGACATCATCTTATAGTCCTTGTTGAAGAGTTCTCCAATTTTCCATAGTTAGAAGACCTTTCATTCACTACACATGAAATGATTATTTAAGGATTAGATGGCATCATTGCAACATGAGGTGTACCTGCAATCTTCAAATATGACAGCCCTCCCTTTACTAAATCACCTCAAAATAAAGCATGAAAAAAGCAATCCTCTTTGGCCCCAGGCAAATGGCCTGGTAGAACTGTTCATGAGTATTCTAAAGAAAGCTGCTCAGTATGCTGCATTGGAGAAGCTCGTCCTTAAAGTTGTTTTGAACACTACTCTTCGAGCTTACCGTTCAACCCCTCAGTCAACGAAAGTGGAAAGCACTGCAACACTAATGTTTGGAAGAGCCATGACGACCCAGCTGTCCCAATGGATCAACCTTTGATTTCAAACAAAAGATGAATATATATTCTGATAAACAAAGACATGGCAAAGCTGTCACCTTTACAAGAGGAGATTGAGTGCTTGTCAGACTGATGCTTCTTTTGAGACTGAACCATTTACTATAACACCAAAGGGCGCATGGTGCCCAGTTTCCTGGGAAGTCCCTTACGAGAGATTCCTCTCACTTTCAACGTGTGGCTCATCAATGTCAATGTAGAGACTGGGTCCAGACATACTGTTGATGACTCTGTGTCTGCTGATGATTCCACCAGACCTGTGCAGATCACTGACACTTTGACTGCCAGCTGCCAGTTTCCAATGACCGAATCAGGATGATTAATTGAAAAATTATAATTGCATGCATACCAATGATCATCTGTGTGTTTATTCATGTATTTTTTTGTGTATTTATTTATTTGTTTATTTATCTATCTATTTTGATAAGTTGGAACTTTTTATTTTACAGAGTGGAAGATGTAGTGTCTTGTAAATAAAGAACACTGGAACTCTCTTGGTTCCCACGATACACCATCGGGCCTGTGACATAAGCTTTGGAGGCAGGCTTAGAATGTTGAGTTCTGACTTACAAGCAGTTGACTAAAGACGTGTAAAATTACTCTCTGTGTATGGCGTAGTTATTGGCGAGTACCTGGGCTGGTAGGACTCTGCACAATGGACCTGCAGTAATCTTTTTTGGATTTATTGGTCGGGTTTAACACTCTCCTTGTTTCTGATCTACTGATCAGCTAAACCCCTAGGGGCCTATTTATGTGCCCCTTTGCATCACAAGAGTGACAAATTAAAAATGAGAATTATGAAGCAACGCAAGGCCACCTTGCATGGACCTGAGTGACTACATAAATCTTGAGTAATGAAACGCAGCGCAAATCGCTGCGTTGCAGTACTCTGCACCAGGGTGGCATTTCCATGGGAATTGGGTGGATGTTCTCATGAAATGTCCTTGGATTTTGATGCATTCCATGATTTGCCAGAATTGGTAGACCTGGGAGTGGGCTAAAAATATGTTTATTTCTCCTCATTTTTTCCTCTTTTTCTATGTGTGCTGTATTCTGTAATTTTAAGTGATTTAGAATTTTTTATTTAATTTCTAATAGTAATTTATTGGGTCGTAGCAGGTGTTAGATTTGTTGGGGGATAGGGTGGGAATATAAGTAAATAATAATTACACATTAATTAAATAATAATTGTTAAGAAAGTATGTGATTGATATTAATTATGTACACTAGGTAATACTGTTTTGTTCTACTTATTTTTAGGTGTGGATTGCTGCATTTGTAGGGGTATAGGGTAAGAAGGTAAATCGATATTAATAAATAGCAATTCATTTTTAATTTATTATTAATTATTTAAACAATTATTAATTAGTTTAATTGTGTAGTAATCATATATTTAGTTATATTTTCGTCGCGAGCTGCTAGACTTTTAGGGTGTAGGGTGGAAAGTTATTCAATTAATAATTTAATAGTAATACATTTTAATGTATAATTAAATATTTAATTGATTAATTATGTAAATTGTGAAATAATTATATATTTTAGTTCTATTTTAGGTGTGGGCAGCTGTGTTTGTGGGGTTATAGGGTGGAAAGTTAATTACTTGATAATTAATTAACAATTAATTATTAGTTGTTAATTAATCATGTAATTAATTAACAATTATGTAAATTGAATTATACTTATCCATTTTATTTATATTTTAGGTGTGAGTTGCTAGGTTTGTAGGGGTATATGTTGCAAGTTAATTAGGTAATGAATAAAACCAATTTTTTGATTGAAAATTAATTATAACATTGTTTATGAGTTTTATAAAATGGTTAATTGTTTTTTGTTAAGTAACAATGTTTATATTAACAGTTTTAATTTTTTTTTTTTAAATGTGTTATTAATTATGTCATGTGTTTGAATTGAATTAGTTTGCCTACTGTTGTTTAGACTGGAGTGTGAACAGAAAATGTACCCCTCCAAAGTCCAACTCTTTACCTACTGCTGCACATACTGCAGTGGGAATAGTACATTTTTCCCCTCCAAAGTAACGCTTTCACTGCTGTTGCACACAACGGAGTGGAAATAGTAAATCTTACCCCTCCGAAGTACAACACATTTCCTAATTTGCGTTGTTTGGAATCGGAGTGGTAAATCTAACCATTGCGAAGACCAGCACTTTCCCTACTGTTGTGCTGTTTGGAGAGGGAATAGCAAATCTATCGCCTTTGAAGTACAGTACTTTCCCTACTGTTGGCCTGGTTGCATTGGGAATAGTAAATCTAATGCCTTCAAAATCCAACACTTTCCCCACTTTTCCGCTGTTTGGAGTGTAAATAATATATTTAACCCTTCCAAAGTCCTACACTTTCTCTACTGCTGCATAAATTAGAGTGGGAATAGTATTTCTATTATTCCAAGACTCTGATTTTTTGTTTGCAAATTTTTAGAATATTTTTTATAAATGTCTTTATTTGTTATATTTTTTATGTGTCTCATATATATCGCCAATAGGTAGTTTTTTTAGCATTTTTTAATTAGCCAATAACTTTGTTGTCATTTGACAAATCCTCGTAAAAGTTTAAAAACTAGTTTCATGCTCACTTTAGCTGCTGTCTTAAAAATCTCAAGGTGATCTGTGAAGCACGGGCAGAGAAAAAGGAGGGTTCCAAAATATTTTTCCCCATGTTTATTTCCATACGAAACTTTAGACATAGCTACAGCCTGAACTGCTGAACAAACTTACACCAAATTTGGCAGAAAGGTAAATGTTTGTCCGGAAAGCGCCCTTTTTGTTAAATGGTGTAAATCCATTCAGTAGTTGTGGAGAAATGTAAAGATTTTTAAGATATACAACTGGGGATGTGGAGGATCCGCTTCCCCAGCTGAGATCTCGTGCTGAGATCTGATTGGCTGCCAACACTTCAAACCAGGAAGTGTTGGCAGCCATCCTGTAACTCGGCTGAACCGAGTCACATAAAAAATATTAAATAAAAGGAAAAGGGTGCTGGGTAGAACACCCAGACCCCCTAGGCCTCTTGGCCCCCTAGGTCCAGAGGGAACCCGCAGGGCCAATAAAGCAGGCTCCGGCGCTTCATTTTGAATCAGACCCTGGGTGGGCTAGGTCCTGGGGGCATGTCTATAGTATGTAGGAGGGGGGCACATGGGCCTCCCTCCTAGGAGCCTTAAAGCCCCGGGCCATACTGTTTAATTTATGCAGGGGTTGCCCTGGGGACCGGCTTCTCCCCAGGACAAATGTTATATTAATGCGGGGGGCTCTGGCCTCCCCCGCAGCCCTGGGGACTGCCACCTCCCTGGGGCAAATGATTATAATTAAAGTGGGGGTCCACACAGCCTCCCACACCCCTGGGACCACCACTATAACTCAAACAATGGAGCGGGTCTGCACAGACCCCATCCTGTAGCCAATAATGACCCTGGGGACCGCCATCCCCAAGGGCCGGCTCCAGCAATGTCCCGGGGTGCCCACCCCAGGACATTGCGATTTGCTTTGGCCTAGCAGGAGAATTAGCGCTCCCGCCAAGCATAGCAAACTCTGCTCCACTTCTAGTAAGCAAGAGCAGAAAACATTTTAGCTTACTAGAAGTGGAGCAGAATTGCTTTTAGATAGAGGAAGCTGCATGTTCAGCAGCACCTCTGTCCAAAAGAAATGCTGGCTCCCGCAGGAGGCGGGGAGCCGGCAGAGACCAAGGGGGTCTTCAGGCTTCCCCCATGGTCCCCAAATTGAGAAACTGGATGCCATGCATGGGAGCAGGCCCCAGGGGGTGGGGTCCTAGGGCACAAAATCGGCCCAAGGAAGGAGGGCCACGCGACCCCCCTTCCTTTATTAAAAAAAAAGAAAATGCGGGCCCCCAGACTAAGTCCATAGGGCCATAATTGGCCTGAGGAAGGGGACCGCATGGCCACATCCCCATTCTAAAAATACCTGGCCCTGGAGGATGGGGTGCCCTGGGCTGAAATTCAGCCCAGGGAATGGGGTGCTCTTGGATGCTGAGGGTCGTTGGGGGCCAACAAGCCCTCCTGTTACCTCCAGTAAGTCCCACAGAGTGCTATTGCAGAGAGGGCTTCAGAGGCCATGCCCCCTTTCTCCACCACTCTGTAAATGCGCCTCCTTGCACACTGCGTCTTGGGGGATAAAGTCCCATTGGCTGTAGAGTGTCCTTGGGGGCCAACAAGCCCTCCTGTTACCCCCAGTAAGTCCCACAGAGTGCGACTGCAGAGAGGACTTCAGAGGCCATGCCCCCTTTTCCCACCACTCTGCAAATGCACCTGCTGGTGCACTGCTGGTTGGAGCATGAAGTCCTTTTGGATGCCAAGGGTTCTTGGGGGCCCAGAAGCCCTCCTATTACTTCCATTTAGTCTGATACAGCAGGTTCCTGAGAACTGGTTGGAGGCCCCACCCCTTTGTCCAACACTCTGCAAACATGACTACTAGTTTTAAAAAAAACATAGAAATTCACTTAAAAAAACAAAGGTTACATGGACATTATAGTTAGAGAATAGATTTTGAAAAACCTTAGATATTCACTTAAATAACCAAAGGTCACAGGGTTGTTATAATTAGCAAATAGAAATAAAAAAACCTTGGAAAATCACTGAAAAAACAAAGGTTACAGGGACGTTATAGTTAGGCTCAGATTTCACTCATACAAAACCAGTAAAATTCTGCAGTTATAGTTACCTGAGCTAACTATAACTTACACTCCTGCAATGCACTGCTTATGACCCCACATATGACATCACTCGTGACATGGCCAGTGACATCACTCATGACATCATCCACACGCCTACTCACACCCCTTACAACCTCTCGTATGCCCACTCACACACCCAGACAACCACTCACATACCCATTCACAGACCTATACCTGTACTCACACACCCACTCACTCTTCCATAGAAGCACTCACACACCATCCCACTCACTCATACAGCCACTCACACAATTCACTCACCCATACAGCCACCCATACAACCAGTTATCACCAATACAGCCAGTCATATAACCACACACTTACTCATATGGCTACACACCCCCCCACTTATTTACCTACAAAGTCACTCAGACACCCACTCACTCACCCAATCAGCCACTCAACACAGCCACTCACTCACACATACAAGCCCTCACTCACTAACTCACACACCCACACAACTACTTACATACCCATTCACACATCCATATAAGCACTCACACATCTGCGTACTCACCCATACAGCCATTCACACAAACACTCACTCTTTAATACAGCCATCCAGACACCCACTCACTCACCCAGTCACTACACACCCACTTACCCACCCATAGACCCACTCGCACCTCCACTCACCCACCCAAACAGCCACTCACAAACCAGTACGCACAAGAGTACATACAGTCACGCAGCCACTCATATAATATATACTAGAAGTATTATCACTCAGTAGTATACCTAGTATACTACTTTAACTTTTGTAGTACCTTAGTATATTTGTTTGACAATCATAAATTCTTACAAAATGCTTACAATTACCGGATGATGTCTTCAGTAATGTCATTTGACATGTCATCAGTGATGTCACTGACCATGTCATGAGTGATGTAATTTATGATGTAATTTGTGAGGTCATAAGCAGTGCATTGCGGGGGCGTAAATTATAGTTAGCTCAGATAAATATAACTGCCGAACTTCACTTGTTTTGTACGAGTTAAAACTGAGCCTAACTATAACGTCCCTGTAACCTTTCACTTTTTCAGTAATAAAGTAGATAGTTATAGTTAGGACCTAGTTTCCATAGGAAAAGCGTTTTTTGTTTTCCCAATAACTTTGGCGTGGGATGACGAATCATTGCGAAATTTTCAAAACTAGTGGGGCGCTTTGGTCCGCTCCTGTCTTGAAAGTTTCAGGGTGATTCGGCAAGCGGGGGCCGAGAAAAAAGGGGGTCCCAAAACGTGTTTTCTCCATGCTAATTCCCATAGGAAATTTTAGACACGGCTACAGCCCGAACTGCTGAACGGAATTACACCAAATTTGGCAAAAAGGTAGTGCTTGGTTCAGAAAGCGCCCTTTTTTAAAAATGGTGTACATCCGTTCAGTAGTTGCGGAGAAAATCAAAAAATAGAGGTCAAAAAATCAATTTCCCATAGGAAACTTTAGACACGGTTACAGCCAAAACTGCTGAACGGAATTACACCAAATTTGGCAAAAGGTAGTGCTTGGTTCAGAAAGCTCCCTTTTTTTTAAATGGTGTAAATCCGTTCAGTAGTTCCTGAGAATTTAAAAAATAAATGTTTCGATATCTATGGCCGCGGTGGATCCGCGCACCCTCCCGATCACGAGCTTCATGCTAATTGGCTGTCAACATTCCAAACCAGGAAGTGTTGGCAGCCATCTTGTGCCTCGAAAAACTAAGGCGCAAAACAAGAAAAGGGGGCAGGGTCGAAACACCCTGACCCCCTAGGCCTGCTCAGGGGGTCCCACAAGGACCTCCAGGGCCCAAAAAAGCATTTTTTTTAAAAAAAAGAAATCGGCAAAATGCGCGCCGGATCCACGGATCCGGCCGAAAAAAAAAAAAAATGAAGCGCGGGCTCCCGCACTTTGTTTAATTGAAGCCCCCGGGTGGGCCAGGTCCAGGGGGCAGTAAAAAAATGTGGGGGGGGGCCCCAATCCCCCCCACACGCCCCGTGGGGGCATTGGGGCTCCCCCCACGGTCCCCAACGAGAGGCCAGGCCCCGGGGGATGGGTTCCCCGGGGCTAGTAGTGGCCCAGAAGGGGGGCCACGCGGCCCTCCTCCCCGAAAAAAAAAAAAAGGCCGGCCCCGGGGGATGGGGTCCCCGGGGCAATAGAGGCCTCAGGAGGGGGGCCACGCAGCCCCCTCCTTGCAAAATTTTAAAAATGTGGCCATGCCCCCGGGGCCAGAATTGGCCACGGGAGGGGGGCCACACGTCCCCCTTCAAATTCAGTTTTTTTTTATAAAAAAAGGGGTTAGGCCCTAGGGGATGGGGTCCCCAGGCCCCAAAAAAGGAAAAAAGAAGGGGGGCCACACAGCCCCCCTTCTTAAAAAACAAACAAAAAAAAGACGTGATCGTGCCTCAGGCCCCGCCCCCTCCCTTCACCACTCTGCAAATGCGCCCTGTGGCGCTTTTTAAATTGGGGTATTAATTCCCCTTGAATACTGGGTGTCCCTGGGGGCCAACTAGCCCACCAAGTACCTCAAGTGCGCACCACATGGCTGCGTTGCAGAGAGTTGGTGCAGGCCACCCCCCTTTTTACACCTCTCTGCAACGCAGCTCTGTGGCGCTTACTGGAGGTACCTGGTGGGCTAGTTGGACCCCAGGGACCCTCAGGATTCAAGGGGACTTTATCCCCCAACTTAAAATGCGCCACGGGGCGCATTTGCACAGTGGTGAAGGGAGGGGGCGGGGCCTGAGGTGACATGTGTGCAAACACGCCGTGTGGCGTGTTTTAAGTGGGGGGATTAAGTCCCCTTGAATCCTGAGGGCCCCTGGGGTCCAACTAGCCCACCAGGTACCTCCAGTAAGAGCCACAGAGCTGCGTTGCAGAGAGGTGTAAAAAGGGGCGTGGCCTTGGACCACCTCTCTGCAACGCAGGCCTGTGGCGCTTACTGGAAGTACCTGGTGGGCTAGTTGGGCCCCAGGGACCCTCAGGATTCAAGGTGACCTAATACCCCAACTTAAAATGCGCCACAGGGCGCGTTTGCACAGTGGTGAAGGGAGGGGGCGGGGCCTCAGGTGACATGTGTGAAAACACGCCACAGGGCTGCGTTGTAGAGAGGTGGTCCAGGCCATGCCCCTTTTTACACCTCTGTGCAACGCAGCTGTGTGGCGCTTACTGGAGGTACCTAGTGGGCTAGTTGGACCCCAGGGACCCTCAGGATTCAAGGGGACTTAATCTCCCAACTTAAAACGGCCACAGGGTTTGTTTGCACACATATCACCTCAGGGCCCCCCTCCCTTCACCACTGTGCAAACGCGCCCCGGGGCGCGTTTTAAGAGGAAGTTTTAATCCCCCTGCCCTATTATGTACTAGGGCCTTACAGAGGAGGTCATGCTAATAACAGGGGTACCCCAACGCATAGTGTTCCCTAGTGTATGGAGGTGTTTTCACTGTATTCTAAGTGTCTTTTAGCATAGCACTGGCTCTAGGCCTGGTTAGTCCGAGTCAGTTACCACCAGTACCCGTCTGAAAAAGTTGTGGGCACAGGATGATTTTGCAACAAGGCCTCTTTCTGCTCCTCTGTTGGTTCTTTCTGCACATGTCTTGCTTCTTCCTGCTCTTTTCTTCGTCTTTGTGGACTTCTGTTGCTTCTTTCTGCATTTCTTTTGCTTCTTTCTGTGCGTTTTTCTTCTTTCTTCACATGTCCTACCTCTGTAGGCATAGTTAGAAACTAGCATTTAAAAAACCTTTGAAATTCACTTAAAAAACCATAGGTTTCAGGCAAGTTACAGTTAGAAATTAGCATTTAAAAAACCTTTGAAATTCACGGAAAAAACCATAGGTTTCAGACACGTTATAGTTAGAAGTTAGCATTTAAAAAACCTTTGAAATTCACTGAAAAAACCATAGGTTTCAGGCACGTTATAATTAGAAATTAGCATTTAAAAAACCTTAGAAATTTACTGAAAAAACCATAGGTTTTAGGCACAGTTATAGTTAGTTGGACATTTCACTAGTACAAAACCAGTGAAATTCCCCCGTTATAGTTAGTTCAGCTAACTATAACTCGCGCCCCCGCAATGCACTGCTGATGACGTCACATATTACATCACTCATGACATGGTCAGTGACATCACTGATGACATCACTGATGACATCTCAAATGACATCACTGATGACATCACTGACAACATCATCCATGTGATAATTTGATGCATCTTCTCACACCCTAATATAACCTTTGATACACCCACTCTAAATTACAGACTGACATTCTCAAAACCATAGACACTCCAACACCAATAACTACATACCCACTCACTGATTCTTAGGTCTACACACACATCCACTCACTCACCCGTACAGTCACTCATATTTACGGTCACTCAGTACAGGACTATCATATGCACTCATACACCTACATAGACACTCACACACCGCCACTCATCCATAGAGGTACTCACACACCTAGTCAGTCATGCAAATAATTAATCACACTGCCATTTACTCACCTATACAGTTATACACATACCAGCTCACTTACTCATACAAATACTAGCACATTCTTACACTCTTATACAATCACTGATACAAGTACACACTCATCCATACAGCCACTCTCACAATCACACACTCTCACTTATAGCCATTTGTATACTCCAACACACATATATACTACACATATATACTGCCTTTCACAATGTAGTTACTCACACATGTACCACTGAGATATACATTCACTCACTAACACACCCATACACACACTCACCCACCCATACAGTCCATCACAGATGCACTCTTGAAACCATGCACCCAGTGAATCACCCACTCACACATCTATGCACAGAGTCTCACACACCCCACCCACACAAACACTCATGCACCCATACAGATACTCAGACAACCAATCAATAACCCATGTAGACACTCATGTAGCTATTCACAAACCCATGCAGCCGCTTACACACCAACAGACAGACAGATACAGACATTCACACAGTTTAGTCACTAACCCATGCATTCAGTAAGATACGTTTAATCACTCACTTATAGAGTCAGTCACGCACCTACTAAATCATCCATTCAGACACTTATACACCCACTCATTCTTCAACACGCCTTTCCCTATATATATTGAATATATTTAAACTTTACAGAAACACACAGTCACTGGATGATGTCATCAGTGATGTAATTTGAGATGTCATCAGTGATGTCACAGACCATGTCATGAGTGATGTAATATGTGACGTCATCAGCAGTGCATTGCGGGGGTGCGAGTTATAGTTAGCTGAACTAACTATAACTGGGGAATTTCACTGGTTTTGTACGAGTGAAATGTCCAACTAACTATAACTGTCCCTAAAACCTATGTTTTTTTCAGTGAATTTCTAAGGTTTTTTAAATGCTAATTTCTAACTATAACGTGCCTGAAACCTATGGTTTTTTCAGTGAATTTCAAAGGTTTTTTAAATGCTAATTTCTAACTATAACGTGTCTGAAACCTATGGTTTTTTCAGTGATATATATATATATATATATATATATATATATATATATATATATATATATATATATATATATAGGAACTGCTCAGAAGAGTCTGAATTTTTAAAACAAGTAGATCAGATGTATGCCAGATTTTTGAGACAAGGATATCCGGTGGCTGTATTAGAGAATGCCAAACTCAGAGCTGTGAAAAAGAATAGGGAACTTTTATTGCACCCCAAAAATCCTGAGAATAGTAAGAACAAAGATCAAGCTGGCCTTAGATTTATCACACAAATTAATATGTCAAGTGGAGCCATAAGGGACACATTGCAAAACCATTGGAGAATACTAAGAAAGGATGAAGATTTGAGAGAAGGCACCACAGATCATTTAAATATAACATACAGAAAAACACCATCCCTAGCTGATTTACTGGCACAGGGTTAATTTCAGAGAACAGGACAGGGTGAAGGGGGAACGGACTGGCTTCGAACAAAGGGTTGTTTTAAGTGCCAGAAATGTGAAGCGTGTCAGTATGGACAAAACTGTAAAGACGTATTAACTTTCAGCGGAGAGAAGAAAATAATTAGAGAGAGGATCCTATGCGAGGCAACCCATATGGTGTACGTTTTACAGTGTAAGTGTAGGAAACGCTACATTGGCAGCACAATCAATAAACTGAAATTGCGCATTCTACAACACCTGAGAGACATAACCACTAGGGATTGCACATATGCCATGTCCAAGCATATCTGGAAGGACCATGGTTGGGACTTAAGCAATTTCTCCTTTTTTGGTATTGAACATATCCCAGTGAAAATCAGAGGTGGCAACCTCAAACTTGGTTTGAGAAAAGCAGAATCCAGATGGGTTATCACCATTGGAACAGAGATCCGATTGGGGCCTCAATGTGGATGCAGAACTGCACACTTTTTTATGAACTCTCATGAACAGTAGTAAAAACTCCTATGGCCATTTATGGCCGATTGTTTATATTACCTTCTCTCAATGTTAAATAAGTTGGTATTTACTTTCAGCCGTTTTGGCAAGAAAGTGAAACTGAGATAATTTTATACAGGATCAGGGCATGTTTTAGATCTGTCCCAAGAATGTCTACTTTAGACGAGACTTAGAGGTCGATTCCGATTCGGGCCGGAAAAAGCACCGACCGACTCGGAGCCGGAAAAATTACCGACCGACACGTACCAGTGGCGCCCGACACGCCAAGTACGATGCAAGCCGCGATAAATCCGACCGACACGTCAGGAAACCAAGCCGACCGACCGAGCCGCTCGGAAAATAGCAATCCGGCCGGAAAAACACGCGAATCCAACCGACCGACACGCACCCGGAACAAATCCGACCGAATCGTACCCGCCAACTCCAACCCGCAAAGTACGATGCAAGGCGCGAAAAACACGACCGAGTCGGACGGAGGACAAGCCGTACGACCGACACGCATACAAAACCGAGCCGAAGCAACACAATACACCGCGACCGACGCGTACGCAGCATACAAAACTGCACAAACACAGCGTGAACGAAACGGAAAACACCGTACGAGACCAATGCAGGGTCCGACTCGGTCACAAGAACGTTTCCAACATACACAAACAGCACAAAGGAAAAATCAACCAAAAAAAGGCCAAACAAGCAATTACCAAGCCAATAAATACTGGGGGGTGGGGACAGAGAACAAAGACACACCCACAACTCCACCTATATAAAGGACACAAATCACTACCATGAGCCTTTGCAAATGCCATTCCACTGCCAGCACCCAAGAGAAAGCAACCACACACCCACAGCTCATCCCTCACACAAGCCACACACCAGCAGCACACCAACAAATACCTACCTCACATACACCCAGCACAACACACACCCACACACCCTCACCTGCACACCAACACACACATCACCCACCATCACCACCCATCACCATGCCCCCCAAGAAGAATCACAAGTTCCTAGATTGTGAATTGGAAGTCCTGGTAGACGAGATCCTCAGGGTAGAGCCACAGCTGTTTGGCACATTGGTCCAACAGACCCCCATGTCGCAGAAAACCAAGATGTGGGAGAGGATCATCAACAGGGTGAACGCCCAATCACCATGTCGGCGCACAAAGACCGACATCCAGAACAGGTGGTATGACGTGCGCAGGAGGGTACGGAAACTGCTGAAGCAAGACTACATCAACAGCCAACACACCGGCAGTGGCCCTCCTGCCAAGCCAATATACCTCAGGCCCTGGGAGGAGAAGGTGCGGGCCATCCTACCGCCAGTGAGCATATATGGACTAGAGGACATCCCAGAGCCTGGTGAGTACACAACAAATGTACACAATATACTGCCACAAAACACACACATCACTGTCAAGGGGAGAGTCAAACCATGCACTCATAGCAATTACACAGCAACTAGAACAGAATCATCCCAAAATGTGTATGTCAGTCAGATAAACACAACACATGCCATCAAAAAAGTCACATCCAACTGTGCCAACACATGTACAAACACAACCACAACTACAGCTAGGCAGTGGCACAAATAGAACTAACACACACATCCACACATGTAGCCACCACAACAACACCAACACACAGTGAAGACCACTCAAAGGAAGGAATTCTGTGTATGCTGGCCAAGTCAGTGTAGCCAATAGCATCATGGGAGTCGCAGTCACACATATTGCCCCCCCACAACTGTCCCATCAACACCACCATGAACCATGCGCACATCACAGGGAGTGGAGAAGGACGCACAAGATGGCTGACACTGGCTACTGCTGTGAGGAGCACAAGGCCCTGCTGGCAACTGTGCACCAACAAACAGCAGGACACCACTGACTGACATCCTGAGAGACAACTTACACTCCCTGCAATGCAAGCACGTTCCATGGTGGGATATCTGGCTGGCTGGGTGGGAAGGGGGACTTGCAGCACTGACCATAGTCACCAGCACCTCCCCTCACACCCCCCCAACACAAACTCCACAGTACCCACCTGGTAGAATGCAATGCCCTCCATCCTAACACAAGATCCCACAAAGCACCACCACCCTGGGTTATGTTGTGTGAAGCACAGGGACACTCTTGGGACTCTTAGCCAAACAACTGCCAGGACAACACTCCCAGCCATCCTGTCAGCACAGCCAGCCCACCCCACAGGGAAGCAGAGTCAAAAGGAAGGAAGCATGGGCATGCTGGGAAGGGGGTGGAGGCAATAGCATGATGGGAGTCGTAGTCACAGACATTGCTCAGCCTCACAACTGGCCCATCAACACCACCCTGAACCATGCTCACATCACAGGGAGTGGAGAAGGACTCACAAGATGGCTGACACTGGCTACTGCTGTGGGGAGCACAAGGCCCTGCTGCCAACTGTGCACCAACAAACAGCAGGACACCACTGACTGACATCCTGAGAGACAACTTACACTCCCTGCAATGCAAGCACGTTCCATGGTGGGATATCTGGCTGGCTGGGTGGGAAGGGGGACTTGCAGCACTGACCATAGTCACCAGCACCTCCCCTCACACCCCCCCCAACACAAACTCCACAGTACCCACCTGGTAGAATGCAATGCCCTCCATCCTAACACAAGATCCCACAAAGCACCACCACCCTGGGTTATGTTGTGTGAAGCACAGGGACACTCTTGGGACTCTTAGCCAAACAACTGCCAGGACAACACTCCCAGCCATCCTGTCAGCACAGCCAGCCCACCCCACAGGGAAGCAGAGTCAAAGGAAGGAAGCATGGGCATGCTGGGAAGGGGGTGGAGGCAATAGCATGATGGGAGTCGTAGTCACAGACATTGCTCAGCCTCACAACTGGCCCATCAACACCACCCTGAACCATGCTCACATCACAGGGAGTGGAGAAGGACTCACAAGATGGCTGACACTGGCTACTGCTGTGGGGAGCACAAGGCCCTGCTGGCAACTGTGCACCAACAAACAGCAGGACACCACTGACTGACATCCTGAGAGACAACTTACACTCCCTGCAATGCAAGCACGTTCCATGGTGGGATAACTGACTGGGTGGGTGGGTGGGTGGGAAGGAGGTCTGGCTGTCAACCAAACACAATCAATGCAGACCATGTTCACACCCCAGAGAATACATAGAAATGCCCAAATAATGCAGGACAATGTGCCACACCAATATCAACCCCTGACTGTGACGACTTAGGACAATACAATGTACAGGCCCGCACCCCGAGGCACAGTCACAACTGTCAGGTGTGTCAACCACTGATGCCTGCAGAAACATGACATACATTGTTTGTGTCTCCCAAAAACAGGTGATGATAGGGACACAGCAGCAGACGCTGAGGAGTCCCAGTCCCAGGCTCAAGAGGATGCCGAGCTCACTGGCGTCGTACAGCCTCTGTCCTCCTCGGACGATGAAGAACAACCTGGCACATCCGGTGCAAGTCAACATGCTGCACCAGCAGGACCACCAGCTGCAGCACCAGCAGGTCCACCAGCTGCACCCCCTGCACCCACCCCTCCAACGACTGTCACCACGAATACCATCCCTGCCGACATGGACAGAATAAGGAACAACACCAGCGCAGTGACCCTGGACCAACCTGGGGCCATGGACACCACCACCACCACCAACCCCCAAGGTGGACCAGGGTTATCTGTGCGTGCAACTGCACACACTGCACATGTCAGCAGGGGTGGTGGGAGGGGTGGGAGACAGAGGTCGCTGCTTGCAGACGTTGCTGGTGTGCATGAAGACCCACAACTGGTACGCATAGCTGATGCGTACCAGTCCAGCACCGGAGAGCTCAGCCAGGTAGTGGGGCTCCTCAGAGACATCAAACAGCAGCAGGCTGCCCATCATGCCCGCTTGGACTCCCACATGTCCCACGTGGAGTCACACATGTCACGTGTGGACTCCCACATGTCACGTGTGGACTCCCACATGACCCGCGTGGAGTCCAAGTGGGATGTACTACATGAGATGACGGCGGTGCACAGGGACATTTTACAATGCCTCCGCCAGATGAACAGCAACCAGTCCACACCTCCCTGTGTGCCAACAACATCTGGTACCGAACAAACTGCAACTGCCACAGGGAGGGAGGAGGACTCTGGCGGAGAGTCCCCTGCACCGCAGCAGCCTGCACTTGAGGGCCCCCCCCCAAGAAGAGGGGTCGTCCGAGGAGGGGAAAGTGAGAGGCTGATGGCCAAGCGCAACTCCCAGGAAGCCTGAACCTGTTCTGGATTTTCGCCTTTGTGCACAGACTGTTCACCCTGTTGATGGCAACACTACTCCCACACATTGCATGGGGAGTACAAGTTGGAACAATGTGTCAGACAACTGTGGCCCCGATACTGGGGATCCTGTCTACCTGGACTTTCTATTCATCTAGGAACTTGGGATTGCAAGATTCATGTACAGCACAATCCATCCTATGCACTATTATCACAGATGTATCACAATAAACACAATAATACACCATACTTGCCTCTGTCGTGATTCCAACGTGGGTGCTGTTATGGGGATGATGAACAGCAAAATTACACTGTGTATGCGAACTGCAACAGCAAGGACAACACAGGCATGTGAGTACAGGCAACGTGACACATATGAGGGAGACACACCACCAGGGCTACACAACACATACACACCTAGGCCATCTGACTCATTGCCTACACTGATGTTGCCAGGGAAGACGGTGCAATGCACAGACACCACACCCATTCCCAGTTGTAGTCAAGTAGCCCACAGGTGCAGTAAGCAAATGGCAGTCAAATGTGTGACCACAGACAACGCACATCACTAAGTGAAGCACAGGTTTATTACACAGTAGCAACATGCCGTAACCACTACAGATGCAAGGTAACCCCACCTGGTAGCGGGCACACAGTCAACAACTGTAGACAGAAGGAAGTCCATGGGTGTGGCGCACATCACCTGTAGGGACACAACAGCTACCAGCCTGGATGTGCAATCACGTCGTCGGTGGACACAGTTGACCAAACGAATCTGAAAGTACCCTGTGAAGGACAGAAATGACACACAGTCAAAAGCAATGGAGTACAGGACAGAACAGCAAAACTCATGCACAATACATGTTACAAGATACCCACCCAGAACCAAGTTAGCATGTGAACACTGTTGGGGAGTACAGCCCACCTGTAAGCACACATCGCAACACACATCCAGTCAAGTAGCCCATGGACACACTCCAACAGCACCAGAGCACCACCCACACATCATGCCAACTCACATCATTGACATGACACCTCAGGATACTCACATTCAGCTAAAGAAGTTGGTGATGAGCTGTGTGCGGACATCACCATCACCATCATCATCATCATCGTCACTGGCATCGTGGTCCAGGCCAGGATCCTCCACAGGTGGCGGATGTTGGTCATCGTCATCCTGGATGAGAGGCAACTCCTTCCGCACTGCCAGGTTGTGGAGCATGCAGCAGACGATGATAATCTTGCACACTTTCGCAGGGGCATATGGGAGGGACCCTCCGGTCTTGTCCAGGCAGCGGAAGCGGCTCTTCAGGAGACCAAAGGTCCGCTCAATCACTCTCCTGGTCCGACCATGTGCCTCATTGTAGCGCATCTGGGCAGGTGTCACAGGGTTCCTGAGGGGTGTCAGCAACCACGGCATGTTGGGGTATCCCGAGTCACCTACGGACAGACAAGTGCACATCAGCTGACTTGGAAAAGTGGGCGGAATACTACAGATCAGATCACACACAATGGCACAAAGTCAGTACACACCGACAAGCCAGGCACGCTGGTTCTGCATCTGTGCCATCAACCTGGGGATGCGACTACTCCTCATCACAAAGGCATCGTGTGCTGAACCAGGGAAACGGGCACACACGTGTGTGATGGTCATGTCTGCAAGACACACCACCAGTGCATTGACCGAGTGGTAGTGCTTGCGGTTCCTGTAGGCCTGCTCCTGGGCCTGTGGTGGTACCAAAGCCACATGTGTCCCATCAATGGAGCCAATGACATGCGGCATCCTCCCCAGGGCATAAAAGTCACTCTTCACGTCAGTGAGTCGTCGCAGTCTAGGGAAATAGATGTACCGGTTCAGGAAGAGCAACATTGCCGCCAAGAAATCGCGGAGCACACGGCTGAACATGGTCTGTGACATCCCACCAGCAGACGCCACAGTATGTTGGAAGGTACCGGTGGCAAAGAAGTGTAGGGCTGCCATCACCTTCACCTTGGGGGTCAGCGCTGTAGGATACGGCCGGCCAGGCTGCAAATGTGGGGACAACTGCACTGCCAAATCCTCAATCAGCTGCCTGGTGAAGCGGTACCGTCGGATGCTGTCCCGTTCCACCATCGTTGCCAGGTCTGGGAATGGCCGATGGACAGCAGGAGCCCTGCAGTGCAGAGGAGAAGTAAGCAAGATCGTCAGTCACCCCACATATGCGGCATTGAACACACTCAAGATCCCAACATACATCATCATGAGGCACAACTACATGAAGTGTGCAGTACCGGAACGACATGTATGGTACATACATGGCCAACATCTGTCAACACGGTCCTACAGGTGGCATCAATTTGTCCCAGGTTGGCCCATTGGATATCATGATGCTGTGTCACAGTCACCCCCCCAGTGACATGTGAGGACAGATGTGCCCCAGGCACCACAGCTCAACGACAGGCACATTCCCAGGGACCCTGTAATGCCACATGGACACTGGCATCACCTGGAGTATCATGTGTACACCACAACAAAACAAACATGACCCCCACAGGTAGTGGCCACACTTGCCATGGCAGGAGAGCCATGGACGTCTGTGACACACACGCACAACATCAGAGTCCATGCACACACAACGTGGATGTGGAGACTGTCTCCCATTGTGCACATGAAATCAGAGACATTGTAAACACTACATGCACAAAGACTGTGGAGGGCCATCACTATTGTGCCACTGGGACACCCTGGCTCAAACATACCGTCCCACATGGGACTCACGGGGTATGTGACATGACATACACAAACACCACTGTGAAATGTGACCATGGCACATGCACAGATATGAACAGTTGCACATCACAGTGGTCACGTACACGTAACACCCAGGATCCTGTCCCCATTAACACGTGCACAGCCTGGGGGTGGCTGCCCACAGGTGACACCCACAGGACAACATGTACACCAACATACACACAATAGGAAATGCAGCCTTACATGCCTTATGATAAGGTTTGGACAGGCTGTCGTGATGTAGGTGTGCCCCTCACTCCCTGGGAGCTATCTGTGGCTGGCATATGTCCATCTGAGATAGGCATGCTGACATATGCCAGTCACATGTACAGTGATGCGTTGAACAGCAATGGACCGATCGGTGTCTCCGGCCGGCCCATTGCTTTCAATGTGTGCGGGTACGCGTTGTACCCCTGTGCGCGTTGTACTGCAATGGACCGATCGGTGCCTCCGGCCGGCCCATTGCATTCAATGTGTGCGGGTACGCGTTGTACCCCTGTGCGCGTTGTACTGCAATGGACCGATCGGTGCCTCCGGCCGGCCCATTGCTTTCAATGTGTGCGGGTACGCGTTGTACCCCTGTGCGCGTTGTACTGCAATGGACCGATCGGTGCCTCCGGCCGGCCCATTGCATTCAATGTGTGCGGGTACGCGTTGTACCCCTGTGCGCGTTGAACAGCAATGGACCGATCGGTGCCTCCGGCCGGCCCATTGCTTTCAATGTGTGCGGGTACGCGTTGTACCCCTGTGCGCGTTGTACTGCAATGGACCGATCGGTGCCTCCGGCCGGCCCATTGCATTCAATGTGTGCGGGTACGCGTTGTACCCCTGTGCGCGTTGTACTGCAATGGACCGATCGGTGCCTCCGGCCGGCCCATTGCATTCAATGTGTGCGGGTACGCGTTGTACCCCTGTGCGCGTTGAACAGCAATGGACCGATCGGTGCCTCCGGCCGGCCCATTGCATTCAATGTGTGCGGGTACGCGTTGTACCCCTGTGCGCGTTGAACAGCAATGGACCGATCGGTGCCTCCGGCCGGCCCATTGCTTTCAATGTGTGCGGGTACGCGTTGTACCCCTGTGCGCGTTGTACTGCAATGGACCGATCGGTGCGCACCCATTGACAATGGGCTTGCCTGGCAACGGACGCGTTTTCGAATATTCGAACGAGTCGGTTGCTGGAAAATCAGTTGGTCACCCACAACAATGTTGCAAAATCATGTATGTCATGAAGTTGAAATTTTGAAGGATGCTGTGGGCGTGTTTTGGTGCTGCTATTCCATGGATTGGCCAGATTCAGAAGATGCAAACGACTTGGACCTATCACTTTGGACACAAGGGACAGTATCTGCCTCTCCAGCACATATATATTGCTGCATGTTCCCCTGAGAGCCCACTTGCCTGCACTACATGCTCCAGGACGACATCTGCCACTGCACTGCTGCTGTCTCTGCCCCTCTGGACCCTGCAATGGCACGTACTGTGGAGAGAGCCCCAGCCTTCAGCCTTGAAGAGAACCAGGCCCTGCTGGACAGCCTACTTCCACAGTACAGCAAGCTGTATGGGACACCAGGGGAGCAGGTGAGTGTTCTGTGCACTGCCTTTCTGAATGTGCATTTTGTCTGACTAGCAAGGCTGAGAGTCAGCACACCACTGGCTAGCAGGCTCACTGAGTAGTTGTCACCCCCATAGTGTGTAGTGACTTGCACTGGACAGGTATGGTGCAGTGACAGTGCTTCTGAACAGGGTTTTACTCCCCATGCAATGATACCATGTAGTGACTTCTGGAAAACTGTCCATGGGCAGCCGTGCACTGCCTGGGTACACCATGTGCCCCTGTGATTGCGACATGTATATGCAACTGTGTCATGCACGGATATGTTGCATGTGTAGTAATGGCCTTATCACTTTGTCATCCTGACAGGCTTCTGCCCATCGGAAGCATGAGATCTGGAAGGACATCGTCCGGGCTGTCCGGTCCGTGGGGGTCTACAAGCGCCGGATCCGCAACTGCCAAAAGAGGTGGCAGGACCTTCGGGGCTGGACCCGGAGGATTGCACGGGTCCAGCTGAAGCTGTCGCCTCCTCGCAGGAGGGGCGGAACACGGACCCTGACCCCCACATGCTCAGGATCCTGGCGGTGGTCTTTCCAGACCTGGATGGGCAGCTGAAGGCCAGAGAGCAGCAAGGAGGGGGTGAGTCAAAGACTGCACTGTGTACTCTGTCTAACATGCTATGTGCCCTCCTCGGGCCAGGTTGAACTGCCACAGTACAGCAGTCATGTTGTCCAGGAGCCATGTCCCTCTATTGTGCACTGCCCACTCCTCATCTGATACCCAGGTGTGGCCCTTACATGCAGGGAATTCTGTCACTTAGGACTGTGTCCTTGCAGTTTGCTTGACTCAAGGTGGGAGACAGCATCTGTTTCCCTGACTCTGTGGTGGGCATCATGGGTGGGTCCATTGCTTACACAATGCCTGTATTCTGACATGTATTCAGCGTGTTACTTTGATCTGTGGTCCAATTGCTGAGCTGATCCACCACATGTGGCTGGGGTACCTGGCACACACCCATGCTGCGGGTGGGAACAATGTTTGGGCCCCAGGAGTATGTATATGACGTGTGTCACACATACTTAGCCAGCTGCCTACAGTCCAGGGCTCATCCCTCATTCATGTGGGGCTGGACAGTCATGCCTACTCCAGGCCATACAATACACTCTGTACTCCCACTCCCGTGTATCAGAGGACACATTGTGCACAGTGATTTGACCCCTCAGGTGTCTGCCTCTGTGTCAGTGTGCTGTGGATTAGTCGCCAGGACTGCTGTGGAGTTTCTTGGTAGGGGCTCAGCATGCCACTGGAGATGTGACCATAGGAGACGATACTTGTGTGACACATAGGTGTCTGATCAGCTGCCCATGCAGACTGGGGCATGTAAATGTGAAGTTCAGGCAGCTGTTCCCCATGCACAGCAGAGTGTGAGGGGCTCAGGTTCAGAGGGTAGTGTCACAGGTCTCCCATATGTCCAATAGGTATGACCTGGACAGATGAGGGTTAAGAGGATGTGTTGTGGGGGGATGTACATGTGCACTTGTGCAGCTCCAGGACTTGCATTCCCCATGACCTACTATTGTGACACAGTGCAGAGTGTTGTTGTCTGGCTGCAAAGTCATACATCACTGAGACAGTGATGTATGACTTTGCAGTCATGCCTCCGCCATGGCATGTGTCTACTGATTGGTGATCCTGCAGGGGAGTGACATGTGCTACATGCACACCATAGTGGCGCTGGCTATCAGGACATGGGTGCATCATGGTGTCTGTCGCTGGTATGCATCACATGCATTTCCTATTTGACTCTGGGCATCCCTTACATCCGTAAACCTGTACTGACTCAGTGGCAAGAGCTGTGATGTGTCCACACCGTGTCCTCTGCACTGTCCAACTACTGTGTACTTGGTGCATGTGTCAACACTGGGGTGTTGCAATCCAACAGACACCAGACAGATGGGTGCAAGGCCATGTGGGATGTGAGTGCCATGCTTGGCATCAGACTGACAATTGACTTCTCCTGTTCAATTAGGGCACTTTTAGCAATGTACAACTAATGATGCCAGGGCTTGCTCTGTAATGTGCTGTGCTCACAGTGGTGTGTGCGTTTGGTGCAGGTGACTGATGTCTGTCTGTTTCCCCATTGTTTGCAGATACATCCACGGCCACGGAAGGGGACAGCTCCACGGACCAGGAGGAGCCGGAGAGCCAGACTGGGTCAGCAGCCGAGGAGTGGTCGGAGGGACCCAGTGGCACGGAGGGCGAGGGGAGCCACACCGAGGAGTCCTCAGCAGCATCCACCTCAGCTGAGGACCAGAGCAACTCGGAGGATGACTCCCTTGTGGAGGCGGGTGTCAGCAGCCACCACACCCCAGCTAGTGTTGCTGTCCCCGCCACCACCAGCACCACCACCGCCCTCCCATCGGCTCCCATTCCCCAGGTCCGTGGAGGCTCCCATGTCCGGGAGCGTGTCTCCTTTGGGCCAGGCACCGCACCCCCTGCCCCTGTGTCCCCTGCTGCCCTGAGTGAGGAGTCTGTGTACCTCCTTCGCCAGCTCCATGTAGGGCAGACAGCCATGCTGAGTGTCCTCCATGCGCACACCGCGCTGTTGACTCAGCTGGTGTCGTTCATGGAGGGCATCTCATCGGGCATGTCTGACCTACAGAGGGGCAATAGGTCCATGGACTCCTCCCTGACGGCAGCAGTGTCCCTCCTCAAACGGTCCCTCACCCCTCCTGCCTCTGCTCCATCCACACTCCCCAGCACCTTACCCATCCCAGGCACACACACACCGGCACAGGCACACACCAGCACACACACATCCAGCACACTGACACACACGCCAATGACAAAACGCACACGCACGCACATTCAGGGGACTGAAGCCAGACTCACAGGGGATGGGGCCCTGGAACACACACACGCATCCACATGCACTGCGCAGTCCTCAGTTCCCTCTCCCTCCAAAGCACCCTCCCTTGCCTCACCTGCAACCCCAAAGTCACAGCAGCTCTTCCTCTGTGACCTCGGCCTCTTCCCCACCGATGAAGCTGCTCCAGCATCCCGGGGGAAGAGGAAGCCCACCCACACGGAGCAGAGTGCCCCTCGCCCCCGGACACCCTCCCCCAGGCGCAGACGGACTGAGGCCCCCACCCGCAAGTCCCCCGGAGTGCTAAGAGCAAGACCCCGCCACCGCCCTGCAGCTCAGGCACAAGGTCTCCGTCCTCCATCCCTCAGGCCCCCACTGCACAGGTGCCCCCACCACACCCTGCCCCAGGTTCCCCCACCCACAGATATACCATCCCCAAGATGCTCCGGCCTTCTCCCCCTGCCACTTGCTCTCCCAGCACCACACCCCCGCTGCGCTTGTCTGTGCCACTGATGTGGTGAGGGTGTCCTCCCCTCTGTCCAACCCACCTTGCCTGTTCCCCATTCTCCTCCCCTGGAGGTAGGCACTGCAGTGGAGTCCACTACCGCCCTGTCTGACTTGGGCACTGCAGTGGCGGACCTGTCCACCCCATCTGCAGGGTCCACTGCAGTTGTGCCGGCACCCACGACATCTGTGTCATGCCCCCCAGTTGTGCCGGCACACACCATGTCAGACACCTCCACTGCAGTTGTCAGTGGCTCTCCAGCACCCACCACCCCTTCCCTGACTCCCCCTGGTGAGCCCTGATCCTGTCCCTGCGGTGCCTGGCCTGCCCCCCGGTTGCCCCTCCTAGTGGATTGTCCCTGGTATTGTGCAGGCATGCGTAGGGTGACATCTGCCAGTGTCACCCTGTTTGAACTTTGACAATGGACTGGCCATTGGCCTTTGCTCTAATTTCTTCTGGACGTCGTTATCAAACAACACATATGCTGAATAAAGCAACTTTCTTTTCTCTAGTGCTCATGCTTCAGATGTACATGTTGTTGGTGCAGCTAACCATGCCCTTGCTGCAGTGATGGTGATATCTGGTCTCATGATTATGAAGTGTTACTGTGCAGGAACCCATGTGGTCCAGGGGGAATGTGTCCTATCATGTGGTGTATCCATGTCATCAATAGCAGCATCTGAGGGTGTCATGTGTTCAGTATTTGGCAATGGGTTTCCTACTTACATTGGCAATTTCATATCTGTGGCTTCCACCCCTGCACATCTGTTGTGCCTGCCATCGTTGCATTTGTCTACTTCCCTGACCGTGTTGCCATCTCCAGTGGACATGCAGGTTTGGGCATCAATGGGGAGGGACTCATCCGTGTAGTCAGTGCAACATTGCCATACAAGTGTGTTGGATCTGTGCTGATGATTCCGTTGGCACATCCATGACCAGGCTGATGTGATGGGAGCCCTCATTTGGTGCTAATTGTTGATTGTGTGACCAAGTGCTCAGCTGACATGATGGGGCCCTACTGAGGCAACATATGGCACAGCTTTCCTCACACAGGAGTGGAGTCCCCTCATGGCAGTGTGTACACGTGTGACATTGCCTGCGCCCAAGGTGTGTGTTGTATGTGCATGTCTGTGTGTTCACTTCCATTCATCTGCGCATGCTGTGATCCCTAGTGTTGTACCTGTTTGTGATGCTTGCTGACTTGAGCTATGTTCCCCCAAAGTCTTCTCCCTGTGTTCTCTGTGATGTGGGTGCATGGCACATTACTGGTCATCAGGGTGTCACCCATAGGTGTGTTTGCTGTCAGGGCAGAGTTTGTGTGCAGACGCAGATGGGTCACAGTCAGGTTTCCCTTTGGCACTTGTTGTTTGCCCCTGTCATGTGATTTCCAGTTTGTGTTATCTTTCAGTGATTGTGACACGTTGTGTGTGTGACTGCTGGCACTCCTTAGGGTCCGGGCTGCAATGTTGGTTGTTGTCTATGTGTGTTCTTTGTGGGTGACCTTGGCTTCTTCATTGGTGTGTGACTGTGGCTGGGATCCCATTGGTCGGTGTGGTATTGCCGTCATGTCCATGTACAGCGTAGTGTGCAGTGTGTCAGACATTCAGGACTCTTGTTGAGTGTCCATGTGTGATGTGTTTCTACACCTTGGTTCCCACCCACCACCCTGGAATAGTCATGGGTGCATGTGCAATGTCACCAGTGCATGTGTACTTCACTGCTGCACATTGTTGGAGGTCGAGGGGTGTGGTCTTGAGTGTGTGCAGATGAGAGTTGTTGCCCGGCTAGGCCCCTGCCTCCATGTTGGCCTTGGCTTACTGGCCATGCTGATTGATTTGTGCTTGTGTAGGTGTGATGGTAGTTAGTTGCTCAGGACACCTGACTGTGGTTCACAGTGTGATCGACATTTAGCTTTGTCATCACAGTGGTATTTTTATTCAGCCCAGGGTCACCACATTGTGGGGGCCCTGGGGGTGGTGCTGTGGTGTGTCTGTGACTTGCTGTGTCAGTTGTTGTTCCTACGTGCCTGTGTGACATGTGTGTTTTGTGCTCCCTCTCACCTGTCAATGCCTGCTTGCCTACATAGAGGATTTGGATCCATGAGTTACCTTAGTGTGGCAGTGTATGCACATCTGTATGATTGGTATTCAGCTCTCCTCATGTGTTGTGTTGTTGCCTGGGGACACTGGCACCCCCACCCCTCACCTGCTGTGTATGATGACAGTGTTGGTCTGCCTGTTTGTGTTTGTGCATCTGCACCACTGCATTGGCATATCTTGGGTGTGCCATTGGCTGTATGTTGTTTGGTGTGTTTCCCCTGCTGTCCCTGGGACTCCTAGGTCATCGGTCAGCACAGTGATCATGGTTTGTGTGTCCCATTGCTGCCATGGTATGGTATCTGTTCACCTCACATCTGCTGTCTCCACAGGGTATCTGCATTTGTGTGCCCATTGGTGCAAATATGTGGTTCTGCATTCTGATGGTCACTTCTGTCATTGTGTCATTGATGACTGTTGACGGTCTCAGCCCCCATGGGTGTTGTTTGTCTGCACATGGCCAAAGGAATGTTTCATTTGCACTGCAGTATTTGGCTCCCCCAATTTATGTTGCAATGGGACACATACACTACTTTGCCACAGATGAGTTTTTGGTTCTGTGACCAGGAATGATCCATGCAGTTTGGCAGTTGCAGCTCTTTCTTTGTCAACAATTACCTTTTGGTCACTGTGATGATGAGGGTGTAGACCCCATTGCCACAATGGTCAAAATGTGCTTCAGCTATGGACCCCACACTTACCTTTTGGTCACTGTGATGATGGGGGTTTAGACCCCATTGCCACAATGGTCAAAATGTGCTTCAGCTATGGACCCCACACTTGCCTTTTGGTCACTGTGATGATGGGGGTTTAGACCCCATTGCCACAATGGTCAAAATGTGCTTCAGCTATGGACCCCACACTTGCCTTTTGGTCACTGTGATGATGGGGTTTAGACCCCATTGCCACAATGGTCAAAATGTGCTTCAGCTATGGACCCACACTTGCCTTTTGGTCACTGTGATGATGGGGGTTTAGACCCCATTGCCACAATGGTCAAAATGTGCTTCAGCTATGGACCCCACACTTGCCTTTTGGTCACTGTGATGATGGGGGTTTAGACCCCATTGCCACAATGGTCAAAATGTGCTTCAGCTATGGACCCCACACTTGCCTTTTGGTCACTGTGATGATGGGGGTTTAGGCCCCATTGCCACAATGGTCATGGGCTGCTTGCATTGTGGGTGCCACACACATATATGTGTGGCACATGTGCTAGGGGGTCACATTGTATGTTCAAAGTCATGTTCGGTGTTGTAGGCATTTGACACAGCCTGCTCACACGCTTGTCATGGTGGTGGGGGGATGTCTTAATCTTGCATTCCCTAGGTTGTGGTGTGCTTGTTGTGTCATGCATTGTCCATCCTATGAGTGGGGGTGGTAGTAGTGGTAGGCATCCAGCCCCCTGGCTAAGGGTGGTAGTAGTGGTAGGCTTCCTGCCCCCCTGGCTAAGGGTGGTAGTAGTTGTGGGCATCCTGCCCCCCTGGGTGAGGGTGGTAGTAGTGGTAGGCATCCTGCCCCCTGGCTAAGGGTGGTAGTAGTGGTGGGCATCCTGCCCCCGTGGGTGAGGGTGGTAGTAGTGGTGGGCATCCTGCCCCCTGGCTAAGGGTGGTAGTAGTTGTGGGCATCCTGCCCCCCTGGGTGAGGGTGGTAGTAGTGGTAGGCATCCTGCCCCCGTGGGTGAGGGTGGTAGTAGTGGTAGGCATCCTGCCCCCTGGCTAAGGGTGGTAGTAGTGGTGGGCATCCTGCCCCCCTGGGTGAGGGTGGTAGTAGTGGTAGGCATCCTGCCCCCGTGGGTGAGGGTGGTAGTAGTGGTAGGCATCCTGCCCCCCTGGCTAAGGGTGGTAGTAGTGGTGGGCATCCTGCCCCCCTGGGTGAGGGTGGTAGTAGTGGTAGGCATCCTGCCCCCCGTGGGTGAGGGTGGTAGTAGTGGTGGGCATCCTGCCCCCTGGCTAAGGGTGGTAGTAGTGGTGGGCATCCTGCCCCCTGGGTGAGGGTGGTAGTAGTGGTAGGCATCCTGCCCCCCGTGGGTGAGGGTGGTAGTAGTGGTAGGCATCCAGCCCCCTGGCTAAGGGTGGTAGTAGTGGTGGGCATCCTGCCCCCCTGGGTGAGGGTGGTAGTAGTGGTAGGCATCCTGCCCCCTGGCTAAGGGTGGTAGTAGTTGTGGGCATCCTGCCCCCCTGGGTGAGGGTGGTAGTAGTGGTAGGCATCCTGCCCCCGTGGGTGAGGGTGGTAGTAGTGGTAGGCATCCTGCCCCCCTGGCTAAGGGTGGTAGTAGTGGTGGGCATCCTGCCCCCCTGGGTGAGGGTGGTAGTAGTGGTGGGCATCCTGCCCCCTGGCTAAGGGTGGTAGTAGTGGTGGGCATCCTGCCCCCCTGGGTGAGGGTGGTAGTAGTGGTAGGCATCCAGCCCCCCTGGCTAAGGGTGGTAGTAGTGGTAGGCATCCAGCCCCCCTGGGTTGGGGTGGTGGCGCGCATTCAGGCCCCTGTGTGCATATGTGGCATTGGTGATGGGCATCCCGCCCCTATGGTGCTGCTGTTGCTGGTGTAAGTATATTCAGATTCCCAGTGTATGTGTGTGATGTGTCGTGTACGTGTTGTATGTGTTTTGTGGTTGGTGTCTGACTTACCTTCTGCGCCGTACGCGTCCGTGCCTGTTCCGGTAGTAGATGTAGAATATTGGTATGATCGGGACGAAGGGATTCATGGTTGGTTCGTGTCGTTCGTCCTTCTCGTTGCTTCGCGTCGTCCTCGTCGCTTGGCTTCGTCCTCGTCGCTTCGCTTCGTCCTCGTCGCTTCGCGTCGTCCTCGTCGGTGCTGTGTTCTGTCTCGTAGCCGTAGATCGTGTTGTGGCGCGATTCGGAGCTTATGTGCGCCTCTCCCGGATGCTTTGACGTGCCGTGCGTAGCGACGGGTTCGGCGCGTACGGAAAGCGCATCGTACTTGTCCGGCCGGACGGGGCTGCATTTTCCCTTCCGTGCGACTCGATTCGGCGTTTCCGGATTCGCCTCGGTCGGAGAACAGGACCTGGTTTGGGTGAGTACGGCTCGGCCGGAATTTTTGCTGTTGTGCGCATCGTACTTGCTCGTTCGGTGTGCTAGTACGGATCGGTCGGGAAACTGGCTTTCGCATGGCTTTTTTCCCGACCGAATAGTATTGGGTGCGCCTCCGACCGAGATCGGAATCGGCCCCTTAGTGTTTGATACGAATATTGGGCATTATCGTTTTCTATGATGTTTGACTTACTCAGTAGGGTACATGAAGACGTAAATTATGAGGTTTTTAAACTAACGAATGGGGATGAAATTTGAGAATGCGTTTTGATTATGTATTCTCTCTTTTTGGATAAAATCATTTAAGGTAAAACAGACTGCACTCGCACTTTACACAGAGGAATATATTTATTGTAAAGAACAGACTGCACTTGCACTTTATACAGAGGAGTAAATCCATTGTTACCATTGGATATCTGTAATAGTATTCTGCTCTCCTGGCACAATTTTGCAGAATGGCATCTGCACTTTATATGCAATTATATATTTATTATGACTCTTGCACTTTATATATAGAACCGATGGTATTTTGCAATGGAGTATTTGGGCATGAATATATGTCTACATGGGAGTCCTTACTGTTTAGTTTCTACTTTAGCAGTCGATAGTGGACATTGCAAGTTTTGCACAACAGTAATAATTTATAATTTCAAATTAAGACAAACCACGACTTACAACCAAATAGAATGCATTCTCAACATATAGCAATGAAGGATTTGAGTTAAAAGGGTTGTCTTAATTTATATTTTAACGGTGCATTGCTTTCGCACCCCATATAGCTCTCCCCGTTCTTTCTACCTCTTTTCTTTGCACTTCCATTGTGTAGTTTATAATAGGGTACTTTACCATATTAACAATAAAACCAAATAGGCATATATCCTCTGCAAATGATTTATGATATATTACCCCCTTTGTTTTGAGTTTGTGCAAACACAGTAAATTGACTAGACTCAATTGTAAATGAATTATAATTCACACATTGGGTATATTTTGAATTGAGACCCTTGACCTGTATTTGTTCTATATGTCGTAGAATATTATGAAATTCCATGTGGTACGTGTTCCTTTTAAAATCACTGTGATCATGTGATTGGTGAGTTAGGACGAGCCCTTTATCAGACACTCTGCACTTCAACTCTATGACCCAGACGAATGCCTTTGGCCAAAATCAGTAGGTCGTCTTGTCCTAAATGCACGTGCACTTTGCTGATGTTAATTGAAAAATAATAAAAAGAACATACCTTGTCGAAACTCCTTGGCTGCGTTTCTGCCGTCTTCCTGAGCTTGTGTCCAGTTACAGCAGTGGTGAGAACGTAAGACTGGCAGTGGGAATAGTGGAACATATATATATATATATATATATATATATATATATATATATATATATTCACTGAAAAAACCATAGGTTTTAGGGACAGTTATAGTTAGTTGGACATTTCACTCGTACAAAACCATAGAAATTCCCCGTTATAGTTAGTTCAGCTAACTATAACTCGCGCCCCGCAATGCACTGCTGATGACGTCACATATTACATCACTCATGACATGGTCAGTGACATCACTGATGACATCACTGATGACATCTCAAATGACATCACTGATGACATCACTGATGACATCACTGATGACATCATCCAGTGACTGTGTGTTTCTGTAAAGTTTAAATATGTTTAATATATATAGGAAAGGCGTATTGAAGAATGAGTGGGTGTATAAGTGTCTGAATGGATGATTTAGTACGTGAGTGACTGACTCTACAAGTGAGTGATTAAATGTATCTTACTGAATGCATGGGTTAGTGACTAAACTGTGTGAATGTCTGTATCCGTCTGTCTGTTGGTTTGTAAGCGGCTGCATGGCTTTCTGAATAGCTACATGAGTGTCTACATGGGTTATTGATTGATTGTCTGAGTATCTGTATGGGTGCCTGAGTGTTTGTGTGGGTGGGGGTGTGTGACTCTGTGCATAGATGTGTGAGTTGGTGATTCACTGGGTGCATGGTTTCAAGAGTGCATCTGTGATGGACTGTATGGGTGGGTGAGTGTGTGTATGGGTGTGTTAGTGATTGAATGTATATCTCAGTGGTACATGTGTGAGTAACTACATATGTGAAAGGCAGTATATATGTGTGTTGGAGTATATAAATGGCTATAAGTGAGAGTGTGTGATTGTGAGAGTGGCTGTATGGATGAGTGTGTACTTGTATCAGTGATTGTATAAGAGCGTAAGAATGTGCTAGTATTTGTATGAGTAAGTGAGCTGGTGTGTGTATAACTGTATAGGTGAGTAAATGGGTGTGTGATTAAGTTTTTGCATGACTGACTAGGTGTGTGAGTACCTCTATGGATGAGTGGCGGTGTGTGAGTGTTTATATAGGTGTATGAGTGCATATGATAGTCCTGTACTGAGTGACTAAGTATGAGTGACTGTACGGGTGAGTGAGTGGATGTGTGTGTAGACCTAAGAATCAGTGAGTGGGTATGTAGTTTTTGGTGTTGGAGTGTCTATGGTTTTGAGAATGGCAGTCTGTAATTTAGAGTGGGTGTATCAAAAGTTATATTAGGGTGTGAGAAGATGCATGAAATTATCACATGGATGATGTCATCAGTGATGTCATTTGAGATGTCATCAGTGATGTCATCAGTGATGTCACTGACCATGTCATGAGTGATGTAATATGTGACGTCATCAGCAGTGCATTGCGGGCGCGAGTTATAGTTAGCTGAACTAACTATAACGAGGGAATTTCTATGGTTTTGTACGAGTGAAATGTCCAACTAACTATAACTGTCCCTAAAACCTATGGTTTTTTCAGTGAATTTCAAAGGTTTTTTAAATGCTAATTTCTAACTATAACATGTCTGAAACCTATGGTTTTTTCAGTGAATTTCAAAGGTTTTTAAATGCTAATTTCTAACTATAATGTGCCAGAAACCTATGATTTTTTAAGTGAATTTCAAAGATTTTTTAAATGCTAGTTTCTAACTATGCCTACAGAGGTAGGACATGTGAAGAAAGAAGAAAAAACGCACAGAAAGAAGCAAAGATGCGCAGAAAGAACCAACAGAGGAGCAGAAAGAGGCCTTGTTGCAAAATCATCCTGTGCCCACAACTTTTTCAGACGGGTACTGGTGGTAACTGACTCTGACTAACCAGAGCCAGTGCTATGCTAAAAGACACTTAGAATACAGTGAAAACACCTACATACACTAGGGAACACTATGCGTTGGGGTACCCCTGTGATTAGCATGACCTCCTCTGCAAGTCCCTAGTACATAATAGGGCAGGGGGATTAAAACTACCTCTTAAAACGCGCTACAGGGCGCGTTTGCACAGTGGTGAAGGGAGGGGGGCCTGAGGTGACATGTGTGCAGACGCACCCCGTGGCGCGTTTTAAGTTGCGGGATTAAGTCCCCTTGAATTCCTGAGGGTCCCTGGGGCCCAACTAGCCCCCCAGGTACCTGCAGTTAGGACCACAGAGCTGAGTTGCAGAGAGGCGTTCCGAGGCCACGCACCTTTTTCACCTCTCTGCAACGCAACTCTGTTGTGCTTACTGAAGGTACCTGGTGGGCTAGTTGGCCCCCAGGGTCCCTCAGGATTCAAAGGGAATTAATTCCCCAACTTAAACGCACCACAGGGCGTGTTTGCGCACATGTCACCTGAGGCCCCGCCCCTCCCTTCACTACTTGCAAACGCGCCCCGTGGAGCGTTTTAAGTTGGGGGATTAGGTCACCTTGAATCCTGAGGGTCCCTGGGGCCCAACTAGCCCACTAGGTACTTCCAGTAAGCACCACAGGCCTGCGTTGCAACGCCTGTAACAAATTGTGCAGTTGTGTTTAGGTAGTGAAGAGGGTCGTGCTGGGGGTAGTGTTTTAGGGTTTAGGGTAGTGCAGTGGTGTTTGTGTAGTGTAGGGGGTCATGCTGGGGGTAGATTTAGGGTTTAGGGTAGTGCAGTGGTGTTTGGGTAGTGTAGGGAGTTGTGCTGGGGGAGTGTTTTAGGGTTTAGGGTAGTGCAGTGGTGTTTGGGTAGTGTAGGGGGTCATGCTGGGGGTAGTGTTTTAGGGTTTAGGGTAGTGCAGTGGTGTTTGGGTAGTGTAGGGGGTCGTGCTGGGGTAGTGATTTAGGGTAGTGCAGTGGTGTTTGGGTAGTGTAGGGGGTACTGCTGGGGGTAGTGTTTTTGGGTTTAGGTTAGTGCAGTGGTGTTTGGGTAGTGTAGGGGTACTGCTGGGGGTAGTGTTTTAGGGTTTAGGGTAGTGCAGTGGTGTTTGTGTAGTGTAGGGGGTAGTGTTTTAGGGTTTAGGGTAGTGCAGTGGTGTTTGTGTAGTGTAGGAGGTCGTGTTTTAGGGTTTAGGGTAGTGCAGTGGTCTTTGGGTAGTGTAGGGAGTCGTGCAGGGGTAGTGTTTTAGGGTTTAGGGTAGTGTAGGGGGTCATGCGGGGGGTAGTGTTTTAGGGATTAGGGTAGTGCATTGGTGTTTGGGTAGTGTAGGGGGTCATGCGGGGGTAGTGGGGTTTAGGGCAGTGCAGTGGTGTTTGGGTAGTGTAGGGGGTCGTGCTGGGGGAGTGTTTTAGGGTTTAGGGCAGGACAGTGGTGTTCGGGTAGTGTAGGGGGTCGTGCTGGGGGAGTGTTTTAGGGTTTAGGGCAGTGCAGTGGTGTTTGGGTAGTGTAGGGGGTCGTGCTGGGGGAGTGTTTGAGGGTTTAGGGCAGTGCAGTCATGTTTGGGTATTGTAGGGGGTTGTGCTGGGGGTAGTATTTTAGGGTTTAGGGTAGTGCAGTGGTGTTCGGGTAGTGTAGGGGGTCGTGCTGGGGGTAGTGTTCTAGGGTTTAGGGCAGTGCAGTGGTGTTTGGGCAGTGTAGGGGTAATGCTGGGGGTGGTGTTTTAGGGTTTAGGGCAGTGCAGTGGTGTTCGGGCAGTGTAGGGGTCGTGCTGGGGTGGTGTTTCAGGGTTTAGGGCAGTGCAGTGGTGTTCGGGCAGTGTAGGGGGTGGCGTTTCAGGGTTTAGGGCAGTGCAGTGGTGTTTGGGCAGTGTAGGGGGTCGTGCAGGGGGTGGTGTTTCAGGGTTTAGGGCAGTGGTGTTCGGGCAGTGTAGGGGGTCGTGCTGGGGTGGTGTTTCAGGGTTTGGGGCAGTGCAGTGGTGTTCGAGCAGTATAAGGGGTCGTGCTGGGGGTGGTGTTTCAGGGTTTAGGGCAGTGCAGTGGTGTTCGGGCAGTGTAGGGGGCGGTGCAGGGGTGGTGTTTCAGGGTTTAGGGCAGTGCAGTGGTGTTCGGGCAGTGTAGGGGGTGCTGCAGGGGGTGGTGTTTCAGGGTTTAGGGCAGTGCAGTGGTGTTCGGGCAGTGTAGAGGGTCATGCAGGGGGTGGTGTTTCAGGGTTTAGGGCAGTGCAGTGGGGTTCGGGCAGTATAGGGGGTCGTGCTGGGGCTGGTGTTTCAGGGTTTAGGGCAGTACAGTGGTGTTCGGGCAGTGTAGGGGGTCGTGCTGGGGCTGGTGTTTCAGGGTTTAGGGCAGTGCAGTGGTGTTTGGGCAGTGTAGGGGTTGTGCTGGGGCTGGTGTTTCAGGGTTTAGGGCAGTGCAGTGGTGTTTGGGCAGTGTAGGTGGTCGTGCTGGGGCTGGTGTTTCAGGGTTTAGGGCAGTGCAGTGGTGTTCGGGCAGTGTAGGGGGTCATGCTGGGGCTGGTGTTTCAGGGTTTAGGGCAGTGCAGTGGTGTTCGGGCAGTGTAGGGGGTCTTGCTGGGGCTGGTGTTTCAGAGTCTAGGGCAGTGCAGTGGTGTTCGGGCAGTGTAGGGGGTCTTGCTGGGGCTGGTGTTTCAGTGTTTAGGGCAGTGCAGTGGTGTTCGGGCAGTGTAGGGGGTCGTGCTGGGGGTGGTGTTTCAGGGTTTAGGGCAGTGCAGTGGTGTTTGGGCAGTGTAGGGGTCATGCTGGGGCTAGTGTTTCAGGATTTAGGGAGAGCAATGGTGTTCAGGCAGTGTAGGGGGTTTTGCTGGAGGTGGTGTTTCAGGGTTTAGGGCAGTGCAGTGGTGTTCGTGCAGTGTAGGGGGTGGTGTTTCAGGGTTTAGAGGCAGTGGTGTTCAGGCAGTGTAGGGGGTCTTGCTGGGGTTGATGTTTCAGGGTTTTGGGCAGTGCAGTGGTGTTCGGGCAGTGTAGGGGGTCGTGCTGGGGTGGTGTTTCAGGGTTTAGGGCAGTGCAGTGGTGTTCCGGCAGTGTAGGAGGTCGTGCTAGGGGATGGTGTTTCAGGGTTTAGGGCAGTGCAGTGGTGTTCGGGCAGTGTAGGGGGTCGTGCTGGGGCTGGTGTTTCAGGGTTTAGGGCAGTGCAGTGGTGTTCGGGCAGTGTAGGGTGTCGTGCTGAGGGGTGGTGTTTCAGGGTTTAGGGCAGTGCAGTGGTGTTCGGGCAGTGTAGGGGTCGTGCAGGGGGTGGTGTTTCAGGGTTTAGGGCAGTGCAGTGGTGTTTGGGCAGTGTAGGGGTCGTGCAGGGGGTGGTGTTTCAGGGTTTAGGGCAGTGCAGTGGTGTTCGGCCAGTGTAGGTGGTCTTGCTGGGGGTGGTGTTTCAGGCTCTAGTGCAGTGGTGTTCGGGCAGTGTAGGGGTCTTGCTGGGGGTGGTGTTTCAGGGTTTAGGGCAGTGCAGTGGTGTTCGGGCAGTGTAGGGGGTCTTGCTGGGGCTGGTGTTTCAGGGTTTAGGGCAGTGCAGTGGTGTTCGGGCAGTGTAGGGGGTCGTGCTGGGGCTGGTGTTTGAGGGTTTAGGGTAGTGCAGTGGTGTTCGGGCAGTGTAGAGGGTCGTGCTGGGGCTGGTGTTTCAGGGTTTAGGGCAGTGCAGTGGTTTTCGGGCAGTGTAGGCGGTCGTGCTGGGGCTGGTGTTTCAGGGTTTAGGGCAGTGCAGTGGTGTTCGGGCAGTGTACGGGGTTGTGCTGGGGCTGGTGTTTCAGGGTTTAGGGCAGTGCAGTGGTGTTCGGGCAGTGTAGGGGGTCGTGCTGGGGGTGGTGTTTCAGGGTTTAGGGCAGTGCAGTGGTGTTCGGGCAGTGTAGGGGGTCGTGCTGGGGCTGGTGTTTCATGGTTTAGGGCAGTGCAGTGGTGTTCGGGCAGTGTAGGGGGTCGTGCTGGGGTGGTGTTTCAGGGTTTAGGGCAGTGCAGTGGTGTTCGGGCAGTGTAGGGGGTCGTGCTGGGGGTGGTGTTTCAGGGTTTAGGGCAGTGCAGTGGTGTACGGGCAGTGTAGGGGGTCTTGCTGGGGGTGGTGTTTCAGGGTTTAGGGCAGTGGTGTTCGGGCAGTGTAGGGAGTCTTGCTGGGGTAGTGTTATGGGGTTTAGGGAAGTGCAGTGGTGTTCGTGCAGTGTAGGGGGTCGTGCTGGGGGTGGTGTTTCAGGGTTTAGGGCAGTGCAGTAGTGTTCGGGCAGTGTAGGGGATCGTGCAGGGGGTGGTGTTTCAGGGTTTAGGGCAGTGCAGTGGTGTTCGGGCAGTGTAGGGGGTCGTGCTGGGGGTGGTGTTTCAGGGTTTAGGTCAGTGCAGTGGTGTTCGGGCAGTGTAGGGGTCATGCTGGGGCTGGTGTTTCAGGATTTAGGGCAGTGCAGTGGTGTTTGGGCAGTGTAGGGGGTCTTGCTGGGGGTGGTGTTTCAGGGTTTAGGGCAGTGGTGTTTGGGCAGTGTAGGGGGTCTTGCTGGGGGTGGTGTTTCAGGGTTTAGGGCAGTGCAGTGGTGTTCGGGCAGTGTAGGGGGTCTTGCTGGGGGTAGTGTTTTAGGGTTTAGGACAGTGCAGTGGTGTTCGGTGCAGTGTAGGGGTCGTGCTGGGGATGGTGTTTCAGGGTTTAGGGCAGTGCAGTAGTGTTCGGGCAGTGTAGGGGGTCGTGCAGGGGGTGGTGTTTCAGGGTTTAGGGCAGTGCAGTGGTGTTCGGGCAGGGTAGGGTGTCGTGCTGAGGGTGGTGTTTCAGGGTTTAGGGCAGTGCAGTGGTGTTCGGGCAGTGTAGGGGGTCGTGCTGGGGGTGGTGTTTCAGGGTTTAGGGCAGTGGTGTTCGGGCAGTGTAGGTGGTCTTGCTGGGGGTAGTGTTTCAGGGTTTAGGGCAGTGCAGTGGTGTTCGGGCAGTGTAGGAGGTCTTGCTGGGGGTAGTGTTCCAGGGTTTAGGGCAGTGCAGTGGTGTTCGGGCAGTGTAGGGGTCATGCTGGGGGTGGTGTTTCAGGGTTTAGGGCAGTGCAGTGGTGTTCGGGCAGTGTAGGGGGTCGTGCTAGGGTATGTGTTTCAGGGTTTAGGGCAGTGCAGTGGTGTTCGGGCAGTGTAGGGGGTCGTGCAGGGGCTGGTGTTTCAGGGTTTAGGGCAGTGCAGTGGTGTTCGGGCAGTGTAGGGGGTCGTGCTGGGGTAGTGTTTTAGGGTTTAGGGTAGTGCAGTGGTGCTTGTGTAGTGTAGGGGTCATGCTGGGGGTAGTGTTTTAGGGTTTAGGGTAGTGCAGTGGTGTTTGGGTAGTGTAGGGGGTCGTGCTGGGGGTAGTGTTTTAGGATTTAGGTTAGTGCAGTGGTGTTTGGGTAGTGTAGGGGGTCGTGCTGGGGGTAGTGTTTTAGGGTTTAAGGTAGTGCAGTGGTGTTTGTGTAGTGTAGGGGGTCGTGCTGGGGGTAGTGTTTTAGGGTTTAGGGTAGTGCAGTGGTGCTTGTGTAGTGTTAGGGGTCGTGCTGGGTGTAGTGTTTTAGGGTTTAGGGTAGTGCAGTGGTGTTTGTGTAGTGTAGGGGTCATGTTTTAGGGTAGTGCAGTGGTGTTTGGGTAGTGTAGGGGGTCGTGCTGGGGGTAGTGTTTTAGGATTTAGGTTAGTGCAGTGGTGTTGGGGTAGTGTTTTAGGGTTTAGGGTAGTGCAGTGGTGTTTGTGTAGTGTAGGGGGTCATGCTGGGGGTAGTGTTTTAGGGTTTAGGATAGTGCAGTGGTGCTTGTGTAGTGTAGGGGGTCGTGCTGGGGTAGTGTTTTAGGGTTTAGGGTAGTGCAGTGGTGTTTTTGTAGTGTAGGGGGTCATGTTTTAAGATGCAACGCTCCAATACCTGACCAGTCTGCACTACATAAAACTGCAAAAAACTAAAAATAAAAAATGTTTTGCACACTTTTGTCATTGGGCTATATGTGGGCTACATCTGGGTAATATTTGTGCTACATTTGGGCTCTTTTTTCACTGGTGGCCATCTTGGAAGACTTCTTTGTTATGAAGTTTCCTAATTTCCTCATTTACTGCAGTCTCCTCAGTAGGAAATGCTTTCAGTTTTTTACTTTGATTCCATCAAGAAGGCATTCAGATGTGTCACACATTTGCCATAAATTCAGAATGTTATTACTCTAGTTGTTCATTAGATCACTGTAGTAAAGCTACTGCTCACCAAGGAGTTAACTGGAAGTCTACTGCTGGTATTGAAAGTGATTGTTTCAGTCTGCATGTCAGAATTTTCTAATGAAATAGAAGAGGATTTGAGATCTCACTTAAAACATGCACTACATTTTCTTTTTGCAGCACTAACCATAATTTCTATGGCAAAATGAACCCCCTCATTTTGTTCCTTTTTAAATTAAATGTTTTAAGTGTTACCAGTTTATTCCAATCAAGATGGCTTCAGGTGTGCCATACTTTTGTCATAAGTAAGGCTGTTAGCACTCTAGTTGTTCTTTAGAACACTCTGGGAAGCTGCAGTAGAACACAAAGGCATCAACTGACAGGCTGCTCCTGTTGAAATATAACAGGAAGATATTTGAGATCTCACTTAAAACATGTCCTAATTTTTCTTTCTACAGCACTAACCATAATTTCTATGGCAAAATGAACCCCTCATTTTGTTCCTTTTTAAATTAAATGTTTTAAGTGTTACCAGTTTATTCCAATCAAGATGGCTTCAGGTGTGCCATACTTTTGTCATAAGTAAGACTGTTAGCGCTCTAGTTGTTCTTTAGAACACTCTGGGAAGCTGCAGTAGAACACAAAGGCATCAACTGACAGGCTGCTCCTGTTGAAATATAACAGGAAGATATTTGAGATCACACTTGAAACATGTCCTAATTTTTCTTTCCAGAGCACTAACCATAATTTCTATGACAAGATGAACCCCATCATTTTGTTCCTTTTTAAATTAAATGTTTTAAGTGTTACCAGTTTATTCCAATCAAGATGGCTTCAGGTGTGCCATACTTTTGTCATAAGTAAGGCTGTTAGCACTCTAGTTGTTCTTTAGAACACTCTGGGAAGCTGCAGTAGAACACAAAGGAATCAACTGACAGTCTCTGCCCTTGTTGGATGTACATGTTTTACTGAGAATGTCAGACTTCATTCTCACATGACTGAGAAAGATAATGTGAATTTACAGAAAATATGCTCTCATTTTAGCTTCTGGGGCACCTTCCAAAACTGTATGGGACAAGCATGTGAAAATAGTTTTCTCTCAAACATGATTCATGATATCCCAGCAGAAGGTTTTTCACAGGGTAAAATCACCTTAGAACACACCACAATTCCTGAAATTAGTATGGTACCATCAACAAATGAATTCTAATGTAACTAAAGTGTGTTATCACCCTTTATAGTTCTCCTTTTGGTAACCCTCAAAATCTTCGATTCACTACAATGCATTTCAATGGGGTACTATCATTTATATTGGTCCCAAGATGGCTGCCAGCAATTCCAGGATGAAGTGCTGACAGCCAATCAGATCTCACGATGACATGTGTGGTTAGGCTCCGCCCAGATATATATGTGTTTTTACTTTTGATTTTCTCAGCAACTACTGAACGGATTTACACCATTTAACAAAAGGGTTCTTTTTGAACCAAGAACTACCTCTTTGCCAAATTTGGTGTAATTCCGTTCAGCAGTTCGGGCTGTAGCCTTGCATAAAGTTTCCTATGGGAAATTGATTTTTTGACTCTTATTTTTTAATTTCTCCGCAACTACTGAACGGATTTACACCATTTAACAGAAAGGGTTCTTTCTGAACCAAGAACTACCTCTTTGCCAAATTTGGTGTAATTCCGTTCAGCAGTTCGGGCTGTAGCCGTGTCTATAGTTTCCTATGGGAAAATGAATGGGGAAAACACGTTTTGGGACCCCCCTATTTTCTCGGCCCCCGCTTGATGAATCACCCTGAGACTTTCAGGGTAGGAGCGGACCGGAGCGGGCCATAAAGGTTGAAAATTTCGCGAAGATTCGTCAACCGACGCAAGAGTTATTTCAAATAGAATGTCGCGGATTTCCTATGGAAAATAGGTCCTAACTATAACTATCTACTGGCGACCGTCAGTAGATAATATATATCCAAGCCAAAAGATTGTTCCAAAGAGTAAGGCCACAGATACGATACTTTCTCGATTCTTTATTGGTGACAGCTTAAGCAGGCACAGGGCATTAATTTCATGCAAAAGTTCATCGCCATACGCGTTTCAGGAATCCTTGTTCCTTTCTTCAGTGGCTGAAATCTGCAAACCTCACTCAGCTGTTCCTGCACACATTTACATCCCAGGCCAGCCCCAGTGGGCGGAGCCAAAACCCTTGGCATTATGGACCCGGTAGTGTAGGAATTAGTATTCCTCATGTGAGTGCTCGGTGAGATGCAATGTTCAAAAAAATAAAATCCACAGTGGGTCGCTGAAAGTCCTGCTCACCTCCACTGCTTATTATTCAAAGCTGGCACCTCGAACGTAAATCCCGGTAAAGTGATGCAGCCGGTATAGGACACATCCCGAGCCCGCTGTCATGCGGTGGGCCTTACTCGCGGCTGAGCACTGCCGCTAATATACAAGCCAAAAGATTGCTCCAAAGAGTAAGGCCACAGATACGATACTTTCTCGATTCTTTATTGGTGACAGCTTAAGCAGGCACAAGGCATTAATTTCATGCAAAAGTTCATCGCCATACGCGTTTCAGGAATCCTTGTTCCTTTCTTCAGTGGCTGAAATCTGCAAACCTCACTCAGCTGTTTCTGCACACATTTACATCCCAGGCCAGCCCCAGTGGGCGGAGCCAAAACCCTTGGCATTATGGACCTGGTAGTGTAGGAATTAGTATTCCTCATGTGAGTGCTCGGTGAGATGCAATGTTCAAAAAATAAAATCCACAGTGGGTCGCTGAAAGTCCTGCTCACCTCCGCTGCTTATTATTCAAAGCCGGCACCTCGAACGTAAATCCCGGTAAAGTGATGCAGCCGGTATAGGACACATCCCGAGCCCGCTGTCATGCGGTGGGCCTTACTCGCGGCTGAGCACTGCCGCTAATATCCAAGCCAAAAGATTGCTCCAAAGAGTAAGGCCACAGATACGATACTTTCTCGATTCTTTATTGGTGACAGCTTAAGCAGGCACAGGGCATTCATTTCATGCAAAAGTTCATCGCCATACGCGTTTCAGGAATCCTTGTTCCTTTCTTCAGTGGCTGAAATCTTCAAACCTCACTCAGCTGTTCCTGCACACATTTACATCCCAGGCCAGCCCCAGTGGGCGGAGCCAAAACCCTTGGCATTATGGACCTGGTAGTGTAGGAATTAGTATTCCTCATGTGAGTGCTCGGTGAGATGCAATGTTCAAAAAAATAAAATCCACAGTGGGTCGCTGAAAGTTTTGCTCACCTCCGCTGCTTATTATTCAAAGCCGGCACCTTGAACGTAAATCCCGGTAAAGTGATACAGCTGGTATAGGACACATCCCAAGCCCGCTGTCATGCGGTGGGCCTTACTCGCGGCTGAGCACTGCAGCTAATATCCAAGCCAAAAGATTGCTCCAAAGAGTAATGCCACAGATACGATACTTTCTCGATTCTTTATTGGTGACAGCTTAAGCAGGCACAGGGCATTAATTAATTTCATGCAAAAGTTCATCGCCATACGCGTTTCAGGAATCCTTGTTCCTTTCTTCAGTGGCTGAAATCTGCAAACCTCACTCAGCTGTTCCTGCACACATTTACATCCCAGGCCAGCCCCAGTGGGCGGAGCCAAAACCCTTGGCATTATGGACCTGGTAGTGTAGGAATTAGTATTCCTCATGTGAGTGCTCGGTGAGATGCAATGTTCAAAAAAATTAAATCTACAGTGGGTCGCTGAAAGTCCTGCTCACCTCCGCTGCTTATTATTCAAAGCCGGCACCTCGATGAAATTAATGCCCTGGGCCTGCTTAAGCTGTCACCAATAAAGAATCGAGAAAGTATCGTATCTGTGGCCTTACTCTTTGGAGCAATCTTTTGGCTTGGATATATATATATATATATATATATATATATATATATATATATATATATTACAAAGAACAGTCCAGCCTTACTTCCGATTACTTCCACCTGATGGGGTTGGTGCTGACCGGCGGGAGCTGGACCCGCTATAATTTTGAAGTATTCTCGCTGCCAGAGCGTAAGAAAAGGTCGCACTCAGGGTTTCAAAATTGGAGTAAAATATTTGTTGACTTGACGCGTTTCGACAGCACGGTCTTTGTCAAAAAGTCATACAAAGACTTTGTATGACTTTTTGACAAAGACCGTGCTGTCAAACGCTCAAGTCAATAAATACTTTACTCCAATTTTGAAACCCTGAGTGCGACTTTTCTTACGCTCTGGCAGCGCAGAATACTTTAAAAAAATATATATATATATATATATATATATTATCTACTGGCGGTCGCCAGTAGATAGTTATAGTAAGGACCACGTTTCCATAGGAAAAGCGTTTTTTGATTTGCTTATAACTTTGGCGTCGTATGACAAATGTTTACAAAATGTTCCCAAAAACTTCTCTTTTCAGATCAGCTCCTATGTTGAAAGTTTGGGGGTGATTCGTCAAGGGGGGGCTGAGAAAAAAGGGGGGTCCCAAAACGGGTTTCTCCATGCAATTTCCATAGGAAACTTTAGACAAGGCTACAGGTCAAACTGCTGAACGGAATTACGTCAAATTTGGCAGGGAGAAAGGTCTTGGTCCAGAAAGCACACTTTTGTTTAAATGGGGTAAGTCCGTTCAGTAGTTTTAGAGAAATATAAAAATTTACAGATATCGATATTTGAGAATTCTGACATCTGATTGGCTGAGGTGTTACGAGCACGAGCGTGCGACTCATTGGCTGCGAACTGTTGAAACTAGGAAGTGTTGGCAGCCATTTTGTGACTGAGTTGAAAGGCGTAGGGGGAAAAATAAGAGAATAATTGTAAAAGAGGGTATAGTAGGAACATTGTGGTCTTAGTTTAAGCAGTCTGTACGGTGCAGAGGCAGGGAGTTTGAATGTTGCGTAGGCCGTGGAAATCACGTCCGCAGAACAACGGTGCGTGGTATTGCGGCAAGGTTGCGTAGGCTCTGGAAATCCCGTCGGGAAAACAATGCACCGTATTGCGGCAAGCAGTGTGTAGGGTGCACACACAGGTAGTGTGAATGTTGCGTAGGCTGTGGAAATCACGTCCGCAAAACAATGATGCGCGGTATTGCGGCAATGTTCAGGTTGCTGTGGAAATCATATCGGGAAAATAACAATGCGCCGTACTGCAGCCTTCCTTTACCTTCCTTTTATATAATGCGCAGTAATGTTTACTTATAATGCGGTGTTCACTTTTATCACAAACAGTGAACAAAATTAACGTTTAATTGGCTGAGGTGTTCCAACAACGAGCTCAATGTTCATTGGCTGCGAACCATTAAAAGTAAAAGTGTTGCCAGCCATTCCCTCCCCCTGCGCGGAGTAGCAAGGACATCTGATTGGCTCACATGTTCCAAGCAGGACCTTCCAGAGGTTAATGTTCATTGGCTGCGAACCATTGAAAGTAGAAGTGGTGCCAGCCATTTCCTCCCCTTCTGCGGAGTAGCAGGGACATCTGATTGGTTGGCGTGTTCCAAGCAGGACGTTCCCAAGCTTAATGTTCATTGTCTGTAAACCATTGAAAGTAGAAGTGTTGCCAGCCATTCTCTCCCCCTCCACGGAGCATCAGGGACATCTGATTAGGTAATGTGTTCCAAGCAGGACCTTCCCAAGCTTAATGTTCATTGGCTGTGAAGCATTGAAATTAGAAGTGTTGGCAGCGATTCCCTCCCCCTCTGCGGAACACCATGGACATTTTATTGGCTAAAGTGTTCCGAGTACAAGTTTGCTCATTATTGGCTGGGAATGTTTGACTGTTGTGAAGCGTTTTGTGACGCACTTCAATGGAGTACGGGAAAACAAAGTAGTAGCGGGGAGGGTAGGAACACTATTAACTCTGTAAAGTGATTACAAGGTGGTGAACAGGGATTGTGAAGGTAAAAATTGTTTTTTATATATTTTAAGGGCCATTTATATAATTGGCGTGGGGTGTACAAATCACGGCTGGAAAATAACAGAGTGTGTTGCAGTCTTCTTTTTATTAAGTTTGTGGGTGGGATACTTCCCAGTAGCACTATTTACTTAGAATGTGGTGTTTACTTTTCTGACGGGGAGGTGTGGTTGCGCAGCCAAAATTTCAGTCTAGTTTTGAAACAGTTTTTATTAAGCAATTACAAATAAACTTTCTTCGAAATCTGAAGCTGTATATATCAAAGAGGTTACAAATAAAAATGCAATTCATAAAATATCCGTTAAGCGTGGCCACACCCTCCCTTTTTTTTCTGCTATAGTTTGTAAAAGTGTTGCCCCATATTCTTGATAATATAAGACGGCATGAGTTACTTTTAGATAAAGTAGAAAAGAAGTGCTACAAGAAACACTCCGCACTACATCATCTCAGGTCACAAGAACAATAACAAGTAAAAAACAGTTAAACACAAATCACTTTATATTACATAGAAATGTACGCCTTATCATATTTTATAATTTCTATTCTGTAGAATTCGGGAAAGTTCGGTCGTAGTGCTTAGAGGTCGCTCACTGCTCCACTAACAAATCACGTACTCCTTTAAGAATATATAGGATAGTAGTATAATGATATACACTGCTGGTCATATATATTCTATAGGGAGAAGGTGAATAGGAACCGCAAAAGACAAAAATAGAAATAGCAAAAAAACATTCAGAAATGTAGGGTTTATCAAAGGGATTCACTAAGAAAGTATCTATGGGAACTATTTTTTTTAAACTGCAATTTCCCAAAATATTGTCACTGTAAAAATATCTGATCAAGTAAGTTATAAAGGTCAGTAAACTGTATTTCAGATGGTTTACTCCTGGCGGCGACAAATCTCCAATTCCTGTTGTGTGGAAATATCACACTCTTACAATATACACAGTGTCACTGATGGCAAACAAAAAGGACAATGAAAATGAAGTCATCAATACAAAACAAGATCAATAACAAAATACTTTCCAGCGATGAGTATGTTCAGAGCTTCTTTTCTCCGGGACTTCGAAATCTTTCATCTTCGCGCCAACGGGTCATAAAGTGCTCTGAGATAACAATGACTGTTAATATTATAATATACATATTCACAGTATATGATCCCAAGGAAGAAACAGAGTAAGAACGAGAAGGTGCTGACGTTAAATATAAATCTTTAGTCTTCGCGTCGACGGGTCATAAACTCCACTGAGGTCAGTATAAATGTTAATATTACAATATACATACTCACACTATATGACCTCAAGGGAGAAATAGACTAATAACTAAGCCCGGGCGTAGTTTGCGTAGTAGCACTTCACGTAGCTACGTGAAGTACAGCTTCAACTACACGTAGCTATGCAAATTGCGTAGTGCGTAGCTGTGTGCTTGACTGCACTGTACAATAATTACCAAAAGCAAACTTGTACAGTGCAAGTTAAGATAAAATAAATATCTCTGTCTTTATATGCTAAAAATGCATATAGTCATTTCACTAAAGTGAAAACAAAAGTTAACAAGCAGTGAGAGAGGTGATGATTTTGGTATCCTCACTAACTTAGGAGAGAACCAACAACCAAGCAGATGTCTTGAAAACAAAAAGCACATCTTATTGAACGATTCCTCCTAGGACCACCTCAAGCACAGTTATGGGCAAAAATACAATCCCAACCAAAGGCCCTGCAAAGCATTATGGGACGAGATTAGCAGTGGGCAGTGAATATTATAGTGTTCAATATCAAAATAATTCTACAAAGAGCTGCAGTTCAACTAGTCGTCACTGGGTGTCGTCCCTCAAGAGTGAAATGCAAAAGTATTGAAAACCTTTCATGAAGCTTTTGCATTTGACTCGTGAGGGACGACACCCAGTGACGACTAGTTGAACTGCAACTCTTTGTAGAATTATTTTGATATTGGACACTATAATATTCACTGCCCACTGCTAATCTCGTCCCATAATGCTTTGCAGGGCCTTTGGTTGGGATTGTATTTTTGCCCATAACTGTGCTTGGGGTGGTCCTAGGAGGAAGGGACCACCATTGAATCGTTCACATGATATGCTTTTTGTGTTCAAGGCATCTGCTTGGTCCTCCCCTAGGTTAGGGGGACTCCAAAATCATCACCTCTCTCATTGCTTGATATGTCAAAATTCATTTTTGTGAATTGGTTATATGCTTTTTAGCATAAAAATTGCTTTATCAAAGCATTTGAAGGAGTTTGTTATTATTATTAAGCCTGGGCGTAGTGCTAGCTGTGTGCTTGACTCACTGCACTGTACAATAATTACCAAAAGCAAACTTGTACAGTGCAAGTTAAGATAAAATAAATATCTCTGTCTTTATATGCTAAAATTGCATATAGTCATTTCACTAAAGTGAAAACAAAAAGCAGTGAGAGAGGTGATGATTTTGGTATCCTCGCTAACTTAGGAGAGAACCAAGCAGATGTCTTGAAAACAAAAAGCACATCTTATTGAATGATTAGGTGGTGGTCCCATCCTCTTAGGACCACCCCAAGCTACAGTTATGGGCAAAAATACAATCCCAACCAAGGCCCTGCAAAGCATTATGGGACGAGATTAGCAGTGGGCAGTGAATATTATAGTGTCCAATATCAAAATAATTCTACAAAGAGCTGCAGTTCAACTCAGTCGTCACTGGGTGTCGTCCTCACGAGTCAAATGCAAAAGCTTCATGAAAGGTTTTCAATACTTTTGCATTTCACTCTTGAGGGACGACACCCAGTGACGACTAGTTGAACTGCAGCTCTTTGTAGAATTATTTTGATATTGACACTATAATATTCACTGCCCACTGCTAATCTCGTCCCATAATGCTTTGCAGGGCCTTTGGTTGGGATTGTATTTTTGCCCATAACTGTGCTTGGGGTGGTCCTAGGAGGAAGGGACCACCATTGAATCGTTCACATGATATGCTTTTTGTGTTCAAGGCATCTGCTTGGTCCTCCCCTAGGTTAGGGGACTCCAAAATCATCACCTCTCTCATTGCTTGATATTTTATTGTCAACATTCATTTTTGTGAATTGGTTATATGCTTTTTAGCATAAAAATTGCTTTATCAAAGCATTTGAAGGAGTTTATTATACTCCTGCTACGCTACGTTTATTAGTACAGTTATTCACTCTGCTACGTGCAATTTGCGTAGTGCGTAGTAGCACAAACTTTGCATGCTTCGTGAGCGTAGCAAAGTATTATGCCCAGGGTTACTAATAACCAGAAGCTGCTGACGTTACATATAAATCTTTAGTCTTCGCGCAGATGGGTCACAAACTCCTCTGAGATCATAATGTGTGGTTATTATAATATACATACTCACACTATATGATCTCAAGGGGGAAATAGACTACAAACTAGAAGCTGCTGATGTTACATATGAATCTTTAGTCTTTGCGCCGACGGGTCAGCAACACTTCTGAGGTCAAGTACAGTGTCAATATTATAATATACACTATATGAGCTCAAAGGAGCCAGAACAGGAACAATGTTTGCTGTATTCAGTCTGTTTCTGAAAAGAAGCTGCTGACGTTACATATAAATGGCAAAAACAACCAATAACACTTTTTTCTAAATACAAGTGTTTAAATATTGACAAATAGCTACGTATTATAAATATCTAGTATGCCATAATGAAACAACTTACAACTCAGGATTATGTTTTGTGGCCGCAAAAGAAGAATCCGACTCTAGAAAAGAGCACCTGCATCACTGAATGGAGACGCGTAAATAACTCGCAAAAACGAAACTAATCAATTAACGGGTGTGGTTTATATACTTTTTGGTTATTGAGTAGTCTATGGAAGGAAAATACGGCTCCGCCCATTTAGATGTCACGTTTTACAGTTGACACGTGCTCACGTTTTAATTGTTTAACTTGTGCACGTGTTGGAAAAAGTTACAAAATGTGAAGCGGAAAAAGTTTTGATTTCGATCCTAACACATATAAGGTCCTTCATATGTACATACGTTGGAGAGCTTACAAACTGTTACCCGGAAAACCGTGTCATTTCCATTCTCATGAGTAAATACATTTATTAATTGCCGTAATTCTAAATAGAAAACATAAAAAAAAAGATCTTTCAGAATAGAAGAAAAAAAATAAACGTGATAATATTTCTCATCACTATGGTTTTAAATTAAAAAAATGCGAGCATTTGTAAAGCGTACAGCTACCCCTGGAAAGGTGTGCCGGCGCTCGGGGGCATCGGAAAGATTAAGCAAGGTGTTGCCCACAGTGACATAGTGGTGGGCTAACGTGCCGCTGGAGCCGGGAATCGAACTGTGAACGCTGTTGTTCGAAGTCAGGTATCATAGCTGCTGCGTCACACTTTTTCCACACTTATATGTTAATTAGTGCTAATTAAGTTTTAAACATTGTTAAATTATAACTTATAACAGACTACTGTTACAGTTAGTTTTCACTACAAAAAGTATGCACGTCTTTTTTAAATTTAGTTAAAAACAATATAGGTTTCTGGGACATTGTAGTTAGAAATTAGCATTTATAAAACCTTTGAAATTCACTGAAAAAGCCATAGGTTTTACAGACGTTATAGTTTGAAATTAGCATTTATAAAACCTTTAAAATTCACTGAAAAAAACATAGGTTTTACAGACGTTATAGTTAGAAATTAGCATTTAAAAACCTTTGAAATTCACTGATAAAACCATAGGTTTCAGGGGCGTTATAGTTAGCAGTGATGTCACTGACTATGTCATGAGTGATGTAATATGTGACGTCATGAGCAGTGCATTGCGGGGGCGCGAGTTATAGTTAGCTGAACTAACTATAACAGTGGAATTTCTATGGCTTTGTATGAGTGAAATGTCCAGCTAACTATAACGCCCCTGAAACCTATGGTTTTTTCAGTGAATTTCAAAGGTTTTGGAAATGCAGAAACACAATCACATGTTAGACTCTACTTATTCATTCTTCAATTATCTTTATTGTCCTCTGGTGGACTTTTTCAAGTAAAACAAAGCATTCTGGAATAAGTAGTTTCGTAATGTAATTAATAACCCTTCAGTGGGTGTTGTGATGCCACATATTTGTATTCCAATTATTGTTAGAAAAACGAAGTGAACAGCTTGGGAAAGCACACGACCTACTAAAGGGAATAATTTTATTGAAAGGCATGACAAAACCCACTGAAGAGAAACAAGCCTAGACTACATGTCCCAGCATTCAACACATGTTGTACTCACCTGTGAAGCCCACTAATTGGAATAAATCACATGCTGGGAGAAGGCCTTTCAAGCAACACTGCGCAGCCTCATGAAATGCATGTGACCAAGGGGCTGCTGCCCCGAAACTCGTAAGGCTATGAACATTTTCTGAAATAAAGAATGCTGGTTTGCCTTAATTAATCTGTTTGAGAGTGCGTCTTCAAACAGAGGATAAATTGCGATCATATATATATGCACCTCCATAGGCTACTTAGCCTCATATTCACCGCAACCATGCGGTATGTATATACACTTTAGTTTATCAGACATACATTTATTTGGGTAAAGTGCGTGCACCCATCTGCCAATAAATATTATTTAAAGTCAGTGACTTAGCTTGCACATTAGCTCCGTTTGTCTCCAACTACTCCGCCTCTGTAACCTTTAGGTGATATAGGCAACGCTATTTCTTCCATGTCTATACATGATGCCAGGGAAGATGTCACAAATGTTTGATATTTCACTTGTTGCTTTTTTCATATTGTTTAAAAGCACTATTGTGCAGATAATGTTGGGATACATTAACAATAATTTTGTTTTTCCTTTTTTATTTTTATTTTCACATTACGAGTAAAATGCACAGTCATGTGTCAATGGCTATAGGAAACTTCTATATCCATTGTAAGGACGTGGCTGCTGTGACAACCCTGTGGAAATGGTGCATTTAACACAGCACATTAGAATATACCTGATGTAGTGATCAAGGCGGTACGCCGCCGAAACGCGTCTAGGTCGTTGTTTGGATTAAACTTCTTGTTGTCATCATTTCACGGAGTCAGTGCCTGTCTGTTTGCCGCCGTCAGGATTGGATTATAATATGATAGATTCGCCGGGATCTTGCCGCTGACCCTCCTCGTTTTGGTGCTCTGCGCATCCGGAAACTTGTGGTATTATTCTCTGGAAGAGAAAACGCAGAGCCCCCCGGAGCCGACATCCTGTGACTCGATCGCCAGACACATCCACCTTCCAGACGAGTACCCTGTTCCTTACGGAGGCCGGAGGGCAATTGGAGATTCAGGTAAGCTCGCTGGGGTGGTTTGCGAGGTGATTACGAGCACAACAGAGTGGCTGATGGGAGAGGTAGTCCCGTACATTTGGTAACGGGCAGTGAGTGACAAAGAAGAAATTTGTATCCTACAATGGCTGCAGAGTGGGAGAGAGAGCGGGAAGAGGCAGCAATGGACATTTTCAGTGATACTGACAGTAATGCCACATCTGTGTCCTTGGCAACAGGGTCAGCCACACAACAGCCAGTAAGCTGACATTGTAAAAATTATACACGAACTTGAAAAGCTGCGGAAGGGAGAAATTGCTAAATGGTGGGAATGCAAATCGCTTCAGCGATATCTGGATGTAGGACGAGTGCCAAGGGGCCTAAGAATCCTCGTAGCGCCCACTTATGAAAACGCAAACCCCGAGATGCTGAAAGAATGGGCGGACAATAGTGCAGACTCATCAAGGAGAATGCTACAAATACTAATTAAATATGCCACAAGTGATCGAGCGGAAATCCTTAAAAAAATAGAGGCTTTGCTAAATTAACTTGAAAAATCATCCAACCAAGATGAGATTGGCAAAATGATGGCAGAAATGAAAACGAGGCTGGCCAAATACGAGCAATCCATAAAAGACAGAAAGGCTGTCAAATTCCAACGAGACAGAAATGACTACATGAGTGGGAAAATATATACATTTTCGAAAAATTCGAAAACATTCGCCACCAACAACTATCGGCAGCCTCAGACACTCTATTGAGATCAACGGAGCCGAGTGGGTCTGAAGCAAGTTCAGAAGTGGAATCAGACATAGAGACAACTGGTGCAGATAAACAAAAAACTCCCTCTGTGGTGCAAGAATTTGTTTTTTTACGGCTAGAAAGATTAATGAGCCTGCGGCCACGTCCGCCCAGACTAGAAAGCAATTACACCCCCAAAAATCAAAAAGGAGGAGGAGAAAAGACAGACGCTGGGGAAAAAGACACACAAAACCAGAACAAACGGCCATACAGACGAAACAGACGACGATGAATATTAACACAGACTTTTCTAAGACAGTCATTAATTTAACCAATATGGAGCTGACAATCGAAGAACAAAGAATCCTCGAGTTAGGTCTCACGTTCTGTGCAAAAAACAATTTTGACTATGCTCAGACAAGAGTAGACCTATTTCAATTTGTAAGAAAGCTAAAATTACAAAAACATTTCTTTCATACTGCCAAACAAAGCATTGATACTAGTAGTCATGTTGATACCAGCAACACTCTTACGGTGGGGCACATGGATCTTTTGCATGACTTAGTCAACATGGAGGAAACATCAAACCAGGAAACAACAACTGAATTCGCCATATCAGCTGGCTTGGACATCTATAGCACGGTGCGGACACCTTTCAAACCCAGATCTGTGTTCACACCGGTGATGCCAAAAGACGGGCTGGACATCTTTGCTGAAAACGTAATAAAAGATCTGAAGGATTTAGCGTACAAAAGTAGCAAAGAGTTCTCAAGTACCAATCAAAATAAGATGACTAAATATAATGAACTTATTGATAAAATCAAACACAGAGAAGACATAGTGGTCCGATGGTCGGACAAAGGCGGAAATGTCGTCCTTTGGCCACTGGAACAGTACAACAGAGAAGCGCAAAATCCACTGCAAAACAGAGACTGCTACAGCGGAGTAAGCCCAAATAGCATTGTAGGAATTAAAGAGATGTTCCACAATGCCTTATATGAATGGAAAAGCATGGGACTGATATCGAAGCAAGAATTTGAGTTTCTTAAAACAGACTACCCAGTAACACCACAGTTGTATTTAATTCCTAAAATACATAAGAATCCAGTGGAGCCGCCTGGTAGACCAATCATTGCAGCAATAGGAGGATTGTTTGAGAATGCGTCTAGATTTATAGATCACTTCCTACAGCCAATTGTATGTAAATTACCTGCATACATAAAAGATACGGGGGACTTTTTAACCAAAATCTATGATGTGGCTTGGGAGAGTGACTACTTAATGATGACATTGGATGTGAGCACTCTATACACCAGCATCAGACATAAGGATGGACTCAAAGCCCTTAGTCACTATCTAGGCAGAAGACCTATGTGTCTGTTTCAACACACCATGATGCTGGTGCAAATGGCACAAATGTGTTTAGAGAATAATGTGTTTATCTTTGATAATCTAACATACAAACAACTGCAGGGCACAGCCATGGGTACTTGCTTCGCCCCCAGCTATGCTAATTTGCATATGGGCTGGTGGGAGGAGCAAGTACTCATGAAAATACAAAGTGAAAAATTTGATACAAATGTGGTCCTTTACGTCAGGTACATAGACGATATTTTTATTCTGTGGAAAGGGTCTTTGGAAAGTGCTAAAACCTTTACTGTAGAAATTAATAACAACTCTCTTAATCTGATTTTCACATGTAACACCAGTGATAAAAGCATACACTTTCTAGACCTAGAGGTCTATGTAGAGGATGATAAACTGCAGTCAAGAACCTTTAGAAAGCCCACAGCAGGTAACGCAATACTTCATGCACGCAGTTTTCATCCAACCACGTTAAAGGAAAGCATACCATACGCAGAATGTCTGCGAATGAAACGAAACTGTAGCACCACAAGAGGCCTAGAAGAATCTACTAGTGATCTCTGCAATAGATTAGAATGCAGAGGCTACAGTTCAGAAACACTGGCGAAAGCCAAAACTAAAACAGCGAATATACCCAGGAAAAAACTTCTCTTTAAGAAAATAGACAAAACTGTAAATGAGAACGAGCCTAAAAAAATCGACACGCCCAGATTAATCACAGGATTTAATCTTTATCATGCTAATGTGTGCAGAATAATATACAGACACTGGAACACTGTACGCAACGATCCAGTCATAGGCCCCACCTGCAGCAAAACACCGCAAATTACTTTCAGGCGAGCGAAATTACTGCGACAGGAAATAGTTAACAACGCGCCATCTATTGCAAAAGGTGGCACCTGGCTTAAAGCAGTTAAGGGCTTCCACAAATGCACCAAGTGCAAAGCATGTAAACACGGTGTTAACACTAGAGAGGTTCAGATGCCCTTCCGACAGTCACCATACATAATCAGAGGCAGTTATACCTGCAAATCTGATTTTGCAGTTTATGTTATGTACTGCACATGCGGCAAAGTGTACGTGGGGAGTACCATCCACCCAGTACACGTCCGCATTTTGCAACATCTTAGGGCCATCTCCAATAATGACCCATCCTACCCTGTGGCCAGGCACATAAACACATCCCACAGTGGTAAGGCGCAGGATCTATCCTTCTATGTGGTGGATACCGTCCCCAAAAACCCCAGGGGCGGAAACAGACAATTGGCCCTCAGAAGGCTGGAATCATGCTATATCATCCTCTTCAATTCCAAAATCCCGAATGGAATGAATGCGGATGAGGCCTTAAGTGTGCATCTGTAATTTGCCATTGCTGCTTGTCCCGCTCGAAACCCAGTCTCTGTAACGTTAGGTCACATTCACTTTATTTTACCCTTATGTTTATTTTTACACCGTTTTTCACTCACCTTATGGCCCCTCCACATGTACATAGCGCCCACTCACCTGGTTATAGGGATGGATTTCAGGCACACAAATAGGAAGCTTCTGCAACCTATGCCCACTGGGGCATGACAGCTGCACCTCCATAGGATACTTAGCCTCATATTCACCGCAACCAAGCGGTATGTATATACACTTTAGTTTATCAGACATACATTTATTTGGGTAAAGTGCGTGCACCCATCTGCCAATAAATATTATTTAAAGTCAGTGACTTAGCTTGCACATTAGCTCCGTTTGTCTCCAACTACTCCGCCTCTGTAACCTTTAGGTGATATAGGCAACGCTATTTCTTCCATGTCTATACATGATGCCAGGGAAGATGTCACAAATGTTTGATATTTCACTTGTTGCTTTTTTTCATATTGTTTAAAAGCACTATTGTGCAGATAATGTTGAGATACATTAACAATAATTTTGTTTTTCCTTTTTTATTTTTATTTTCACATTACGAGTAAAATGCACAGTCATGTGTTAATGGCTATAGGAAACTTCTATATCCATTGTAAGGCTGTGGTTGCTGTGACAACCCTGTGGAAATGGTGCATTTAACACAGCACATTAGAATGTACCTGATGTAGTGATCAAGGCGGTACGCCGCCGAAACGCGTCTAGGTCGTTGTTTGGATTAAACTTCTTGTTGTCATCATTTCACGGAGTCAGTGCCTGTCTGTTCGCCGCCGTCAGGATTGGATTATAATATATATTTATATATATATATATGTATGTATGTATATATATATATATATATATATATCCATCAGCAACATTATCATGTATAAATAGAGTGATAACAGATATATCTCTGGAAAAAAAACGTATTAAGCAATGAATAGAAGTGGTATAGGCATTTAGAAATGTTCTGATCTTTGAGTTAGTTACAGTGGATTAAGTAATATAACTTCAATGTGTACTGGTGCTATTGGATTCTATTTCTATCTCTAGTTTTTGATTGTATTAATATTATCTCATACTATTAATTTTAATGGGTGGTTCTTGATCTTCTCCACTTGAGGGTGTCTGCTTTATAATATGATTTGCATAATAGTATTGTCTATATTGGTTAATTCGCTATAGAGTTTCTCTGTCTCTTTTTTTAATTTTTTTCACATATTTGTAATTGTACCTACTGGCCTATCTATGATTTGAATAGCGGCCGAGATATAAGTGGGTTAAACCCTGTTTCTTTGTTTATTATCATTACTTTTTTATTTTTTAATTTTTAAGCACGTGCACTTTAAATTTATGGTGTTTATTTGGATTTAGCCTCCAGTGCTGTCAGCCATAACCGCACACGATATTCTGTAGGATCAGGAAATTTTAGGATGTATTATGAACCATTGCGGTAATTATTTATAACATGTGCATAATAATTATTTACTTAATTCCATTTGTAAATATATATGGTTTTTTTCCCCTGATTTCCAATAATATGTTGTTTAGTTTTATTGTGTGAGGTTATTGGCTAAGTAGGGAGGAGGGTACTTTGTGTGACTATTTAAAGGAAAAACTGTTTCCAGCGTGTCATGTGATCAAGGTCGTGGTGACACGGCCGAAACGCGTCATGCCGATTTGCACGGAATAAAGTTGCACTAAAATATCTACTAGCAGCACGTTGTGGTCTGTACCTGCGTTTCTTCATCTAATGTGAAGTTGGGACTGTGTTCTCGTCTATTCCTGGCAAGGTACGGCTGTCCTTGCCTCTACGGACCCTCCCTGTGCTCTGCGGCAGGCTTGCTTACGGCCAACATCGCGGATGCGATACTTGTGTGACCCGGAAGGAGTTTTTTTGCAAGCCAGCCCCCCGCAGCCGAGAGTTTGCTGTATTTCGAGTCCCGGCGGTTCCAACGAGGACGTAAGATTCGAGGGGAGTCGTAGGACACCAACGGACCATCCGTCTTCCTTGATGGTAAGCCTGGACCGTTACAGATTTGTGGCATATGCGGGCGGCAGGGATAGTGCTGAAAAAGTAAGGGAACGCGCTCCAGTATTGGAATCGTTAACCCAAGTGCAAAAGTAATCTTTATTCCGGCAACTATGTCTAATTTGGCAGACGCGCTACGGAATCGAGAGGCTGTAGCGGATTCTTTATTCGACAATCTACCTGAATTTGACGAGACACCTGTGGGCATAAATGAGAACAATCCAAAATCCATAAGTGACGTAAAAACGCATCTCAAGACGTTAGAAAAACTTCTCCGCACCGAGTTGACCAAATGGTGGGAGAAGCGTTCGCTAGAAAAGTATAAAGAGGTGGGGCGAGTACCACGAGGGCTGTGGATTTTAATTGCTCCTTCATTTGAAAATCCTAACCCGCTAATGCTAAAAGAATGGGCAACTAATAACCTTGAATCCTCCATGAATATGGTCACTATATTAATCAAATATGCGGCAATTGACAGGGAGGAGACATTAAAACAGATTGACTCTCTTAATCTAATACTGGCGGCCTATGAACAACAAGAGTTCATTAAAAAGAGTAAAGCTGAGATTGATTTGCGCTTACAAAAACATGAGGAAACTATCAAAGCCCGTAAGATATTCAAATTTGCAAGGGATAAAAAGATTATGAATCTGGCAGAATATTTACCTTTGCACGCAAATTTGATATGGCTAAAAGGCAAGCAATGGGGTCCAAAATCCATCAGCCCCTACTATGGGTTTGCGCAACACTGTAACATGTGAGACAGATCTCAGTTCGGCTGCTAGTAGTACTGGATCTGAGGACAGTGGACTCAATAACATACCGTCCCTAACTCCAAACAGCTTTTCACCATCGGAGGAACTTGGTTTTTTAGTGGAGGATCGCCGCCAAACATTGCGGCAGAGCACCCAGGAGAAGAGAGGTGCAGACGGAGGAACAAATGCAGAAAACAAAGGCGCCAAAGCAGGATCAGGAAACAACAGGGGAAGATGGCAAAATGCAAAGAAGAAAAATTGAATACCGACCATAAGACGCTTATGGATAACACTGTCATTAATCTAACTAATATTAATCTTACTGCAGCAGAAATCCAACTATTGACACTGGGTTTGTCATTTTGCCCACCCAATCGATTCCAATATGTTCAAACTCGAATCGATACGTTTAAATTTATACGGAAGCTCAAACTTCTTAAACATTTTAAACTAAATAAAGCCTCCACCAGAGCTTCTAATATCTTGGCAATTGACAAACCCAGCATTCAACTACAAGTGAGTGACATTACTGACCTTAAAACTATACATGCTCTTGTGGATAACTCTGATGATATTGCTGTGTCTACACAAGATCAACTGGTCAATCTTGGCACCTCTGGTAATCTACCTGCCCCTAGTCCTTTTCGTCCACCATCTACTTTTATCCCTCTTATGCCCAAAGATGCTATTGACACGTTCAGTGATTGTGTCATAAGCGACTTAAAAGTTCTTAATCGTAAAGTATTGGCTAGGACAAAACATCGTTCCTATAGGGATAATCAATATTTAACATTAATGAAGAAACTAAGAGAAAATGTTGATACTATTGTAACCAAGGCAGACAAAGGGGGCAATATTGTGCTATGGCCAAAAACACAGTATCTACAAGAGGCATATCGTCATCTCAATGATGTCTCATGTTATAGAAAGGCCACGGCTAATGATATGAAACAACTGAAGGACGTAGTTCATAAAGAACTTGGTCAATGGAAAAGGGATGGTTTATTGAACAAGAATGAATACAGTTTTCTAAAAGTTGACTTTCCCATCACAGCAATTCTGTATTTCATCCCGAAGGTACATAAACAAATGATTCCCATTCCGGGCAGACCTATTATATCGGCCCAGAAGAGTTTATTTGAAGCTATGTCTAAATACGTGGATTACTTCCTACATGAATTTGTCGAGGAGCTACCTTCGTTTATTAACCCCTTCCATGCGCGGCCGATTTTCGCCCTGTGCGAGGCGTTTCATTAAGCGGACGGGTTCATGACGAGCTCATCTCGTCATGCGCACACGAGCACTGCGCAGCATGACGAGCTGAGCTCGTCATGAGCATGGAAGGGGTTAAAGACACTGGGCATTTTTTATCTTCTGTACAATCGGTTAACTGGCATGAAGAATATTTGTTTATTGTGATGGACATCTGTTCGTTGTACACCAGCATACGTCATACTGATGGTCTGAATGCAGTTAAGTTTTATTTGGAGAAAAGAAACATCAATTTTTACCAACACAATAGTATGTTACTACACATGATTGAACTATGTTTAAATAACAACTATTTTATGTTTAACAATGAGGTCTTCCAGCAGCTGCGAGGTGTGGCTATGGGGGCTTGCTTCTCCCCTAGTTATGCGTGTCTTCACGTTGGCTGGTGGGAGGAGCATGTCCTCAGGCAGACCCACAGGGAGCTGTATGAAGCCCATGTCATCCGATGGTGGCGATTCATTGATGATATTTGTATTATCTGGAAAGGGACAAATGAATCAGCAACTGAATTTGTGCAGTGTATTAATAATAACACACTAAACCTGGAGTTTACTGCTCAGATTAGTGCGGAAAAGGTTCAATTCCTGGATGTAGAACTATATACTGAGATGAACACATTACAAGCTAAGCTTCACAGAAAAATTACGGCAGGAAATTCGATACTTCATGCCCAAAGCTCTCACCCCCATCATCTTGTGAAAAGTATACCATATGGGGAATTCTTACGTATAAGACGTATTTGTAGTTCCAATAGTGACCTTGTAAGTTGTCAAAATGACTCTTTTCAAAGATTTTTAGCCCGTGGGTATAAAAGCAATGATTTGAAGCATGCTATGTTAAAAGCCAACAGTCTGAATCGTATTGATTATTTGGGAACAGTGTCCAATAAAACCACACATAAAGCAATATTGAATACCAGTACTACTTCCCAAGATCCAGTTTCTGTTCGGTTCATTACTACTTTTTGCAGTCAGGACAAGGAAATAAGAAAAATTATTTATAAAAACTGGCCTATTGTCCAAACTGATCTCACTATGTCTCAATTGGTAGCTAATCTACCTCAGGTTACCTTCAGGCGGGCGCCCTCTATGAGGGATGCCCTGGTTAGAACTAGTCCTGAGATAACTAAGATCGATACTTGGCTGTCTAAACGCACAGGGTTTTTTAAATGTAGCACGTGTAGGGCCTGTAAATTTGGCACCACAACATTTGAATTTACAAATGCCTTTGAAACCAATCCCACGAAAATAAAAGGTTTTTTTACTTGTAAAACGGACCATGCAGTGTACATACTTGAGTGCTCCTGCAAGTTGAAATATGTGGGTAGCACTAAGTTACAGGTATTCACGCGCATTTTACAACACCTGCGGGCCGTGGGGATTCCGACCCAAGTTACCCTGTGGCGCAACATTTTAAATTAGTCCACCACAATAACCTAAATGAATTAAGATACTTTGTTATTGATGCGGTACCTAAACGATCAAGAGGTGGTAACAGAGAAAAAAGATTAAGGCAACTGGAATCACACTATATATTGCTGCTAGATACCAAGATGCCCCATGGGCTCAATACAGGAGAGGATTTGCACAATTTCTTATGAGCACCCTCTGTTGTGTCATGTAATGACTATTCAGCTATACTTTTACAGATGAATTTTAGTGTGTGCGTTATTTTAGCCGATCTTTGGGCCGGTTCATGCTCTAGTTTTAACCTGATTTTAACCTTTTGGTTTTGTTAGGTTTTTTTTGGGGCTGTTTTACTGGTTTTTTAGATGGTTTTTATGATGCGGCACTAATATTTTATTCTACTCTATCATCTGCGACTTTAATCTATGTCTTATACGTGAGATGTGTTTCCTCATGCTGCTAGTTTCTTGCTATTTTGCACAGTTTTGCTATTTTTGCACATACATTATTGTTAGTTTGGTTGTGTTTGGATCGTTCTCTTTGTGCTGCTCATAAACTGCCTTTTTGCATAAAGCTAAAAAAATGTTAGTACATATAGTATCCATGAGTACATATTACGAGTCCATATACTGCCAAGAGTTATCGGTGCTAGTGCACTTGCACTTTATACAATTACTATTCAAATGTAATGCTGAACTTGGATTGTTTTACCACCCTTCAGGGTACATTATTTGGTTTATACATTGGTTTTAGTGATATATATTTATTTGTGTCATTTATGTTGTGATATTTTGCACTTGCACTTTAATATCCATCAGCAACATTATCATGTATAAATAGAGTGATAACAGATATATCTCTGAAAAAAACGTATTAAGCAATGAATAGAAGTGGTATAGGCATTTAGAAATTTTCTGATCTTTGAGTTAGTTACAGTGGATTAAGTAATATAACTTCAATGTGTACTGGTGCTATTGGATTCTATTTCTATCTCTAGTTTTTGATTGTATTAATATTATCTCATACTATTAATTTTAATGGGTGGCTCTTGATCTTCTCCACTTGAGGGTGTCTGCTTTATAATATGCTTTGCATAATAGTATTGTCTATATAGGTTAATTCGCTATAGAGTTTCTCTGTCTCTTTTTTTAATTTTTTTCACATATTTGTAATTGTACCTAATGGCCTATCTATGATTTGAATAGCGGCCGAGATATAGGTGGGTTAAACCCTGTTTCTTTGTTTATTATCATTACTTTTTATTTTTTTATTTTTAAGCACTTGCACTTTAAATTTATGGTGTTTATTTGGATTTAGCCTCCAGTGCTGTCAGCCATAACCGCACACGATATTCTGTAGGATCAGGAAATTTTAGGATGTATTATGAACCATTGCAGTAATTATTTATAACATGTGCATAATAATTATTTACTTAATTCCATTTGTAAATATATATGTTTTTTTTTTGTTTTGTTTTTTCCCTGATTTCCAATAATATGTTGTTTAGTTTTATTGTGTGAGGTTATTGGCTAAGTAGGGAGGAGGGTACTTTGTGTGACTATTTAAAGGAAAAACTGTTTCCAGCGTGTCATGTGATCAAGGTCGTGGTGACACGGCCGAAACGCGTCATGCCGATTTGCACGGAATAAAGTTGCACTAAAATATCTACTAGCAGCACGTTGTGGTCTGTACCTGCGTTTCTTCATCTAATGTGAAGTTGGGACTGTGTTCTCATATATATATATATATCCACCACAAACCTTCAAAAAAGAAGTTGGATCGCACTCACGAGTAAGTTGAATAAGTTTTTTATTTCCCTTACAGAGACCAGCGTATTCCCTGTTGTATTTGTTCTGTAGACATTGGTCTTAAGTTTGCCCTTGGAGAGGAATACCTCTAGTTCTAGAAAGTGTATCATTTTTCTGCTGATTTCACCTATGAATTGCAAATTTCAATTACTTGATTGGAGGGTACGGTGAGTGTTGCTCTTGTCAGTAGCTACTGTGATTATTTTCCTTTATGAAATTTCAGTAATTTGAGCTTTCTTATGAATTTGAACATCTCTATTCTGGTTTGCCCATTTAAAAAGCTTTCCGGGCAGTATGATAAGCCTAGAGATACAACTTGCTTTTCCGCTTTGTTTAGAGTCAATGGAGTCAGCTTAAAGCTTAATGATAGCGTAACTATCTCTGATTGCTCTATTTTTTCTTCCTTGATTGCTTTTGATTTGTCTTCATTTGTGGCATGCTGTTTTTGTTTGTTCCACCACCTTTTGCACCTTTGAGTTTTTATCGCAAGGCTGTAGGTTTTGGCGGTGGTCTTGTCGTAAAAAATGTAGCTCCTCTACTAAGGTCACTCTAGTACTGATATTAATATTGGAAACCTCTTGTCTGTTGGTTTCGCTATCTGTGTCAAGATCTGAGCTGAGATCGGGTTCCTTGATTTATGGGCCTTGATTGCCTTCTCATGTCTTTTTAAGTGCTCAGCAGCTTCTTATTTAAATTTTGCAATCACCTCCTTTTGCGGGTCTTTACTGAAAGTGGAATCAAGCTCGCCAATCTGCTGTTGTAATGGCGTACGATCAATGTCTGCATATTTCACCAAGATGCGAATTAGTCTAGCAGAGGCTTCCAGATTACTTTCTGCCCATTCACAGAGCATGTCTGGATTAGGGTTTTCAAAACTAGGTGTCAGAAGAATTGGTAGACCTCAAGGAATGCTTCCCACTTCAAGGTATTTCGTGAGAGATTTTCCCACCATTTTGTTTGTTCAGTTTTTTTGAGTTTTTCCCACACACATAATTTGTTTTGAATATCATTATTAGTGTTTGTTCTGACTGTAGATGCCATCTCTGCAAGTGGTGTTTGATCATCAAACATTTTATCTGCAGCGTCCTCCTACAGCATTTTGGCAGACATAATGATTATGAAAATGTGAAACTGACTTCTACTTGAGCGTGATGCTGTGTGCCCAAGACAAATGGAACCCGTTTTCCTCCTCCAATTGTGCTGCTCCTTACCTTATCAGTTACTGAATAGTCATGCAAGTCCTTAGACTCTCCGTGGCACTCTGTCACAAACCAGTCTTTCTCATACAGGGGGCCCAACCAACTGCTTCTGAGTGCCGGTGAGTTAGCAGTAGCACTCACTGGATCAACAGTGAGGCCGGATGCTGACGTGGCAGGCCTTCGCTGAGGGGGTCTGCATCACGGAGGCAGCTACTCTGTCAAACAATGCTTGTTGGTCAATCCTCTGCGCTGCGCTTCCTTTTGCTGAATTGACACAGACCACAAAGGATGCTCCAACAAAGTTTATTCTGTAACCATGCCGCCATAACGTGTTTTGGCCACAGCCGCAGCCTTGATCACATGAATGCGGCGGCGCCATACTCTTGAACTATACGTTGAAAGTTGGCTTTTACATAGACAAAACACTATGGACAATTTTTTTCACAAATGTGCAAATTATAAATCTCAATGCATATTGAAATACGGTGTGAGCAATATAAGAATAACATTCATATATTGTGGGATACATTTTTACATTTCATGTTATATAAATCCTCCTAACTGTTTAAACCATTGGGAGCTCTAGAATCAAGGTTCAACATATATATGGTCTCCAATTTTCTAAGGGCTTTAACCCGATCTCCACCCCTCTTACTGTGTAACACTGAGTCAATCACAAAATATGTCATTTGTGATACATTGCTCTGATATATCTCAGCACATTGCCTGGCTACTTCATATGACAAATCAACATTTTTATATATGTATGTGTGTGTGTGTGCATAAGCATATATGTATGTATATAAATATGTATAAATATAAATATGTATATATATATATATATATATATGTACACTCACATATATATTTATATACATATATATATAAATCTATATATACACACACACATATATATATGTATATATATATGTATGGCAAAAATACCTCCACATATAAGACACGACTATCACCAAACTTGAAAAAGAACTAAAGGAAAATCCTCATGCAAGACGGAATTCACAGTGTATCTAATGGAATGTCCGTGTGGATTGTGTTATGTTGGTAGCACCATTTTGGCAGTTCATAAACGTATATTACAGCAAGTATGTGCCATAAAAAATAAAGATAAAATGTATCCAGTGGCACGTCATTTCGAGGAGACACATAATGGTGACGTAAAGGGATTGGCATGCTGCGTAATTGATGCAGTGGCCCGAGTATTTGAGGAGGGAATAGAGAGAAACAGTTGCGAAGACTAGAGTCTCGTTACATAATTGAATTAGACACCAAGACCCTGGGTGACCTCAATGTGGAAGAATATTTACATACACACCTATAACTTGATTAATAGAAAATCTTTTTGCAGAAGTACCTCTCATGCCTGTCTTTTAAAAAAGACAATCATGGTTTTAGTTCACTTTTAGTACTAGTAAAGTACTCTTTAGACTGGTCAACAACACAAATCTGTAGGAGTGTAAATTGAGTTTGCCCACTTGCGCTGAATCACATTGTCAGAGGCAATATAATGCAGAGTGGTTGCAATTAGGAAATGTAACAGCAACGTGATTGTGCATTGATCGATTGTGCCCACTCAGGATGAACCATAAGCCAAATGCAACTTTGCATAGGGAGACTCCGGCTAGGCAACGGAATAGAAAGTAATTGTAAGTTGCTGTTAGGTTGTTGATCAATTGTACTTACCAGTAATATGATGCAACCTTTTTATACAGCATGATGTTTTATATTTTCAAATGAACTGAGGAATGTTTAATAATGTTATGAAATTAATTATCGATGCTGGGCAGAAAATGCAACAGCGAACCTTGCAGTAACGAATACTCCGAAAATGTTGTGAAGAAAGGAAAGATTATGACATGGTTGTAACAAAAACTACCAGTCTGTCTTCACTATTTATGTTTTCCTCGTCACTATTGAAACTAACAAAAGAATGGTTGTAATGGCGCCTCGATATCGGTGAACAAGGCTCGTATGATGGTGGCCAGACATTAATACCACACTCAGCTTTGTCATCCCTTTTTGTGAAGCAATTTTGGGTATATATGTATATATATATGTGTATATATATATATTATCTACTGGCGGTCGCCAGTAGATAGTTATAGTTAGGACCTATTATCCATAGGAAATCCGCGACATTCTATTTGCAATAACGTTGGCGCCGGTTGACGAATCTTCGCGAAAGCTTCCAACTTGTTGGGGCGCTCCGGTCCGCTCCTACCCTGAAAGTCTCGGGGTGATACGTCAAGCGGGGGCCGAGAAAAAGGGGGTCCCAAAACGCGTTTTCCCATTCATTTTTCCATAGGAACCTTTAGTCGCAGCTACAGCTCGAACTGCTGAACGGAATTACCCCAAATTTGGCAAAGAGGTAGCCCTTGGTTCAGACTGGTGCCTTTTGCTAAAATGGTGTAAATCTGCTCAGTAGTTCCTGAGAAATTCACAATTAAAATCACATATATATCTATGGGCGCGTCGGATCCGCGTACCCTCCCGATCACGAGCTGCATGCTAATTGGCTGTCAACACTCCAAATCAAGAAGTGTTGGCAGCCATTTTGTCCCTCGGTAGAACCGAGGGACAGACACAAGTGCGCAAAGCGCAAAAAGGGGGCAGGGTAGAAACACCCTGACCTCTAGGTCTGCTCAGGGGTCCCACAAGGACCCCTGGGCAGAAAAAAGCATTTTTAAAAAAATCGGCAGGATGCGCTTAGGGTGCGCGGATCCCGCCGAGAAAAAAAGAAACAAGTGCGCAAAACGCACAAAGGGGGCAGGGTAGAAACACCCTAACCCCTAGGCCTGCTCAGGGGTCCCACAAGGACCCCCTGGGCAAAAGCATATATTTTTTTAAATCGGCAGGATGCGCTCAAGGTGCGCGGATCCTGCAAAAAAAATCAAAGCGCGGTCTCCCGCGCTCGATGTAAATTTGCCCCTGGGTGGGCCAAGTCCCGGGGCATGCTGGGGGTTTATTTTATGTATGGGGGCCTCTAAGGGCTCCCAAGCCCCGGGGACCGCCAACCCCGGGGCTTTATTTGAGAAGCGCAGCCCCGGGGACCACCACCTCCCCGGGGCTTCTTTATTTATTAAATTAACATGTGTGGGGGCTCCAGCCCCACACGCCCGGGACCACCACCTCCCGGGGCACTAACAAAATTGAAAATGGGGGTCCGTTAGGACCCCGAGCCCCGGGGACCACCACCTCCCCGGGCTGTGCATTTGGATGGGAGGGGTGCCGCGCGCCCCCTCCTGGAGCCTGTGGTGGCCCTGGGGACCACCACCCCCAGGGCCGGCTCCTGCAGTGTCCCGGGTGCCTACCCCGGGAAACTGCTGTTTGCAATGACAGGACGGAGCCTCGCGGCTCCCGTCCTGTCATTGCAAACTGCTTTGGATATTGGAAGAGAGAGCAGGGAAACCTGCTCTCGCCTAATATCCAAAGACAATTGCTTTTCCACATGGGGAGCAGCATGTTAGCTGCTCCCCATGTGGAAAGCAATAGCGGCTCGCGCAGGAGGCGGGGAGCCGTCGTGACTGTGGGGGTTTGGGGACCCCCACAGTCCCCAACCAGAGGCCAGGCCCCGGGGGATGGGGTCCCCGGGCAGTGGTGGCTCGGGAGGGGGCCACGCGGCCCCCTCCCCAGAAATAATTTTTAAAAAGAATAAAAATAAAAAGGCCTGCCCCGGGGATGGGGTCCCGGGGCAAAGGAGGCCTGAGGAGGGGGCCACGCAGCCCCCTCCTTAAAAATTAATGAAAAGTGTGGCCATGCCCCGGGGATGGGGTCCCCGGGTAGGATTCGGCCAGGGGAGGGGCCACGCGGCCCCTTCCTGTATAATTTAAAAAAAAAAAAGGGGATAAGGCCCTGGGGGATGGGGTCCCCAGGGCCCAAAAATAGGAAAAAGGAAGGGGGCCACACAGCCCCCTTCAGGAAAAAAAAACGATTGGGCCGCAGGCCCCGCCCTTCCTTCACCACTCTGCAAACGCGCCCTGGCGCGCTTGCAGATGGGGAAGTAATTCCCTTCAATACTGGGGTCCCTGGGGCCAACTAGCCCACCAGGAACCTCCAGTATGCGCCAGGGGCTGTGTTGCAGAGAGGTGTAAAGAGGCCACGCCCCTTTTACACCTCTCTGCAACGCAGCTCTGTGGCGCTTTGGATATACCTGTTGGGCTAGTCGGCCCCCAGGGACCCTCAGGATACAAGGGAGTTAATCCCCGACTTAAAACACGCCACGGGCGCGTTTGCACAGTGGTGAAGGAGGGGCGGGGCTTCAGGTGACATGTGTGCAAACAGGCCCCGTGGCGTGTTTTAAGATGGGGATTAAGTCCCCTTGAATCCTGAGGGTCCCTGGAGTCCAACTAGCCCACCATGTACTTCCAAAAGCGCCACAGAGCTGCCTTGCAGAGAGGTGTAAAGGGGTGTGGCCTCTGTACACGTCTCTGCAACGCAGCCCCTGGCACATACTGGAGGTTCCTGGTGGGCTAGTTGGCCCCCAGGGACCCGCATGATTAAAGGGACTTAATCCCCAACTTAAAAGCGCCACGGGGCGCGCTTGCACAGATGTCACCTCAGGCCCCGCCCCTCCCTTCACCGTTGTGCAAATATTCCGCTAAAATCAGCCGAAATACGAATTCCGATTTACTCACCTGTTATCAGGAGAGACCTCAGTGCTGCATCTTTCAGCCCAGTACTGATCCTGAAAAGTAATTTTAACCGTACTTACCAGTAACTTGAGTTTCCTTCCATAGGATATCATTGCCTGCTTTTTGCTGAAAAAGTTTCTGTGTCGATTTTTGAAACATACAAATATTCCTCTAAAATCAGCCGAAATACGAATCCCGATTTACTCACCTGTTATCAGGAGAGACCTCAGTGCTGCATCTTTCAGTCCAGTACTGATCCTGAAAAGTAATTTTAACCGTACTTACCAGTAACTTGAATTTCCTTCCATAGGATATCATTGCCTGCTTTTTGCTGAAAAAGTTTCTAAGTGTCAATTTTTGAAACATACAAATATTCCTCTAAAATCAGCCGAAATACGAATTCCGATTTACTCACCTGTTATCAGGAGAGACCTCAGTGCTGCATCTTTCAGTCCAGTACTGATCCTGAAAAGTAATTTTAACCGTACTTACCAGTAACTTGAATTTCCTTCCATAGGATATCATTGCCTGCTTTTTGCTGAAAAAGTTTCTAAGTGTCGATTTTTGAAACATACAAATATTCCTCTAAAATCAGCCGAAATACGAATTCCGATTTACTCACCTGTTATCAGGAGAGACCTCAGTGCTGCATCTTTCAGCCCAGTACTGATCCTGAAAAGTAATTTTAACCGTACTTACCAGTAACTTGAATTTCCTTCCATAGGATATCATTGCCTGCTTTTTGCTGAAAAAGTTTCTAAGTGTCGATTTTTGAAACATACAAATATTCCTCTAAAATCAGCCGAAATACGAATTCCGATTTACTCACCTGTTATCAGGAGAGACCTCAGTGCTGCATCTTTCAGCCCAGTACTGATCCTGAAAAGTAATTCTAACCGTACTTACCAGTAACTTGAATTTCCTTCCATAGGATATCATTGCCTGCTTTTTGCTGAAAAAGTTTCTGTCGATTTTTGAAACATACAAATATTCCTCTAAAATCAGCCGAAATACGAATTCCGATTTACTCACCTGTTATCAGGAGAGAACCCAGTGCTGCATCTTTTAGCCCAGCACTGACCCTGAAAAGTAATTTTAACCGTACTTACCAGTAACTTGTATTTCCTTCCATAGGAATCCATTGTCTGGTTTTCAGCAGAAAAGTTTCAAAGTGTCGATTTTCACAAACTACAAATATTCCTTAAAAATCGCCTGTATGACTTAAACGCATTCTTTCAACTGTTTACAGGAGATGCACCAGTGCTGGATCCAGGATCCACCACTGAGTGAGAAAAAGTCACGATAACACTACTTACCTGCTAAGTGAATTTCCTCCCATAGGATAACATTGGTGATTCTATGTGAAAAAGTTTCTAAGTGTCAACTTTTAAAATACAATAATATTCCTTAAAAATCACTACTGTAACCAAAACGCTTTTACTCAACTGTTTACAGGAGATGTCCCAGGACTGAATCTAGGATCCAGTCCTGTGGTTAGAAAAGTAATCCATAAAGTAACTAATTGCATTTAGCTAGAAATTCACATTGAGCTCAATGTTGCATTGTGTTTGAAATTGTGTTGCCCATTGCAACAACTGTAACTAATGTACTTAAAAGTCTATTGCCTATTTGCAAAGTATTTAAAGTAAATTAATTCATTCTGAGAAAGTATATTTTGTAATGTAATGTATAATGTAATTACAATGTAATTTAAAAATAAAATATCGAAAAATAAATAGTTTAAAAAAATGTAGTAAATCAGTATGAAAAAAATAAAAATAACAATTAATACATTTAAAAATTGGCATTTACAAAACCTTTGAAATTCACTGAAAAAAACCATAGGTTTCAGACATGTTATAGTTAGGAATTAGCATTTAAAAAACCTTTGAAATTCACTGAAAAAACCATAGGTTTCAGACATGTTATAGTTAGAAATTAGCATTTAAAAAACCTTTGAAATTCACTGAAAAACCATAGGTTTCAGGCACGTTATAGTTAGAAATTAGCATTTAAAAACCTTTGAAATTCACTGAAAAACCATAGGTTTTAGGGACAGTTATAGTTACTTGGACATTGCACTCGTACAAAACCCGTGAAATTCCTCCTTTATAGTTAGTTCAGCTAACTATAACTCGCGCCCCCGCAATGCACTGCTGATGACGTCACATATTACATCACTCATGACATGGTCAGTGACATCACTGATGACATCAATGATGACATCTCAAATTACATCACTGATGACATCAACCATGTGATAATTTCATGCATCTTCTCACACCCTAATATAACTTTTGATACACCCACTCTAAATTACAGACTGCCATTCTCAAAAACAAAGACACTCCAACACCAATAACTACATACCCACTCACTGATTCTTAGGTCTACACACACATCCACTCACTCACCCGTACAGTCACTCATACTTACGGTCACTCAGTACAGGACTATCATATGTACTCATACACCTATATAAACACTGACACACCGCCACTCATCCATAGAGGTACTCACACACCTAGTCAGTCATGCAAAAATTTAATCACACACCCATTTACTCACCTATACAGTTATACACACACCAGCTCACTTACTCATACAAATACTAGCACATTCTTACGCTCTTATACAATAACTGATACAAGCACACACGCATCCATACAGCCACTCTCACAATCACACACTCTCACGTATAGCCTTTTAAATACTCTAACACATATATATACTTCCTTTTACATATGTAGTTACTCGCACATGTACCACTGAGATATACATTCACTCACTAACACACCCATACACATACTCACCCACCCAAGCAGTCCATCACAGACACACTCTTCAAATCATGCACCCAGTGAATCACCCACTCACACATCTATGTACAGAGTCGCACACACCCCACCCACACAAACACTCAGGCACCCATACAGATACTCAGACAACCAATCAATAACTCATATAGACACTCATGTAGCTATTCACAAACCCATGCAGCCACTTACACAGCAACAGACAGACGGATACAGACATTCACCCAGTTTAGTCACTAACCCATGCATTCAGTAAGATAAGTTTAATCACTCACTTATACAGTTAGTCATGCACCTACTAAATCATCCATTCAGACACTTATACACCCACTCACTCTTCAATACACCTTTCCCTATATATATTAAACATATTTAAACTTTACAGAAACACACAGTCACTGGATGATGTCATCAGTGATGTCATCAGTGATGTCATTTGAGATGTCATCAGTGATGTCATCAGTGATGTCACTGACCATGTCATGAGTGATGTAATATGTGACGTCATCAGCAGTGCATTGCGGGGCGCGAGTTATAGTTAGCTGAACTAACTATAACGGGGAATTTCACGGGTTTTGTACGAGTGCAATGTCCAAGTAACTATAACTGTCCCTAAAACCTATGGTTTTTTCAGTGAATTTATATATATATATATATATATTAATATGTTTCCTTGGGTGTTCTTCTCACAGCACCACACCCAGCGGCACACAGTCAAAATATTGCAACACTTCTCCAGGTAAGATTTTCAATGATTTATTTCATTTTCTATATTCTTGTGTTCTCCATATTCAGAGCATTACACAATCCTATTCCATCTCAAAAATGGACCAACGCGTTTCGGCGGATTGCCTTCTACTGGGTCACTCTGGGTTCTACATTGTGGCTGTAAATACTCTGTCCCTTCTCAATGTTGCTGACCCTTGATGAACAACTAGAGCGGTACATTTAAACTCATGTGCTGGATCTTATCTTCCACCATTTACAATTGACAACATCATGTTTGTAAAATGTATTCATTTATAAATACATTTTTCTATTCTTAATTTTCTATTTTTATTCTCATTAATTCAATTTTTCTCTCTTATTTCTTTTATTATTTCTTTGGGGTATATGCATATATTTTTTATTTTTTAACAGAATATGAGGTGATAAGGTTCCCCAATGCGGCTTCAATTTACTATACTTGTGAACTTCTCCCAAAATATAATGAGGAGTTACCCTTTCAATCCTTGCTTCTTATCTAGTTCGTTTTCTCAAAGGGTAGGCAGTATAGCGATAGCAGCATAATATCAAAAAGTGCAAATTCATTAGAGTGCAACATGCAAGGGGGTCGTTTATCCTACCTCAGAGGAAGCAGCATGTTGAGAAAAAGTGCAAATTAATTAAAGTGCAACGTGCAGGGTGATTTTCTAACTTATCTAAAAATAAAAATAATAATAAATATAGAATAAAAATAAAAAAGCAGCATATAGAGAGCAGGTGCAAATTCATTAAAATGCAACATCCTGGGAGATTGTTTATCCTACCTCAAAGAGAGCAACATTTTAAGAACAAGTGCAAATTAGTGCTACTTGCAGGGTAATTTTTACCCTATCTGAAGAGAAGAAGAGCAGCACATTGAGAAAAGTGCAAATTAATCAAAAGTGCATAGTGCAATTATCATCATCGTCACCCCTTCAATTTATAACATCATTTGATTATTCTCAAATGTCTTTTTAATCAATTTCCTTTTCCAAATTGTTTTTCTAAAATCCATGTTATTTCCCAGTACATGATGATGTACTAGTGTTCCACTATTAACTAAACCTGGCAATTCATTCCTTACTGATTTCTATAAACAATCAATTTTTTGGAGAATACACAGTCCTAATTGATCTTGATGCTACCAATGTCATATATGGACAAACAGTTCAGCATCCTTATTATGGCCCCATGGTATCTCAGTTCCAATCAGTAATATAAGACGTGATTCTTGTTTTTGCAGTTCCTTCTCTCGGTCCCACTTTTATGCCCCAGTACGAAAATGTTGATAATGATCGATCATGTGTCTGGTCAAAGTGGCAGGCCACTGGATAATTCTTGTCCCCATTTTTGATCGCTCTCATGTGCTGTAGGATTCTTAATTTCAATTTGTTCTTTGTACTGCCGATATACAGTTTATTACAACCACATTTTAATGCATAGATGACAAACTCCATGTTGCATGTTATTTTCTCTTTGATCGGCACCGTACAACCTTCCATTGTACGGTAACTCTTACTGTTCAGACCATGTTTACATGCTTTGCATGAATTGCACTTCGTGAAGCCATCCTGATTCCTCGACAACAATGATCCTAATCCTTGTTGATTTCCTTTATTTATATAATGACTTGATGTCAAAATATCTCCCAAGAATCGTACTTTCTTTGATGTAATTTGTGGGCCTTTTTCAAGAACTTCAGCCAGATGTTCATCATTCCTTAAAATACACCCATGTTTCATTAAGACTTTCTTGATACTGTGCTGAGCCATATTATATTCTAGGAAGAGTCTCTTTGCAGTCCTGCTGTTCTCTTCCTGTATCCTTTGTGGGTAAAGGGACTGCTTCCTCGTGTTTTCTTTAGACCTGCGTTTGGCACCTTCAAGAAGTGTCATTGGGTATCCTCTTTCTACACACCTCCTCATTATACAGCTCTTCTGTTGAGCAGATTCTCCTTGCTCTTAACATCTGGCTATATGGGATACTCCACTTAAGTGCTTATGGGTGGCCACTATTCGCGTGTAGAATGGAGTTGGTTGCTGTCGGCTTCATGTGGATTCTTGTTGTTAATACATTTTTCTTGACTTCCATTTCAACATCCAAAAAGTTGCATTGTTGGCAGTTCCATGTGTGTGTAAATCGCAGATTGCAATCATTATCATTTAATTTGATCAGGAAAAGCTCCAGGTCACTTTCGATGCCTTCCCATAAGATAAATAGATCATCGATGAATCTGGTCCACAATGCCACCTTTCCATATGCATGTTGTTTTCCTCAGCCCAGGCTACCTCCTTCTGCCAAAACCCCATGAACAGGTTCGCATAGGTGGGGGCGAAGGAGGTGCCCATTGCCGTTCCTTGCTCCTGTTGATAGAATTTTCCATAAATTTGAAGACATTGTGTGTGAGGCAATAATTCAACATGTCCATCAGCATGTGAGTGTTGTCCAGCCATTCCACTGGTCGATCCCTCATAAAGCTTGTGCAGGCCTGTATTCCTCTCTTATGCTCAATTGAAGTGTACAACGACATAACGTCCATCGTTACCATGATATAGTCCGTCTTCCATGGAATATTCTCTAGCTTCTTTTGGAAGTCTGTACTATCTTTCAAATAAGAAGGAAGGGCCGTTACATACTCTGGTAAAAACAGATCAAGAAATCTGGAGCTGTTTTCCAATAGTGACCTAATTGAGCTCACTATTGGCCTTCCGGGTGGGTTCACTATACATTTATGAATTTTTGGCAAGAGATAAAAAGTGGCCATTCTTGTTTTCTCCGTGCGGAGATACTGCAGTTCTTCCCAGTCTAGGTGCCCACTTCAAACCACTGCTTCAATTTCAGGTGGTATTCCTTTTTTAATTAATTCAAGGAGTCCTGTGTGTGGGTTAGTGTGTGCATATAGGTGAGTGTCTATGTGCCTATGGTGAGTACTTGTGTGTGTTGATAAATGTATATGGGTGAGCATGTGTGAATGGGTGATTATCTATCTCTATTTTTGAGGGTGTGTCTTTGTGTGTATAGGTATGAATGGACCACATACATGCCTCACATTAATAGTGCAGGTAGAGGGCTGGTGCCTTTCAATGAACCCACCTGTACTGACCACTGGTGAGGTATGGGGTTGAGGAAGTGTTTAAAATTATCAATAAAATGTTAATGTGTAAAACTAAAGAGACTTAAAATTAAAAATTCATGCAAATTTGTGCAAGGCAATTATACTTGAAAGTGCTAGACCTTAAACAGTGAGATGCTACCATATTACAGCTAACAGAGCTAAGGAACTGTGAATTCAGCATTTAAGTTAATTTTGACATTTTCTACTTGCTTTTTCCAATGAATAGTTGCTGTGCAAAATGTTTTCTTTTCATTTATACAGTTGTTTCAACTTTCAAAAAGACCATTGCTAACTAATAAATGAAACTCATTGTTTAGAAGGTTAGCTACAAAGTTTCACATGTGGGAATATAGACTTGAATGGGGAATGAATTATGGGAAACTTGAGAAATGATAAAACTTAGTTGCAGTATTTGAAATTGCTGTCTTAAAGAATATTGTATTCCTGTGAGAAGATGGGGAGTTAAAGTGTTCCTATCGGCGCCTCAGAAGATGAATGATTGACCGAAGAAAGAAGTTACATGAAGATTGAAACTGAATATTTGTTTGTCTATCAAAGTGCATGTTCCTAGATTAGGACACCAGATCCTTTAGATCACTTATACACCTCCCCATTTCCTACCCATTCCACGTTGCTCTGAGACTCTACTGAGTTTCTTGAACCTCTCTTTATGAGATGTTCTGCTTTGATTGATTGTTGATTTATTGAGCAAACTTGTTACATTGAAGCTTTATGCTTTATGATTTCTCTCGATATCAGGACTCTTTATGGGTCTTTGAGACTGACACCCTTTCCTTCTCATTCTTAGACTAGGGACATTTCCTTTATGGAACATGCTAAAGGCATTTTATTATGATTATTTGATTGACTAATATTGATTATCAATTTCTGGTCATATTTGATGAATGAGATTAATACGGATTAACTTGTGACTTTGAGTAAAGATGATTTATTAAAAATGTGAATAAAAAAACCTTGTAACTCACAACAAACTCTCTTTATTGACTAAAATTGTTAGAACTGTAAAAAGTTTATGTTATACAGCTCTTGATCTTCTCTAAAACAATGGCAAAGATTCAGAAGCCCGAAACAGCGGGAATAACTGATCATAAACAAAGATTTTGATTGAAACAAATTCCTACTCTAGCAGGGTCCACAAAGTCCTGTTCACCCAACCCAATTTATGGCCCTGGGGACTGCCCCACCCCAAGGCTGGCTCCCTATGTCCCAGGGTGTCCACCACCAGTTCATAGCTGTTTCCTCTCGTTTTGGGGGAACTTTGACAGCTCCTGCCAAGCAAGTGTAAACAGTAAGTCCGCTCCTACAGGTGAGAGCAGGAGAACTGCTTCTGCTCGCTGGGAGCAGACTTTTCATCTGCTTCCCTGCCTATTGTCAAGTGAGCAGGGAAAGAGATGAAAGGATTGCTGCCACACACATGGAGCTGCACATTTAGCAGCTCCCTGCATGCCAAAGCAATGCCAGGGACCGCAGGGGCATTAAGGATCCTCCAACTGTCCTCAACCTTGCATACTGGATGCTCTGGGTGGGCTCCAGGGCACCCAGAATCAGGAGGCCCAGGGGATGGGGTCCCGGGGGCCAAAATCAGCCCAGGGAGGGGGGTTGCGCAGCACACCACCCCCATTTATTTTTGGCCTGGCCCTATCGGGGGGTCCCCAGAAGCAACATCGGCCCGCAGAGGGAGAGCTTATGGTCCCCCTTCCCCATTAAGGTTTGCCTGGGCCGTTTTGTCCCTGATGCTCATTTCACAAAATTAAACCTCAATAGGAGGCTCTTACAAATATACATATAGCAGGTGCCCCAGATGAAGCTCCACTTCTGTAAAGGACAAATTATCCTGACTTCTTGGGCTTGGCAAAGGCAAAGTAAATGGGCACGCTCTGCAATTCCACATTGAAAAACAATCTGAAATCCTTGGTAAAGATGAATGCATCGATGCTCTATCGAAGCACAATCTTTAGTGACTGTGATGAGTGGGTTCTTACTTGGCATCTCCTGGTGAGAAAAGTCCATGGTTCTCCCTTTTTAAGACTATGAGTTTTCAAGTGTGAAAAAGCACCTGACTCTCTGCCCGTTTGGCTCTGCCCCTTTCACCTTAATATGCAATGGTCTGCCTGCCTTTTGTCTGGTTGATGGACAGCTTACCAAAAGGCCCCCAGCGTGTTTCCCTCCAATTTTGGGGACGTGTTCTTGATACTATAGAAAATGAGGACATCTTCACTAAAGAAAGAAGCATTTGCTTCATAAAGTTTAGAGGAAGTACCGTTGATTGGTGGAGAGCCACCTCTTTGTAGTCTTGTTGTCTTCTCTGTAGGAGGAATCATGTTATCACAGATTTCTAGATGAAGATGTACGAAGAACAATCACATTGCCGAAACGCACACAAGGTCGCTGGAGACTTTTTTTCCTGGTCCATTATGCAGCTGTAGAGTAGAATAGGCACTAGACATTTACCCAACTAGGTAGCACTTACTAATTAACCAGTAGAAAGTACTCCTGTTGGGTAGACTTTTTCTGCAAAACTGTGGACTCTTGTTAAATAAAGGGGAAGATGAGGTTCCGTTCTGGCCCAGTTACTCACAGAGCTACTGACACACCCACACCGACACTCACACACCCACTAACATACCTATTCAGCCCCTCTCACATATACTCGCAGACCCACACAGCCACTCATATACCCACTCACACACCCATACAGCCACTAACAAACCCACTCACAGATCAACACAGCCACTGACACACCCACTTACACACCCATAGAGCCACTGATACACCCACTCACACCCACATAATCACTCACACACCCACTCACACATCCATATAACCACTTACACACCCACTCACAGACCCATACAGCTACTCACACAGCCACTCACACACCCAGAAAACTACTCACACACCCACTTACAGACCCATGCAGCCACTCACAGACCAACACAGCCACTCACACACCTACTCACAGACCCATACTGCAAATTACACACCCACTCACAAAGGTTAGATGGTACAGTTTGGAAATAAAAAAATTAAAAAAACCTTCAAAATTCACAAAAATCGCTCCTAGATAGGGCAGCATTCCCGAGGATCAACCCCTGGCACCTGCGAGAATCCGGCACTAAGGGATACAATTTGTGAGAGTACGGAGCTGTATTTTTGAGAGAACGAGGGGATAGTAAACTCACACATAACTTTATGGGAGGCCTACAAGACGGTGCTGAGGGGGCAAACACAGGCTTTAATTGGAGCCAAAAAGAAGGAAGAGACTATACAACTGAGATCGCTAGAGCAGGAGATAGGTCAGATGGAGGTAGAGGCTTCAGACGACAGCACGGGTGACCTACAACACAGACTGGCGCTACGACATCAGGACTTACGAGCAATGGCTGAAAATGTAGCGAGGACATATGCCTTGGCAACTCAGCATCACCTATACGATGTCGGTGATAAAGCATCCAGACTTCTAGCGTGGCTGGAAAAGCGCAACTGGGAATGCTCGTGGGTGACTGAGGTGCGGGACAAAGAGGGGGTACTGAAAACAACAAGTACAGACATAGCGTAAGCATTTGCGGCGCATCTGGAGGAGGTTTATGCACCTGTGTGCACTAGGACCGAGGGCGACTGTGAGGAATTACTTAGAGACTTTTCCTTACCCACGCTAACCGAGGAAGAGAGTGAGACCCTTGAGGCTGACCTCACAGAAGAGGAATTAAGGGGGGTCCTGGGACTTCTCCATTGAGGGAAGGCAGTGGGTCCGAATGGACTCCCTGTTGAGATCTATATATGTCAGGCATCCATAATAATACCACCGCTGTCAGACATGTTGCTCGAGGCGTGAGAACGGGGGCAGCTGCCGCCAGACCAGCGGGCGGCCACAGTGGTGGTGATACACAAAGAGGGGAAGCCACCGGACCAGTGTGCCTCCTATCGCCCGATTTCTTTGATCAACGTAGAGGCGAAAGTGCTAGCTAAGGCTCTAGCGAACAGGCCGGTGCCTGTCATCACAGAGATTATACATGTGGATCAATCGGGCTTCATGCCAAGTAGAAGCACATGCCATAATCTCTCGAGGTTGTATGGAGTGCTCCACATGACACGGGATCCTGCGTGTCAGCAGACGAGATTGATTGCACTGGACGCGTCAATGGCATTTGATAGTATAGAGTGGCCCTACTTGTTCATGGTACTACGTAGGTTGGGCCTGGGCCCTAACTTTTGTAGCTGGGTGCGGCTGCTATACAGGGAGCTGCAGGCCATATTGCGAGTTAATGGAGCGCTGTCCAGACCCTTCTGGCTGCGGAGAGGCACTAGACAGGGCTGACCGTTGTCCCCCCTGTTGTTTGCCCTTGCTCTGGAGCCTCTGGCGCATTGGATTCACAGAGACCCAATGATTTGGAACATAGAGGCGCCTGGAGGGTGGGAGGAGCGAATTTCGCTTTATGCGGATGACATCCTCCTGTACCTAGCAAGACCTTATCACTCTATGGCTAGAGTCCTCCACATTTTTGAGTTGTTCAGGAGTTACTCAGGGTATACGATTAATTGGTCTAAATCAGTGGTCTTCCCATTATCTGGCCCTCTGCCGAGAATACCGACACGATGCGCGGCCCCGGTGGTGGAAGAGGGATTTAAGTACCTTTGTATACATATCGTGAGAGATCACGGGACGTTCCTGAAGAAGAATCTTGAGCCCCAGATAGATCGGCTGAGCGTTGACGTACACCATTGGCGCACTCTCCCATTGTCTCTAATGGGCAGAGCGGCCCTTTTTAAAGATGATGGCCCTGCCACGCCTTTTGTACGTCCTCCAAAATACCCCCTGTCCAGTTCCACCGGCTGTTTTTAAGAAGATAGCAGAAGAAGTTAGAACACTTCTGTGGCAGGGTGGCTCTCCCAGAATAGCGCTCAATAAACTACAAAAGGGAGTGTATGATGGAGGCCTAGCCGTCCTTGATGTTAGACTCTATTACTGGGCCTCGCAGCTGCTTGTCATAAATGACTGGGTGTATGCAGATGTACACGAGCCGGCCTATAGAGTAGATAGAGCCAGTATGCTCAGGGGAAACTGCGAACCACTTTTGTACGCCCGGAAGGTTTGCCCGGAATGGCCGGTGCATACTGGTACATGTAGGGTGCTGGAAAGAGGCAAATACATTTCTGGGCTGGCCGGAGAAATTGACTAGTCGGACTCCATTGTGGTTCGGCGACAAATTGAAAGAAGTAGCTGCCCTCACGGGCTTTAGAGGGTGGAAACTGATTGGAATCGAGTACCTGGGCGACGTGTGGAGGGGAGAGCCTCCCATCGCCTTTGAGGATTTACGAAATGAATATAATCTCAATCAGTCACAGATGCACGCCCTGCAGCGACACATTCAACAGTGTACCCCCGTCCCAAATCACTCCCCCCTGGAAGATAGACTATTACTAGACCCCATCCCTGGCAAAGCGACATCCATGATATATCGTAAATTAATAAACAATGTACCAGACCCCCTGGTTACCCTGCGCGTGTCATGGACTTAGGACCTATGGGAACATAGATGATGAAGGTTGGCTAGAGGCCATACAAAGCCCAAGAGAAATTGCAATCTGGACAAGATTTAGACTGGTGCAACTTAAGATCCTGCACCCCACCTACTACCCACGTACACACTTATATAAGTGGGGTAAAGCACACACAGCGCTTTGCATTAGGGGTTGCCAACGGGAGGGGACTTTCTTTCATATCCTATGGAAATGCCTGGAGATTGCACGATTCTGGCAGACGTTCACAGGGGTAATGTCTAGGGTATCGGGAGTGACGGTCCCAATGGATGCTAAATGGCTCCTCCTGATGATTAAGGGGGACCTCGACTGGCCTAGGCACGTGGGAGTATGGCTAGCCATAGCAGCGGGGATTGCTAAAAGGAACATTGCGAGGAGGTGGGGAGCGTCTTCACCACCGTCGCTGAGAGAGTGGGAGATGGATCTGGACTGGTGCCAACGAGCAGAGAAAACAGTTTACAAAAGTAGGGTTTGTGTTAAAAAGCGGGAGAAAATATGGCAATCATGGCGCCAATATAGATGAATAGTGGTGGAGGAGTAGGAGGCATAGGCCAAGTTATGATACAAGAGCAGAGGGGGACTGTTGTATGGGGTATTCCGCCTTTAGCCTTTGGATGTTGGTAGTGGTCAACCTGTGTCTTCAAAGATACTGCAGGCATATGACTCCCTGCCTATCCCTCATGTAACAGTGGCGATGTCAGAGCTGTACCAAGTAAGACTGTATGTGACTAATGTAAAGCATGGTCTCATTGAGCAATGTTAATAAAAAGATTTTTTTTTTTAATTCACTAAAACAACCAAAGGTTTCAGGGTTAATATAGTTAAAAGAGATAACATTAACAAATGCAGAAATTCACTGAAAAAATCAAAGGTTACAGGGACATTATAGTTAGGAAATAGAATTAAAAAAATCTTAGGAATTCACTGAAAAAGGTTAGAGGGATGTTACAGTTAGGCTGAAATTTCACTCATACAAAACCAGTGAAATTCAGCAGTTATAGTTGCTAGAGCTAACTATAACTTATGCCTCCACAATGCACCGCTCATAACCTCACATATTACATCACTCATGACATGCTCAGTGACATAACTGATGGCATCTCAAATGACATCACTGATGATATCACTGATTACATCATCCAGTGAGTGTGAGTTTTTTGTCTAAAAGTTTATGAGAGTTAAACATATATACCTAGATACTACAAAAGTAAAAATAGTATACCAGCTGTACCAATAATGAGTGATACTACTTCTATCATATATTATGTGAGTGGCTGTGTGACTGTGTGTATCCATATGTTAGTGCTATATGGGTGTATAAGTGTGTGTGAGTAGCTGTGTGGGTGAATGAGTGGCAGTGTGAGTGACAGTATTGGTGAGTGAGTGTGTATGTCAGTAGCTGTATGGGTGAGTGAGTGGCTGTGTTAGTGGCTGTATGGGTGGGTGAGCAGGTGTGTAAGTGACTCTATGGGTGAGTGAGTGGGTATCTGAATGGTTGTATGAGTGAGTGACTGGCTGTGTAAGTGACTGTATGGGTGAGTGAGTGGCTGTTTGAATGGATATGTAGTTAAGTGAGCTGGTGTGTGAGTGTCTGTATTGTAGAGTAACTGTCTTTGTGAATACTGTATGAGTGAGTGAGTGGATGTGTGAGTGCTTTACAGATGTGTGAATGGGTATGTACGTAGTTGTGTGGATGTGTGAGTGAGTGTTTGAGTGCTTGTATAGGTGAGTGAGTGACTGTGTTGAGGGGCTGTATGGGTGAGTGAGTGGGTGTGTGAGTGGCTGTAAAGTTGAATAAGTGGGTGTGTGAGTAGCTGTATGATTCAGTGCCTAGCTGTATGAGTGGCTGTATGGGTAAGTGACTGGTTGTATGAATAGCAGTATTGGTGAGTGAGTGGTTGTGTGATTGGCTTTATGAGTGAGTGAGTGAGTGAGTGGGCATGTGAGTGGCTCTATGGATGGGTGAGTGGTTGTGTGCATACTTGCATGGATCTATGAATGGGTATGTGAGTGATTGTGTGGGTGTGCGAGAGGGTGTATGAGAGGTTGTATAAGGGTGTGTGAGTGCTTCTGTGGATGATGTCATCAGTGATGTCATGAGTAATGTAACTGAGCTTGTCATGAGTCATGTAATATGTGAGGTCATAAGGTGTGCCTTTCAGGGACATAAGTTATAGTTAGCCAAGCTAACTATAACTGCAGAATTTTACTGGATTTTGAGTAAAATCTGAGCCTAACTATAATATCCCTGTAACTTTTTTTTTAGAGAATGTCTAAGGCTTTTTTAAATTTAATTTCCTAGCTATAACATCCTTGTAACCTTTGGTTTTTCAGTGAATTTGTAAGTGTTTTTTTAATGTTTTTTCCAAACTATAATGTCTATGTCCCCTTTGGATTTTTAAATGAATTCCTAAGGTTTTTAAATTGTATTTCCTAGCTGTAACCTGTAACTTTTGAGAGTGAGTGGGTGAGAGAGTGCAATGGGTATGTGAGTGGGTGTGTGAGTGTCTGGGAGTAGGTACATAAGTGTCTCACTGGGTGAGTGGGTACATGAGTATCTGAGTGGGCCAGTGAGTGGGTGAGTGAGTATCTGAGTGGGTGCATGAGTGTTTGAGTGAGGGTCTGAATGGGTCTGGGAGTAGGTGTGTGAGTGTCTGCATAGGTTTTGGAGTACTTCCATGAATGTGTGAGTCAGCATGTGAGTGAGTGCATGAGTGTCTCAGTGGGTCTGTGAATGGGTGCAATTGTCTGAGTGGGTGCATGCAAGTCTTAGTGTGTCTGTGAATGGTTGTGTGAGTCTCTAGGTGGGCCTATGAGTGGGCACGTGAATGTCTGGTTAGAACTGTGAGTGGGTGCATGAGTCTGTGAGTGGGTGCATGAGTCTCTGAGTGGGTCTGTGAGTGGGTGTATGAGTGTCTCAGTGGGCCTGTGAGTGACTGCATGATTCTCTGAGGGGGTCTGTGAGCTTGTGTGTGAGTGTCTGAGTGGGTGCATGAGTCTCTGTGTGAGCCTCTGAGTCGGTGTGTGAGTGGGTGCATGAGTATCTGGGTAGGACTGTGAGCGGGTACATGAGTCTCTGAGTGGGTGTGTGAGTGTGTGCGTGAGTCTCTCAGTGTGCCTGCAAATAAATACATCTCACGGGCCCAGCCATAATACAGTGGTGGAGTGGGGCCACATGGCCCCCCTCTATGGGCCAATTTTGGCCCTGGGGACCCCATCCCCAGGGCACGCCACAATACATAGGAGAGGGGGACTACATGGCCCCCATCTCGACCGATTTCAACCCCGGCAACCCCATCCCCTTATGGCCCAGCCCTAAAATGTATATATTTTTAATGGGGGAGAGGGGCTTGGCGGCCCCTTCCCTGACCGATTTTGTCCCCGGGGACCCAATCCCCTGGGACACAGCCATAACCAAATTGGGGAGGGGGCTGCATGGTACCCCACCCCATGCCATGGTCAGTCCTGGGGACCCCATCCCCGGGGCCCTTAAAATGTATTTATTTTTAATGGGGGAGGGGAGCAGTAAAGCCCTGCTACCCTAACCAACTTTGGCATGGGGACCCTATCTCCTGGGCCTGGCCATAAACACCAGGGGGAGGGGAGCCACATGGCCCCCCTCCACTGGACTGATTTTGCCCCAGGGACCCCATCTCCCGGGACTTGGCCATGTGTCCAGGGTGCCCTGTGCACACAGTGTGCAGCATGGTGACTGTGGAGGATCCTCAAGGCCCCCACGGTCCCAGCAGGCTCTCCACCATTTGTGGGAGCTGGTATTGCTGCTGCACAGAGGGAGCTTCTGGAAAGTCAGCTCCCTCTGTGCAGGAGCAATCGTTTCATCTCTAACCCTACCTGCATGTCTCCAGGCAGGGAAAGAGATGAAACCTAAGCTTTCAGCGGGCGAGAGTACTTTGACTTTCCCCACCTGCTGGAAGAAGAGTGTTTGCAGATGCTTGGTGGGTGCTATCAAAGCTTGCCAAACAAAAGCAAACAGCTGGGTCTGTGGGTGGGCCGCTGGAGAGATAGCAGGAGCTGGCCCTGGGGAGTGGCAGTCCACAGGACCATGTATTGGTCCAGGAGGGAGGCCACGTGGTCTCCCTACTTTCTTGTTCACAGGACGCCCCAGGGCGGTGGTGGTCCCCGGGGCCATACGAGGCCCAGGAGGGGGCTACCACATTGCCCCTCTCCCATTTTTTTAATTATTAGGGAGGTAGATTTACAAGAACTGACACATCTCTGCATTTTAGCAGAGATGTGTCAGTTCAATTGCGTCACTCAAAAACATCCTTGAGTCACCATGGATGCGTCGCATTTACAATGCAGCACACCGTGGCGCAAGGATTGGCAGATGAGTCACGCATCTATTGGCGTGAAGGTAACGCATTGCTGGAGTTGTGTCGCAAGCATGACGCCACTCCAGCAATGCTCAGGAATGCCTATTTCTATTGTGCTGCATCACTCCTTATGCCTGCTTCAAGCAGGCGTAAGGTTTTGACGCAGTGGGGTCGTAGAAGTGATGCAGTGAAATCTTATAGATTTAACTACTTCACTTTTACGAGGCTTTCCAGCGTGGCAACGCCCACCCTGCATACATTATACCTGACGCAGGTATAATGTGACACAGAACTTTACAACGTGATGCATTGTTCACAACGCCGCTGCTTCACAAAAGTGACGCAACAGCGGTGTAAAAGTGTCACAAGGGGCTTGTAAATCTGCCCCTTGGTCCCTAGAAGGTGGTGGTCCGCGAGGCCCATGGGGGTCTTCGGTGCCCCCTCATTATGTTATTTAGCCCCATGGAGGTGTGGTCCCAGGGGCTTGAGGGGTCCACACGGTTCCCCCATCAATGTTTGTTTAGCCCCGGGGAGGTGGTGGTTCCCCAGGCTCAGGGTGGTCTGTGCGGCCCCACATCAATGTTTGTTTAGCCCCGGGTAGGTAGTAGTCCCCGGGGCTCGGGGGTCTGCCAACCCACCATCAATGTTTGTTTAGCCCCGGGAAGGTGGTGGTCCCAGGGGCTTTTAAAGCCTCCAGCGGAGGCCCTTTGCCCCCCCTCTTCTTTACAGATAAAGTCCCAGAGAGAAGGTGATCCCCGGGTCTCCAAGAGCCTTAGGAGGGGAGCCCCTGGGAACAGGCCCTCCTGGGGGCTCTATTCAAAAGAAGCGCGGAAGCCCGCGCTTGATGTTTTTCAATTTTTTGATGCAGCAAACATTTAACAAAAGAATTTGGGCCTGCTGTCGTCCCTCTGTGACCCCAAGACCAAGGCATTGGGTTCAGGGTAGTCCCACCCTGCCCTTTATTGTTTTATTCTATTTTGAAGGGGGGGACTCGGCTGAAGCTGAGTCCCAAAATGGCTGCCAACACTTCCTGGTTGAAGTGTTGGTTGCCAATCAGAGCTCAGCATTTCCCTGCACAAGCTCATTATTATTCAAGAATTAGCTGCGATCGCAGATAAACAAATTTGGATTTCCTTAAATTTCTCAATAACTACTTAAGGGATTTACACTTAATAACAAAAAGCAAAATCTGCTGACCAAAAGCTACCTTTCTGCCAAATTCAGTGTAATTCTGTCCAGTGCTTCAGGCTGCAGCCGTAACTAAAATTCTGTGGGAATTCACATGGGAAACACACGTTTTTTGGGCCCCCGCTTGATGGATTACCCTGAAACTTTACATGCACAACAAGACTCACTATGACACTTTTTTGGAACATTTTGTGAAGATTTCTTAAACGACGCCAAAGATATAGGAAATTCAAAAAACGCTTTTCCTATGGAAATTTGGTCCTAACGATAACTATTTATATTCACTGAAAAAAAACAAAGCTTACAGGGGCGTTACATTTAGGAAATAGAATGTAAAAATTCTTAGAAATTCACCAAAACAAAACAAAGGTTACAGGGTCTATTGGACAGTGGATTATAATTAGTCATAAGTAGTGACTTACCACGAGTAATAAGACCACTAACACAATAATAGGTTCAGCTATGGTCTCAATAAATGAATCCCTTGCTTAACCCTTAGTAGCTGACAAAAAGCAGGCAGGCTTAACTTGGGAGACGTGTGTAAAGCATTTAAAAACACCAATACACTAAATAAGTAAGACACAAAACACAATAAAAATCCAACACCAATTAATAAAGAAAGACACCAAAATGACAAAAATCAAAAGTAGGGAACCAGAGATATGAATTTTTAAAGAATAAACACTTTCGAGTGCTTAAAAACATATAGCGCCACTTTGGGACATCTGGGCACACTTAACCGGGACCAAGTCAAAGTTTGAGGCCAACCGCAATGGAGCCCTGGTCGGATGCACTTAGCGGGAGGTCTCGGTCACAATTTTATCCTCATGCTTAGTCGTTTTCAGGAGCTTTTTCTCTCGACGTCGAGCATGGCACTTTGTCAGGCCGAATTCGGTGCTGGTTCACCGGCTTGACTTTCTGCAAGGCCCCAGTCAAATTCTGAAAGTCTGGAGCTCAGAGCTTTCACCGGGACAAACCTGAAATCCAGGGCGGGTTGCAGTTGAAGGTAGCCAGCTTGACTCTCGACGTCGGGTCGGTCCCCTTATGGAGCTTTTTCCAAAGGTTGCTCCAAACATCTGGAACTTCTTCCTGAAGTTCCCTTTGAGGGTTTAAAGTGTCCAAAACACAAAGCCAAGGGTCTGGAATCTCCTAGATGGTCCTTGGGATGATGTACTACATTTCCCACAATGCACCTGGCCAAATTCTTAAAAATCCACTGGACGCATTCCAGGATGGCGCTCTTGGTGGAGATGATGCAGGTGGGCTCTGTTAACCTGTACCTTGCAGGGAGTCCACTCCTTAGACTTTCAGAGTCAGGTAAAGTCTTTCTGGTGCTGAGTCCCACAGTGTGCAGCAGGTGCAGTCCTCTTGGTGCATGCCAGGACATTAGCAGGGCAGTCCTTCTTCTTCTTGTCTTTTCAGGCGGCAGAACTGAAGAGCTAAGCAAATCTCCAATATTTATTCACAGTTTCTGGGCATCAAGCAGGGGGGCACCCCTGAGCAATGGGTTACAGGGTGCCACCCAGGTGTGGCATATTCTTGTCCCAGAAAGCACCATTCTCCCAAAATCCAACATGGAGGAAATCTCTCCAGAGGAGCTGGATCAGGCTAAGCTAACCTACTGGTGTGGCTAAATTTCCTAAACACTCCCTTTCCAAACCTCTCCCTAATCTACTTACGGGTTCCTGTGTGGCTGAGTTTGTAGGATGTGGGGATGGGCCTGTGCTGTCCTAAAGTGCCATACTCTGTTTGAAGATAAGTTTGGCCACACTACCACCTCCTGCCATCTGCTCTACAGCTTTCACTTGTCCGCCCACAGAAAAGCCACTGTTCCCCTGACAAGATAATTTCACACCTCGTTAAAGCAGCCTTGCCAGCCTGGGAACAGGCTGGCCAAGCAGGAGAGAGCAGCTGGAAAGCTGGATTTTGGCTCACAGAAGAGAAAGTTTAATAACTAAATTTCTGTAATAGTTATTATAAATCAAACAGTAGCAAGTTGTTGGATTTATCTCAACTATTAAGTTGATACCTTGAAGTATATTCTTTACATGGCTACTATCAATATTTATAATTAAATATAATATTACAATGTTAGCCTATGGAGCCATTCACTACAATGTGGAAAAACGGAATTGGCAGTTTTTCCCTCACCAGGGCTTATACAACATATTTTATAATGTCCCTCCTTATAGTTACAAGACACCCTGCCCCTGGAGCACCTAGGGGTGACATATATGTAAAAATAAGGTAGATTAACACTTTGGAAGTACCTTTAATCTGAAGTCGAATTTGAGTATAATTTCAATTTAAAAGCAGCCTGCAAGGAGGGCTGGTTTTTAAAATGACAGCAGGCACCACAGTAGTACACACTCCAGTCCAGGAAATCTACTGGGCCTCTAAACCTCTCCGCACTATTATATACTTGGGACTTACAGGTATTTTAGAATTCCCTTGCCTTATTATCTACTAGGGACTTACAGGGGTCTGTCATTCTCAATTGTAATAATACCAAAATACCATGCACTTTTTAGACAGAGCACAGGCCCTGGGTCTGGTTAGCAGAGCCCAGGGCACAGTCAGTCAGAAAACCAGTATCTAGTGGTCTAAATGGGGCAAAAAGTGGGGGGACACTGCAAACAGGTCCTGATTTCTGGCAGGGATGTTATAGTTAGGTTCTGAATTTACACACACAAAACCCTAGAAACTATAACTCGTGCCTGAGGTAATTATAACTCACCCCCCGCCATGCACAGTTTTCTGATCAATTGTTTTATTGCAAATGCTGCAGTAATATTATCAACTATTTTATAGAAGATGTCATCAGTGATGTAATATGTGGGGTGATTAGCAGTGCATTGTGAGAGTGGGATGAAGAGTCCGCTCCCAGCAGGTGGGAGCATTTTTGATGCTCCCGCTAGCTGGGAGCAGACTTACTGTTAGGTCTCGCTTATAAGGAGCTTTAAAATTGCTCCCGACAAGTGAGACCAAACACAGCTGCACCAGGGAAGCTGCTAATTTCCAGGGGTGGGCACCCCGGGACATAGCTGGAGCCAGCCCTGGCTCCATGAGGGATGCTGTGCTGCCCCCCTCCCTTTTATTTGCCACAACTGGTCCCTGGGCTTGGTGTCCCCAGGGCCAGAAATGGCCCAGGAAAGGTGGTTGCATGCCCCCTCTACTTCATTCTTTCAGCCAGGCCCCAGAGGGTTGGCGGTCCCCTGGGTCAAAAATGGCCTGGGAGCAGGGCTGTGTGCCTCCTCCCAATCCTATAAAAAACTGGACCCCAAGTATGGGGTCCCAGGGGCCAAAATCATCCCAGGGAGGAGGGCCATATGCTCCTCCCTCTCCCAAATTTATAATCAAAATTGCCCAGGACCTGGTCAGCCCGGGGGCTCAATTTATAAAACAAGTGCAGGAGACTGTGTTTTTTTTTTTTTAAAAGATGTTGCAGTGGATATGTGGATCCTCTGCAAATTTGCTTTTTTTTTTTTTTTAAAACACCAGGCCTAGGGGGTCAGGGTATTCCAACCATGACCCTTTTGTTTTTTGTTTGCATTTTTTGGGGGGACTTGAGCTGGGTCCCGTATCTCAAAATGGCAGCCAACAATTCCTGGTTGAAGAATTGGCAGTCAATCAGATCTCACTTGACATCTTTCCGATCCGCAGTCCCCCGTGTCCCTAGATATCTATAAATGTTTCTTCTTTAATAACTCCAAAACTACTGAACAGATTCACATCAAATCACAAAAAGAGATTTTTCTCGACCAAGATCTAGCTTTCTCCAAATTTGCTGTAATTCCATTTAGCGGTTCGGGCTGTAGTCGTGTCTAAAGTCTCTATGGGAAATTGCAAATTGCAAATTGGAAAACTTTAAAGACAGCAACTGAAGTGAGTGGCAAACTAGTTTTGAAAAGCTTGTGAAGACTCGTCAAACAGCATCAAAGTTATCAGCAAAGCAAAAATTGCCCTGACTGGCTAGGAGGGGAAATTCTGCCCAATTATAGGGCCATTAGGTTAATTACTTCATTTGGTGAACTGGCAATTCTTGTCCAATAAACCCTCTCCCCCAAGGTCAGGCATTTTTCTGAAACTACTAATGCCTTGCAAACAATGGAGCACAATTTCTATTCCACTTTGATGTGGTTAAGCATAAAATACACTGTCCTCAATAGTTATAGAAAGGTAATGACTCAAAGTGTGGAAGAATGTAAGGATTTGCTGCTACTGGTGATTACTCCCCCCTCCCAAAAGAACAATTCTGAGGAACAAATTTCTTGATGAAAAGCACACTTTAGGCCTGATTACTTTTAGTTTAGCAGTCCAACCACCCGAAAACCACATCCGCAGCCACCAGTAGCTCACAGCACTGGCAGTCTTAAGACCTCTGAATTACGAGATGACCGTGGGGCCTGTGGTGTACCTGCGGCAGTCTTGCGGCTGTGGGCAATGGTTTTCCGTATCTATCAATGCATGTATCGAATTACCACCTATCCATTTGCATAATCTGGCCCATATATAGCCAGTCCAGCTATGGGTATATGGTACAAAAAGGACTCACCTGTAAATCCCCCCCTAGAGTCATATTCTTTGTGGTGAAGATGCTGTTGTAAAGGAGGGACCTAGAGAAAGGGATCCACGTATGCACCCTAAATCCATCTTTACTACTGACTCCAAGATGTCGGTGGGACCACTGTGATCAGTTCATCGAAAAGGAACTCGTAATACGGACGGCAGTGGTGCTCTTCAGTACAGCCCTATGGCAGCTGCCTTTCCCCGACCGCGATCCCGGCAGTCGGTGGTGTGCTGGCGGTATCAGCAGTTAAGCCACGGTCTTTGGAAATAAAATCCACCCATCTCGTAATATGGTGGTCATACCGCTGAGCTCACCGCTGTCGTACCGCCAAACTTGTAATAAGGCCCTTACTTTAATTACATTGCTAATTTGCTATGTCAAATGGTTACATATAGTAATGCTCATCTACAGATTTACCAGCACTTACACTGGAAAACTTTGAGGACACTTGCAGAAACATATAAACACTTTTCCATTTTGGCAGGTTACCAGTTTTACAGAAATTAAACCTCAACATAAAACACTTAAAAACATGAACATATAAGGTGACCCAGATGAAGATATATTTCTGATTCCCCAAAAATCTAAAGTATTGAATGTAATAAAGGCATTGCATGGATCTCAATCACTTTTGTTTTGGATGTGAGGCCAAAGGGAATATTGTGCTCCCAACTCTTCACCTGATCTGAGTATTGAGCTGATAGTTCCAACTTTCTATCACTTCAGTAAATTGAAGGTTCCTTGATTATCTACACGACCCGCCCTCTTTCCTTGCCATTTTTGTTGCTTAACAGAAGTTTAGAAATAGCTTTTAATTGGCCAATAGGTTTCAGGGCCAAACCTATTGGCTTTGCCAATGCTTGATTCCATTCCGTCTGTGCAGCAGGACATATTGGTTGTATCATTTACTGGTATGTCAAAGTCATAGCTTTCTTCTGAGTCTCTGCTCCAATGCTTCTACTGGTCGCCATTCAAATTAATTTTAATGATCATTATCATGAGGCTGATGCTGATGCTAAGCTGACATATATGGGGTCAGTCTTAACTGCTGTACAAGAGTCAAACATCCAAGTATTAAATCAATGAGCCCTGCCAGCAGGTCTAGCCCTCCTCCTCCCAAAATGTTGTCATATAAGGGATATATTCCCTTTGAAAAGTTCTGGGGCAGTTTCTGCGCACATGAAGATGAGCAGGTCGTCCAGTATCTGGATCCTGACATCTATCTGCTGCTGCTCCTACAGGTCTGTTGGGCACTGGAATATCCTCTCAAGACAAGTCTAATTCATCTCTGCAGTCTGAAGCTCGTTATACCTCAGAGACACACACATCTGTGTGAAGCAGGCCAGGTTCAGGGCGTTCATGTTCTAAACATGGGTACAAATATATATTTACCACTGCTAAGTGTTATCCAGAAAATATGTGAGCAGACACTGCAGTGCATGATATTTTTAAAGAAAACACAGGTGTCACTGATCACAATTTCATTGTTACCTGTAAGACTGTCTGGCCAGTCAGTCTTCTCCCACAGATAAAGCTCATCTTGTTCACTCACATCTTTGGAAACAGCCAGGATTTTATTGGCATTTGATAAAATATTTCTTCATTTTGGTTATTGTTTGTCCATGACTATATAGAGGACATCTGTGCAAGAAGGTCCGTGACCTATGCACACTCTCGCTCTGTTTTTCTCCTTACTCCTTACAGTGTGGTATATATGTTTTCTACCTCATACAATATATTTTGTCAAATGACACACTTCATTTCAGTAGAGTTTGGCTGAAGTTTACATGGGACGGTATGAATCAACTGTTAGTTTTTAGATTTTCTCTATGTTTTAGCCCACCCTTAATGGCTTGACACTGATGTGTGTTTATGGACCTCAGGGGCTTTTCATCCCCACCCATTACACCACACTTCATTGTATCATTCAAGCCTCAACTGTCCTATGAAAACTTCATTGCTGTTGTTCGTAAGCCCTTTTATTTCAAAGCAGACTGGCAAGAGGTTATGCTGTTTACTCTGGGCCTGATTTAGAGTTTGGCTGACAGGTATTTACTCTGTCACAGCAATGGAGTAAAAAAACTCCTGAGTCTCGATCACCATGATGGAATAATAGTAATACCACACCAAATTTTGAGATTGCCACCGGCCCAGCAGACATTTCTTACATTTATGGAAACTGCCTATAAATACATTGAAAGTTTGATCAATGGTTCCATCAACATGCTGGAACTGTGGGGCAAGCTTTCAATGTTTTTTATATTTAAAAAAGAAATTAATAACAAAATTAGATTCTCTTTTTGAAAATAAAAATAATAACAATGACCCCTTGCTATGTGAGTTTTCTGCAATGGTCTATAGGTCATTTTACAGTTCTCACTGTCCCTTACCATCAGGTTCTACCTGGCAGTGATGGACAGCAAAACTGGCCATTTGGCCACCCACTCTAAATAGGGCGGGTTGACAAATAGCCAAACCTCTGACAGCACTTACTCTGTTGGGCCAAAGGAGGATTATGTCAGCTGCAAAAACTGAGGATTATCTGCCATAATCTAATGACGGTCCAGCCGAGTCTTAATGAGGTGGGCTTACTTTCATTTTGGTGAAGAGGGTACTCCATCGCTGTTGTGACAGACTATTCCATCAGCCGTACTATAGCATAATTTCCCCGGAGACTCACAACATGTGTTGATCCACCCACCTCCAGCTTTTGGCTGCATACCAACTAGCTGTAAACTCTGAAGTTCTTTCTGAGAGCCAAGGAAATACAATCTTGTGGTTTCAGGAGATAACAGCTAATGTGTTTGACTACATTCGTGTAAACATAAAAAAATGTGGGCCACGGACAATGGTCCAGGCTGAAGGGAAGTTCTGGATCGTTTCTGCTTGTCATGTCAGCAAATTAATAGTCTGATGAGAAAGACTTCCAGGCAATTTAGGCTGAAGCCAGATGGGTATTGTATACAAGAACTGGATTGGCTAAAGTATCAGTATAGGGAGTTGATTAAAGGGGAAAAGTCCACTTTCTAAAGCAATAAGTGGGATAATTTGCTGCATATACAGTCAGGGGTACAGCGTGAGTTCTGCTTGAAAGTGAATGAATATTGCAATCCTCATGAGGGTGCCCTAACGTGTATGATTGCTGAGGATATTTGGGCTATGACCGAGAGGGTCTATATGGTGCTTCATTGAGGTCGCCTAGACCTAAACATGGCCCGCTAAGAATGTGCCCCCCAGCTGGTTTTCTGTGAAAGAAAGAAGTAAGGGCAGTAATTGATCATATTAAGTTATCAAGAGCATCAGGCTCTGACAATATGCCAGCAAACAGTGGCTGGTGGGCAAAGGTGGATTCTCTTTTGTTCTGTTAGATAGCCGCAATGAGCTAATACCCCATTTAATGAAGGGGGTCAATAGTGAAACCTGTATTAAAAAATGCATGGCTCGCATCCATCACATTATAGATTGATCACACTCCTGGACATCTCAGAGAAGGTGTTCTCAAAATTCTTACTGTCTTGTTTGGATGATTTGGCACAAGAGTAAGAGATCATACCAATTAAGCAAGGAGGATTCCGGGAAGATCTCTCAGCCACAGATCATTGTTTTCCTCTTTGGTCCATCATTTGGAAATCCCTGGAACTGACCCAAAATCTTTGTTGTTGTTTTATTGATTTTCGTACCACCTTTGATACAGTAGGCAGGGGACTTCTATGGGAGAACCTCTGCTCTTGGAGGATCCCAGTTGACCTTGTCTTCTGAGATTTCTCAAAAAGTTATTGGTTGATAGTGAAGTTTCAAAGGTCTCTAGATTTTGTTGGGAAGAAATACTTGGAAGTGAAAGGAGGTTGGGTAGAGAAGCTAGTGTCAGAATAAGTGACTTCAAAACATGCATTCTCTTTGGGGTATAATGTGGTCTCCCTTTCCAAGCAAACAAGCTTTGAGAGAATCGTTGGGAAAGGTTGATGGTCCCTTGAACCTGGCTTATTTTCAGGGAGAAACCTTCCATCAGCTTCTCAATAAACACTCCTGGCCAGCATATGGTTTCCCTATTTGGCCCAGGTCCCGATCGTAGGCAATCGGAATGAAATATTAAAAGTGAGACTCGGGTGCAACCCAATTGTTTTCAAGCCCTAAATGGTGTAATGCTGTCCGAGATGGTAATGGATTTTGAATGTGCTCCCTTAATGTAAAATGCACCTTGTCACACGTCCTCATGAAATGGTATTTTATATTTCTGTCCATATCAAGCTTTTAAGACCTCTATTTTTAAAATTCCAAACACTTTCAATGTTGGAGGTATTGGGGCTCCTATCTGAAATGTGCCATTTTGATATTGACATAGGAATTACATGTTTTATATCTATGGTTAAGCAGAGTTTTCAGGATGGGTTTGAATAAGCTGCATTGCTGGGTGGGTCTGTGGATTTTAAGATGATGTTATGCAATTGTTTTAGAATATTCTATGGACAAGTGTCCCAATAAACCTTTTTAACTAAAAGAGTATAAAAGGGGCCCTCTGTCTAACATTAATGAATGGAAGGTGTAACAAAAAAAAATACAGCAGTCAAGTGCAGAGCCTTAACACTGACACTGGTCACCGGTCATGTTGATTGGTAATCTCCAGTCACACAGTCACACCCCCACTCAAACACAACACACACAGATGCACACATAAATAACCCTATGATAAATGAACATGCACACTGATGATTTGGGTGTATTATATGGTACGGCTACGCAGCCTTACCGTGGAATACACTCTCAAAAACTATCTTGACTCCAGTCAGGCTTGTTTGTACAACCTTAAGCTCAACCCTGGGTAGCTATTGCTTCGAGCAGCAATGCTTGAACGCAGGAACTCATGTGAAGCATTTCACAGTACCAAACAACAAAAAAAGAAAGTCACACAACATGAAAGAAACACAACACCAATTTATAAAAACAGATTAGCAAAATCCACCAGAGGTTCCGGAGATACAGGTTTTTTAAAGAAAACTTAATCTTGAACCCAACAGTCCTCTCTTTGCTAGCCGAAGGTGCCGCAGCTGTAGTCCAGCAGACGATGCAGCCTATCTTTGTGCAGTCCAAGGGGCAGTAGGGCAGTCTTTCTTCGGTCCTTTTCCAGTTCAGATGCAACCTAAGGGTCAGGGTACCAGGGGTGCCTTATTTATTCCCAGAAAGAGCCCTGGGGAAGGATGCAGTTACTAGCCAATGGGCTGCCATGTAACCTCCCTCCTGGTGATGGCTTTGCAGCTATGTGTGGCATCTAGAAATTCCAGAGTGCACTATTCTGCCCACTCTCAAGATGTTGAGACCCTTCCTCGGATGTTAGGAGCTTGGCAACCCACCCTAGAGGTGTGGTTACCTGTGGGCTACATGCCCACAGGAACACTGGTTTGGGCACTTGTCTCCTCTCTCTGTCCCTGTCTTCTGCCTGTCTACCTGAAAAAAGTGCAGCCCCTCAGCAGTGTGAATGACATGTTCCCACCAAAAGTGGCTTTGCCTTTGAAGCTCGCCTTGTTGCCTAACACCCTGAGTGACTTCCTGCACAGGGGAGGTAACACCTCACCCTGCAGCAGGCTGCTATTGCTCCTAAGCCTAGGAGTCATTCACACTACTCCCCAGGAGGGAAGCAAGCTGTCTGATGGCCAGTGACCCTGTGAGGCCACTGGACAAATTTGGTCACAGAGTGGCAACTTTCTAAAAATTGCATTTCTTTAATAGTGACATCAAATTTGACTTGTGCATCAAGTCGGGTTTAATGCCACAATTAATTTGATACCTTACAGTACCCATCTGAGTATTCCCATTCAGGCCTCAGTGCACTCTCAGAGTCGAAAAAACAGCAGCTAGTAGTCCAAATGGGGGCAAAAAGCCTTCTGTACACACACCATTTACAAACAGCAAAACACATACGCATACATACACCATAACATAAATGCACACAAACACAGATGCACACATAACACACAGAAACAGTAAAACACACACACACACACAAACACACACACGCACTTCCTTGGCTGTCATTTAAAACAGAGTGCTTGTGAAACATGGAACGGGGAGGGGTGGGTGATATGAAGCCATAGTTTCCTTATCTATTGAAAGTGCAATTATAATTCACAATGAAATGTATTTTGGCAATGGGTGAAATCTGTTATATAGGATTTACAGTTACGGGAAGACTGTGATTTAAATAAAAAAACACCAGCCCCGTGTCTGACCATCAGGAGATAAAATGTAAATCAGGGACACAAGCACTACAGAGAGGACTTTAATCAAACGAGAGATGATGGAAAACTAATGAAAAAGACTGAACGGATCTGAGGCCTGAGAAGCTATCAAAACTAGATGAGCCTCATCTTCCATTACGCAGAAATTTGCAATTATGGGATTGTGGTAGTAAAAATGTGCTATCATCCGCCTTTTTGCTTAAGCATATCTGAATGGTATGATAAGACCTTTGTGCGCCATCAAGCAAATTTGTAGATTACCACGCACCTTTGACAGTTCTTTATATCAGATCTGAAATGTACTGAAGTGAATTCAACCAATGACAATGCACATATCCTCTTTAAAGCATGCAGCACAAATACCTACAATACATAAATCCCATTTTCATCCTCTCTGCCAGAAGATACCCCCTTGATAATTAGGTGTAATTCATAGCAAGTGAAAGTTATTGTGATTAGTTCTGGTACTTTTGATTGGAGGAGTGTATCCCTTATTTCATGACATTGGCACATGAAAATCAAGCCTGCTCTTCTCTCAAGAGCAATCATTAATACAATATGAGGTTAAGGAGAGATGTGTTTTATTGTTTTTCCTGTCATACACTTGTGTTGCATTCTTGATAGAAAATTCATCATACATTATCACTAGCAAAATTCTAGTGATAGTCTAAGGGTAAAATACACAAATCAGCAATGTAATTGCATTGCTGTACATTAGGACAATTTTCAAGCTGCCAAATTTAAAGTCCAGCGTTAAAGCATAAAATATTCTGAAACAGTCATTTGTTTTAGGGCATTGCACCTTGTCGACACTGCATCCTAAATCCTCATAGGAATGCAGGAAACACCACTGGGCTCAAGTTGTTCCTGCAAAGTGATTTTAGCAGATCTTTGGGACCTCTTCGTTAAGTTTGTGACTCATCAGTGTTAGAACTCAAAATCTTTTTCTAGCTTTGTGATCACTTCTAGGCTGAGCATAAAAGGTCTGGATCACAGGATATTGTGAGCTCCAAGATGTCCCCAAGGTCTTCCTTGAATTCCTAGTACATTTTACTACACAAGCGATGGCTTGTGATCATTTAGAGATTGTTAAGATTACGTAGAAAATTGTCGAACATTGACCTTCTTTCATAGGTGGCGTCATTATCACTTGTTACATCCTCACACACTGTGTGTTGGTGTTGATCCTCTTCCAGTGAGGAAACCTTGCAATATCCCTAAAACAGTTTTTCTAAAATGTATTAGGACTCACTGGGTTCCTGTAGATGCATTGACTTCAGGGACAGAATCAGGGTATGTTGAAGCATAGCTGGCAAAACGTACTTAAAGTTACAAATAAAGGGGCATATTAGCAAGACCCACGTTAAAATTATCGCAGTTTTAGCGGCAGGAAACTGCTGCTAAAACGGCGATAATGGGCTTGCTAATATGCGTTATAGAATTCCAATAGAAGCCCAGGTTAGATGTGCAGGACATCTAACCTGGGCTTCTATTGAATTCCATAACGCATATTAGCAAGCTCCATTATCGCCGCTTTAGCGGCAGTTTCCTGCCGCTAAAACGGCGATAATTTTAACGTGGGTCTTGCTAATATGCCCCAAAATTCAGCAGAGAGTCAGAGCTGCATGGTTCAGATGGCCAAGAGCACAACAGCAAGCAAGGAAATGAGCATTAGCGATGTGTGAGAGGGGTGGCTATAGCCAATGACGGTTTTGCATTGGTGGTCCTAGGTTTTTATTTATGAAGGCAGAAGCAAGTAAGTGTGAGGTTACTCAGCAAATGTGACAGCGGGTTAGTGCTCAGAGAAGAGAAGGCAAATGTAGAGTCATTCTCTCCCCATAACAGAAACTAGCCTAGGCAGACTCTTTCTAGGAAAAAGGGAGATTCATTATCAGCAGCAATTGTGGAGTCCTCCCTGTAAAAGGCTTGTGGGTGAAAGGGAAGATTATTCTTAGACTTTGGAAAGGAGGACTTACCAATGAGTGTTCATCCCAGTCTTTCTTCCTTGTGGAGTAGCTTAGTAAAGCAAAACCCAAGGGAAGGTAAGTTATAAGAGATTTACGGGTAAAACTATTAGCAATGGACAGGACCAACATTTGTCTTGCCGAATGTTGTGTAACTATTTCTTTCAATTGGCACAATTGAGGTAGTTCTTTGACTTGAGTAATGTGAGACTCCCATTGCACAAATCCATAATGGACGTCATACTAAGGGAATGGAAGTAGCCAGAAAATATGCTGCTGCTTAGGCTCATATCAAAAATATATCCTTTGCAAGGCACAAAAGACTGTCTACTACAGGCAGTGCAGGGGCCCTATTATGTATAGGGTGCACTTTCCCTGTTTGCGCAGGGCGCACCTTAAAACAGGTGCGCCGGGCGCAAATAGAGAAAGTGCACACTATTACATAGAATGTGCTGCCCCAAGGGCAGCCACGAACTTGTGCTGACCTGGGGGCAGAGCATTCAGGTGAAAAACAGAGCGACTTTGAAGCAGCCGCTCCATGTTTCATTGTGCATGCTACAACCCGCCTGCACTTTTAAAGAGGATTAGAGATTCGCTTGCAGGTGGGTGCAGTGAGTGACTGCACCTTCCTGCAAGGGGATATCTGGGGGGTCCACAGGACCCTTTTCCCTCCTCCAGAGGGCTGCAGGGGGCATGGACAGTGCCCCCTGACAGCTTCTTTGCCTCTCCTGCTCCCACATCCATAATATGGCGCAGACACAGAGGCAAAGGGATTCCCTCATTTGCATTTGACCACGCCCCGATGCAAATGAAGAAACGCACTCTTGAGAAAGCGCTGGCGCTGTATGTGCTCCAGCGATTTCAATATTACAGAATGGGCCACAGAAGCATCTGAGGCCCCTTCTGTAATAGCAATGGTCCCCGGTGGCAGAAAAAGCAGGCGCAAACGCCCGTTGCGCCCCTGGGGCATTTTGTGTAATGCAGCCCCAGGTTAACTTTCTTCTTTCTAGTCTCGGATGAAGTCCAGCCATGTCAGCAGATGAAACTGTTCCATGAAATGCAGTCTACAAAAGGGCTGAAGAGCATTGAAGGAAGCCTTTGCACACCCCATCTTGTTCTTAGGCCAATACCTATTCATCTCATGACCCAGTCCCTGCTGATGAACATAGAGAATATGTTCAGTCCAGTTTAAGAAGTCTTAGGTAGAGATTTAATGGTGACCACAGAAAAATAAGTTGATCTATAGTCCAACACAATGGAGTGATAAAATCAGCCTTAGTGCCATGATCATGTACTGCAGCCTAACAAATACCTGCATCAGCAAATTTGGAAAAATAGTTTCAAGACAAGGGAATGCTGCCTTTACCCTGCCTAAAGCTGCTTTAGGCTAATTTGCATTAGCTCTCCAGTCACTACCCAGCCTGTACTTGGCCTAAATGAGGTGTGAAAGAAGTATGAAAACTACTCCCAGATTGAAGACAGAAGCTTCAGTGAAGGTAGGTGTTTTCTTCCCCATGCAGGAAGACCAGTAAGGGTGGACCCAGGAACTTCATTAACTTCAAAGAGGCCAGCCTTATTATAAGCAAGTGTAGGGCAGCAAACGCAAATGTTCAGCCTTTGTCCCCATTGTCAGGCTGGCACCAAACCCAGTGGGAGGAAAGCTACCATCAGCACCAATTTTGAGTGACCACAGATGAGTGGGCACACAGGCTCTGCACAAAAGAGAAAGAGTTTTTCCATAATGAATTTTGAGAGTGAGGGGGACTGTGGGAATATCTGCAGTAGGGCAAACAGGAGCTTCCGAAAAAGTGTGTAGGGTTGGTATTGGGAACGTTTATCCCTCTGGTTAGAGAATACCCAGAAGTCACTCCCACCAACTAGCTAGTGCCAGTCATAAATGTGGCACCCCCAGGCATACCTCAGACTACATTCTGGACGGACGAAAGATCAGAAGAGGACTTGGATTACTATGTGTGACCCGAGAGGAATCCCCCTGATGGACCATACCTGTGGCCCCTTGTACTTAGGACAAAGAAGTGGACTCCAAGGGTCAGTTGGCTGACCTCTTGTGTGGCTATAGGGACACAACAAGCTGCAGGAGACCTTTTCACACAAATGCTTAGCTGACCAGTGGCAACATGACCAGGATTGGACTTTGCTGTGGCTCTGTGTCTGACACCATGAGAGACTATAACTGCCTTCCTCTGAAGTCCTGGGGGGCCTTAGAATTGTACTCCTGTGGTTGCTTGGGCACCAAAAGAAAGTATAGAAACCCTTGAAAACATTTCCTCCAGAGGTTCAGCTGGACTTTCCAATTAAAGTATCCAACCAATAGATGCCTGGCGTCAAATTCAATTTCAGCTTTGTTTCGCTCAAGGGTCCCTACACCTGCCATTCTGCATTGGGAAATTTTCAGCTAAAAATCTCCAAATCACCAGATCACCAGCAAGACTAATCTGCTACAGATATCCAGCCTTCAGTACCTTGGCAGCAACTACAGTTGCAGTGGTGTCCTGTGCGAGAAGGTCTTTTCTTCTCAAAAAGTGACAATTCGGCATTGGAACTTAGAAGAAATATCCACGCTTTTCTTTATAAAAATGACAAAATCCCTTTCCGAAGAGGGTCTTAGAAAGTTTTTGGAATTTTTTGACTTCCAAACTTTAAACAGGACCATTCACTTGCTTTATGCGATAAGGGCTCCATTGCTATCGGTCTCATATTGTGCCTAAGTCCCAGTCTACTGCCCCCATTGTCTATCATTATTTATTTGTGCTTTATGGCCCTATCTCTACCCAACACTTTAAAATCTCATATTTCCTGTTCCATTTTGGTGTCATTTTGTTTATTACATTTTCCTCTATTTTTCTTGTTTGGATTGGAATTTTTATTTCTTGGTGTTTTGACTTTATTACTGTTTTGGTATTGCATACATATTTTACACATTGCCCGACTGTTAGCCTGCCAGCTCTGTACCAATGCTACCAGAATATTGAGCTCAGATTAAGTTAGTGACTTTGAGGGTATATACTGGCACGAAGTGTTATAATTCTTTGAGGTGGACAGGCACCCACCTCAAATAATTATCTATGTTCTTATAGCTATGTTTGAGCTTGTGAGAGGGGTTAACCGGCAATTATTTTGTAGATGATATACAGGAGTCCATTACAAAGCTTTAAGTCCTGCAGGAAGTTCAAGGAGTGTACTGAATAGAGTTTGCATCTTAGTTTCTGGAGTGATAACATATGCAACACCATTTACTTGGGTCTCAAACAAGAGAGACTCTGGCTCTTTTATGGAAGCTGCAATTCACCCATACTCCCAAGGCAGAAAGACGTTGTGGTGCAACTTTTCTGCTTAAAATCATAGAATGCTATAGGTTAGTGCTAGATCGTAAATTAATGACTGTCTATGCATAGATTATGCATTTCAGAATGGAGCACCTGTAGTGGATTATTTCACTGATCTGCCTTTAGAACTTTCTATCATCATTTGACTTACTGGATAAATAGTTGCAAAGATCAATTTACTTGGCATTTTATCTGTTCTTTAGTTTCCAGGTACAAGAGCTTCATTATCAGTTTATTGACATCACGTTTGATTAAAATTGTTCACCAGATAGTCACAAAATGTCTGATTTCAGTGCCTGCACATTATATCTGAAGGGAATCTTCTTCAACCCCTACTTCAGTGATTGTCATATTCATTTCCCAGCAGCACCCAGAGTGGAGAAATATATGTAGGGTGTATGCAGTACCTTGAAGAGATAGGAACTGCTGGTCAAGTAAAAGTAGTCACAGTTAACACATTCTCAAGTGACTACATTTCTAAGTGAAAGTTTGGAACATTGGTATCAAGCTTCAACCAGACCGTGGTTCAGGATTTAGTGGCACAGGACAGCAACAGTGTATGTCCAATCTATCAGTGTCTCCCATTTAGATGCATCAATCAACAGTCACAGAAATTTAAAGCACTAATTCTAGTGGTTCTAGAAGTCAAGGATGCTCCAGGGTGATGACTGGTACTGTAGAATATATGAAAGGGATTGTCCTTTTGTTCCTTCTGCCACAGTTGATAATAATAATAGTTGACAGTATGTGAGGGCTTGGTCCACAATGGAGGATATGTAACGCTGGAGCTTCATGATCCAGCGCCAATCAGGGATCGATAACCGATAATACACAATCACTGGCCCATACTCATACACCCAACATAAATCCCTGAGTTTAATCGTTAAACCAGTTGTTCACTATCTATAGGCTCATCCTAACACACCTTTGATACATAATTGAACCTGTAATCAAACTCTCTTCCTCTGGTCGATGGACCATTAGTTGAAGAGTTGATGATAACTAATTATTGATCTATACTACTGAATAAAGGAAAACTCAATATAAGGTTAATAATATTTATCGCAAATAATGTGAAAGTAAATGCTCATCATGTACAGTTTTACAAAGCAAACAAAGAATAAATCACAGAGAGAGAACATTTATCAAAGCAAAAAGATATCAAGCTCATATCACAATGATTAGAATGCAATAAAGGAGTGGATAGATGAAGAGACATACGTTTCAGAGACAAATATACTTTTCCAAATAATTATGCAAGTTACAGATTTTAGCTATACGAACCTAAGTATTTTAGTGGAAAATCTACCCCCTGGCCACGAGAATAGATGGGGTTCCCCAGGAAAGATTCAGGGAACAAAGAATAGGACAGTAACAGGAAAACAGGTAGGCCTCTATCTGCATACAGCAAACTGACGGACAATGACGATCTCCCCTCTCCAGCCTCTTCAAAGAGGCACGCCCAAGAGTTCTCGAACTGTTCAGCGAACTCGCCTACGAATGACACCTCCCAGACACCCCAGTTATACTCTAAAAACCTACATGTCCATCCCACCATAGTAGCAACATTTTTAGAATCTCAGTTTCTCATTGGTCAGTTCAGGGGGTGTTCTATCACACCACCATAGTCACGTCCATGGCTTCACAGCATTCATTGTTCAAACTTTTCGTCAATACGTAATCAACCTTCACAAATACAGCTTCCTTCCATTTGCAGCATGTTACGAAAAACTCTATATTTTATTGTCCGCCTTCAGCAGCTTCTGCGGAAGAAGTTTGTTCACTTGTTAATGATCTCATGGCCATCCTTCCGTTACTTGGCAGACAAACAATGGATCACGAAGGTCATTGACATTGCCTTACTTCATCTCTCTCTCATAGCTCAAATGTTCAGCTTTTATTTAATTCTTCTGCTATTAACCCTTGACTCGTCATGTAACCGATGTAAGCCCATGCAAGCTTCAATACGATGAATAAAACACAGACATCATTAATTTCATGAAATATAATTTTCACTGTTCACCACCCACCATTTGCACTATCCCGCGTTATCTATTAAAGCATTAACGCACAGAAAGCAGCATTATTATTATTTTAGTTTTTCAAACCGAACGAGAATGCGGCCTAGTTTTTCATGCATTAGTCCACGCATTAGTGCACGCATGCGCACAAGCATTTCCCCATGTTTTGTTTTTTGTGTTCTTGCATGTTAGTTTCACCGCACACCATCAGTAAATGTTACCGAGGAATTAATCCAGCAAGTTTTATTTTCTCAAACCCCTGCTCCATCAATTCCACCCTTTGATGGCATTTTTGAGCCATCACAAAAATCTCCATCAAGCTAATTACCACCTTTATTTTTATCTAAAGGTTTGTACTCTTTTCTCATTTTGCCACTTTCTCATCTAAGTTTTTCATCATTTCATAATAATTTCCTGTCATATCTTCTAATTCGATTTCTTCTCTCCTTGTTTTCCTAGCTCTACGTTTATTATCTACTTCTGTCATCTCCTTCTTTCCACATCTACCCTTACGACATTTATATGCCATTATTATAAACAGAATCACTACAGCTATTGAAATAATTGGTATTAGTATTTTACCTAATAAGCTACTCCCAAATGTAGAAAACCATTTACCTATAGAGGAAAAACTCTTACCAAGTTTCTCCCAAACACCGTCAACCTCCAATTGAGTCAAATCTTCATGCAATTTCGTAATATTCTTTATATACCCCTCTAGACTTTTACTGTTATCAGGTATGTAAGTACAGCAGTGTTGTATTTTCAACATGCCACAGACTCCGCCCTCTTTTGCCAATAAAATATCCAGGGCAAGTCGATTTTGCAAAACCATTGATCTAATTGCAACCATTTCAGTATCAATCATTAAGAACCCACCAGCAGTGTCTGTTGATAAACAATCAACCACTGTGGACAATATTTGAATTTTATGCGAATTTAAAATGACTCCAACTGAGGGTATCAGTGCACCAAATATATCACCAATTATTTCTGTAAAACTTGCTCTCTTTATATGTTTTAGTCCATGTTTTATTTATTTGATTTTATTATTTCTATCTACATGGTAAACTTTAGGAAATACAATGCCAAAATAACAACTACCATACCAGTGTGCTGGCAACCTATAATAAGCATTCTTACCACACACATAATATATTCCAGGAAATACAGGGTCGGTTTCACCTTTTAATCCCCATCCACCAGTTATTAGGAAAGTATGTTCACACTCACTAGTACCAATGAAATAATTATTATAGTCAGTTTTTAGTCTAAGTAAGCAAAGTTTCCCTTTATGATACCAATCCAGAGACATTGCAGTGTAAGTTTCGCCTTTCTTATAATTTCCCTCTCTAAAAGCCCATGGTGGTACATGTGACTTCTGTTCAGCAGCTTTCCTTTGAAAATCCTGTCTTCTATCTTCAACCATGTTAATGAATTCTTTCTCTTCCGCCCGACAAACTACAAGTCAGATTATTTCTATGAGCATATACTGTATCTATTGTCTGTGTAATATGGAAAAATTCTCCCATGTATCCCGCATTTCTGTTTCTATACACCTTATTCATATCTTTTCTAATAGGAATTTCTGAAAACACTAATTCTATATTTGAATAATAGTACTCCAACTTCCCCGTCACATAAAAAAGATTCGTTAGAACACTACATGAAACACCATATGTTAAAGGAAGGTGATGATATGTCACCCCCCCTGAGACAGATGAAGGTAATTGCATGCACACATAACAATCTCTCACGTCCATTATATCCACGTATTCATACAACAATTTGGTAAAGACATTTAGCGAGAAATCACTAATTGATTTATCATGATGATAAATGCTATCATCAACCTGATCATTGTTAGTTTTAGGGGTTTCTTTAGTAACGGGATCCATTCTTTCACTAATCACATTATTAGTATTATTCTCTATATTAGTCACCATTAGAACAGGTACAAAGCCAGTTAATATTAACCATATTAACACTAATAGCAAAACACTACATAAGCAAGCTTTAATACATTTACGTTTAAAACTAGGTTCTTGATTTTCAATCACTATATCTTCTGCCATTTTGTATACTATAAAAAAAAAAGAAAACCTAAAACTTTCTAAAAATCTTTTGACAAACTTGTCCAAAAAACCACCGGAAAGATAGCGTATCCAACACTTCAAGAAGAAAGCTTCTTCTTTAACCCCCTCTTTTTCTTTCTTTGTTTTTGTTTTTTAAGAGTCTTCTTCAGATTATCTGGAACTTCCCAAATATTTTCACTGAATGTTGTTGCACCTTAATTTTTCACTGTTCTCTTTTAAGGCGGTCTTAGTTTGCTTTCATTAAAATGCTTAGTACCAGTACCAGTTTCTCTTTCTATTTGATCTGTGCTTTCAATTTCTTCCAAAATTACATATGTCCATTCAGGAGCTCTGTATTTCCTGCTTGGGACTCTTATTCTCCTTGTTCTTCGTACTGATTCTTCCTCTGATTCTTCTTGTTCAGTTTGACTTGATACTTCATTTATTTGTTCTGGCCTACTCTTTTCAAGAGTGTATTTCAGCCTTTTTACTCCACTTGGCCAATTATCACCCTTTTTCGCTCTCTTTGCTTCAACCACTTCTTCACCCTTTCTTTCGGGTTCACAGGCTCTTTTATTTAGTCCCTTTCTTTGCTGAACTTGCTCTTGATCTTCTCTATCTTCCTTTTCTACTTGCTCAACAGCAGCAGTCCCAGTAGCTGGTGCCCACTCTACTTGACTTGTGCTAGGAAGTTCATCATCATTTTGCTTGTCTGAATCTCTCACTCTAGATTCTTTAGCTTCACAACCTTCAGCTTCTGGTTTCTTGTTTTTATTCGCCAGTTGCTGCTCACCTTCTCGTTCAAGTGGACTTGGGACTCTTCTGGTATGACTCACATGGATCCAGTTTGGCAATCCACCATACTTTACTGCTGTTGTTGTCACCAAAATAATCTGATAAGGTCTGTGCCACCTGGGTTCTAAACACAAATTCCTCACATGTTTCTTGACAAGAACCCACTCTCCTGGACTCAGATCATGTGCTTGTGTTGTGGTTGCACTTTTTCCAACCTGATGAGACACAGAACGCACTAGATCAGCCAATCCTTTGCAATAATCAAGCACTAGATCATCAGAAATATTCATCAGTTTGTTTGCTGGTACAATCGCTTGTCTCATTGCTCTTCCCATCAGCACTTCATGAGGACTTAATCCAGTCTTTTTATCTGGGATGCTTCTAAGACTCATCAATACCAGAGGTAAAGCGTTAGGCCATTTCAGAGTTGTGGATGCACATACTTTTCCCAATGTAGATTTTATAGTGCCATTAATTTGCTCAACCACTCCAGATGCTTCTGGTCGGTAGGCACAATGCAGCTTCTGTTCAATCTGTAGTGCTGCACAGATCATCCAAATTATCTCATTATTAAAATGAGATCCCTATCTGTCTCAAAAGTGACTGGAAAACCAAACCTAGGAATTAATTCTCTTAGTGGCAGCTTCGCAACAGTCAAACTATCATTTCTTCTTGTTGGATAAGCTTCTACCCAACGAGAAAACAAGCAAACAACAACCAACACATATTTAAGTCCGTTACATGGGGGAAGTTCGATGAAATTAAGCTGGAGCCTTGTAAATGGTCCTGCTGCCTTTCCTATTCGTCCCCAACTCACAACTGTCTTTCTGCCTGTATTTTGCTGCTGATAGGTAACATACCTCTGGCATAAACTCTCTGCAATGACCCTGCATTTAGGACTATACCATGACTGCTTGAAGAGCCTAATCATTGCATCTCTTCCAACATGTGTAATTCCATGGTATACCCTTGCCATTTGGGAAAGTAAAGAATCTGGCATAACTGGTCTTTCATCTATATACACCCAAACTTCATCTTCTGCTCTCTTTTTGTAGCCTGATTTTTTCCAAATTTCCTTTTCCTCATCACTTGCCTCTTCTTGTAACTGTCTAATCTCATCCCAGGTTTCCCAGGAGGAAAACATTAGGTGGCAATTAGTTTTTTTCTTCTCCACCCCTCTGTTTATCGCAATTGAATTTTGTGCTCAGAAACTCACTTATATGCAGAACATTTTACCACTGCAATTTTCTTTGGCAATTGCAAAGCATCCAATAAATCTTTCACATTTTTGCTATTCCTTATAGGAGAATCCCCTTTGCATCCATAATTGTCGGAAATCATGAACCACCCCAAAACCATATTGACTATCAGTAAATATGGTTACTTTCAAATTTTTGCCAATTTTGCATGCTCTAATCAGAGCTATGAGCTCAGCAATTTGTGCAGAATTTACCCCTTTTATACAGGATGCTTCCAGAACTGCAGCCACTGTACATACTGCATAAGCAGAACTCAATTCGCATTTTTCATTTCTCAGAGAAGATCCATCAACAAACATCACACTATCTGATTCCTCTAACGGGGTATCCTTAATGTCTAGCCTTGGTTTTGTGCACAAATCTGTCACATCCAAACAATCATGTTCTGCTTCATCTCTTACCTCCTCACAAAACGGACTAGGCAACAATGTTGCCGGGTTTATTGTCGTACATCTCACTACTGTCACATTTTCAGCACCAAGTATTACTATTTCATACCTAGTCATCCGAATATAGGTCATGTGCTGCATAAGTGTCCTTGTCAAAAGGATCTCAACTGAATGTGGCACATATACTTTAACTGGATGTCCCATCACAATTGCTTCACTTTGTTCCAAACTCACACAAGTAGCAGCTACTGCTTTTAAACAACCTGGTAATGCTGCAGCCACTGAATCCAAAGTAGCAGAAAAATATGCCACTGGACGTCGTGCCATTCCATGTTTCTGAGTTAAAACTGAAAGTGCACACCCATCTCTTTCACAACAGTACAACGCAAAATCCTTTGTATAGTCTGGCATTCCCAATGCAGGTGCTCGACAAAGACTGTCTCGTAACTCAATAAAAGCATTCATGCTTTCATCATCCAATTCAATCGGATCAGTCACATCTTTGTGTGTCAACCTCTGTAGAGGCTTTGCAATCAGTGAAAAACCACTGATCCACTGTCTGCAATATCCAACCATTCCCAGGAACATTCTCACTTCCTTCTGAGTTTTTGGAGGACTCATTTGTTGAATCACACTGATCCTTTCTGGTGTCACTTTTCTCACTCCCTTCTCTATTTTGTGTCCCAAATATTGGACCTCTTGTTTACAGAACTGTAACTTTGCTGGTGACACTGTGTGTCAGAAGATTCAGTAAGGCAATTGTATCTGTCACACATGCCTCTCGTGTTTTTGATGCCACCAATAGGTCATCAATGTACTGAACCAAAACCGATTTTTCTGGCATAATCCAAGTCTCCAAACATTTTTTTTAAATCTGATTCAAAATCGATGGACTCTCTGTGTACCCTTGAGGAACTCGGCACCATGCCAAAACACGATCTCTGAACCGGAACGCAAATAAACATTGACTATCCGGATGTAAGAGAATCGAGAAAAATGCTTGACACAGATCAATTACTGTATACCATTCTGCATCACAAGGAATCTGATATAGAATCACTGCTGGATTTGGCACTATCGGACAACAGGGTACTACAATCTTATTTATCTTTCATAAATCATGTACTATCCTATATTTTCCGCTTGGCTTTTTAATTCCCATAATAGCTGAATTACAAGGACTGCTTAGTATTTCTTTTAAAATACCTTGCTCAATCATTTGGTCAATAACAGGAATAACTCCCGCTGTTATCTCAGGACTCATTTTGTATTGAGGTGTCTTTGGAAATGTTGCACCAGTTTTCACCGTAACCTGAAAAGGATCCACACCTTTCATCAGGCCAATCTCTTTACCTGAGAAATCCCATACATCAGGGCTTACAGTATCTCTTAATTCTGTAGGCAAATCTTCTTCAGTAAGAAGTGAAAATAGTTCATCCACTTCTGTCCCTTGCTTTGCTAACATCATTTTAAACGCAACATCCTCATCTGGTGTTTGGAAAGCAATACAATCTGTTGCACAATAAATTGTGCAATTCATTTTGCACAGTAAATCTCTCCCTAACAGTTTTACCGGACTTGTATCACATACCACGAACCGATGTATGTCTCTGAATCTTCCAATATGAACTTCTATTGGCTATGTTATTGGAGTTCTGATATGCTTATTGGAAACTTCTACAACTTGGATAATTTCTCCAGAGAGGGGTAGGTTTGGAATTTCTGCTGCTCTCACAGTAGAATGGGTAGCACCAGTATCCACTAGGAATGTAATATCATTACCTTCCACTTTTCCATCAACAAATGGACCTGACTGATCTACCTCTAGAGTTGCACCAAGCAGGCACTCTTCCACCCCCCCCCCCTCAGGCACCGTCATTGAGATGAGTCTGAATCACTCTCATTGCACTGCAACAAATATTGTGGAACCATTTGTACATTTTGATTCTTACCAATTTGTTCACTCGCGTGAAATCCAGTGTTCGCACTGTGTCTCTGCACCTGAGCATTCATATTATTTGGCATTGGAGCTTGTGGTACCTGTAACTGTGGAGTAACTATCTGCTGCTGTTGTTGCTGTTGTTGACTCACAATCACCTCATTCTGCATCTGTGAATTTAAATTTTGATTCAACCCATTATTTTTCTGAACGGATCTACACTCTTTCTTCCAATGTCCAAATGTTCCGCACGCCTGACAAGGATATTTCCTTTTTATTTCATCCTTGTTCATCTTACCTCTACCTCTACCACCACTCATTACTTGACCACTCTGATTCTGACCTCTCATCTGAAAATCTGTTTGAGAACCACTGTTTCCTTCTTGCTCTTCTGCTACCTTCACTTGTGCCCACATCATTTTCTCTTTTAGCTTCTTATGTCTCAATTCAATATCATCACTACAGTATTTTGCATACCTCAGTATCTCATCAACCCTTTTACTCTGCCAACAAATCAAATGTTGCTGTATCATGTTACTAATTTCTGGTTTTAATCCAAATACAAAACGATACACAAAATGTCCCATATTTTTATCTCCAATATTCTCAAAACCACTGTACTGTTTAAACACCTGTAACAACCTTTCTTAATAAGCATGTACTGACTCCTTTGGTTCTTGGGTTGTTCTGTCGAATTTAACCCAATCTGTTTCTTTCTGAGAAATGTTTCCTTTCAAGTATGTAATCACCTGATGATATTTTCTCATCACCTCATCTGAAGGTGCACCTGTTTTCGGATCTCTAGGATATTCTTCCTTAGGCCAATCAACAGTAATCTTACACTCTGTCCATAAATCTGCTGGAACAACAATCTCAAATAAACCATCCAGATCTTTCAAAAAGACTTTTGAAACCTTCACAAACCTCTCTACTTGTTTGTACCATTCAACTGGTTTTTCCCTCAACCTAGGAAAGTCATGAGTAAAAGACAATGGGCCATATTATCAAGAACGGCGATAACATTATCGCCGCTTTAGCGGCAGGAAACTGCCGCTAAAGCGGCGATAAGGGGCTTGATAATATGCCCTATAGAATTCCAATTGAAGCCCAGGTTCTGGTGTGAAGGACATCAAACCTGGGCTTCTATTGGAATTCTATAGGGCATATTATCAAGCCACTTATCGCCGCTTTAGTGGCAGTTTCCTGCCACTAAAGCGGCGATAATGTTATCGCCGTTCTTGATAATATGGCCCAATATATCCTGTCTTGTCCAAGGTACGTGAACATATCCACCACCCAGAACTTCTCTCATTGGACACACCCTTTCAGCCTGTTCTGTTTCTCTCAGTGGAAATAAAGACGCATTTTTATTGGCATTCATTTCTTCTTTCTTTTTCGCCCATCTACCTTTCCACCATTCTACATCTCCCCATTTTTTCAGAATATTCATTAATTCTTTTATTTGCAATCTTCTACCAGACGCATTCAAAATCTCTAAATCTTTTCAGTAAAATCCAGTCTATACGTTTTCTGTAACACTTTTGACTTCTCTATGTCCACTCCATATTCACAAGCAGCCTCTGTCAACTTTTCATGGAGATTTCTCGCTTTCTAAGTAATATTTTTGCACAGAAATAACAACTCTTCATCTCGATAATTTCCCAATCTGTCTGGACTTATTGTACCAATAATCATTTCTTCCAAATCCACTCTCAGTTTACCCACATCTATACTCTGTGGTTGAGGTTTTCATTTTTCCATTCCCCTTATCCAGTCATCTAATTTATCTGGTGAGGGTCCCATTGAACTACCTGATATTGTAGTGACATTCTGCACTAGTCTTCTCGGATCCATTTGCACACTTCTCTTAGGGGTTTCAGTTAACAACTCACAAACTGGTAAATCAATTAATAAAGTACTTATCTCTGACTGTTCTACCTGATCATCTATCATTACCACTTAATTTCTGTCTCTATTTTTTGGGACTGTCAACGTATGTACATTTGAAATATTCTGTTTATCTCCATATAACGGAACTACAGGTCCAATCGTTACTGGCACTGTTAATGCTTCTGCATTCAGATTCAAATGATTAATTTTCTGAGCCAACTCCTCTCTTGCCCTATTCAACATATCCATTTCACTCTCTTGTACTGCTCTAGTCACTACTGGAACTTGTGAAATCTGCGGAATTAGTGGGGTTCCCATTAAAGGTGCATTTGGGACTGTCTCACTTGTGTTCTCTTGATAAGGTGGAGGTTTTTTAGTCAAAATGTCATCTGATACCTCATCATCAGAATCACTTAGGACAAAATCTATCCTTGATGACTCCACATTTTTCTTTTTCTCTTTACATTTGCCTCCGTTTGCTTCTTCAGCAACTAAAACTGGATACAGGCCCTCTGTCACAACCGCTCTCCTCCATCTTTTCATTCTTTCTCCCGACTTTCAAAAGGATATCTAGTCATAATATTTCTGTATCTTCTTCTGCCCCTATACTTCTCTCGCTCATATGCCTCATATTCCCATTCCTCAAGCGCTTCATACTGAGTAGGTCTAGGTCTAGGTTCTAGAGAATTCATTCGTTCTCTCAGATTTTGTAGAATCCTTACATTAAATGTACCATGCTCTGGAAAGGCTAAAACACCATCATCTTCCGTGTATTTCACCCAATTCTCTAACCAAATACACATATGATAACCACATTCCAACATCATAAAAGAAGCAGCTGTTCCCGGAGGTAGAATAAGAATTCCGTCTCTTGTAACTATTGGTTTGTCCTTTTTGAAGAAACTCTTTATCTTATTAACCAACTTCATTTTTCCCAAGACTTCTCGCTAAAATATAATTCAGTAAATAAACAACAAACTCTTTGTACTTTCACTTATTCTATTTGCTAACAACCGTCCAATACCAGCGCGACTCACACTAACAAACCAATCAGAACACTCCTACATAATCAGTACCTTAACCAATACTAGCGCGGCTCACAGTGAACGTCCAATCACAGCACTTTGAACGCCAGCGGCCTGACCAATGCCAGCGCGGCTTTTCGTGAAGTCAGTATTACTCCTTTCTACTGACCATCCATTTACAAAAATAATACGGCAATGTTTTTACTATACTTTTTCAATAAAACTTGTTAGGAAACAAACATAAAACAATGCTACTTTGTCTGTTCCAATATATAAAGAGATAGTCTTCACTTCAAAAAGAAATATTCTCCCACTTCAAGTAAAATAACAACCAGCGCTATTCTACACCCAAACAAGCTACAGGAGGACTTGGTACTCCTCTAGGGATACTAGCCAAAGTTTCGGAAGAGGACTTTCACGTGAAAAGAGGTCTTGGTACTCCTTTGGGGATGTAAGGCCAGAGTTTCGGAAGTGGACCCTTCGCTATTTCACACAAAATCTACTCTCAAACGAAATAGTCCCTAATATAACACCAACAGCCCCTCGCCTTTTGAGTATTACGACAACAGACAAAGTACTTCTGCAGTGTGATACCTTATCCACACTATTCTTCTGCCTCTTCAGGCTAATACATTATCATCCCGGGATCTTAGGTAACTCCGTACCCATACTTCAAGACAACATAGAACAAAACACTAACTTCTCATGTTAAGAAAACAAGTAATTATAATCAATAATTATTACCAAACTAATCAATAATAAACCGTCCTCTGCTACTAAAAACTGATCCAGCGCCAATCAGGGATCGATAACTGATAATACACAATCACTGACCCATACTCATACACCCAACATAAATCCCTGATAGCACTGTTTCGAGTTTAATCGTTAAACCAGTTGTTCACTATCTATAGGCTCATCCTAACACACCTTTGATACATAATTGAACCTGCAATCAAATTCTCTTTCCTCTGGTCAATGGACCATTAGTTGAAGAGTTGATGATAACTAATTATTGATCTATACTACTGAATAAAGCACAACTCAATATAAGGTTAATAATATTTATCGCAAATAATGTGAAAGTAAATGCTCATCATGTACAGTTTTACAAAGCAAACAAAGAATAAATCACAGAGAGAGAACATTTATCAAAGCAAAAAGATATCAAACTCATATCACAATGATTAGAATGCAATAAAGGAGTGGATAGATGAAGAGACATAAGTTTCAGAGACAAATATACTTTTCCAAATAATTATGCAAGTTACAGATTTTAGCTGTACGAACCTAAGTATTTTAGTGGAAAATCTACCCCCTGGCCACGAGAATAGATGGGGTTCCCCAGGAAAGATTCAGGGAACAAAGAATAGGACAGGAACAGGAAAACAGGTAGGCCTCTATCTGCATACAGCAAACCGACGGACAACGATGAACTCCCCTCTCCAGCTTCTTCAGAGGCACGCCCAAGAGTTCTCGAACTGTTCAGCAAACTCGCCTACCAATGACACCTCCGAGACACCCCAGTTACACTTCTAAAAACCTACATGTCCATCCCACCATAGTAGCAACATTTTTAGAATCTCAGTCTCTCATTGGTCAGTTTATGGGGTGTTCTATCACACCACCATTGTCACGTCCATGGTTTCACAGCATTCATTGTTCAAACTTTTCATCAATACGTAATCCACCTTCACAAATACAGCTTCCTTCCATTTGCAACATGTTACGAAAAACTCTATATTTTATTGTTTGCCTTCAGCAGCTTCCACGGAAGAAGTTTGTTCTCTTGTTAATGATCTCATGGCCAACCTTCCGTTACTTGGCAGACAATGAATCACGAAGGTCATTGACAGTGCCTTCTTCATCTCTCTCTCATAGCTCGAATGTTCAGCTTTTATTTAATTCTTCTGCTATTAACCCTTGACTCGTCATGCAACTGATGTAAGCCCATGCAAGCTTCACTACGATGAATAAAACACAGACATCATTAATTTCCTGAAAAATAATTTTCACTGTTTACCACCCACCATTTGCACCATCCCGCATTATTTATCTATTAAAGTATTAACGCACAGAAAGCAGCATTATTATTATTTTTGTTTTTCAAACCGAACGTGAATGCGGCCTAGTTTTTCATGCATTAGTCCACGCATTAGTGCACGCATGCGCACAAGCATTTCCCCATGTTTTTTGTGTGTGTTTTTGCATGTTAGTTTCACCGCACACCATTAGTAAATGTTCTCGAGGAATTAATCCGAGCAGGTTTTATTTTCTCAAACCCCTGCTCCATCAATGTCCACCTGAAAAATTCAAAAGAATAAACTGGCTTATTCAGGGCCCTACACATATTTAGTCATTGAATTCAGCATAAAGAATTTCACATTTAAACTCTCAGAATGGGCTCCATAAAATATCAGGGAGTTGTGACTTTAAGAAGAGGCTGTTGCCCTTGATCTAGAGTTATGGATGAAGAGGTGCTTAAAAGACCAGGTCTAGCTCAGGACTGAACCCCGTAGAACAGCCTAGCAACTGACCAGATCTACAGAATTGCTTTGCTCCCTTGTTTGGGCTATTTAACATAGAGTGACTTGGCCCTTCAACAGCTTGTAAATGGGATTTATCATCACCCACTCGATTACATGACAAAAATAATAGCTGGGGTGTAATGTCTAATCCAACTGTGGATACAATGGTCCCTGAGGGGGTAGATGGATTCTGCTTCCTGCCATGGAACATTGCTGGCATTCATCATAAACTCTCAAACAAAGACTGGCTGTTGACAGTTAAAAACTTTGATGTAATATGCTGTCAGGAGATCTGGGCAACTGATAATTTTTATTTAGACAGCTTTCGCTCATTTTGCTCCTCAGCTACGCTATCACCATCAGGCAGATCAAAGGGGGGCCTTGCTTTATTGATTGTGATCAAAAGTCTAAACATCAAAGTCAAAGTACTAATTTATACTTCCTGTTTCCAAATTTTGTAATTCTCTTTACCAGGATTCCTTGAAATATTGTTAATTAATTTTTACTTTAATTTCTGTACATCAATATAATAAAAAATGTAGTAGCCGCTGTCTCAGATCATCTTCGGAGAAATCAAGGCCATGTAGCTATAATCTGGGCTGGCGTATTTGATATCAAGAGATGCCCCCACAGTGGCAACCGTGCATGTGGAGAATCAGAATGGCAAGGGGATGGCACATCACATTTTATACATGCACCATACTGGGAGGCCCTGAACCAAAATATTATCAAACACAATTGATTTTTTTCCTCAGATTTCCTCAAAGAGGGTGCTGCTCACCTCCCGACATTTATAGGTAATAGCAGGGGTAGTATAATTGATTTTATCTTATTATCCCCAGATTTTGTACCTTTGTTTTAGATTCCCATGTTTTCCAATCTTGTGTCAGTGATCATAACCCCTTGCTATTTAGCCTTGAATATCACCCATGCAGGAATAAAAAGACTTCAGGGAGCACTAATCTTAGTTATTGCTCTAACAAGGGAAAATGCATTAAATGGGATAAAATAGATCCCATGACATTTTTTACTGATTTACTAACTGAAAATCAAGATAAGAGCAATTGTTGCCTTTTAGAAGAGGCTGAACCACATTGACACCAAAGAAATCCTGGAAGAACATCCCCATCTATAAATGGTTTAATCCTGCATGTACGGCTGCCCATAGACACCTCAAGTTGGCAACTAAAGCCACATCACACAATATAGTGGACATTAGAATTGCCAGACACTTATTCAGGACAATACTTGAACAGCAAAGGGAGGAAATAAGAAGGATGGCTTGGAAGGACATGGAAATATCTATGCAACTCAGGGATAATAAGGCTTTTTGAGAAGTTGTTATCCGGCCTCACTTAACTGAACAAAATAAACCAAGAATAGAATGTCATATTCCCACAGAAAAGTGGGTATTTTACTTAGATATTTGTTCAAGAAAATATCCTTCCACCCCATGTTGACCCCTTAGATACTCCAAATTTTAATTTGCACCGTGCAATTAATGTAAGTAATACAATCGATATCAATCATGTGTCTAAAGCTATTTTAAGATGGCTCACAGGCAAATCAGCAGGCCCCAATGGTGTCCCTGTTGATACCTTCAGACAGAATCCTACGTTTTAGGCACCATTATTAACTAATGTGCTTTAAGCAGTAATCAAGGGTGATCTAACAAAATCATGGAGGGAATCTATACTAGTCCCAATTTTTCAAAAAGGGGGACAGGAATTACCAGACCTACTATCGGCCCATACCACTTTTGGACTCTACCACTAAACTGTTAGGGAGAGTAATCCTCCAAAAATTAGGGGAGTGAACAGAAGAAAATAACTACTATCCCTACATTTATCGCTAATAATTGGGTAATATGTCAAAGCCAGAAGAGGTTCCTTACACATGGGTTTTATGAACCTCTCCTGTGCCTTCGACTTTGTGAATAGGGGGAAGCTATGGAACTTGATGGGCGAGATGGGTATTGAAAATGCCTTGTTAGACTTATTCAAATGACTGCACTGGGGGACAGTTGCAAAAGTACGATATAGTCAGGATGGCGAATGTACCACGTTTATTAGGTCTAATTGAGGTGTCAAGCAGGGTTGTATTATAGAACCCTTTTTGTTTTTATTGTATTTTAATGGCCTGAATTCTGTGCTTCTGCAAAAAGGGAAGAATCTTCCCAAGGTCTGGAGTCACCCTGTCCCTGAATTACTTTATGTGCATGACTCTGTTTTCATTGCTCTCACTGCAAATGGTGTTCAGGTTTTACTTGATTCTTTTAATGATTTAACGAGCAATCTCAATTTAAAGTGAACCACTAGAAATCATACAATATGACTAGTGGCCCCAAAAATACATGATCAAGAAATTATGCAATAGGTGGGACTGCAATAGCTAAGGTTATCACTATTTGGGCATCATATTTGATGCCAATTTGAAATGGGAGAAGCTACTAACCCAGAGAGCACAAGAAGTTTCAGGGGCTGTTGAAGCAATTTTCAAGTTTGCAAATAAATTTGGCCATGAGCCTATTAAAGAAATGATCCAACTGTACAAAATTAAATGTCTTTCTGTTGCTACTTACGGGTGGGAGTCTGAGGCTACACAAAATCAGGGAACTTGCAAATCTTAGAAAACACATTTTTATGCAGGTTGATGTCAATTCCCAAGAATAATTGAGAGTCACATTGTGCATTCAGAATTAGATGTATCATACCTTAAAACATTGTGAGAATTGCACTCTTACTCCTTAGGCTAAAGACCAGACACACCCTCAAGACCAAATTTTCACACTTGCTATTCGAAGACTGAACTAAACAGGACAACACAGACTCCATGTTTAACCTATGTCAAGCAAGTCTTCCTTGAACTGGGAATTTCATATCTCTTTTATTCTCCTGACAAAATGTACAATAACTTCAAGATTTAAGTTCCAAATTTATTTTATAGATATAAATGCAATCTCAGGGCATCTTGTGCACAAGCAATGAATACTGTTTTAAGATACTCAGTGATTTTGACCACATTAGGGGTGGAACCATACTTAACGTGGATAGCCAATCCCGAATATATATTTTTATCTTAGTCATTTTAGACTATGCGCAGTGCACTTCTTGGTAGCCTTTTGACAGCAGTGTTCCTGGTTTTCCTCCCTACCATGTAGTCCCTGTGACAATACATCACAACATTTCATGATTTGCTGTAATCTTCACAGTATACTGAGATCACTATGTCTGTGCCCAACTCTACGCGCTAACGGTATCAAGTCCTACAGGTTAGGTTTCCAATTTTTACAGCGCCTAAAGGCACTTTCCACTTGCTATGCAGTCATCAGCTACATCCGATGGGCATTAAGAATCAGGAGAAAGTATGCCACCTAGTATTATATATAACATTGTCGTGTGGTGATTCTCCTGTTTTCTAGCAGAGTGGACTATAATGTTGAGGCCTACTTTTGAATGAAGAGGCAATTGCACAGTTTTGTGGCTGTTTACATTGGAAATTAAGACACTATGGGGCTCCTTACGATGGAGGACGGACCGCCACCGACAGTCCATCGGTGGTGGTCTGCCCAACATCCAGGCCATCGGCCTGATCGCCAGATTACAATATCGGCAGTCGGAGCGTAGAGATTGGAGGGAGAGACCACTGCCTCCGACAGAATCTTAGATCCCGTCGAGGGGGCAGTCAGAATTGCATCTCTACAATGGAGGCGGTGCCTAAACAGGCACCGCCGTAGGGATTAGGAAGTTCCTTTTCAACCATATGGTGCCTGCCACACAGTGCATCATTGTACACAAAGTGCTTTTTAGCATTGTGGCTTGTGCTGCGGCCCTTTTCCTGGGACGCAGCACAAGCCACAGTAGTAAAAAGCACATTCCGACTGCCATGCTGACAGTCTTATCCAAATTGGGTGGGTGGGACAGCCGACTCATTGTCAGATGGTCTCCTGTCCGATGCGATGTCAGTCGGCAGTCTGACCGAGAGCCATCATAATCAGGCCGTATTTCCGCAGAGCAAGCAAATGATTTCCGGTGATGCCTCTCTGTTTTTTCTAGAGAATATTTCAGCTATTATGGTGTAACTTTGTGACTCAAGTGATATACATTTTTCACATAGGATGATATGGCACACTTATGACAACATACACATTGTGTCAGGACTCTCTTTCCTGAGGTGTGAATGCATTATCTCTAACCTCAAAATTGTTGTGGATATTTTTCCATCTGCCTTTTATCCCCACAGTACTGATGAAAATGAAGCAAACTCTAGAGGAAATTATTCATATGGTACTGTGTAGCCCTGACAAGCATGGTTAACTATACAAGTCCCTCTGCTTGTGGCTCTGGTGTTACAGCAACCTTGATGTCAACATGCAGATGGACAGACTTGGGCCTATTATCTTGAATGAAAGTTCACTAGAGAGAATGAGCTGCAAAACCTATGTAGACAAGCAATTCTGGATCAGCTAGCAGGTCAGATACTTCACCTTGAGTCGCTACAAGTCCCATTGAGACCCACAAGTAGAGTAATGTAAGAAGACTGGACTGAGAATCATTAGAGATCTTTAATGTTTTAGTGTTTTTGAAAAATGGGACAGGTGTGTTAAAGGGTCAGAGCTCAGCGGGCAGCTCAGGGCCCATTGGAACCCACATGGAATTCTCTTGGCATGGGTGCGATTGGAGGCAAAACTAGTGCTTCTTTTTGCTATTGCATATCGGCCTGTTGTGCAGGTCATTCCAACTTTGAATTTGTCAAAGGTCTTGAGCATGCTTTAAATAAATCACATTGAATCAAAACACAGTGGACATACAATTTTTGGTTCAGCAATTGGACATTTTAGGCACCATCACCTCAATCAGACAATAACATTGCAGTGGTGGCTGGCAGGGAACAGAGGTGGTGGGTGGGGGGAAGAAAATACTTACCTCTTCCCGGCTTCCGTCTCTCTGCTCCGCTGGAGAGTCCCTGAAAAATGAAGCACACAGGCTCCCCTAAGCCAATCACAATGCTGCAGTGCAGCATTGTGATTGGTCTGAGCTCGGTGGTTCGGCGCTCAGATGGAGACTGGAAGCCTGTGGATGTTCTCCCCCCAGGCTGTGTATTACAGCCCAGTGGAGAACATGTTAAGTGCGCTGGCCCAAGACGGACGGCCAAACCGCCATGCGCTCTTAAGTGCATGAACCACTCCTTCTTACTGTGCCACCAGCCACACCCCGCCCTAACCCACTTTATTTTTCCTGCTCTGAAAGCAGTGGGGCGACGCTCCTCAGCCTTGGTGGAGGAGCCGAGCCTGAACATTTTACATCTTTTAGCACAGATAAATACTTTTTATTGCCAACCCGTTTGCTTGATGCTGGGCCTGTCATTAAAAAATCCTTTTATTTTTACATTGCTCCATTCCTTTCCTTTCCTTGTTAAGTGCAGTGATATACTAAGATACAACACCTTCACATCAGACTAGGTTTGTATTCTCTGGCTGCCAGTTCCCAACAGCTCTCTGGTGTGATGTGGGCAATTGCTGGTCTAAAGTGGGAGCAGTAGGGGAGCTGGAGTTCCCACTCATCTAAATAATTGGGTGAAAAAAAATTATCCATTCACCCAAAGCTCTCTCTAAACCTCTTATGTATATGAACAGACTGAGTGAGCAACATATTTAAACCATATTTTCTTTAGAATCGCGACTGAGAAGCTAAAAATTCTATCTTCAAGGAAGGAAAACGATGGTAGGTACTTAAGGCATGTCCACAATCCTTTCTCTAGTGAATTTTGCCATATTTGAAAAATCTGCAGTAATAAGTGTAAGGGAATTCAAGCACATTGGGAATTCTATGGCTGAAATACATTTCGGATGGGTACTCCTTATTTGGTGAATTCAGAAAAATGTGAAAAACTGTGCAAATTGCGGGTAAATACCTGTGATGCCTACAGTCAGTACTTTTTGTCTAAATTGAACTCATAACAACAAGAGTTAATTGTGTTTAAGAATTTCTGTGTGAACTCCCTCTGCCACATACCCATAATACCCTTACAACACCAATAACATCTCCACCCCCCAAATACTAACCCAAAACAATATATAGTCACACAGTGTTGTTACCTCCTCCCTCAACCAGCCTCCACTCCCCCCCTCACCCCCCTTTTCCAGGCTACATTCTCTGGCCATCTCTTCTTCTCCTTCCGCCTTGGCTCTCTACCTCTGTGCTATTCTTCTAACAGACCATTATTCAAGCAATACCTGTTGTTATACGTAACAACCTTATTCAGCTATTGCATACTATCAAACACTTATACTGAATTTCACTGGCCAAATTTATGATGTATTGCTCCTATTGATACAATTTGACAATGCATGTTTTTCTAAGAAATAAATAAAAAAGTTTCGAAAAGAAAACAAATCACTGTGTGCAGGAGTGTGGGGACCGTGAGTCACAGTGAACATTGGAAAATTACAAAGTCCATCTCTATCATATGCTTTACAGAATAATGAAGAAAGCTGGCCTAACATGGCCGTTCGCGGTTTCTGCATGTACAACAGTGTGACCCATCTCGGCTCCACATGTTCTAACCTTTTCCTAAATCATTCTTTGGAAATGAGTTGTATTATGTGAGGCTTTCTATATAGCCTTTACATTAGAAACCAAGTAATGAGCTCAGTGCACCTGACTCATGGGAACATGTGTATTTTGTTGACCATAAGCATTTGCCACATTGCATACAACTTTACTTTTGAAACTAAATGATATCATATGCAAAGCTGATTTTGTCAGAATATATATGTATGAACAGGAAAAGAGTAAAAATTATTAATTTTACCCGGATCTAAAGGGTCCATTTAATTGTAAATGAAATGTACGCTTTAGATTCAGGTTCCTCTGCAATTGTGTCTCCAGACAAATAAAGACATTTTTAATCCTAGTTAACTTCTTTCCAACTCTGTTGGTTTAATATTCATTTGGCTTCATATTTGCAGCGCCCACAGACCCTGTCTTGTACTTTGATTTAATTTTGATGACATGTCAACAGCAGCAGGCATCTCACAGCACGTTCCTTCCTGTCCCACTGACTCAACCTCTGAACTAAAATGGATTTGTATTGATTTTACAATGGAGCGTATTGTTTATCTAGGAAATCCTATTTTTCAAGAAATAGTAGTCCTTCTTCAGCTGTAATCCCTTCTGCAAAGACATATTTCTAAAACCTGTTTGAAAAGATAACTTAAGAATGCAAAAAAAAAAAAAAAACACAGGGGCATATTAGCAAGAACCTCGTTAAAATTATCGCCGTTTTAGCGGCAGGAAACTGCCGCTAAAACGGCGATAATGGGCTTGCCCAGGTTAGATGTCCTGCACATCTAACCTGGGCTTCTATTGGAATTCCATAACGCATATTACCAAGCCCATTATCGCCGTTTTAGCGGCAGTTTCCTGCCGCTAAAACGGCGATAATTTTAACGAGGTTCTTGCTAATATGCCCCACAGTCCTTCCCTCAGATTACAAAGAATTAATGACACCGCATTTTAAGTGAGATATAACTAGGCACATTGGGGCAATAGAGAAAGCATTTACACTGCTAACTCCCATTTACCAAAATAGCCTGCACTCGTAAATTGATTTACTTATGCACAATCGCAACCATGGGCCTTATGCTCTAAGGGGCATATGTATCAAGCCTTATTCCCGTTCGCAAACGGGCCGATTCTCAGAATCGGCCCGTTTGCGAACGGGAAAAAGCCTTTTGGGATGTATCATCCCAAAAGACCATCGCAAAATAGGGAATCTCAAAATTTGCGATTCCCTATTTTGCAAATGCATTTAAGGAATTGCAAATTGCGATTCCTTAAATGCTATTCTGGAAGCACCCGAAATTAGCGATTTGCCCTTAAGGAATCGCAAATTACCACCAATTCCAAGTTGGTGATAATTTGCGATTTCCAAGAAAAATGCACTTTTTAGCATTTTTCAAAATGCCACGTGGCACACATACATGCCCTTAGGGCATGTATGTGTGCCACATGTGCACACATGCATATTTCAGGGGTGCAACAGGGTATCCTTTTGACACCCTTGCACCCTTGAAATTGCATTCGCAATTTGCGAGTACCTAATGGGAAGGTATTCATGTGCACACATGCATATTTCAGGGGTGCAATAGGGTGTCCTTTTGACACCCTTGCACCCTTGAAATTGCATTCGCAATTTGCGAGTACTTAATGGGAAGGTATTCCTTAATTGCGAATCGCAATTTGCGAGTCGCAATTAAGGAATATGTAGGAATCGCAATTATTATTGTGAAACCTACATACATTTCATTTTGCGAGTCCTTAATAGCGATTCGCTAAACTTCGCTATTAAGGACTCGCAAAATGGTTTTTTGATACATATGCCCCTAACAGTTTTAGCATTCGCAATCCCTCTGATTCGCTAAATCTGAGAGTTTGCGAATTCTAAAACCCTTTTACAATATACCAAGCCCATTTAATGATTTAAAAAAGGTTTTCGGTATGGGTAAATGGGTTTTGGAAACCATCACGAATTAGCATTTTGTAAGGGACGTTTAAGGGCGTCCCTTTCAAAATGATTCCTTATGGAATTAATGTTTTGCTACTGAAAATTAATATTTTACCACCATGGTAAATGAGTTGGTAACCCAGTCCCAAATGCGAAGGGGAATCAAGGAACGTCCTCCCCTTTGTAAATATCTAAAAAAATATTTTTTTAGGTGCAGACAGTAGTCAATGGGATATGTGGACAGAAGTTCTGTTCTTGTGGATCATGATTTCTGTTTATCAGGCATCTGTATTGAAGAAAACAACTTTGTGAATAGGGACCGCAATTGCTATTTACCAGCATTCATGGTTTTGGGAACATAGGGGCTGATTACAATGGCGATTGGACTTACGTCTGCCCACCACCGTATCAGAAACGGGACCGCCCGACATGCTGTTGGCGGTCCCCTAGGAGGAATTACAATGCGACCGCCACCACGGCGGTTGCAATGCCTATGTTTTGCATTGTGGTGGGTGCTGCTGGCTGCAGCACATGCCACAATGCAAAATAGGGACACCTGACATATCCCTGCACTACGTGGCAGGCACCATGCGGTGCCTGCCACATGGTGCAGGGATATGTAGGGGGGCACTATAGGGGGGAAGGGGAGCCTGCCATGGGCCCCAAACTCCCTTTCCACCTGCCTTTACATGGCGGATTACCCGCCATGAAAAAGGCAGGTGGAAAGGGACATCATAAACCCTTTGGCTGTGCCTGGTAGGCACCGCCACCATTGTAGGGATATGACTCCCCTCCCCCGTCAGAACCATGGCGGTCGGTCTTTCTGACGCCAACAAAATGCACGCCATTGTAATATGGCGGGCGTCAAACCTGCTTACGATGGAGGTGAGACCACCACGACAGGCTGTCTGTGGCAGTCTCACCACTATCGTAATCAGGCCCTAACTGTTTGTGAATTTCAGATCTGTTAGAGGATCCACTCATGTTGCACTTTTACTTAGGGGCTTAATATAAGTTTCTGTTGGGACCGGTAATGGGAGGAACTGGTCATATTAAAATTAAGGGCCAGATGTACTAAGAATGGCTTTAAAAAAGTGATGGCAAAGTGGCCATTGACCCACCTATGTACTAACAGGACGTTATACAAAATCACCTGAGTGTCACGATTCCATCTACTTTATTACCCATCATCAGGTAGGTCACAAGTTGCGATTCACTCTGATTGGATACCATTACATGGATCGTGGCCTACTGGGTTCAGCTCACAACTGTGCCTATTAACACATTTATTTAAACCAGAATATAGAAGGAAAACCCCCAATGGACAGCAAACCCAATCAAAAAGCTCTCAGTTGCAGAGCCCCTTCCAGACTCTACAATTAAATAAAACAAGCATTGGCATAGCCAATAGGTCTCACTTTTGGGACCTTATAAGTATTTAGTTATGCAACTGTTGCTTGGCTAAACACTTATAAGGTCCCAAAAGCGAGACCTATTGGCTATGCCAATGCTTGTTAATACTGGCGCACGGCCGTAAAAGTAACGCGGCCGTGAGAACATCAATGCGGCCGCGAAAGTGAAAGTGATCGCGATCGCGATCAAGCGCGGCGAGCGATGCGCTTAATGAGCATGACGAGGAAAGCCATATGGCGCCTCTGCTCGTAAGCGCGCGCCCGCGCACATGCACTGTAGCTCTAGGCTGGCCATGGTAGCATTTTTTGAGCCCTCACTAAAAGTCTCGCCAGACCAGCGCATGCGCTGGGTCAGTCGAGACCTAAAAAATGAACAAATTAAAGGCTTAAAATAATTTTTTCCAAATTGAAGAATAAAAATGTTTTATTTACAAAGAAAATGCAAGTATCAATTATAAATCCCAGCTGCTAGCTAACGTGTTTTGCAGCAAATCTTTTCAGCATGTCACTTCAACAGGGCTTAACTGGGGAAGTAATAAGTGTTATGTAGATCCACTTTTAAATTATGAAAAATCACTACCATCAGTGAGATAATTGTGTGGGCAGGCGAAGTAAGATTGAGGTCTCAATGCGGTCAAAAACAGAGAAACAACTCAGAGGACCCACAAGCGGCTATCATGCCATGACACCTTGTTGCACAAAACTTGAGACGAACAACGTACGTGTCCCACTGCATAAATCTTTTTTTGAGTGACGACACAATAACAATACTGTTTACAGCGATTTTCAATAAGTTGGGGGTCAGTCTACATAACGTTCATTACTTACAATAGTAAAATACATTTTATAATCTAATTAAGCCATGATGAGGTGACGTGCTGAGCACATTTTCAGGGAATACCTTGCCTAGCAGTTGAAGTTCAAAATTGTTACTTAGATTTTCTTTGCAAAAAAAACTTTTTTATATTCTTCGATTTGCAAAAATAATTATTTTAATTTCCAATTTGTCCACTTTTAAATCATTTTTTTATGCAGCCCGTTTCCCCTAAAGGAAATCCGCCTGCCTTTAAAAAAATACTTTTTAGGAAAAGTTTGTTTTAGAGTTGGCAAACAAACCTTTGTTTACATTCACAAAACGGAAGAGATCCCTTGCGAATGCGTTTCCACCTTCTTTGAGGAGTTGGTAATCTATCAATGCATTTTGGCCGAAATTGTGGTTGCAAACCGTTGATGCATAGCATACCGAACTGAAATTTTAAAGGGATGCCCTAAATATGGTACTTTTGAATTGCAATTCACTATGCATTTCTAAACCCATTTTGCACTTACCAAACCTCAAAATGGGTTAGAACATACTAAAAAGGAATTTAGCAGTAACAAACCCTGTGATTTGGTGAATTACAAGGTGACAGCAAAATGGCTATGTGCATTTCTAGTTGACTCTGGCTGCAACAACACTGAAATCTCATTGTGAAACTCCATGTGGCAATGAGAAATTACCAGTGGAACTGGGTGCAGTATTCCTGAGTTCCTGGGTAAATACTAATTTCTCGGAGAGACCTCAAGATCCCACTCTAATTTCCTCTATAATTCTGTACCTCTCAAAGTTATCAGTATCCTTGAGTCTGTATCTTTGGGGTGGAATAACCAGGTGGGATATTAGACCACTCTGAAACAGATCAATGGAACAAATCTCAAGAGGAACATCGATATTGGCAATGCACTCTGTTTGTTTACTTTTACCTTTCACTATGATCACACCCCAAAGCAAGAAGGGCTAGTGAATGCTGGTGCTTTGTTTATTAGTTGAATAATTATGATACAGAATTAATTACATTTTCAAAACTACTTAAAGATTGCAAATGTGAGGAGATTGGTGGGACTGACTAATCTAGCCATTGGTAACTTACAGTTCAACATATCATTTGTTGCTGGCCATTGGTAAAAACAAATAGCACTCAACTCAGGGGCAAATGTCAATTTTGAAAGAACTTTTACTGGCCCCAATTTCAGTCATGTTTGGGCCTTCAACTGGACGCAAGTTTCTTGCCACCTATATTTCCTTTTCCCCTAGATTGATAGGATTCTCCCAGCCAGAACCAAGGCTTCTTCTCACCTCACCTTGTAACTCCTGCCTTTAATGGACTAATGTTGCTCGAGTTGTGTACCTGTTCTTTGTGTGAACTATGCATATCTTGCTGATCCTTCTGCCATACTTGCTCCTCTTGTCAGTCGGAATTGACTTGTAATGCCTTCTGCTACAACTGCACGTTGAGAGAGAATGTCCAGCAATAATGCTGTATTTTTGCTAAACCAGTGTTCATCACACATGCTATGCAGCATAAAAAAAGAGGCCAGTCAACAATTTGCCTCTTGAGACCTTGGGACTTATTGTGAGTTTGGCAGGCTGTACTCTGTTCTGCCAGATCGGCAGAGAGATGTCCTCTGCTGCTATGGTAAACTACGTAGTAACAAACTACAGGAGGTTACCCATAAACCCGATAGAGACCAGGGTAAATATTGTATAGCATAAGACAGTGTCTCAAGGGGTATTGTTTGATAGAAAATTTATAAAAGAGCACAATAAATTGCCAAGAACAAGGGAAGGGGAGCAGGGAGACAAAAGACCAGAAAACAAAAAGATTAAGGAATTGCTTTTCATATATATTTAGTTATACGGTCAAAGATAAATAAACAACCATAAATGCACTGTGTTACATTAAATGTCATGTAACCTGTGATATACTGTGCACAAGTGCTCGTGAGAAAGTGAACAGCGCAGGTGACACGTGAAGGAATATATACAGCGGGAAGAAGGCCGCAAAAAAAGGTTTTATATGCAGTGTACTCTTAGTGGTGCCCGTACATTCGGTACAATATGAACAAATGTATTCTTCTGGGCAATCACGAGGGAGGCGCCGTGAATTACGCTGTGGGGGTCAACGGCGTTTCGGCCATTATACAATGTTAGGCCATCATCAGGACCAGGTTACAATTTTAGGTTACAGTGTAAATTGGTGTACTTGCAAGTCACGATGGGTATCGGGTAAATGAGGTGAGGCACGGTTCAGGCTTCCATTTAGAGTTGATGGCAGGAACATTAATCAGGCCCGGAGAAGGGTTCCAGGATGGTGGGAGTGAAATATGTAACCGGCGCATGTCCAGTGGATTATCACAGCCTCGGGGAGGGCTGCACGGGAACTTAATGGGGTAATGCATCCATTGTGTTAAGGGTGATTGCACCAGCAGCCGGGTTCAGTCTGCTGTGGACGTGAAAAGGAGGAATTTCAGTGTGGCTCCGGAGCTCTGGTAAACTACAGCCTGACATATTTAGAGATCTTTGTGTGCCTGCCAGTGATCTCTGTGCCTTTAAAGGACTCTCGACCATGGCAGCTCCTCTGATGGCTATGAAGCTTTGCTATGCGTACAACATGTTCAATGCACCATCACAGCAATGTTTTTTGTTTTTTAAAAACGAACTCCCAAAGTTGGTCAAGCGATTTCATAAAGGTATCAACTCTTAGAGTAAAAAACAATTTTCAGATGAATGTTTATAGCTACTGCCATTCTAAATATAGTGCTCTATATAAAGTGGAACACGCTCACATATACCACTACCTCCATATTACACAGATTGCAATATCAACTGCTTTGAAATGTGGACCAGGCCCCTGTGAAGGAATGGTAGAGCGTGGGATACAGAAGAGCTGCTTTGACAGTGAGATGAGTGCTGCAGCCAAAGATTGATGATGAGATATCAGTGATCTGCCGTAGAGAAGGTAGTGTCAGGGCTGAATTCCTTGAAAACATGTGAGAAAGCACTCTGTTGCTGGTTCAGGGGATGATGCTGATGGGAGGCCAGCTGGCTGATGTGATATTCAAAGATGGTCTGATAGAGGGCTGTAATCGGAGTGAAAAAAGAGGACTGGCAGGCAATAAGCTCAATGTCAACTACAAGTAGGCCTTGGTGAAATAATCTTGCATAATTTCTGCCATTGGCATTACGCTTTTCACACTAAATGCCCATCATATTGTGTACTTTTCTGTTGAGTCGTGGAAATTCTTTTGCATGACCACAGGTACAACATGAATGAACAGAACAGGAACAGTTGCTGTTCTTAGCAGAAAATACATCCTCCCGTCTAGATGCAGTTCAGGCTAAAATACAGCACTAAAGTCTGTGGCCCTTATTTATGAACGGCTTATGCCACCATGGCTTCACTTTTTTGTGATGATGCAGCCGCGTAATCAATGCGCCACACTGCGCCCTATTTACAAAAAAAATCCATAATAAAAAGTGTTGCATCGCTGTTTTCAACCAGCGATACACCTCTTTTCATAAATGAGGCCCTGTGTTTGCAGTTCATGTTATTTCAATTAATTCTGCAAAACTTTACCAACATTTTGTGTAATTATGCAAAAGGAAACCCCTTCTACTGAGCCAGTGGTTGCTGTCGCCAAAGAGTAGGATTTGATAAGATGCTGGTAAAAATGCCTGCAGATGCCTTTGTATGAAACAGCAGAGCTATACAACGCTGGTGAAGGGACAGCAGCAAAGCATGGTACTGGGTGGATCAAAAGGTGAAATGCTACCAAAATGGTCACTGGCAAGATGCGCAAGATGGACAGTAATACAAAATATCTTTTTTTCCTAATACATGGCATATGGACTCAATATCTATCTGGGAAGTGAGCAGACTGTCAAGGGCTAAGAGAAAGGATTCTTTTGGGAAAGAGGAGTTAGTTAAAGTTACCATAAGGTACTAAAAGGTGATAAAGTGGACAAGTTTAGCAAACCAGTGGATTTTGATGGCCACCATAAGCGAAGCATGGAGGGCATATTGATAAAAAAAGACCTGACCTGTTGGTGAGCTACTGCAGAATGGCTAAGAGCACATGGAGAAACTTGAAACTTGACACCTCATAATTTCCACCAAGAAAATAAACTCTCTCATAACAGACATTAATTCAGATGGTAAACTGACTGCAGTTGTTTACAGAGGGTGTAGAGAGAGGAGAAAAGGGATACAACTAATGCAAGTGCAGAAGTAGTAGATGAAAGTGGGGTGTTAGATTCAAATAGTGATGTCAGTTCTAGCACCTGACAAGATGCTGCAATACAGTATTCAGAAAGGAACACTGAATGCAGTAACAACTCCTAAAGTCATGAAAGAAAAGTGTGTATGTACAGCATAGTAACTTCCTCACAAGGGGCCCATTCACAGAACTAATCTGAGATAAAATCGTAAACTTACTACTTTTGGTTTTCACAGAAGGCATTTAGTAGTAGTAAAGTTAGGACTCCTAACTTTACTACTACTAAACTGAGACAAAATCCTAACTTTACGACTTTCGGTCTCAGTTTAGTAGTAGTAAAGTTAGGAGTCCTAACTTTACTACTACTAAATGCCTTCTGTGAATACCAAAAGTAGTAAGTTTAGGATTTTTTCTCAGATTAGTTCTGTGAATCGGCCCCAACAATTTCACAGTGAAGCCAGCTTCAGCAGTAAGTGCTGTGTGTTGAATCCTGCAGATAGTCAGTTGAAAGATGGTCAGCAGGGAATAAGTCTCTTGCCAAAAAGACATCCAACACCCACAGAGGGAAACAAGCAATATACTAGCATAAAGGCAGGGCATGCAGTCACTTTTGTTAGACCTATCATCTTTACGGTGGTCTTCCCCCAACTTTTTGCCTGCCTACCTCCACTTTCTGCAGTATCTTTTTGTTGGCCTTAAGACTCTGAGGGCATATTAGCAAGACCCACGTTAAAATTATCGCCGTTTAGCGGCAGAAACTGCCGCTAAACGGCGATAATGAGCTTGCTAATATGCGTTATAAATTCAATAGAAGCCCAGGTTAGATGTGCAGGACGTCTAACCTGGGCTTCTATTGGAATTCTATAGCGCATATTACCAAGCCCATTATCGCCGTTTTAGCGGCAGTTTCCTGCTGCTAAAACGGCGATAATTTTAACGAGGTTCTTGCTAATATGCCCCTGAGTTCTTTACCACTACTAACCAGTGCTAAAGTGCATGTGCGTCTCCCCTAAAACATGGGGATGTTGGTATAAACCTGATTGGTATATTTAGTTTACTTATACGTCCCTTATAAGCTGGTATACCATATACCCAGGGCCTGTAACCTAAATGCTACTAGTGGACCTGCAGCACCGGTTGTGCCACCCACACAAGTGGACTTTCAAACCCGTCTCAGGCCTGCCATTAGAGGACCTATGTGTGCATTTTACTGCTACTTCGAGTTGGCATTTAAAACCACTTGCCAAGCCTTAAACTCCCCTTTTATTACACATGAATCAGCCCTAAGGTAGGTTCTTGGTAGCCCTAAGTGCAGGGCGCTGTGTACGTAAAAGGTAGGACATGTACTTTTAAGTTTTACATATCCTAGTAGTGACAAACCAATTAATTTGTTTTTCACTAATGTGAGGCTACTTCTCTCATAGGCTAGCATTAGGAATTCCGTAAAACACTTTCAAGCTGTAATTCCTGATTAGAAAGGAGTAGCTAAAACAGGTTTCATATCTTTGGAATGGTGATGATAAATCCTCTTTAGCGGTAAAGTTGGATTTGACATTACTATTTTAGAAATGCCACTTTTAGAAAGTGGACATTTCTCTGCCCTTAACTTTGCTATGTGTGCCCGAAGACTGTCTCCAGTATACTTCTGGGATGGGTGACAGCTACACTTTGTGCTGTCCCTCTAGGCAGCCACAAACACAGGAAGGGTGGGTGTGACAGTAGATTCATCCGCATTCATCTGCATTCTGATAGCCTTCCTTGGCAGGAAGAGAGAGAGGGAGCTCACACTTGCAGCTGTCCTGTCCCCACACAAAGAACTGATTACCCCCCACAGATAACATTTGAGACAAGGCTGGTATGGAAGGGGACTTGTGCACTTCAAGGAGCTGCTTTGAAGTCACCCTCCGCTTCAAAGGCACATTTAAGTATAAGTACTGGTGCTCGGACCCTAGCAAATCAGTACACTACTGGACCTGGGTAGAACTATGCTGGAGTAAAGACTGCTGTGCTGTAAAGATTGACACTTTGCCTTGATTGACTGTTCTGCGGAACTGCTTTTCTGCTTTGCTGAGCTGCCCTGCTGCCTGCTGATCTCTGCCCTGCAAAAGACAAGGACTGTACCCATCTCACATCTGGGTCAGCACCAGAGTGACTCCAAAGGCTTGCTGTCTTGCTTCCTGTTTTCTGAAGTCTCAGGGATACAAAAGACTTTCTACAATCCTGCTGGTGCTGCTGGACTTTGCCATCTGTAAGTCCTACCCTTGCCTGACGTGCCCCCTCCATTCCTGGGCCACAGAAGTGGGTTTTGCAGATGATTTGCTACAAAACTGATGCATCATACCTTTTGCACCGATCAGAACTGATGCATTGCCCTTCGACGCCAATGCAGAGGCTGTTCGACGACATTGGTTCTACAGCCTGCACAGCCTGACATTGATGCATTTCCTGCAGCTCAATAGAGCTCAACAATGATCTAGCGACCCAACTGCGTGAAAAAGATCGATGCATAGTGCCCTCAGTATCGATGCTTTGCTCCATCCAAGGTACTTTTTCAGGGGGACCTGCGTGAGTCTCATAGCCAGCCTGCCCTCCATCATGGTCACCCTGAACTTTGGATTTACCCCAATCCCTCACGACCTCAATTCACCTTTTAGCGCTATTGACTTCAAAGCACTGGTTTTGCATTTATTCTTTAAAACTTCATATCTTGACTTCTACTGATTGGATTTTTGTCATTTTGGTCTTTGTTTACACAGATAAATATTCCCTATTATTCTAAACCTGTGTGAAGTCTTTTGTGGTGTTTTCATTATGTCACTGTGTGAGTGTTGCACAAATACTTTATACATTGCCTCTTACGTTAAGCCTGCCTGCTCTGTGCCAAGCAACCAGAGGGTGTGCATAGGTTAATTTAAAGTGTGTATCCAGCATACCCTGACTAGGATTGTAGTCCCGACTTGAACAGGGGGCATACCTCTGCCAGCTAGAGATCCAATTTCTAACATTGTTGATCAGCGGTGAGGATAGGATTTGTGTTTGGGCAATAACATATAGTAATTCAATATTCACTACAACCCTATACTTAAGACCAATTTAAACCTTTTTCAATTCTCCTTAATTGACATCTTTGATTTATCCAAACTCCTTTTTGCCCTATACTCATTTTCTCTACAATATCTGTGGTCTTAGCTGGCAATATGGAATTCAAGCTGGCCAACCTTGAGGCATACACAGTGGCCCAGCTCAAAGAGTTCTGCCAGGAGAGAAGGGTGTTTCATAAGGGAAGTGGTAAGAAGGCAGAGTTTCACAAAGCCTTACAAGCATGGACATCAGCCCAACCAGAAGAAGAAGTGAATGAGATGGAGGGGTCAGAGTCTGATGAGGAAGGATTGGAGCAGGACCAGGTTGGAGGTCTCGTCTTGCAGCCTTCTGATGTGGGGTAACATCCTCTCAGGACTGTAAGTCCCCAGCAGACCAGGCAGCAGTGTGTTCTCAAGGAACCTATCTCTAGAGTAGCTGGCAGACAGGAGGGAGGTGACAAAACTATAATTGAATTGTGCCAAATTAGACAAAGAGCTGACCTTTGCTAAATTGGAGAATGAGCAGGCTTTTGAGGAGAGAAGGCCGACCATGGAGGAGAGAAAAATGGCCCATGAGCTCAGCATGAGAGACCTGGACATCATAGCCCTGAGAGAGGGATCCAGCAACAGCAATGTTTGCAGCATATCTGCAGTGTCCGCTGGTGAGTCCAGGGACAGGATCCCAAAGTATTTGGTGCCCAGTTATGGTTGGGGATGACATAGACAAATGGTTTGCAGCTTATAAAGTGGCTATGAGTGTGCACAAGGTCCCAGAGCAGTTCTGGGCTGGTATATTGTTGAGGTATATGCTCACAGAGCAGAGGGAAACACTCCGTACACTAGAGGTAGAGGACCAGATATGCTACACTACATTGAAGGCCATCCTAGTCAGCAAGTTTGGACTGACCCGTGAGAGGTATAGGCTCAGATTTAGGGGCAGCCACAAGATCTCATCACAAACATGGGTGGCTTTCCTGATTATGCCAGCAAGGCGCTGAAGGGCTGGGTGAGGGGCAGCAGGTTTTATGACTATTTAGAGCGGTTTCACCAAACTTCTACCACTGTGGAGTTACATCCTGGGTAGAAAGTGGGGGTGATGGAACCTGTAGAACCCAGGGCCCTCCAGGAACGTTAGACTGGGCCCTACAAGGTGATTGAAAAGTAAGGGTGGGCGGAGCTCGCAGAGTTGCACTACGCGGAATTCTGCAGTGTTGCATAAAAATGCTGTGGATTTCTGCTGAGTACCACGAGTGGGCGGAGTTGCTCCACTTCGCTCACCGCACTCATTTTATTACAAAAAAAAGCCCAAACTATTCCTTTCTTATGTACTTAAACTTTCCAGCACCCTTTTATCTTCACCCACATTTTGTTGCTGCTTTTACCTTTTAATTTTCTTTTTTTCTGCCCATCTGTCTTTATTTTCTTCTTTCATTCTCTTCCCCTTGTGTGAATTTCTCTCCATTTACTAAAGACCCCACAATTGCCTTCACACTGCACAATGTCCATCGTGTTCCTCCAAAGTGCACCACTCCCCCTTCCCCTGCATTCACAACATGCCCCCGACCTGCAGGTTGGGAGTGAGGGTTCCAGGTTGGCATGAGGGGTGGGGAGGCACCAGTTTAGTTGGTTGAGTGCTCCAGTGATGAGGAGAGGCAAGACTTCCAATTTGGGGCAGAGGCTGAAGAAAAAGGGGCTGTGGAGGGGGTTCTACTTCTGCATCCAGCTGGAGGTGGCAGAGACAGGGAGGGGAGGGTTGGTGGGGAGGATCGGTGCAGGGGGCGAGCTACAGGCTGGGGATGGAGGAGGGTGGCTCTGGAGTAAAAGGGCAGGACGACAAACTGGGGCTTGGACGGAGGGTGCCAGGGGGATGGAGATGGAGAGAACTCCAGGGACTGGGATGGGGAGCTGGGCTGGGGAGGGAAGAGGCTGGGCTACATGCACAGGGATGGGCTGGGCTTGGATGGAAGGGAGGAGAGGTGGCACTGGGAGGGTAGGAAGAAAAGGGGAAGCTGATCCATACAGTGCACAAGCCATTATATTTCTACCAGGAATCACTTGTGTATTCCAGGTACTTAGTGGCGTAAAATTGATCCCAGCCCATGCACGTCGCCACCAAACCCCGGCTGTGCCCTGCACCGAAGACCATTCACTGTGCTGTAGTAGTGCTGACAGGCACCGTATCGCCACCCAGAGCCTCATTTAAGTACAATAATGCCACACAGCGAAGGTTTCCTCTCCCGATGTGTGCTGCTCAAGGTCACTCAGCGACAGGTCCAGAGCACGGAGAGTTCAGCTAAATCCATGCACTAGATGAGGGATATTAGTGGAAAAAGCACACTTCAAACATATATGTTCACTTTCAAAATGAGTCACAAAAAGGTAATATAAGCTCCTAAGTTCCTGCCAGACTTCGGAAGAAGTAACAGCATTATAACAATTCCACATGACAAGACATCACAGATTCAAAGGTCTCGTTTTTAAAGACTTGTTCTTTATATTCTTATTTCTTGGGAAGCAACAACCACAGCCAGCAGGTTTTGTTCTGCAAACACAGGGACTTCTTCAGGGCTGTTATAAAACATGACAGACAAAGCTTATAAATAACACACATTAAAGAAAGTATAGTAATTTACAAGAACATAATATACAAAACATCAAGTAATTTTGGTAACCCTAAAATATTGTTCAACAGATATAAAACTGAAAAAACAATCTTAGAAGAGAAAACAGTTTAGCTGAGACAAATATTCGTGAAATGCAATCTAACATTTATGCCTCAAAGCAAACTGTTAAAAATGCACAAAAGCTGTGTTGCATTTATTCCACATTCTATTATAATAATCTCAAAGCAGTATAGAAACAAAAGTAAACATTCATGAGTTTAACTCTAATGTTTCGTAATCTCCTGTCTATAAGCAGCTTGTAATATTCTTATGTTTGTAACCTATAGTTTGGTTTAACCTATTTCTAAATGACCAACAATAATTTGCTTAACTAATTTCTGAACGTTTTACACAATAGGTATAAAATTAAACATAAGGAACCCAACAGTGCAACATTGGATACCACAAAACCCGCAAAGCAGAGTTTAGTATTTCATCTTACCAAGATAGATATGGCATCAGTATGTGCCTCATACCATCATAAAGAATCTCATAGTGTCCATATGGGTAATCCAGTTTGAAATTCGAATCTGCATTATTGATAAAAAAGATAGAAAAAGTATATTTAACTTTGGATATCTTTCCTTAAAAGACAGCAAAGATAGGGGTGCTTAGAAAATGAGGGAAACCAGGTGTTCTTAAAAGAGCCACTAGAGAAGACCAAATGTCTTAATTTAATTTAATTTAATTTAAGTGATTGTAGAGCGCATAGCTGCCCAAAGGCTTCCCAGTGCTAAGAGACCAACACCGTAGAAAGGATAGTGGTGGATTCATAATACTGATGAAACAGCCAAGTTTTAAGTGACTTCCGGAAGGCTGCTTCCGTTTCCAGGAGTCTAGATTCGCGTGGTAGTGAATTCCACAACTTGGGTGCAGAGGAGTGAAGGATCTGCTTCCCCATCTGGCTCTCCTGATTCTGGTAGTTTTTATCAGCCGTTCGGAGCCGGATCTGAGGCTTCTGTTTGGGACATATGGGATCAACAGGTTTCTGATTTTACTCTGGCCCTTGTTGTGTAAAGCTCTGTGTGTCATACAGAGTGCCTTGAACTTAATTCTGGCCTCCATCAGGAGCTAGTGAAGCGCCTCTAGATGCTTCCTGGCTGATTCCTGGATTGGGGCATTGCACAGCAGCCTTGCTGCCGCGTTCTGAACCACCTGGAGTCTATTGGTAACGTATTTTGGTGCCCCTAGGAAGAGTGAATTTCCATAGTCCAAACATGATTTGACCAAGGAATGGACTACTGTTTTTCTGAGCTGTATGGGGATACGCTCCAGGACTTTGTGGAGCATTCTAAGTAGTCCAAAACATGTGCTTGCTGGTTTCTTGGCTTGGATCACCATTGTTAGATCCTTGTCAAGCAGAAACCAAGATTTTTGATAGAAGCCTTCAGAGTTGGTGGGCTACCTAGGCAATTGGGCCAGCTGATCAGAGGTCTGGGGACTGCCTTGTTCCTGAGGACCATCAGCTCCGATACTAGTTAGTATCAAAGTTCATAATTCATTAGTGAAAGTAAGAAAAGAGATATTCGTTTAGAGTAACATTGAACACGGGCCACGAATCAAGTTTTCAAAACCTGGACTACAAAGAAGCATGCGGGTATATCTTTTATTATTTGACCACCTCCTAATTTACCCAAAACCGTGGTGGGCCAAACCAAGTGAGCTTACCTTATCAAAAGCATCGATTTTTTGGCAACATGATAAGTCCATCAATGTCTTTACGAAATATTTCACAAAATAAGTCCCTATGTGAAAAATGTATAATACCAATAAATAACTTGTCAACTAATCCAAAATTAGCAAATCTAATGTAGTTTCCAAAATGTAAATTATGAAATACAATAGCCTAATGTTTAAAACCCGCCAAATACCCAGGGTCTAATCCACCCGTATTTTATAGGTATGGCAAAAATGATTATAGACTGCAGGTCGCAGCTTGTTGACTCTTATCATATAAGTCGATTAGTAAACCACATGAAAGTTAGGTGAAAAACCGTTACACAGCGTTTCCTTAACCTAAAGAAAATGTAATCCTGAAGTTACCCCCAAAATTTGTTTTAAATATTCCAGTATCATAAAATATGTAGCCCACAAGCTACCAGATGTGTAGACCACCCGTAGTGTGTTGTTATATCTGAGGTAGTTAAAAATCACACGTACAGGTTTGTTAACGCATGCTACCAATATAATATGACAGCATTTCTTTTGTGTTCTATTCCCAAAATGTGAAGTTTAATTAAAAAAACACATTCTCTCAACTCACCCAGAAAGTACACGTCTGCTCGTAAGTCTTGTGTAAAGCAAGTCAAATGCTTCACCGGCAAAATGAGCTTAGTCATTTTTGATTGAGTTTAAATAGTCAATTAAATTAACCTGAAAAAAGGGGCGGTGAAAGGGCGTCCACTAACAAGTTTTACGACAATAGCAACAATGATAGAAAAATCTACGTAAATGGCTGCGGCCATTTTGTAACATGCTCTCAACTCACCCAGAGAGTCCGCGTCCGCTTGTAAGTCTTGTGTAAAACAAGTCAAACGCTCGACGGCAAAATGAGCTCAGTCATTTTTGACTGAGTTTAAATAGTCAATTAAATTACCCTGAAAAAGGGGCGGCGAAAGGACGTCCACTAACAATAGTAACAATGATAGAGAAATCAACGTAAAGAGCAGCTGCCATTTTGTAACGTTCCATATGTATAGTTAACATCTACGTATTCAAAAGAAATTACCTAAATTCATATTCATCAGAAAATATATAAACAAATATTTCAAAAGTTACAAATAATTATAAACACAAAAACTCATAGTGAGATATATCTTGAGATTACTACATGCTGCCTACGGAAATCGGATAAAGTAATCCGATAAGAGTTCGGCCATCTTTGAATTTTATGGCTATACTACAAACATATCGACAGTTTTTATCCGTAGCATCCTTTAGTTTCAAATCAATTATTTCTTTCTCTAATTTCAATCTTTTCCCTTAGTTTGGAAGATTTTCTGTCAGCATGCTTTACCAAAATGTTCATCATTGTAGCTGAATTGTTGAACAAGTTATCTTCCCATTCCTGTAGTAGATCAGTGCCTAGCTCATCAAAATTGGGAAAAGCAAGTATGCGTAAACCCCTAGGGATTTTTCAATTTGCAATGTATTTTCTTAAAGCAACCACTTTGAGAGTTCTTGTTTTTTTAATTGAGAAAAGTTGCTCTCAAGATAGATACTATTATGGACTGGGAGCCCCCCAAAACCGAGACTATGGTCAGAGCATTCTTGGGCCTCACTGGGTACTACAAGAGGTTTGTCAAGGGATAAGGCACAATTGTTGCCCCCTTACCAGTTCTGACTTCTAAGCAGACCAGAAATGTGATTTGGACAGAGGCGTGCCAAACTGCATGTGACTCCCTGAAGCATGTCATGTGCACAGCCGCTGTGCTCAGGGCCACTGACTTATCCAAGGAGTTTATCATTCAATTAGATGCCTCAGAACATGGCATAGGGGCAGTATTATCATAGCCAAATGAGAAGAGCCTCAACCAACCTGTAGCCTTAATTTCCCGGAGGCTACTCCCCAGGGAACAGAGGTGGAGTGCTATAGAGAGAGAAGCGTTTACTGTATTCTGGGAACTGAAGAGGTTGTGGCCATACCTGTTTGCCACTTACTTCCTGATTCAGTCTGACCACAAACCCCTCAGATGGCTCATGCAAATGAGGGGTGAAAATCCCAGCTTGGTGAGGTGGTCAATTGCCTTACAGGGTAAAGGCTTCAGGGTGGAACACAGACCAGGAGTAGACTATGCCAGTGCTGACAGTCTGTCCAGGCTTTTCTGCCATAGTGATGAGAACTCCCTGTAAATTGGGTAGATATACCCACTTTCAGCTGGGGGCGACACGTGTTATACTTATCATCCTTAGGGTGGTATTCTTCCTGCTTTTTGCCTGCGTACCACCACATTTTGTTTTATCATTTTGTTGGCCTTAGGACTCTGAGCACTTTACCACTGCTAACCAGTGCTAAAGTGCATGTGCTTCTCCCCTAAAATATGGTGACATTGGTATATACCTGATTGGTATATTTAGTTTACTTATAAGTCCCTTGTAAGGTGGTATACCATATACCCAGGGCCTGTAACCTAAATGCTACTAGTGGACCAGCAGCACCTGTTGTGCCACCCACACAAGTAGCCTTTAAAACCTGTCTCCGGGCTGCTAGTGTCTGTGTGTGCAGTTTACTGCCACTTTGACTTGGCAGTTAAAACCACTTGCCAAGCCTTAAACTCTTTTTGTATTACAAATAGGTCACTCCTTAGGTAGGCCCTAGGTAGCCCTAAAGGCAGGGTGCTGTGTAAGTGAAAGGTAAGATATGTACTATTAAGTTTACATGTCCTGGCTGTGAGAAACTGCTAAATTCATTTTCACTAACGGTGGAGTTCACTGAGTTTTTGGCACTCCACGCTCCACTTAGAGCACAGAGTTCTTAAAAAAAACTCCACTGACACGTGTTTCACCCCCTTGTGGCTCGCAGGCCTGGGGCTTTTTCGAGGCGTAGGAATAGGTTCCAATCAAAGTTACAGAAGTAAAAACACAGCATGAGGTCTATAGGTCGAGAGATGTGAATGCACAGTAGAGAAATGGGCAGTTACAGAGATTCTGTGAGGCTGGAGTCTCAAGGGTCTGAAGTGAGGAGTCTACTTTTGACTGGAGCTTATTCCTACGCCTTAAAAAAGCCCCAGGCCTGCCTGCCACAGGGGGACGAAACACATGTTGGCTGTTTCACCTTTGTTCTACACTCTGGCCTACCAGTAAAACTTGGAGCAAAATTAAATAATCTGAAAACACAACACTTTTACCTGTCCTGACTTTGGATTCTCTATTTACCTTGTATTTCTATCTAAAGGTTGACCCATTGGGGCCAAGAAATTTCCTCTCATTTACTGCACCAGCTCCGTACTCTACCATTCTAATCATCCAATAAGCCAGCCTCAGATTTTTATGTAAGGTGAATTCAAAAAAATGCAGGTAGTAGAATAAGCGCAGGTTATGAAAGACGATAAGAGATGAAATGTTTTCAACATGCTCTAATGCTTAGCAGCCTTTTTGTTTTTGAATTCTCAGCATACAGAGATTTCTCTGGCCATTAGGAAAGCTTGCCACAGTGGGATGCTTAACAGTGTATCCCTTAAGAAGGGAGTAGACTAGCCCTTGCTTACCTGTTGTTAAAGGAAGTGTCTGGGGAGGGGTATTATTAGTGGCATGTTGGGGGGGGATTAGGAGTATAGGGGTTATAGTATTGAAAAATGATTGATAAGGTACAAACCTATGCTTTTTGATTTGTTTAGGACAGAGTATGTAATGTCTACGAGATGGCAACTTTAATGATACTCAGCTGGAAAGTGAGAGCTCTTAACAATCATAACAAAAGAAGAGCAATTGATACTCAAATAGGAGTTTATTAACCACTAATAGCCTGTTTACATGAGATACATGCAGCGTCTCTTCTTGGAAATAGCTGTGTGCACATCACAAGCAGTACTGGTTCAGGGAGTTTCAATTTTAGTAAGATCAAGCATTGTAGAGGTCACCAAATCACTAGCAGAGACCCAAGGGCAGTGGGTCATTGTATGTATCAATGATATGTTTGATCATTTCATTTCACCTTCGATAAATAGCACTAATAAGGAACACAGCCAAGTCAAGAATAATTCCCTTTTGAGTTACTATTCATTCACAACCTACATGCATAAACACTCTCGCAATCGTTATACATCACCTCAATCCTGAATGAGCCCAATGTCACACAACTTAGCTTAAATATTCGTATTGCAAGTTTAATAGAAATCCTTATATCAATTATCAGTGCAAGCTTAATATTAAAAGAACAGACACAATTAATTCCATAAAAGGGACGCAATGCAAGTATCACAATATATAAGGTCAATAAAAAGAGAGAAAAACTACAAGACAATCACATATGTCATTGATTTGGGCCAGCTTGTAGGAATCAGTAAAAAGACATGATAGCAACCAATTCCTTCTCCATTGTGTTCCTCAAACTTGGCACACTAGATGCATCAACGCATTTCAGTGGAAACTATGATTTACTACCACCTTCTTCAGGACAAAAATATAATACATTTCCGTCATATAAAATACCAAATTGTTAATGATCCTGCATAAAAAGAGAAATAAAAACATAAATATTCAAACAGGATCCCAAAAACCACTACCTATCATTACATTGTAACAATTAATGTGCAGTACATCATTTGAATTTATCCCCCATAAATAGCACCTTTTTCTCCTTTTTTCTTAATGAACAACTACTCGAGGTAGGGTCCAAAGCACCTATAAAGTTTGTAACACAGTCCCACAGCATGCGGCGCATTCGGGACATGCCCGCGCTGTGTGTGGGAGAAGACTAGGCCAAGACAGGCTCATCTGAGTCCATCAGAGGATAAAGGATGCTAGGCTGGGCCAACCCTCTTAGTCTTGGCATCGAGTATCTTAAATATTATGAAAAGAAAGGCCTCAATGACCTCCAGTGGTAGGAACAGTTTCACCCCCTCTTCGATTGTTACTTTCCTGACAAGTACTATGGGAATCCTAAAAGAGGAAATTAGTACAACGGAGGAGAGGTTTATGGTAGCAAAGAATATAACTGGAAATGCCTCTCTTCCTCCCCATCCGTCAAACACAAGTGGGAGTACAATTGGTAATAATTTGCTTGGAACTTGGGTGAATCCCTGTTTTTTGAGAGCTCAGTAATTAATAACACTACTCCGGATTTACTGCCTCTTGGTTCAGCACCAGCCTAGAAAAAAATTGATAATTTAAGGAAAAAACAAACACAAAGTTTGGGACTGTCATGTCCATTAGGATAGTCCTGTCATGTATACGCCATTTTACATACCTTGTCCCATCCACACGACAATAACGATTCTAAACAGGTGACCTTTTTTCCTAGTAGCTTGCTCCTGTCTCTTCGACACCAGGCTCTCAGTATTCTATCATAATCTCTGTACCTGACGTACATAAACATGTCCTCAGGCACGGTATAATTATTCTGTATAAGGGTCACCACTTTTTTCATCATTGGCCAACAGCCAGCTGTGCATGATCACATTTGTTTGAAAAAAACATTCATGATTTTTTCCAAAACATTTATGGTTGTTTTCAAAACATATCGATTCTAGAAGAAACCCTGGAGTGACAACTCAAGTATAAAAGACCCTTATTTCCCCCTACAAATTAGAGGAGAATTCCTTCCAAGCTCACACGGGGTCCTGCATGCGGAATCTTTGACATGCAGCGTCTGACATTCCTTGCGGGGTGTCATCCTCGAAGCTAAGACGGGGTCCTTCGTTCTCAACCTTCAGGTGAGGGGACTTGTTCTTCCCTAGGGGTTTCTTGGTTACATATACACATAGCTACATGCCTATACATGCTACACATACAGATCTGGGCTAGATACATTTAGGCAAATTACTAAGGGCACTCATTTAAGGAATATGCAAGTGCTACTGTTTTTATCTGAACTGCTTATGTTCATCTAATTAGCACTATGGTAGAAATGTTTCTATTATTTACTATATTGGGACTAGTTATCTCTTTTATATGCTTCTGTCTCCAGATTGTTGCAGCACATGTGTTTTACACAAGGTTGTCGCTGAACCAATAAATACTTATTGAAACTTCCTAATCACCATCCTGTGTATTTTCTGAGAGTAAGCAAGCACAAGCGTCTGAGCGAAATGTACTGTACTGTTTTCCACGATCCCTGAGGAATCAGGGTTGTCATGTTCAGTGGTTGCTAGAACCTACCTACAGCACTGTAAGATACAAGGGGGTGGTAGTGGCACTGTAGAGCTGGCTGGTTTAACAGCTGACATATCCTGTGGGGGTGTCCGGAAGCGGTCGGGACACCAAGCCCTCAGTTTAGGTCATCCAAAACGCGCAGGTCCTGGGGGACTCCTAGGAACTACACAATATGGTGCCCAACATTGGTTTGGTTCTTATATTAACAGTAATAATCTGAGTAGTTCAGTCGTGCTTTCTCAGAAAGCCCTACTCACACCTTTCAGCGACGTCTGAAGTGGGAAGGGGAATCCGCCTCAGCTAAGCAGATATACTCTGTGTATTAGCTGAAGGTTTAACAAGCTTGTAAGGATAAAGGTTCCCCACACTGTGCAAAACCCTTAGTTACTAGAACTTTTTATTCCTCTCCTGAGAATGGCTGAGTCCAGGAGTGGGGGTTCGGCCTCGGGGGAAGACGAATTGGCTAACGTTCTTAACATCACAGAGAACTGTAGAAATGCAGTAACTATTAAATTGTTAGAACACTGCGTACCTGCAACAGGTGGCTGTGTTACCTTCGTGGTTGAGGCACATGAGGTGTTTCGGATCAGAGGTATTCTATTCTTGGGTTCAGTTCCCACCTGCAGATCCGGTGACTAATTTGTTCCACACATACATTGTAGTTGAACCACCAGATGAATACATTCCAGACGAAGGCATTAAAGTCCTGTTAACTTACCAGCAACACAGAAACTGGTTTAAAGGTGCTCTCCCACACACAACATCTGTCGTGAGACTCGGTCCACTCAGCAGAGAAGGAGTGACCTGGCCGGTCTTAGCGACATACACTCCACATCCAAAGATAGATACACTACCAGTGGATGAAGTCCGTACAATATACAAAGACATAGTCAGGCTATACAGACACATTGTCCAGTTTGTCATGCAAGCATTAACAGTCCAACCTGTGAGAAGTGCTCCAGTTGGTCCACATCAGACCACACCTACAATTAACCCACAGACACTGAAATCAGTAATGAGGACAATTCCTTCCTAACGGGAGCAAATTCTGTTCTGGATTGCAAAAAAATAGCACAGCTGGAAGCAGTATTCCCCCATATGGGTCCACAGGAAACACAGAATGCTAACCCTTTGCTTACCAATGAGGATGGTTCCCTTGATCGAGGATTGTACCACTTGGGGAACAATCTTTGCTGCCTTATACATCAGAATACAAGGTACCCCTTCCATAGCAGTCGTTCCAGAGGTATTGAAACGGATACCGAATGAGTACGGAGCGGACCTGCCCTGGACTTGGGGATGAAACTGATGGGTAATTTTGCCCAAGTCTCTGCAATAATGCTGAGCAACATAAAGCGGGAGGCAGCAGCAGTGGCCATACACAGTCGCCTAAGGGAAATAGCACCTAGAAATAAGGAGCGAGAATTACCAAAATTTATCGAAGAAACCTATGCAGCATTAGGTAGAGATAATCTGAGAACCAAAACAGAGAAGCCACAAATGGTGGGTAGTCTCAAAAAGGACAACTCGAAGCAAGCACCCGCTTCTTCTAACAAGCATTTGCAATGCAATAGGTCTCGCATTCACACAAGTTTGAGCTATTGGCATTGTAAATGACAATGCCTTTTATTTATGTTTTGGGTTTTAAAACATAAATAAAAGGCACTGTCATTTACAATACTAATAGCTTAAACTCTCGCAAATGCGAGACCTATTGCATTGCAATTAAGTGCCTTCTCAACCGCTTTTTAGATTGTAGATATCAGAGGAAGAGACCGGCCTGCGACGTCTTCAAAGTAGTGATAAATAGTGCTGTGAAGAAGATGTGTAAGTGTTTAAATTACACAGACACAAAGTGTGAAGTGAGAGTTACATATGAGCTATAAACACTAACAAAGCGCTCCAACACCTTTCGCTCTGTGATTACACTGTCACGGCTCAGGAGGAAGAGTGGTATATTTGAGTGTGTAGTGTGGCATTGCGTAATGTCATTGCTATCTTTGGCCTAATAAAAAGTACTCCAGCTGTAGGAGGGCCCTGGCTTCACCTCCTGGTGCAGGGTGGGCTGTGCTTTATGGCAGGCATGGAGGGAGGGAGGGATAGTCTTGGTTGCAGCTCCGGCCTCGTACAGTGCTCCTGCTATTACTAGTGAGCGAGAGGCACTGAGGTGGTGGTATTGGTATTGGTGGTGGTGGTATTGATATTGGTGGTGGTGGTATTGGTGGTGGTTTTATTGGTGGTGGTACTGGTATTGGTGGTATTGGTGGTGGTGGTATTGGTGGTATTGGTGGTGGTGGTGTTGGTGGTGAAGGTATTAGTGGTGCTGGTACTGGTGGTGCTGGTATTGGTGGTGGTGGAATTGGTGGTGGTGGCATTGGTGGTATTGGTGGCATTGGTGGCATTGGTGGTGGTATTGGTGGTGGTGGTATTGGTGGTGGTGGTACTGGAATTGGCAGCAGTGGTATTGGTGGTGGTGGAATTGGTGGTGGTGGTATTGTGGTGGAGGTATTGGTATTAGTGGTATTGGTGGTGGTATTGGTGGTGGTGGTGGTATTGGTGGTGGTATTGGTATTGGTGGTGGTGGTGGTATTGGTATTGGTGGTGGTATTGGTGGTGGTGGCATGGTGGTGGTAGTATTGGTGATATTGGTGGTATTGGTGGTGGTAGTATTGGTGGTGCTATTGGTGGTGGTGGTGTTGGTGGTATTAGTGGTGGTATTTGTGGTGGTATTGGTGGTGGTGGTATTGGTTTTGGTGGTATTGGTGGTGGCGGTGGTGGTGGTGGTAATGGTAGAGGTGGTATTGGTGGTGGTGGTATTGGTGGTGGTAGTATTGGTGGTGTTGGTGGTGGTATTGGTGGTGGTGGTGGTATTGGTGGTGGTATTGGTGGTGGTGGTGGTATTTGTGGTGGTGGTATTGGTGGTGGTATTGGTGGTGGTGGTATTGGTGGTGGTATTGGTGGTGGTACTGGTGGTGGTGGTATTGGTTATGGTATTGTTGGTGGTGGTGGTATTGGTGGTGGTGGTGGTATTTGTGGTTTTGATGGTGGTATTGGTGGTGGTGGTATTGGTGGTGGTGGTATTGGTGGTGGTATTGGTGGTGGTGGTATTGGTATTGGTATTGGTGATGGTGGTAATGGTGGTGGTGATGGTATTGGTGGTGGTGGTGGTATTGGTATTGGTGCTGGTGGTGGTATTGGTGGTGGTGGTATTGGTGGTGATATTGGTGGTGGTATTGGTGGTGGTGGTATTGGTGGCATTGGTGGTGGTGATATTGGTGGTGATATTGGTGGTGGTAGTATTGGTAGTGGTGGTGGTGGTATTGGTGGTGGTGGTGGTATTGGTATTGGTATTGGTGGTATTGCTAGTATTGGTGGTGGTGGTATTGGTGGTGGTGATATTGGTGGTGTTATTGGTGGTGGTATTGGTGGTGGTGGTCGGTGTAATTGGTGGTGGTGGTATTGGTGGTGGTGGTATTGGTGGCAGTGGAATTGGTGGTGGTTGTATTGGTGGTGGTAGTATTGGAGGTGGTATTGGTGGAGTGGTACTGGTGGTGGTATTGGTGGTGGTGGTGGTTTTGGTGGTGGTTTTGGTGGTGGTGGTTGTATTAGTATTGGTGGTGGTGGTATTGGTGGTGGTATTGATGGTGGTGGTGGTATTGGTGGTGATGGTATTGGTGGTGGTGGTCAGTGGTATTGGTGGTGGTATTGGTGGTGGAGGTATTGGTGGTGTTGGTGGCGGTGGCATTGGTGGTGGTGGTATTGGTGGTGGTGGTATTGGTGGTGGTATTGGTGGTGGTGGCATTGGTATTGGCAGTGGTATTGGTATTGGGGGTGGTGGTGGTGGTATTGGTGGTGGTGGTATTGGTATTGGTGGTGGTGCTATTGGTGGTGGTTTGTATTGCTGGGATGGAACTTACCGTCCCACATACGTACCTTCACTATCGCACAAGCTGTGCTATACTGTTGTTTACTTACTATGGCAGGCTGAGCAGTACCATCAGTATAAATGATGTATTCAAATTGTTCTATAGGCAAGATTTCATTCGGGAGAGAGTATTCTTGTTCGTACTGCAGGAACGCTTGTGTTTTTAATGTAGAATCGTATTTGTAATCTACATCTGTTGCAGTGAGAGAATTTGCCCATTGTTGGCAGAACTGAAAGCCCTGATACTAGCACTACAATACACGGATTGGGAATTCCCCATTCGTTTTACTGTGTGCAGTCCTATAATGAATATCTTCATTACTGGGGGCAGAATGGGTTTAGAGATTCCAAGGGTAGCACAATTAAACATACATTGTTAAGGGAACAAGTGGCAAAGCTGAAAGCATGCCTGCTAAGGGCTCAAGTTATTCACACCTTAAGTCATCAGCGTGTTGGCATACACGTTGAAGGGAGTTCACTGGCTGATAAAGCCGCCAAGGCTGCCGTCGCTACAATCACTCGTTCTAGCACAAGGATAGACGGAGACATATTGATAGCTGTCAATGCCTCAAAGAACGGCTCTGCCATCCCGAAGGGCTTTCCACTTAAATATTCCTATAAATTAGATGCGCAAAACACACCGTATGCTCAATTTTCAGGAGTGGGGGACAGAGGTATACCAAACATGGATCGCAGATTAGGTTTAATTCTAGCTGCACACGAGGGTCTGGGCTCTGCACACACAGGAGTCACTGTTACAGTTTCGTTACTGAAGCATTAATTGTGGTGGCCAAGTTTGTCTAAACAAACAAAGGCTTATGTCTTAAAGTGCGACATCTGTCAGCAGATGAAAGGTTCCACCGTAGCACGGCCACCACAAACACCATTACTCATTTCAAACAGACCACTCACATGTGTCTATTTGGATCATGCGGCCCCTTAAATTCAGACGGGGCTTACAAGTACATCTTGGTGGCAGTAGATTTATGCTCTAGATTTCTATGGGTTTGGCCTCAGCGCTCAGCTGATGCTCAAACTGTTATAAAGGATTTGCGAGTCTTCATCGGGACATAAGCAATTGGCACGTTACATTCCGACCGAGGCCCTGCGTTTAGCTCTCGGGCTTACAAGAAAGCCATGGAAAGTATGGGCGTGGCATTGCGGTATGCCTCCCCCTACCATACCGAGGGAAATTCGGTGGTGGAGAGGAAAAACCGGGACCTAAAGCAATCCTTTACAGCAAGGGTATTAGGTGCGGGCGGTAGTTGGGTCAATCACCTATATGAGGTCCAGTGGGCACTAAACAATATGCCAAGAAAATCCTTGGGAGGACATACCCCCTATGAGATCCTGTTAGGGAAAAGAATGCGGGTACCTGACCTTGATTGTGCCAGCACAGTGGCGGATGTAAAACCATTTGAATTGAACGATCGGTCGGCTGTTTTACAGGAACTCAATGAATTCCGGGCATTACAAAGCAATGTCCAAGTAAAACGCACCGCCACTGGAGAAGTGAAACCGGTTCCGGCAAGACCTGTCTGGGTTCCAAAGGATGGGGACCTGGTCAGAGTAAAGATCATGGACAAGAATGAGTTTGGGCCATCCTACAGAAAACCTGTACCTCTTCCGCCTCTTCCTGGCAAAAAAGAAAAAAGATTTGTCACCGTTGATCTGATCAAACCACACTATGTGGCCAATTCTCAACAGCAGGCCATGTGGAGTCCTGAGTAGTCGCAGATCTCCTCTCACTACTATATAGGAAGTTCAGATGGAAAGACTAATAACGTTTCAAGACTCCTCTGTGCAAGATGCCGGAGTAGCAAACAACGGAGTACGAATTTCACCAGTTGAAACAGAACAACATCCAAATGAAACTGAAACGCAAATTGCAATTCGGCCCAATAATGAACTTTACATCAATGTGTTTTCATAAGAAGCATCTGCCAGTTCTACAAACACTGCTGAGCTCCCAAAGATAGATCGAGCTGCGTCTGGCTACTTCATCAACTTCAATGACTTTTCTTCAGATTCAAGTGAACCTGAGAAAACGCCACCCATTTCTAAAAAAGAAAAATTCTGACAATTCTATCTCTGGCTGAAAAAGACTTCGGGGCATATTACCAAGGGCAGTATCGCCACTTTAGCGGCACTTTTTGCCGCTAAAGCGGCGATATTTTTATCGCCCTATTAGCAAGCTGTCGCTAACAGCTATTAGCGACAGCTTAATGGCGATAGCGGCCGTTTTGTTACCGCTTTGCATGTCAGCGATAATTATCGCTAATGACATGCAAAGTAGGCGTTCCCAACCAAAAGCGACTGCAAACCAGTCGCAAACACAACTTCCCCCTAATACCAATGCCCGCGATTATCGCTGGAATTTAACACCTGATAAAAACTTGACTTAACCTATTCTCTCAATGGGAGGTGGATTGTAAGGTTAAGTCCTCACCTGCCTCTTAGCGAGCTTTTCATTAGCGCAGGGAATTTATCGCTGGATTTCTCGCGCTATTGCTGGGTTTCGCCGCTATCGCTGGATTTTCTATCACCTTGGAGATATGCGTTGATAATAACGCGTTATCTTCGCGATGGAATCCAGCGATAGCCGGCGATAAAAAAAACAGCGCTAAGCGCGCTTTGCGATAATTATCGCAAATCCTTGGTAATATGCCCCTTACTTTGTGTCCCCTTGGTTGCGTCTTTGGTTTGCAATAGGGATCCTTTTCCTGTTAATTTGGATTGGTATAGTAGCTGTCTTTTTCCTACTACTGAATGGACATTACCTCCCACAAGGCTCTGCAGTACAACCTGTGAACTTGGTCTTGAAACCTCATACTTCATCACAGCATGAACAGAGGGATCTGTCCCTAGTGAACATTACAGCAGTTCCAGTACCGGATGGTATAGTCTGGGATAGGTTTTCATATGATGTATTTGGTCCTACTGAACATTTGAAAATTCCACATGTATTTAAAATTTCATTGAATGATTTCATTACCCCGAGTACACTCTCTGATGATTGGGACATTGAGATTGTAAATACTATACTCTCAGATTTAGAACAATCTGCTGCATTTTCTTACAGGGAATTGTACGAAGATGAACCTGACTTCGACAGTATGTATTGTTACTAGCACTATGGTCATCACTTTTTGCACAGAGCTAGTGTTCCACTCACTGTAAACACTTGCCATCAATAGGAACATTGCCCAACACCGCTGAAAGGTAGTTCTGAAACATTCGCACAGAAATTTGCATACTTTTCAGGGTTCAATACATCAGATCCAATTTCATATTATTATAAGCTTACGCAAACAAATGCAACTGCGAAGAAAATGATGTTGACAAATACCAAGCTCATATATTCAGCACCATTTATCTCCCAACTGTCTATACAAGGTTTCGACTATTGGAGGGACACGATAGACATAAAATCCTTCTGGGGGACGCAAGATTGGCAGGTTCAGGGATCCAAGGCTTTATTTAAAGCTTGCATCATACCATTACATATAATTTTCCTGAACAGAACAGTGCAGCAGACTACCTGCTACGGGTTTGCAAAAATAAAAGAACTGAAAACACCACACATCCCCTTACCCACACCTATTGAAGGTTTAATAAATGACACACAGATAAGTGAGGAGATGCTGGTTGCAATGATACAGAATGGTACATACAATTCATAAGCTCCCAATTGGAAGGGATGGTTGGTTTGCCCTATCAATACAAATAAGTGTCAATCAAGATTCAAGGGTACCACAAGAGGATTTAGTATCCATAGGCCTGACCCACGCTATGTACACACAGAGGACCCAGGGGTAGTGACGTCTTATAGTGTTGGGAAGTTGTGCCTAGAATGGCTAAGAACATCAACACTATTACAGGTGAAACAACACTTGTCCCTTCTATCAGACAACATAGATCTTAGGAATTTCTTGCTAGGTCCCAAGAAATTGTGTAAAAAACGCTTTGTATATGCCATCTACAATGAATTATGGAAAGTCTTCCAACAGGATGCTGCTGAGAGATTCCGTGAGATTGACAGGATTAACCTAGAAAAGGCCTTGGCTGTGGTAGAGAATGGTATGACCACACTTTCTTCGCATATTTATTCACTGGGCAACATTGTGTCCTCAGCAATAGACCTAATGGAACAAGATTTGTCTATTCTACAGCATGGGCAATCTCAATTGTGCTTTTAAGCTGGACGCTACAATCATTGCGTTCTGGCCATGTGCCATGGCGGTACATTAACAGCTCAAATCTGTTTTCAGTTTATAATCTGACCAACAGACAGTTGACCATGGCACGCAGAGATGCAAAGTACACCATGCTGCTCATTGAAAAATTAGAAAAGCAACCTTTTACAGTAGCAGAGTCACCGTCTACGGAATGGTTAATTCATGGCTATATCACACTGCCAATCACAACATTCCAGTTCCAATACTGCCTTAGATACATCCATTCAGGCAGGTATGAAGCGCTGGTTGAAGGGTACACACAGGAAACCATGGAGTTACCGTATAGATATAGGTGCAGAAATAAGGACACTGCAGTTTTCTTAAGTGGTACAGACTGTGAGGAGGATTTAAGTGGGTCTTTAGTGTGCAAAGAGGTGTAGCTTCATGGAGCATGTAATGCGTTAAAAGTGAACTCATCTTGCTACTTGAAAGGCTCGCCAGCTGCAGTGATTAATCCAGTTTTTGAGTTACTTTCGAATGGGAGTTATTTAATGCTGAATGATCAAGGCTGTTGCGGGAAGGCGCCAGGCATTGCATATCTAGTCACAGTAAACCTCAGGGTTGTTTGCTGTAAGCAAATATTGTTTCCCCCGGCTCGCACAGTTAGGGAAGCACCACTGTGGCCTTCATTGAATGTTTCAAGTATACGGTTTGATTCGCTGAGCAGGCTGAAATCCATGTTGTTTCAACAAAATGTGGCCTTAACTTCAGCCCTAGAGACTTTTGATCTCCAGGTTGCAAGGTCTTCAGCAGAGACACAGGCCCTGGCCTGTACAAACTTCCCGATCCATTTTAGAGAAATGGTTCATCGTATCTTTAACATGTCTGATACAAGTGGGATCGTACACTTATTTAAGTGTCTTGGATCAGGTCTCTTAACTACCTTTCAGACCATCTTCGCCGCTCCGCTAGCGGAATTTGCGGAGAAAACTCAGTTCCTCCATGTAGCAGAGTCAGCTACTAAACTGCACCCACAAATGCTTTGATAAAGCAACTTTACATGCTAAAAAGCATATAACCAATTCTCAAACGTGAACTATGAAAATGAAAAATATCAGGCAATGAGAGAGGTGATGATTTTGGGGTCCCCCCTAACCTAGGGGGAGGACCAAGCAGATGCCTTGAACACAAAGAGCATATCATGCTGAACGATTCAGTGGTGGTCCCGTCCTCTTAGGACCACCCCAAGCACAGTTATGGGCAAAAATACAATCCCAATCAAAGGCCCTGGAAAGCATTATGGGACGAGATTAGCAGTGGGCAGTGAATATTATAGTATCCAATATCAAAATAATTCTACAAAGAGCTGCAATTCAACTAGTCATTACTAGGTGTCCCTCACGAGTCAAATGTAAAAGCATTGAAATTATTACATCAAGCTGCAGTTCAACTAGTCGTTGCTAGGTGTCCCTCAAGTCAAATGCTTTTGCATTTGACTCATGAGGGACACCTAGTAACGACTAGTGGAACTGCAGCTTCATGAAAGGGTTTCAATGCTTTTGCATTTGACTCGTGAGGGACACCTAGTAACGACTAGTGGAACTGCAGCTTGATGTAATAATTTCAATGCTTTTGCATTTGACTCGTGAGGGACACCTACTAACGACTAGTTGAACTGCAGCTCTTTGTAGAATTATTTTGATATTGGATACTATAATATTCACTGCCCACTGCTAATCTCGTCCCATAATGCTTTGCAGGGCTTTTGGTTGGGATTGTATTTTTGCCCATAACTGTGCTTGGGGTGGTACTAAGAGGATGGGACCACCACCGAATCGTTCAGCAAGATGTGCTCTTTGTTTTCAAGGCATCTGCTTGGTTCTCTCCCTAGGTTAGGGAGGATCCCAAAATCATCACCTCTCTCACTGCTTGCTAAATTTTCATTTTCACTTTTGTGAAATAACTATATTCATTTTAGCATGTAGAGACAGAGATACTTGTTATTTTGCCAAAAGTATATGAGGTTTCTGTATTTTTAATTGGCAGTCCACGGAGATTTTGTTCAACTTCGTGAAATTCCGCGTAGTACTCCGCAAATTACGACCACTCCTACTTGGAAGCGTTTCTGTCCTGCTATCGGTAGCGGGCATCCTGATTTTAATCCTATTGCTTCACAATGGGCGTCTCAATCTCTCAAGAAATGGTGAGAACACTGCTGCAACGACGTTGTCGTGAGCGTATGGTGTTCTACCTGACTACGCCTCAGCTTTGAGAGCTGAGTGAGCATTGGTTCCTGTCTTTTAGACTGGTCTGGCTAGACTGTGTCCTGCCTGTGTTCCGTTGCCTCTTCTGCGGATTTGGCTGTGTTTTGGATCTGTGTCTGACACTTCCATCGGTTGTGCCGCCGGACATAGAAGTGGTCCTGGAGCCCTTGCAGGCCCACGTGTACAGTTGTCCACAGCGTATTACCATGTTGATGACGGCATTTCTACAGCCTCTAAGAGATGCTTCCACTCCTGTTGGAAGGAAAATCGGCTCTGCTCCAGAGTTACAGGCATCGGTATCAGACGTGCAGGTATCCAATTCTTCCCAGGCGGCTGCTGTGGGAACTGGAGATGAACATCTTTGCTCACTCGACATGATACTGGAAGTTCTGGAGGGATTCCCACCTGCGGATACGATGTTCAGCGATGTTTAGAATTCAGCGCAGGATTTTTAAACAATCTGGCCTCTCCTGTGCTGGGAACCGTTTGGCAACTTTTAAAAAATTTATTAAATTGAAGGTCGAAACTGACTTTGTTTTTTTTTTCCTTCTCTGCTCTAACTGAGCATAATGGCTTTCAAGGTGCTCAGTGTAATACCAACCACATATACAAGTATAGAGGATCTTTCTGAACGCTTTTTAGAGAAAAATGACTGCTCTTTTATGAACCTTTTTTCAGGCTTTTAACGTGCTTTAAGTATGTTTTATTGTAAATGAATTTTATGCCTTTTTAATAGCGTTAGGTTTATCATTACCTAGCTGACCCTGTTGACCTTTTGATGAGGAGTGGGTGTCATGTTCTTTAGCATTGTCCTGTCATGTATACCCATTTTACATACATTGTCCCATCCACACGACAATAACGATTCTAAACAGGTGACCTTTTACCTAGTAGCTTGCTCCTGTCTCTTCGACACCAGGCTCTCGGTATTCTATCATAATGCCTGTACCTGTCGTACATAAACATGTCCTCAGGCACGGTATAATTATTCTGTATAAGGGTCACCACTTTTTTCATCCTTGCCCAACAGCCAGCTGTGCATGATTGCATTTGTTTGAAGAAACATTCATGATTGTTTCCAAAACATTTATGGTTGTTTTCAAAACATATCAATTCTAGAAGAAACCCTGGAGTGACCACTCTAGTATAAAAGACCCTTATTTCCCCCTACAAATTAGAGGAGAATTCCTTCCAAGCTGACACGGGGTACTGCATGCTAAATCTTCGACACGCACCGGTCTGACATCCCTTGTGTGGTGTCATCCTCGAAGCCGAGATGTGGTCCATCGTTCTCAACCATCAGGAGAGTGGGCTGGTTCTTCCCTAGGGTTTTCTTGGCTACAGATACACATAGCTACATGCAAATACATGCTACACATACAGATCTAGGCTAGGTCCATTTAGGCAAATTACTTAGGGCTCGCATTTTAGCAATATGCAAGTGCTACTGTTTTTATCTGAACTGCTTATGTTCATCTTATTAGCATTTGGTAGAAATGTATCTACTATTTACTATATTGGTACTAGCAATCTCTTTTATATGCTTCTGTCTCCAGATTGTCACAGCACATATGTTTTATACACGGCTGTTGCTGGACCAATAAATACTTATTGAAACGTCCTAATCGCCATCCTGTGTATTTTCTGAGAGTAAGCAAGCGCGAGTGTCTGAGCGAAACGTACTGTACTGTTTTCCACGATCCCTGAGGAATCAGGGTTGTCATGTTCAGTGGTTTCCAGAACCTACCTACACCACTGTAAGATACAGAGGGGTGGTAGTGGCACTATAGAGCTAGCTGGTCTAATGGCTGACATATCCTGTGGGGGTGTCTGGAAGCGGTAGGGGCACGAAGCCCTCAGTTTGGTCATCCAAAACATGCAGGTCCTGGGGGACTCCTAGGAACTACACAACAGGACCTCAATTAAAAATTTAACAAAAGAGCAGGGTCAACCCGGAAGGATGATCACCTTAAAACTGATTACTGAATTTCATGGTCCATGTGGTCAACTGCCACCAAACTGGACTGTTGTTTTGGAAAATCTTATTAAAACTTCATTTGAATCAATAACTTTAAGACTTCAGGATATTGAGCTTTCATTAATGGAAATTACTGATGAGGTCACTGGTTTGACTGCTCAGATGGCCAAGCTGATGTCTGTCAGAGGGGTGGTGCTGAACCATTATGCCAATACAATAGATCAGTCTATTTAAAGGGTGAAATCTGAGTTTAGAGGGCAAGCTCCAGATACATCACTCGCGACGGAGGGCTTGCGGCCAAACCACAAAGGGAAGTAGAATGGTGATTTATAACTCTCCAGCAGCAACAATATGCTCGAGGGCCAGAAGGTACATGCCAATGTAGATCCCACTATGGTTAACTCCTTTATGGAGTGTTCTAGTCTGCAACTGCTCTCAGAAACTACCCCATATCTGATTGTGCTAAATGATGTACCATCACTAAGATTTAGACAGAGAAAGGACTAGGAGGACTTAAAGAATAAAGCCTTCCACTGGATTAGAAGGAATATAGGTTATTTTCCCTGTTGTTATGAAGAAATTACAGTGGTCAGACGGATTGCATGAATGGATGATGGTCGTAAGGTTAGAAAATGGGATTGCATTGTAGTAAAATTTTAAGAACCCACATCTTGTTGAAAATATCTTCCTTAGGTTATCAAGATCATCTCTGAGTGTTGGGCACATTAAAGTTTTACCTCTGGGGTACTTTTATAAACCGATGCTGCAAAGTTATTCCCCCAATATGGCATCCTTGAACTACTCTACACAACTACAGTGGCTGGTGATCTTTAGTGTTCTCAATTTGACCCCTTTTACTCTGTTGCATTCACTTGATAATGATCATTTGTTCATGGTAGGGTGTGGGGTTGATATGAAGGTGGGGGGATGGTTTACTTAAGAGTATGGTAATATTGAGGTTGTTGCAACCTCCTTAGAACCCACACTTTCTTCTCATGCTTAATAATCTTCCCCATGTACTGAGAGTCTATTTGTCCCATCTTCAACAGCTTTTAGATGTATCACTTGGAATGTGATGGGAATTGACTAAAAGTTGGGAAACCCTGATTGGGCTACTTTTGTTAAGCAATTTGATTGCATTTGCTTGCAGGAGACATGGACCATTGTTTCCTTTTTTAATGGGGGTTATATTATTTATATTAGTCCAGCAATTGCTTCTTGTAGGGAGAGGACAAAAGGAGGTTTAGCCATTTTGATCTCATTGACTGTCTAATGTAGTCAACAAAATCCCTCTTAAATCTCCACATTATTTTGTGATATGTTTGGAAGGACTGGGGTTTCATTAAACCCTGTTGGTTATTCTTTATAACAATATTTTTAATCATACAAAGAATGGATTGTGCTGTGAAATAAAAAAATTCTCTGCCCGCAGTAAACAAGCGTGGTCCTTTAGGTGGGTGGAAGATTTTAAAGTGCATTTGTGTAATCTGCCCTCCATAGAGATTTATGAGTTGGAGCCCTCGAAAGGGCAACTAAGGTGGTACTCCCAAAAGAGGGTAAGCCCAAAGATGATGTGAGTCATATTGTTCTATCTCCTTGTCGAATGTGGAGATCAAACTGCTGGCCACTATCCTGGTTACTTAACTCCTTTTCCGTCATAACTCAATTAATACAGCGTTACCAATCGGGATTTATCTCTGGTAGAGCAACTCACCACTATCTACGCAGAACACACATATGGATGACAAACGTACAGACCCTCCAACCCCCACACGCCTTTTTGTCATTGGATACTGAAAAACCATTTGATGCAATACATTGGCCATTTCTGGAGCAGACAATCTCCAAATTTGGTTTTGGTCCCCGCCTCATGGGATGGGTGGCACTCTTATACAAACATCCAATAGCTGAGGTCAGAGTGAACGGGGTAACATCTGGAGAATTTCCTATATGCAAAGGGACCAGGCAGGGCTGTGCTCTTTCTCCATTATTATTTGCCCTCAGAATAGAATCCCTGGCCTGCACGATCAGACAACACCTCCACTTACACGGGTTCTGTATAACACCAGAGGACGAATCTGAGGAGAAACTATCTCTCTATGCTGATGATATGCTCCATTATTTATCAAAGCCTGACACTGCCATCCCAATTCTCTTCAAAGTCATAGATCACTATGGGGCCCACTCTGGGTGTACCATTAACTGGGCCCAGTCGGGGTCCTATGTCCCACACAACCCGGTGCCTGAGGTGCCACTTCCTCAGGGTCTTTGAAAATCCACAGAAGGATTCCAATATGTGGGAATCCACATGACCATCCAAAAAGAACTCTGCGTCAAACATAACATTGGGCGAGCTCTTACTAACTTCCTAGCAGACATTGAGTAATGGAGAGGTCTTTCCCTGACACTGATGCGCCGTTCCGCCCTCTTCAAAATGATAGCCCTACCTAAATTAATCTACGCTCTCCAAAACATGCATTAGCCTATAGCCACATCAGTATTCATTACAAATAGCAAAGACTGCCAACGCTTCCATGGGATGGAGGCCACCTCATAGTATTGCTTCACTCTACAATGATCTCAGTACAATGGGGCCTAGCATTGCCGGACATTGAAGGCTACTACTGTGCGTCTTATCTCATCGCCATAAATGATTGGATATACTCCCCATAGGAACATCTCACATATCGTCTTGAAAGGCCAGGTTTTCAGAAGCGTACACACTTACATTCATTATATGGGGAGGTGGGCATCAATGCTTTGGCCTCAGCGAAGCAAGTATCCCTGTTATCATGGCTTAAGGCCAAAAAAGCGTTAAGATGGGCATGTATGATTACCCAGGAGACTCCTCTCTGGAAAGGTAGCTGGCTGGGTGCAGTCTCTAAGTTTAGTGTTTTTGAGACATGGGACAGAATCAGAATATCCACAGTAGGAGATATACTAGAAAAAGTGACACTGATCTCATTCCCCTCACTGCAACACAAATATCAGCTATGACCCACCCAATTTCTGAAATTTGCGCAACTGCGTCACACCTGGCTGGCAGAGGGAATAGACACAGAATATTCCAGAGTATGCCCCATTAGAGGGGTGTATCCTGATGTAAGCATTAGATAGAAAGGCTATCTCACAAACATACCGGACAATTAACAATAACATGCCAGATACACTAGTGCGCTTGAGAGAGAGATGGTCCAGGTACATATGCACTATGAAAGATATAGACTGAGAGACAGCACTGATGCATCCCCGGGAGGTGGCCATTAAGACATGCCTGCGACTCATTCAATTCAGGTGTTGCACAGGACCTACTATGATCGGCAGAAGATACATAATATGGGTAGGGCCCACACACCTATATGCCTAAGGTGCTTGGAGGAATTAGGGACCTTTTTCCACTCCATATGGGGCTGCCCTCACATACAGGCATATTGGGCTACCATTATTAAGGATCTTTTCCATATACTAGAGGAACAACTTCCACTTGATCCCAAAGTTGTAATCCTGGGAATTCCCAATGGCATAGACCTCCTCCGTGCTAAACTCATTTTTAGTGTACTGGGCCTAGTAGATATTGCAAGGTATTGGGGTGAGCCGTAGATGCCCTCCCTGCAGGAAAGGCACCATGGGATGGATCTCTATATAGCAGCAAAAAGGTGGTATATCATAGCAGAGGATGCCCACTCAAATTTAGAAAGATCGGGAGTTGGTGGAGGGCTTACTACAACATGGAAAGTGATGATGATTGCTCGGACCCGTCTCCAGTTAATGGAGATGAAGGGATCCACACAGTTTAGGAATGAAGATGCCCAACTGCTCTATTATATATATGATTTATCATAATGCGGGCACTAAATGCAACAGTCCTGATTTCAATTGTTATTTCTCTTTATGACTATGTTTCCATACCTATGATGCATAAAGATTGAACTAAGCGCTTGTTGTTGTAAAATCAATAAAATACATTAAAAAAAACAATATGTCGAGAAATCATATGGATGGTTTAATCATACCTGTTCAAAGGTACATAGACTTCTGAAAATTGCCATAAACAAGAACCTGCGTAACCCAGCAGAAATTAAATCTTGTAGGCCGGAGTCCAAGGGGGCACTCTTACAGTGCGACAGTGCCTTATGGAAAAATATTGAATTTTGGAGAGTGCCCATTGCTCCCTACTTTAGAGATACATCTGCAGTAAGTTTAGCAACTGTGATTGAACCGGCTACATGGGAGGAGAACTTTAGAGATGTTTATACTGCAGAGGATAAAGGACCTGACACATTATTAGGACCTAATAAAGAATTTCTAACAGGTGTCTCCTTTGAATTTGGGGAAGTCAGGTCAGCGATTAGGGAAAGTGTGAATGGCAGGTCGCCGGGCCCAGATGGGGGTCCCAGCTGACCTTTTTATGGAAAATATTTATCTCTGGGCCCAATACTGACAACTGTTTAGAGCAACAGCTAATTTTCAACCACCTAGGTCTTTATATATTATCAGAGGTGCAATATGTATTACTGCCTTTGGTGGGAACCATAGACCAGTGTCACAATCTCTAAGTATATAGCCGCTAAATCTGGGGCAATGCATCTTGCGTTTATGGATTTATCTTGCGCCTTTGATAGAGTAAATTACTACAAATTATGGCACAAGATGATGGACGTGGGAGTAGAACCTCCAATTGTATATTTTTTGGTGCAGTTACAGTCTAACCCTACCGCATTTGTCCGATACAGCACGTTTGGAGAATGATTTATATCAATTCGGATTGGGAGCAAGTTTGTCAGTGTTGTTTCCTGACCCCTTTTTTATTTACTATTTATAATTATTAACCTTGAAATTAGCTTAGGTCATTCAGCTAGGACATGTCCTAGATAGGGTCTTGCCCGGTCCCTGTTCTCCTTTACGCCAACAATACAGTCCTCATGTCCTGAACAGCAAAAGTGATGTAAAAATTACTTGACTGTTTTGTTTATGAAGGATTTGGAACTGCAGACAGATTCATCTAAATCCCATGAAATGCTCAAGATCAACCAAAATCAAATCCTATTTTAATGATGCAGTGCCCATTTACAGTGTTAAATCCTTCCAATATCTGGGTGTTCCCATGGATTCAGGTCTAAAACGGGGTTGTCTTATTACTATTAGATCACAACAGTTTGTGAGGAGGATTGAAGCTATATTTATATTTGTGAGGAAATTGGAGTCTAATCCCCTTAAAGAGATTTTAACAATCTATAAGAGTAAGGGCCATATTTATTGCCAAGTCACACAGAGCAGCAAGTCACCTTGCTGCGCTGCTTGACAGGGAAAGGGCTGTAATGTGCTGTATTTAAGTCAATACAGTGCATTCCTGCCTTTTCCCCTGCCCTGGCGCCCTTTTGGCTGCCCTGCACCAACCAGGCATGGTGCCTGCATTGTAAGGTGGATTGTTTTTGTGCAGGACGGGGCACCTTCCTGCACAAAAAACAATACCCTAGGGCTTTCACCTCTTTCTATGTGTGCTGCAGAATGCATATAAAGAGGTAAAAACGAGGAGCAATAAACATATTTCTCCTTATTACACCTAAACTGGGGAGGCATAGGTTTTTCGTGCGTTCCCAGGTCTACCACTTCTGGAAAATCTGGGAATGCATCAAAATCCATGGATGTTGTGTGGGAACACCCAAGCAATGCCCTAGGAAATGACTCCCTGGCGCAGATTAATGCAACACAGTGATTATAACTGCGTTGCATTACTTGAGATTTATGAAGCAACTCAGGGCCACACAAGGTGGCCTTGCATGGCTTCATACATCTCATTTTTAATTTGCGTCACTCTTGCAACATGTTGCATGGTGTAAGAGCGACAGAAAGGGGCTCATAAATATGCCCTTAAGCAGGTGCGGTGCGTCCATTGGGGCGTTGGGGCGTAGCCCCCCCGCCCGCAGCTCCCTCGGCGTCTCTGAACTTAAGTAAACTGAATCAGTTTACTTAAGTTCAAAGACGCCGAGGGAGAACTGACAATCATGTCAGTCAGCATGACGTCGGACCGCCCACCCCCTTCAGAGTCTGCAGGGGGTGGGCGGTCCAGCGTCATGTTGACTGACATGATTGTCAGACCAGGGGCAACAGGCAGCAGCACAAGTGCGTATGAGTGGGGAAGGTCGGCGAATTTTTCAGCCGTGCCCAGTCATGCGCACTTGTGTCTGCTCTGGCTGGCGCATGCCCATTAGGAGAGCGAGGGTTGAGCAAAGGCTCAAACCTCGGTCTCCTAATGGGCAGGCGAGCAGTAGTAACCGTGCCTTAAGCCAATCCTGGCGCTGCTGGCAGCGCCAGGATTGGCTGAAGGGTTGCCAGTCCACTCCAGTGCCATTCGTGAAGGCGCCAAGAGGAGCAGAGGTGGCGCGGACCGGCTGTGAGGTAAGTTTTCTGTTTTATATTTAATTCCCCGCTCCCCCCCGCGACTGGATGTTTGTAAATGTCTTGTCGAATGAACGTAATGTCTAACATTTCCAAAAGCAGTATTTTTAAAAAAAGCTTTAGACGGAGTGCATTGAAAAAAAGTGCATCTCGCAGAGCGCAGGCAATAAATGTTTCTAGAAAAATAGCGCTCCAAGGCACGTGGGGTAACTGGCGGCTTCCTTCCTTCCCCATTGCAGACATTGGGGCATTTGGAGAAGGCTGTCGTGTTGGAGTTAACTTTGAAGCACTTGAAAGCATTGACGGCTTTAACAGAGCAACAGCAGCAGAAAATAATTGCTTTACAGAACGGTAAGTCATTGGAGGATGCCAGGAGGCTAGCGTGGCGCGTGATGCGGGAGCGCGCGGCCTGTTGAGGGATTCCCACAGTGCAATTATTATATGCAAATGTTAATGACCATCGCATAGGACTTAACACTCACACATTTAGCATATTTTTAATCGCATGCAATTTTGTCAGATAAGAGTACAGAGACACGGAGAGGCAGCATGGTTTTCAGTGAACTGCGCAGTTCATTTAAATGCGTATGTGTGTTGGGGGGTGGGGGAGAGAAGCTGGATTATAACGGTAACCCCGGTATCAGGGGTCGGATGTAACAACTTGACCACATTTCTTCAACGTATTCCTCTGTCACAAAGTAAATGAAGCTGGTAAATTGCACGCGAAACGGGTGTGTGAGGAAATGCCCCCTTTGCTTGGGTGAGGTCGAATACCGGTATAACGCTCTGTCCCCCAGTCCTTTAAATCCCCTGCCCCAACCCCTCAGGTGGCTCTTTGTGAGCTGTGCTCAGGCCCCGGGCAGAGCTGATTGCATGGGAAAGCGGCACACGGTGCTGCGCGAGGGCCCTGCTGATGAACGAGTCCTGCCTGGGAGCCCATCAGTTGGCAGCCTGCTAAGGAAAGGCCGTGGAGTGCGTGTGTGTGCCGCGGGCTGCAGGTTGATCAGAGTATGAGACCCGGCCCTGATGGTGCACTGCACACCAATGCCTACATTCCCCCACCTCAGGGCCCAGGGTGAGCGGCTGCCTTCACTTCCACGGCTAACTCAACCCCTAGGCCCCACAGGAAGAGCACACTGTAATGTGCACTCTTGTCTTGTGACCTGTTTTTTTTTGGATGTGCTGCGGCATGATCAGCAGCACACATAATCCCGACCACCCTCTGTATCACTTACAAGTCTTACAGATAGAGAAATACAATGCTGCGGTGATGACTGCAGTGCTTACAGGTACTTCCGGTTGGTGCTTATACCAGCGCTTGCATAGCATGGCATGGCATTGGCAACAAGCTGCACTTCGGTTCAAACACTGCCACAGCAGCAGTCCTAGTGATTGTGGGCTTAGGAGTAGCATCCTCCTGCAACTTGAAAGCAGTCATTTTATAAAGCGTTCTATAATTGCTTGCAAGTTGCAGAAGGAATTCTGAACCTGGACCCTGAATGTCAGCTCTGCTTGTGAGTTCCAGATCATGTGCTCTGCCTTGGTGGTGCCCTGCGTTCAGAGTGCGTCCTCAGTGCTCAGAAGTACAACCCTCCCAGAGTGCTCTTCTTTGATGTGTACCATGCAGCTCCTTTCCACTGTAGCTGTGACAACACAGAGAAATCGGAAGCAATCTGCAGTGAAATCCAATGTTCCCTTTTAATTGAATAGCATATGTGCAGCTTCCATGCTGGTCCTGAGGGTGCTGATGGAAAGTGCAGCACTTACCATCAGCACCGTCAGGCTCACAATGAAAGTGCATCGGCTCAAGGTCTATTGATCTGATCTGCGATAATTGAAGGCTGCAGGGGTGCTGGAACAATTTTCAGAGTGGGGGTGCTGCCATCAATGCTGTGACTGAAATCATAGGGATTGTGTAAAATCCAATGGTAGCACAAGACAAGTGTCACAAATGCACTACACTCGTTCATCAGGAATGTGGTAAGGGTGTAGTATTTACCTGGTAAGATAATTAAAAGCTTACATGTTGCACTACTATGTGTACACTACAGTCAAAGGTGGATATGTTTAGTGCTGTAAGATATGGGGTATTTTGTAATGTATTTGCATATTTCAAGTCTACACCTTCAGAATTGCTTTATAAACATTCTTGCCCTCTCAAATTTGCTGTAAAATGCTCCATTTGCACACACTTTGCAAGTCCCTCTCCCCTCGAGTCCCTCCTATGATAGTCGGCTCGCTCGCTATCGACATAACACTTATCCTCAACTTTTACGCTCACCAATTTCAAATGTCACCAGCCGCCCCTGCCCTTAAGTGTATTTCAGTTTGAACCTATGGGGTAAAGTTGTGGACCTTCACAAACAGTAAAAGATTCAGATGACAGAGAATGGGCATCGAACCCCATGGATTAAATGTGCGAACAATGGGTTTGTTCAGATAGGAAAGCAGTGTTGTTTCATAATGCATCTCCTGAAATCATTGGTCATAAGAATGATTGAAGTCTTTTTTCTTAGCGAAATACTTGGAGGATAGATTCTTAGTAGTGATGTCCAAGACTTCTGTGAATGCATATTTCCCTACTTCCACAGTTTTTAAATAGATCCAAATATTCTGTTTATGTCCAATTTGTATCGTAGATTTAGGCTTAATTTAGTTCATATGTTTTTGAATTCTCCCAAAAATATGGAATAGTTGGTCCTGTTGTCCCTGTGACAGTCACTCTGCACATACAACCATTCATTTAACCCTTTCTTGTCATTTTTATAGAGAGCCCCGGAAACTGTTTTTGTTTCCTATTTAATGCAGATCTCATAGTTCAGTATTATTACTTTAAAGCAACTTTCTTCAGAACTTTAATGAATTTCTGTTGTTAATTTTATTTGTAATTGTATTAGAATTAGGAGATTATTGATTTGAAGCATATAGAGTCATAATGTGCCAGGGATTAAAATCCAATTGTTGCTATGACGCTCTGTTTAAGAATTTTCTATGTTTTGAGCATCAACTGGTAAATTACTCAAAAGGTGTCTAATATGCTATGTTTTTAATCTTTTTATTGTGATTGTGGTTTTAACTTATTGTTTTATTTCCCTGTGTCTCTTTTATGTCTGACTAGCCGAATAAAGATCTTTTTGATTTGATGTATCTAAAAAGGTTTATTCTGAGGTTTCTGACAGTAGGAAACTTTACTGATTTGGACATACCTCACTGCTGAGGAAGTTATGATGTATTTAAACACCCTGCCTAGCGGAAAAGCTGCATGAGCCGATTCAATGCCAACTGAGTTTTATTAGAAGTTTTTATAAATCCTGACATCTATACTTTTAGAGTTAATTAACACAATTTACAGAGGAGTCGAATAATCCAGATATACATTGTTATAGTTTTGAAAAAAGTCAAGCAAGCAATAGTCCAACCAATTTCTTCACCCAGCATGGATGCTAATTCTTTTTCTAAAATCCTTACTACACAACTCACTAAGATCTTAGAGTTACTAGTATTAGACAGGCAACACAACTTTATAACAAGTTGTGACATTACTTCATAAATGGATACGGCTATCACAACATTTGATGCAGATGAAGGGCTACAAAGCGGTGCCCATATTTAAATTATAAGGCCTTTGCATTGTCCTTGGGTCACACAATGAGATGCAAGGACATCGGAAAGGCTTCAGAAATATTTACACAGCCACGCTGGGCCAGATTTACGTGGCCTAGCACAGCTTTGTAAAGAAATGTAATGCAAGGCAGCTGCTTGTGCCACGTTACGTTACATTTCAACTTAGGAGGCACTCCATGGGTGGAGCATGGGTGTTCCCATGCATCCACCTATGGATTTTAGCGCAATCCCAGATTTACAGAGAGTTGTAAACCTGGGAATGCATTAAACTCCTACGCCTTCCCAAGTGAGGCATCCTGAGGCACACATAGAAAGAGGAAAATGCCTCTTTGGAAGGTGTCCCTTCCTGCAATAAAACATACTTGCCTCTAACGCAGGCACACTTGCACTATGGTGCACGGTTGCCTGCTCAGGTGCTGGCCTGCACACAGGGCGCCAGCGGAAGGAGAGAACAAAAATGCTCCATATCTTTGCAAATACAGAGCATTCTTTACCTTTGATGCAACGCAGGCAGCAACGTTGCTTGCTGCCCTGCATTGCGTTCTAGTCTGTATGAACTTCCTCAAGGCTGAAAAAGCCCTCGCCAAAGTTTCACAGCAATATCTATTGATGATATTGGAGCACAGGATATTTTGATATTTGGCCAAAAATTGCACTTCTGCAGGACTTTATAAGACATGCACTCCTTGAATTTTAAAACATAATCGTCAACTGTCGTGTCCGGCTTCGTCACTATTGTTTGTTCTATATTTAGAGGAGTATCTGTGTGGAACTGAATGGTCATCATGTGAATATAACTGCCTATATGGACAATGTTGCAATTTTAAATCAAAATGTTCAACATAGAAATGGCTGCGGCACAATTTGGGTATTTTTTTTACGTATGTGATAAATATCTCCAAGACTCAAGTGCTTATTTATACAACTTTTTTGGTCCCAAAAGCATTATATCAAGGAATCAGAATTACTCTGAGAGTTGAAGAGCTAGCCAGACTTAACTATGGATTCCTATTACAAAAACGCTCTGCCATTGTGCAGTACTGGAATAGGATATCGAGTTCACTAGCTGTAAGATACCATAAATTTAAAATGGTCATTCTATACCTTATTAGATCAACTCCACTTGGCATAAAACATTCATGTTTCTGCCTCCTTGATTCCATCATATCTATTGCATTTTTAAAATTACCAATTTTGAAATTTGGTTAGTCATTTCTACTTTTGGATTGCTAAGGGCAAGTGTTTATCCACATTTGAGCTAAGTTTTCCAAACATGTGTCAGCTTTGCCAAAGGTCGCGGACTCCTGGATGTCTGGCTAACTTCGCTAATTCGACAATTTGGAAAAAAGTTACATTTAATGTATTCATGACAGGACTGCTTATCTGGCAGACATGCTGCATGATGTGCGAAATCCCGAAAATTCATCGATATATACTGCCAGGTCGAGACTGATCACTAGCGTGTGTTTTTTTATGATAGCGGTTTCTGCAGGACACAGCCTACTTGTTACATTGGGCCAGATGTTTCAGGTCGGTCCATTATGGACGTTTAATGATGTACAAACTGAATTTACGTTGCTTGGAGGGAATTTCTTCATGGACTTCCAGATAAGAGATTCTTTCCAAAAAGTAACAAGACAGATTGTAATGTTGAGAAGATTCCATTGAAAGGGACTAGATGCGGTTAGTTTTAAAAATATATATCCTTTATTCGCTGAATCCATGACCATAGCACTGTGTGCCTGGAGGCTCGATGGTCACTTAATCTGAAAATTATGTCGATAGTGGACTATCAGTTCGTTCTTGTCATGTGTCGGAGACTTTTTCTACCTCTAAATTCCAGTTTCAGTACTATAGAACTGTGCAATTACTATATTACCCAGGGGTGAGGTTATAGAATGGCAAATATACAAATAACTCTAACACAGGTACGGGAAAGTGAAAGCATATGACTTACATATCTTTTTGTGAGCAATAAAACTGTAATATGCAAGGGCAAGCAGAAAGGATGCCAATATGGATGCATTTACGGACTGGCTAGATATAATTTAGATTATTCTATTCACGTGGCTTAACATGTATGAATTGCATTACCAGTGCATTAAAACGTATGATTAACTATTAATAAACTATTAATATTTCTGCTTAGCATTATTATTATGTTTTGAAGTTCAAGATTGTTATAACAGTTGATATTTATGTGCTAATTGTTTTCTACTTTCTCAATCAAAAAATAGGGTGGGAAGACTGCATCAGAACGTTTTAGGTAAGGAGACGGCCATCTTGTATTGTTATACATGATGAAATGTAAACTTTGTTTTGTTTAGGATAATGTGAACCTAGGTTGCATAGAGTGCAAGACGGGCGATGGCTTTCCTACATGTTCAAGGCTGCAGATGCCCTCTCTGTGGACCCCAAAGTCTAGCAGCGACTAGGAGGTGCGCCACTACTGTCAATCCATGGCAAAATGCAGGTCGCTGATGTGTGTGCTCCGGGAGGCACTAAAAGAGTGCCTGCACAGCTCAAGCCATGACGCCGAGTTATACAGGAAATGGGGTCATATTTAAGCCTGGGTGAAGTTCGCGGAGTTCTGCTACGCGGAACTCCGCAAAGTGCAAAAAATAAACTCTGCTGCGCTACGCAGAGCTCCACAAGCGGCGGGGTGCATTGGATAAATGCTGTTCACTGTGATTTTCAGTGCCAGGTGCTTGTCTGCGCTGTGCAATCATCACAAATGGCACTATGCACAGCGCAAGCGGGAGCTGCTTCCTTTCTGCCACTCGAGTAGATTTTTACTCAAGCAGCAGCTTTCTCAAAGCGAAAGAACAGTTTCTCAACGTGAGCGTTCGCAAGCATACGGGACCACTCGCAATGAGAAATCTGACCGCCTGCGTTGAGAAATCTCGCCGGGAGGTTGATCTTCCACGCTCGTGCTTGCAAACTTGATGTTAACGATCACGAACAAGGAAAAATCTCACCGGGAGGTGGATTATCCTCGCTCGCGCTCGCCAATATGACGTTGACGAACGCGAGCAAGGAAAACAACTCTGCGAGCTCCGCGTCTCGCAGAGTGCGGAAATATCCGCAAACTCTGCGAGCGGAGCGGAGTTCACCGCCCAGACTTAGTCATAGTCTATGCAACGGCATGAACTGCCAGGCAAAACAGCGAGAAGGGTAGGGGATTGTACATTGCCACAGTATAAACTCACAAGGAAATTAATATCAGCACAATATTGCTGCAGTCTTTTCTAACAGGGGCGCGGCCTGAAAAAACACTATGTGTGCTCGATTAGAGCCACTGGATGAACACTGCCTAATTGTCCGTCTGAGTACATCACATACTCACCACTTTGTAATAGCATGCTCAAAGTATGTATGTTACACTTTCTCTACGTGTATCTCCGGGGTGCTGCGCGCTTAGACAAACTATCTTTACACAGCTAATGTTGCAGACCATGATCAGCAATATAGGTAACAGCCTAAGGTCATGCATAAATCCTCCTTCAATAGGACAATCAAAACATCATAGACCTGTTATTTTGACATGAGTAATGAATATTGGCATGTTATTTGATCTTAGGTAGGATTTGCTGCGTGTATATAGGCGACCTTCTGTGACAAACATATGGGCCCAATTCACAAAGATAAACTGAGATGATAGTCTAACTTTACGACTTCCGGTATTCACAAAGGGCATTTACGAGTAGTAAAGTTAGACTTTTGTCTCAGTTTTGGTCTCAGTTAAACTTAAGACTAAAACTTAAGTTTAACTGAGACAAAAGTCTAACTTTACTACTCGTAAATGCCCTTTGTGAATACCGAAAGTTGTAAAGTTAGACTTTCAGTCTCAGTTTACCTTTGTGAATCAGGCCCATATATATTTTTCGGCCATCAAAGATATTGGGCCCAATTCACAAAGGTAAAGTAAAACGAAAGTTTAACTTTACAACTTTCGGTGTTCACAAACGACATTTACAAGTAGTAAAGTTGGACTTTTGTCTCAGCTAAACTTAAGTTTTGGTCTTAAGTTTAACTGAGACCAAAATTTAGTTTCAGTTAAACTTAAGACCAAAACTTAAGTTTAACTGAGACAAAAGTCTAACTTTACTACTCGTAAATCCCCTTTGTGAATACCGAAAGTCGTAAAGTTAAACTTTCAACTCAGTTTACCTTTGTGAATCGAGCCCTTTGCCTTTAATTCATTTTTGGGAGCTTTGAATACTCCTTCGGGTATGCTTTCCTGAGTTAATTATTGCTTGAAGAATGCTTTTGTGGCACAACTGATACTGGCATAAACCCTTTCAGGCACATGCATCAAACAAAAATCAGTTTGCAAAATTTGCGAATCGCAAGATAAGGCCGTTTGCAATCGCAAATCAGTCAAATCCAATGCATGAACCCAAAATCAGCGAAAACACAAAAAATTGCAAAAATAAGGAATAGCAAATATTTCTGAGACACATCTTGCGAATCCTTATTTGCGATTCCATTATTAGCGAATCCCAAATAGCGATTCCCAATTAAGGAATCGCAATCATATGCATGAAAATTCGCAAATAGCGTTTTCTCAGAAACTCGCAATTTAGCAAGTGCAATTTAAGAAGGATCACAACCAGGTGGTAACCATGAGTGAAAATAACATACAGTTGAAATCCAACAGAAACCTACTTAAACACACCCAGAATGCCTCAGAATCTTTCACAATGGCAGCGCTTTACCTGATGGCGAGGAGGATGAGGCTCCAGGCAGCAGCACACAGAAGGAGGTGAATACAGGAGCGCATCTTCAGAGTCCGCATCACACTGCTAGGACAAACAGATGAGGAAATATATGACAAGTATAGGCTCAATGGTGCCATGATACTTGCCTTAATAGAAGAACTGGATCCCATATTGCGGCGTCAGACTCGTAGGACCAAAGCAATACCCACTCATGTGCAGGTCCTATGTTGCCTGCACCTACTTGCGTCAGGCAGCTTTCAGGGGGTAGTAGCTGTAGCTGGAGGGGTGTCACAAGCGCCCTTTCCCGTTTTTCAAAGCATTCCTCCATGCCATGATGTCAAGGATCAACTACCACATTAGCTTCCCCACAACCACACATGAACTGAATAAGACCAAACAGGAATTCTATCAGCCAGCCCGCTTCCCACATGTATTAGGTTGCATTGATTGTACCCATGTAGCAATCTGTCCACCAGCAGTCAATGAATATATATTTAGGAATCGGAAATGCTTTCATTCGCTAAACATACAGGTAGTCTGCAATGCTAAATGTATCATCACTGACATTGTAGCTCAATACCAGGGAAGCGCCCATGATTCCTACATATTTCGCCAGAGTGGCATACACACTCGTCTGCTCAGGGGTGAATTCGGAGAGTGACATCTGCTTGGTAAACATGTGTTATGATTTCACACAGACATTGTACGTATGCCAATGCATTACATTTGTTAACGCCGATTCTTATCTAGTTATCTATAAGAACCTTCTGGTCGCCAAGATCTTTTTACCTGTTGAATAGTGTAAAGGAGAAAATCTCATCTGGTTATATAACAGCATTCATTTTGTCTGAAAGGACCACTGACTCCGAATTCAAGTTTAAGAATTTATTATCGCCAAAAATAACTGAACATGCAAGCACCTCAACACGAGGTTAAAGAAATAGATGGGCACTAATACAAATAATAACCTACGCAGGAGTCTCATCCGACTCAGGATAAAGAGAATAGAAAGTTCTAGAAGGATCAACCAAGCTATGATTGCTCCAATTTCTACGTTGCTCTTCATTTATCTAAGCAAGCTTTAAATCAATTGCTGTCCCTACACTAACACTTAGTGACATCCCTGCATAACGATTTTCCCAGGCAAGAGTGAATAAAAGGTGTCAGCTGTGAAGACTTCCTAAGAAGTGCAATCACATAATACCTAAGCTCAGCTCTGTCCTTCTCTCTGGTCTCCCCTACCTCTTCTCTGGCCTCCTCCCTCGGGGTACTATCCCTAATACAAAACCCAAATACAATTGTACATGCCTTAATCACGCCTCCTTGGCCAGGTCTTCTTTCTTGTACTTTTCCATCGAAACGGTTACTTCATCCTGGACGGTTGCGATGACCTTGAGTCCCAGGCACCTTCTCCGCTGAAAGTATCATCCCTAAATTCCATTGCACTCCCCGTACCATGCCTCCCATCTCTCTAACTTTTGAAAACAAAGAGTTAGTCTTTACTAACGAGACATGTGTCCTTGCACCTGCAACAAAGATACGTTCAACAGAAACCTTCTACTGTGCAAATTAAATCTACCGTTTGTGCCCAGAGAGCCTTACCAAGGGAAACTTTTCTCTGCCTACAAAATAAGCTAACATAAGAATAAACCAGGCCTTCCCTAAGCATATATGTAGTCAGGCCTTTACATATAACTTTTAAACACACATCTTACTTTTCCCTATAAGCATTTTCATTACAATTCATATGCAAACAATGAATTACATGTGCAACTTTAATATGGTGCACGTTTAAACTACTGCAATTACATTACACACGAACTAATTTCTCTATGCATGATGTTCACACAATTCAATAAACATTACATTACATGATTATCATAACACAATTATACTGCTGATTCACTTTGTCTCAGCGAACTATTCATTCTTTACTAAACATGCATGGATATACAACTGAATATATACGAATATATGTCTGAGTACATGCGGGTGCGGACTATCAGTGATTATGATGCACCCCTACAATTCACAAGAACATTTCGCTCTATCAGTTCCCCCTTTGATGACTCCTGTCATCACATCTCATTCAACTCCCTTGGAGAAAGAACCGACCTAAACAGAACTCGTTGCCATCTTCCCTGATCTTAGTTTCTCCATGCTCTTGAGCCTTTGATACTGACTGTCCTGCAGTCTTGCCAATCTCATCTCATTTTCCCTCAAAGCTCTCTTGACTCGGCCTGCTCGATACCACCTGTAGGCCTTGATCAAAATCCACAAACAAACCACACAAACCACCAAGATAAGGAGGGGTCTCAGAAAATACCCAAGGGATCCCTTTCCTAGATTTGCAAACCAACCTCCCACTTGACCAAACCCCTTACCAACTTTTTCCCAGGCCCCCTCTTCGGTCAAATCCGCTATTTTTGTGTGGATTGTAGTGATATTACTTATATATTTCTCCAGATCCTTGCTACGGTCTGGTATATAAGTGCAGCACTCTTGAACCTTCAACATTTTACAGACTCCGCCCTCTTTTGCCAATAAGACATCCAAAGCAAGGCGATTCTGCAAAACCATTGCCCTTATCGACAACATCTCTCCTTCCACCAGCACCAATGACTTTGCTGTATTCATTGAAAATTCATCCACCACAGTCGCTAACCTTCGGATTTTCACATCATTCAAGACTACTCCCAGACTGGGTATCATAGCTCCAAAGATATCTCCCACAACGATTCCTGCACTTACAGCCCTTCTCGCTCTTGAATGCTCCCCACCTTCTAGAAGATCCAAATCCTCTGTATGGTAAATCTTTGGAAATATTATTGCCAAATAACATGTTCCATACCAATTCGCAGGCAACCTCACATAAGCATTCTTCCCACATACATAATACACCGTTGGTATCACTTGTACAGGACCTTGGAGAATTTTTTTTGCCACATCTGCCATGGTGAACACGTGATCACAAGTGCTTTGTCCCACTGCAACCTTTTCGTAGTAAGTCTGATAACGCCTTATACACAACTTACCCCTCTGCTCTTTGTCTAACGCTATAGGACCATAGCTTCCCTTGGTCTTATGCAACTTTTCTTCATCTGTCCAATCAAGCCTGTGATGCCCCAAGTCTCGTGAGTGGGTCAGCTTTCTATACCTGTCCTCTACCTGATCCACAAACTTTTTCTCCACATCTGACATCGAGCAGGTCAGATTGTGTCTGTGAGCAAAAGCTGTATCCAATTCCAAACTCGGTATGAAGAACTTCCTGAGTCTATCCTCTGTCTTATAATAGTCATACTTATTCAAATGCTTGTAAGCTGGGACTTCAGGAAGCACTGCGTCGAAATTGGAAAAGAAATACTCAAACTGATCCCTCTCATAAAATAAACTAAGCACAAGACTACATGAAATTCCATAAGTCAGTGGAAGATGGTGATATCTAATACCCTCGTCCACTGAAGCGGGCAACTGCATACACACATAACAATCTTTCGCATCCATCACATCAACATACTCATATAGCAGTTTAGCATATGCATTAAGCTTAAAATCACTCCTAGATAAATCTATATGTAACCTACGACTTTCTTCTAATAGCAAAGCTCTGTCAGCTCCCATGTTTACCCCCTTTTGGCTAGGTGTAGTAGGTGTAGGTGTCCCTGGCACCCCCTGCACTTCTAGCTCATGCGAACCAGTATATGAAACTATGATTACTATGATTATAGAAACTATCACACTACTTATAAGTATGCCTACAATCCACTTAGATCTACGATTGGGATCTCCCGGCTCCATGGTTTCGAAAGTTCTCAAAAGTTCTTGGTTATAGCAATGAACCCTGAAAAAGTCTCTGTGTCCTTTACTCGTGACTTGCTTAACCAGCTCGAGCAACCATGAAATCTCCAGATTTTCCCTTCTCGATCACAGTCTTATTTACACAGTCCAGAAAAGACTTCCCTAGTTTTCGTTCCTCTTCTGTGGAAAGTCCCTAAGTTTATTCTTCTTCCACTCGGACCTAGGTTATCTTCTTCTTTTAGACTTTTATTTACAGTTTATAGTTGATCCACAATAAGATCCTCATTGAGCAATACCAGAACGTGATACAAAAGTTCAAGACGCAAGACTACCATTTCATGTGAAGACGGCTCAAACCCAAAAGACGGAAATTCGAGTCGATGCAGAACCAAGTTTCGAACTTCACTCAGAAGCGGGGATTCGGAACTGTGAGGGTCAGTGTTCCTTCTATTTCGAGCCCTGGCAACTGCAGCACCACCTTCACCACCACATTCGGGCTCCGACGGACCACCAGCACTGACCTCAGCCTTCCCGTGCTCACCACCCCCTGCATCAAACACCGTGTAAGTCCACTCAGGGGTAGAGTATCTGCGACAAGGTACTCTGGTTCTTTTCGACCTTCGCCGACTATCTTGAGCCTGGTCTTCGTCACTTGCCTCTGTTTCAGATGCTTCAGACACTGGGGCAAGGTCTCTTTCAGGTGCTAACTTCAAGTTCCGTCGCCTCTGTCTTTCAGGCCAACTTTCTGCACTTCTGTTCGTTCGTCTGCCTTCCCCTGCTATACCCAGGGCACTACTTCCTCTTTCTGCTGAATCTGACTCTTCTCCGCCCACTGCACCGTTTCTGTCTTCGGTGTCTGAGTCAGGGTTCGAACTGTGGAAACCCCTTCAGCTTGCTCTAGTGCACCACCAGCTGTGTCAGCGACCCTTACAGCTTGACTTGTCCTCTCATGTGGCCCTGCCACATCAGCTGGATTTTCATTTACGAGAGGAGCTGTTTCTTCCAAGGGTGCTGAAACTCTGCGGGTATGGGAGGCATGCACCCAGTTCGGCAATCCTCCACACTTTACTGCTGTGTTCGTGATGAGTATCACCTGATACGGGCCACGCCAGCGGGCATCCAAGCAACTCTTCCTCACGTGCTTCCGGACGAGCACCCAATCTCCGGGACACAAGTCGTGGCACAGATCACTCGAGGCTGGGACCACTGCTGCTTGCACCTGCTGGGATACAGAACGGACCACATCAGAGAGTCCTTTACAATAATCGAGAATCAAGTCATCAGTGATGCTTATCAAGGCTGTAGCTGGTACTGCCGGCAACCTCATTGCCCTTCCCATTAGAATTTCGTGGGGGGACAACCCGGTTTCCTGTCTGGGACACTTCGCATGCTCATCAGCACGAGCGGCAAAGCGTCGGGCCATTTCAGGGATGTTGAAGAACACATTTTTGCCATCCGGGCCTTCAAAGTTCCATTAACTTGTTCCACCATCCCAGAAGCCTCTGGTCTGTAACTACAGTGGAGTCTCTGGTCAATATTCAATGCAGCACAAAGTAACTTCATGATTTCACTGTGGAAGTGCCTTCCTCTATCTGATTCCAAAGAGGTCGGGATCCCGAACCTAGGGATGAGCTCCCTCAACAATAACTTAGCCACTGTGAGAGTATCACACCTGCGGGTTGGGTAAGCCTCCACCCACCGTGAGAATACACATACCAGCACTAAAATGTACCTCAACCCATTACACTTAGGCATTTCCACAAAGTCGAGCTGTATCCTGTTGAAAGGCCCACCTGACCTCCCAATGTGACTCAATGTAACTACAGTTTTCTTTCCGGCGTTCATCTGCTGACACGTAACACACCTTTGACACACTGTTTCAGCCATTGCCCGAAATCGTGGGTTGTACCACGTCTGTCTAAACACTCTCATCATTGCATCTCTTCCAAGGTGCGCCTGTCCATGTATCAGCCTTGCCATCGGACTCAACAGCTCTTCTGGTAATACGGCTCTCCCATCGTTGGATACCACACATCCACATCTCCTCTCTCACAACCAGCTTTGATCCATCCCTCTCTCTCCTGGTCTGAAACTTCGTCCTGTAATCGCTTAAGTTCTTCCCAAGTGTCTGCCATGGCCAACATTATGCTGAGCTCGGTTCTTTCTTGGCTCTCCCCTTCGTATCTATCTGTGAATATGCATCCTTGTTCTGCACAGAAACGGGCGACCTCGTCCGCATAATTATTACCCAATGACACAAAGTCCTCCCCTTTCCCATGGGCGGAACACTTTACAACAGCAATTTCTTTCGGATGCTGTAATGCATCCAACAGTTGTCTTACATATTCTCCATTCCGAATGGGTGAGCCAGATGATGTCAAAAATCCCCTCTGAGACCATAACTGCCCGAAGTCGTGCACCACACCAAACCCATATTGGCTGTCAGTGTAAATCGTGATTCGAATTCGATCAGCGGCCAAACAGGCACGGGTCAAGGCAATGATCTCAGCTACCTGCGCGGAGCGTACTCCTTCTAAGCAAGCAGCCTCAACCACTCCCGAAATGGTACATACAGCAAACGCTGCTCTCAATTGCCCAACACTGTCCCTTAAGCATGAACCATCGACAAAGAAAATTTCATCTGGGTCAGCCAATGGTTCATCGACAATTTCAGGTCTCGGTTTGGTGCAAAGCTCGGTCACATCGAGACAATCATGGTCCGCACAATCTTCATCATCCGTATTCGGTGTAGGCATCAATGTCGCAGGGTTCAAGACAGAGCACCTTTTCAGAGTCACATTCTCTGCGGCAAGTATGACTTGCTCGTACCTCGTTAACCTATTGTTCGTTAGGTGCTGAGTCTTGGTCCTGGTCATCAATAACTCAACCGAATGTGGCACATGTACAGTCAATGGATGTCCCATTACAATGCTTTCACATCTTTCAATGCTGACACCTGTTGCAGCAACTGATCTTAGACATCCGGGCAACGCAGAAGCTACTGGATCTAGAGTAGCTGAGAAATAAGCAACTGGTCTACGGACACCTCCATAGTTTTGAGCTAACACTGCTAATGCACATCCTTCCCTCTCATAACAGAACAATGAAAAGGCCTTGTTGTAATCAGGCATTCCCAGTGCCGGAGCACTGCATAATTCCTCTCTCAGTTTCAGGAATGACATCAAGCACTCCTCGTCCCATGGTACCGGATCACTCACATCCTTGTGCGTAAGCCTCTGCAAAGGCTTTGCTCTCAAGGAGAAACTAGGAATCCACTGTCGACAGTAGCCAACCATTCCCAGGAACATCCTAACTTCTCTCTGTGTAGTGGGTACTGACATACTCATTATTGCCTCGATTCGGTCTGGTGACACCTTCCTCTTGCCTTTTTCTAATCTGTGTCCCAAGTACTGTACCTCATTCAAACAGTACTGCAGCTTGTTCGGGGACACCTTATGTCCATTCTCTGCTAAGTGGTTCAACAGAGCTACAGTGTCTATTCTGCAAGCATCTTCCGTTTCTGAGGCAATGAGTAAATCGTCTATGTATTGCACGAGGACTGAGTTCTGCGGCAACACAAGACTCTCGAGATTCTTTTTCAGGATCTGGTTAAAGATCGATGGACTTTCTGTATACCCTTGAGGGATACGACACCATGTTAACACGCGATTTTCCAGCCTGAACGCAAAAAGAAATTGGCTTTCCTCATGGAGCGGTATCGAAAAGAAGGCTTGACACAAGTCGATAACCGTAAACCACTCGGCTTCACATGGGATCTGGAACAGTATTACTGAAGGATTCGGTACCATTGGACAGCAAGGGACAACTATCGTGTTGACCTTTCGCAGGTCTTGCACGATCCTGTATTTCCCGCTCGGTTTCTGTAGCCCCATAATGGGTGAATTACAGGGGCTACCTCTGATCTCTTTCAGAATGCCTTTCTCAATGAAAGTCTCGATCACAGGTTTTATCCCTGCAATCGTTTCTGGCGACAGGTTGTATTGAGGTGTCCTGGGGAAATCAACATTCTGTTTCACCTCAATCCGCACTGGTTCAACCCCTCTGATTAGACCTATTTCATCGCCTGCGAAATCCCACACCACAGATGACACTGCGTCTCTCAGATCAGGTGGAAGTTCTTCCACAGTCACCATTGGGTACAGATCTATACATAGATGCTGATTGGTAACCTTAAAGTCAGCATCGTCATCTCTCGTCTGGACCTCCACTCCCTGAGGCGTACAATAAATCGTGCAGTTCAACTTGCACAACAGATCTCTTCCCAAAAGGCAAACTGGACTCGTATCACACACTACAAACTGATGTCTAGTTTGGAAGGAACCTATCTTTACTAGGATCGGTTCTGTCAATGGGCTGCTTATTCTTTTGTTCGCTACTCCAACAACCTGGATTGATTGTCCCGAGAGGGGTAGGTTAGGGACTACTGCTGATCTTACAGTAGACCGGGTAGCACCAGTATCAACCAAAAGTGTGGCAGGATGACCCTCAATATCTGCCTCCACAAAAGGTCCTCTCTGGTCTACCTCCAAGACCGCTCCAAGAGTGCAGTCTTCCTCCCCCCTCAGGCACCGTCAGGATAAAGGGTCTAAGCTACTCTCGTCATAGTCTTCGAACAGGGGCATCTGTTGGTACGTTTGTATTCCTTGTGTAATCCTTGGAGCCTGGGGAACCTGGGCGTGACAGCTGTATACCCCCCTTTCATCGTCCTAGGCCTCGTCACTGTGTTAACTACCTCTTGCGCGGGTGCCTGAGCCCCCTCTTCCTCTTCCTGCAACTGATTAGCTGGGTTCAAAGGACACTCGCGTTTCCAATGTCCGACCTGGCGACAAAGATGACACGCCGTGGTCTTCTTCAGTGTGGCCACGTCCACTCCTGTCTTGGGGTCTACTGGTTTTCCCTTTCCCTGGCCTTGCCCATTCTGGTTCCCCTGGGAAATTCCTTGTTTTCTTCCTAAGGTCCCTCCATTAGGCTGACCCTGTGCTGTCTGCATCTGGACAAGCATCAATTTGTCTTTTAGCTTCCGATGTTTCGATTCCACCTCATCACTACAGTATCTTGCATACCTCAAAATTTCATCTAACGGCTTGTTCTGCCAGCAGATCAAATGGTGCTGTATCATGAGGCTGACTTCCATTCTCAGACCCAGTACAAACTTTGAGACAAACTGTCCCATATCCTTGGGGTCCAAGATATCTAACCCACTATACTGTTTAAAAGCTTGCAGAAGTCTTTCATAATATTCATGCACCGTTTCTTTGGTTTCCTGTACAGTCCGATCTATCTTAACCCAATCTATATCTTGGGGTGAAATCTTCAGTTTTAGCCATGTAATCACCTGCTCATACTTTTTCATTACTAAGGGTGATGGGCCATTTGTAACCGGCTCCCTTTCAGGTTCCGAAGTCGGCCACTCGACAGCGACTTTACAAGCTGTCCACAAATCTCCCGGTACCACTATGTCAAACAAGGTGTTCAAATCAATCCACAGTACTTTTGAAATTTTAACAAACCGCTCAACCTGCTTGTACCACTCTACTGGTTTCTCCCTCAGCCGAGGAAAATCATTTGTAAATGCAGCCAAATCACCTCTATTCCACGGCACATGCACATACCCTCCATTCTGTACTTCCCGTAAAGGAAAATTTCCAACACCCGTCGCCCCCCCTCCTGGAGGCGGCGTTTCTCCCTCAGCCTTCTTTGCTAGTTTCTTCTTGGACCACCTTTCTTCCCATTTGTCCAACAAAATCCATATTCTCATTCCTACAATCAGGTCTCTGGTGTGTGTCCTTAATCCTGTGATTCTTTTCTCCTCCAGCTCCTGGTCACTGTAATGTAATCTATGCGGTCCCTGCAACGCTTTAGTTTTGTTCAGGTCTACCTCATATCTTTTGGCCAATTCCTTTAATCTATCATGTGCCATTCTAGCTTTTCGAGTCACATCTTTTGCTACAAACATCAGCTCATCTGATCCATATATTTCTATCCTTTCCAGAGGCAGACCCCCGCTAATCATCTCGTCTACCTCTGCTTTCAACCTTACTATGTCTAGCAACCTTGCCTGTACTGCACTCCTCAGTACTTCTCGACAAGTTGAACCATCCCGCTCATCACAGTCACTATTCTGTCCTTGTGACCTATTCCCTTCCATCATATTCCTTGAACTTGGTCTATCTTCCGAGATGTTTTGTACCCTATCTCCTAGCATCCTATCACTTTGGTTTGTTACTGTTGGTGTCCACATCCTCAAAGCCGACTTGGATTCGTGCAAAGACCTCGGTCTGACTGGTCTCTCATCCTCCTGTCTTAAGGAAGAGTCCGCAGTAGCCGGTAACGGCGTACTTGTCTCCACTGGTCTTGGGAAATGAACCACTCGTACTCCGAACCCATTCCCACTTTCACTGGTTATTTCTTCCCTTCCCATCTGTACAGAACTCCCTTCTCTCACTCGGTCTGGGTCATATACCGGTACTATAGGGCCAATGGTGACCGGTACTGTCAAGGAGTCCGGTAATCTTGTGTTCCCAACAGGAGGCTGTGTTATCATAGACGTCGTTGCCCCTTCCGTTCCTGTGGAAATCCTTCCCACTACTCTCATGCTAGTCTGATTCTGGCTCTCATCAGTTGTTACTGCTGGAGTCGGCTTTCCCTCTTCTGAGTCTGGATTAAATGGTGGTGGCCTCTCTGCCAACAACCTATCTAACAGGCTGTCGTCTGTATCACTGTCGTCCTCATCGATTCTTATAATCTTTCCATTTTGTACTAGCAATGGGTATAACTTATCTCCCTCGATTGTTTCCACTCTCCACCTTTTCTCCAGTGCATCCCACCTTGCATCTTGAAATGCCCTGACCGATTTCTTCACCCTTTCCTGGCTCTTGTCTTTCCTCCTATCGTACGCTGCTCTAATCCACGCATGTAGCGCCTCAAACTGTGTTGGTCTAGGTAGTGGTCGTAAAGAAGCCATTATACTTTTTAGCTGGTACAACACCTCTAATCTGAAAGTACCATAGCGTGGGAAAGACAATTCTCCTTCTCCTTCTGTCATTTTATGCCAATTCTCAAGCCATATTATAGTATGCAATCCTACATTCTTTGCCATATAATGTGCTGGCGTATCCTCGGGAGGAGCTTCCTCTCCTTCCCGAGTAACCACATGTCGATCACCTCTACAAAGTTCCCGTAAAACTTTAAAACATTTCATGATGAATCAACTTTGTATTTGCACTCAAAAATGTCAGCTTTTACTTCCTGATTTCAATCCACCAATGCCAGCGTGGCTCACACCAACCGGCCTATCGCAGCGCGGCACTTGTCTGACGTCACTTTTCCTCCGCTCGCAGCAGTTCCCCTCCTTCCTAATTCACTCGTTCTCGCTCGCACCTGTCCCAATCATACTCTGAAATAATGTCCGTCCTACCGAACAATTACCTCTCTGACCGTCAGTCTTACCAATGACCGATCAGCCTCTTGAGCTTGTTGACCTCAATCTGGCAACCGTCTGTCCGCGAAACGACCGGACAATCGCCTCTAACACACTCGATAGGATTCAATCACTCGATGTTCTACACACAATAACCTACGACCTGCGTCGGTTATTCACACCCTCACACATGTGTTCCCTATCTTCAGTGGGTCTGTCAATGACGTCTCGTGACCCCCACAACCTCTGGTCAACGCTCTCAACTCTGGGTGTATTCTACACCACAATAAATCTCTCGGTCCCGCGCACGCTCACGGTCCGGTTCTCAATCACACAACTCACGTTCCAACTCCGCAAGACATCACACAACAATAAAACACCGCAATCTACCAAACACCACTCTTCTCATACTCACTCTACCACGAACTGCTACTTCCGCCGCACCGTCACTCTCCGTCAGTTTTCAACGACCTCTGACCTCCGACATCTTTCTCCCGCGGTCCTCTGGATTTGCGTCACTCGGGCTCTATGGGGCAACTTAGTCTCCTATCTTGCTCTAGATCTCCCCTTACCATCAAAGGTAACCATCCTACTCTGCTACCAACTGTTAACGCCGATTCTTATCTAGTTATCTATAAGAACCTTCTGGTCGCCAAGATCTTTTTACCTGTTGAATAGTGTAAAGGAGAAAATCTCATCTGGTTATATAACAGCATTCATTTTGTCTGAAAGGACCACTGACTCCGAATTCAAGTTTAAGAATTTATTATCGCCAAAAATAACTGAACATGCAAGCACCTCAACACGAGGTTAAAGAAATAGATGGGCACTAATACAAATAATAACCTACGCAGGAGTCTCATCCGACTCAGGATAAAGAGAATAGAAAGTTCTAGAAGGATCAACCAAGCTATGATTGCTCCAATTTCTACGTTGCTCTTCATTTATCTAAGCAAGTTTTAAATCAATTGCTGTCCCTACACTAACACTTAGTGACATCCCTGCATAACGATTTTCCCAGGCAAGAGTGAATAAAGGTGTCAGCTGTGAAGACTTCCTAAGAAGTGCAATCACATAATACCTAAGCTCAGCTCTGTCCTTCTCTCTGGTCTCCCCTACCTCTTCTCTGGCCTCCTCCCTCGGGGTACTATCCCTAATACAAAACCCAAATACAATTGTACACGCCTTAATCACGCCTCCTTGGCCAGGTCTTCTTTCTTGTACTTTTCCATCGAAACGGTTACTTCATCCTGGACGGTTGCGATGACCTTGAGTCCCAGGCACCTTCTCCGCTGAAAGTATCATCCCTAAATTCCATTGCACTCCCCGTACCATGCCTCCCATCTCTCTAACTTTTGAAAACAAAGAGTTAGTCTTTACTAACGAGACATGTGTCCTTGCACCTGCAACAAAGATACGTTCAACAGAAACCTTCTACTGTGCAAATTAAATCTACCGTTTGTGCCCAGAGAGCCTTACCAAGGGAAACTTTTCTCTGCCTACAAAATAAGCTAACATAAGAATAAACCAGGCCTTCCCTAAGCATATATGTAGTCAGGCCTTTACATATAACTTTTAAACACACATCTTACTTTTCCCTATAAGCATTTTCATTACAATTCATATGCAAACAATGAATTACATGTGCAACTTTAATATGGTGCACGTTTAAACTACTGCAATTACATTACACACAAACTAATTTCTCTATGCATGATGTTCACACAATTCAATAAACATTACATTACATGATTATCATAACACAATTATACTGCTGATTCACTTTGTCTCAGCGAACTATTCATTCTTTACTAAACATGCATGGATATACAACTGAATATATACGAATATATGTCTGAGTACATGCGGGTGCGGACTATCAGTGATTATGATGCACCCCTACAATTCACAAGAACATTTCGCTCTATCACAGTCACTGACCCTTTGCTTACTTCCCTGTAGGTGACAGCGCATACGCCGTGCGTAACTACAACATGACGCCATACCTCAATCCAACAACCCCCAATGAGCAGAGGTACAATGCTGCGCACATCTCCACCCGGAACATCATTGAGCGCACCTTTGGGCTGTTAAAGAGCCGCTTCAGATGCCTACACAAGACAGGAGGAGCATTACAGTACAAACCCGACCAATGCTGCAGGATTGTGGCAGCATGTGCCATGTTACACAACATTGCCACAAGGAGAGGAATTCCCATTGAGGTGTCTGACAGCGAGTCCAACGACGACAACCAGGAAGGGGCACAACAACGTGCAGCACATGGGGCAAGCGCAGCAGAAGGCTGCAGAAGACGTGCAGAAATCACACGAAATTACTTCTGATGTGAGTAATGACGAGACAATACACAGCTTTTTGAACTTAACTATATTTTTCTCAAATTAAATATCTTGTAGTGTTGAGGCACACATATCAGGTGCACAGTAGCACATGGATAGCATTACAGAAAAATTATACAAAGACATACACATTTGACTTGAAAGTCAGTCACTAGTAATGTCTTGGGCAATGGTTACTTCACCATTGTTGAATGTCTCTGGACATGCCAGTCTATCTCCTCCTCCCATGCACACCCAGACACCTTTCACCTGCTTCATCTCCATCCCTCATGTTGGATACGGAGGGTGTTGTGCTGTGAGTGTTGTGCCTCCTGCAAGTGGTGACAGGCATTGACAAACTACTGAGGCTTGAGGCCTCCTCACTCCCCTCTTCCCCCGTCACGTTGTTAGCCCCAACAGTGGCAGCATGCATTTGTTCCACCGCATTTGCCACCTGTCCCAGTGCCTTGGCCACATCCCCACTACAATGGGACATCTCAATCTGCATGGTGACGGACCGGCGGGCAAGCAGTGCAGTGCTGGTGCTCAGGCGATTGTTTGCCTGTGTATAGCCATGCAAGCGCTGCATCAACTGCCGATGGTGTCTCGTCTGTGTCACCTGTCTCTCCTTCATCACCCTGGTCAGCTCCTGCGTCTGCCTGTTGCCCTCAACCACAGCTGTAGTCAGTTCCCTCACGCAATCAGTCAGTCCAGTGATGTTACCTGCCATCTTGCTGATTTGTGCCTGCACTAACCGCATGTTCCTTGTCTGCAGGCGCTGCACCCAGAGCATCTGGGCCTCCAGACCACCCCAGACATCTGTAGATTGTTCCGCCTGCGGTGTGAGGCGTGACCTTGCTCTGCACCTCCGGTTGTGGACTGAGCTATTCCGGACCTGTGCTTGGGGTGTCGGCGTGGGTGTACCTTGAGCCTGGCTTGTCTCTGGCGTTCTTTGGGACTCATCCTCAGTCTCCATGGTCTGCCGTGGTGGAACTGTTGCCCTGCGGGTAGTGGGAGCACGGGCTCTTGTCTGTGGGACCACAGGTGTGTCTATTTCATCCACAGCCGTAGGATCCTGGGTGTCCATGCAGTCACTGTCCTCAGCCTCTCCTTCTTCAGCATCTGTGATGTTAAACAGTGCAAATCTTAATTCATTTTTGTGTGTGATGTCATGTCACATTAAGCTTCATTTTGCTCATAATAAATGAATGACTGTCACACATTGTTCAAGTGTTCTGACTTCTCATTGTGTGTTTGCCTACGAACCTGCCTACCCCTGGCTGTGTCTCCCAAAATGCACTTGGTTGTGGCTGGAAAATGTGGACTGGAGTTTATTTCTATACACTTGTGCTGATCTGAGGTGATGTGCTAATTTCAATACGTCTCTTGTAATGGTCACTTGCATGCATCTTACCTTGAGATGTGTTTGCCACTCCAGATGTGTCCAGCTGCGTCACTCCCACCACAGCCTCAAGCTGGAGTGTGGACTCCACCAGGTCCTCCATGGGCGTGTTCCCAGGCTGTGTTGGTGGTCCCACACCGGTCTTCTTGGCTTCCTTCAGCCTCTCAGCAATCCTTTCTTTTGCCCGGCTGCGCAGGTCGTACCAACGCTTCTTCAGATCATCAATTGAGCGGTGTGTGACCCCCACTGCATTTACTTTATTCTGGATCCTGAGCCAGATTTATCTTTTTTGTGCCTCTGGGACCTTCAGTGAAAGTTTACTGAAGAGCTTGTCATGGCTTAGGACTACATCCTCTATGAGTGTGTCAATTTCCTTTTCACTAAATTTTAGTTTGCGTTTCCTGCCTGATGTACTCTCTCCTGATGTAGTTGGATTCCTTTTTGACAAGGTACAGATCTGCAAACAGAGTTGTTGGATGTACTGTCCTGCTCCTGCATTCAGCTTCCTCCTCTCACAGCAATGAGCACTGAATGAAGCATGGGCTGGCTGACTTCCTGGTAGTGATGTCATCACTATGCATCAAAGTGCGACCTCGCAAATAGCAAAATCGCTAATAGCAATTTCGCTATTTGCGATTTCGCTATTTGCATGATCGCAAATGGGTTTTCGTGGCTTGCGAGTTTGTTAGGGCATATCGCAATTAGCGATTGCGATTTTTAGCGAAACGCAAATTTATCGCTAAAACGGTCTTGCATAGGAAATAGCGATTTTTTATTTGCGATTCCTTAATTTTCGCAAATTAGGAATCGCTATTTTCGAGTTTGATGCATGTGCCTGTTAGTTTGATGAATTAAAAATGGCACAAAATCATGGAGAGGGCATGCTTTCCGATATAATGTCTGGGCAAAAATGTTTGGTGCATAAATGATGTACTGTAACTAATGATGACTGGCAAAGTACATCTTATCTTGGTCCCTTTATACAGATGGACATTATTAAAATCAGAAATTCCTCCAGAGGAACCATTACTGACCACTCTTCTGGGGCTATTAATACTGCTAGTAAAATGTTGTTTTAGAACTGGAGCGATTCAACGTAAAAACCACGTACCCCTGGCATAGGCATCATGTTGGGCAGTAGTTCCCCAGTGACACTATCCTTCAGCTCACCGTCAACTGCTTATACTGGCCTTAACTTGTTTCTGGTTGGCTTACAAATCTGTGAGCATGCAATGATAATTGCGTATTGCCGACTGATAATTATAAATATTGTTTTGATCTGTTAGCTCTTTATTAGAATTAGCTCTAAAATCTTCTATTTTCCAAGAAACCTGGAAACGTGTTTTATAATATTTTATGTTTCATTATTTAGCAGAATAATTATCACAAGTGAATGTTTACTTGGTTTGCGGACATTTGGGATGGTAAAATCAGTAGCTGAAGTTCTTATAGATTTTTCTGGCTCACCTTTTACTTACCAGGTAGAATCACACAAAGTGCATGAATCCTTCACAATCTGCCCATTTCTTTGGTTTGCTTACAGAGCAGGTTTGTGTGTTTTATAGTTCAATGTTGCTCCAAAAGTGAATTTGGAAAATGGGAGTGAGTTTGAGTGAGCGTTGATGTGAATGAGCAGTAGTGAGTGTGAGCATGTGTGATAGACAGAGTGAGTTTATTTGTGTGTGTGTGTGTGTGCGTGTGTGCGCGCGCTTCAACTGTGCTGCTGGCCCTGGTGTACTGAAGGTAATTATTGGCTTATGCAAAGAGTATCCATAGTATGTGGGGGAAGTCCATGCCAAAATACAGGATCTTGCATATGGAAGGTGAATTTTTTGTTACAGGTGCACTCTGGCATAATTTAGGCCCTTGCATGCTTGAGTTAATTTGTGACGTGAAGGACCCCTACCAAATTGTGACAATATATTGGTAAATTCCTCAGGAAGAGCGGCATTGAAATGAAAGAATACTTTATTTAAACATTTAAGTCCATTAAAGTGCCAAATAACATGCGTTAAAATTGCGTCGTTAACATGTTACAAGAAAGTAAGCTGTGTTTCTATTTACATTCCAATCATCTCTTGAAATAGAGTTAGAGCTGCAAACTAGACTCAGAATATAGAAGTTTAATGTGCAGGCAAATGTTAACGTAGGAAGGCGTCAAAATCATATCCTAAGCTGCTCCTAGTTAACAGTTTAAAGTGCAAGTGACTATTAACACAAGTAGACATTTAGAGCATGAAATGAGCTGTAACTCTGATGTCGGTTTTTAAAAAAAAGTTAAAATGTCAGATAGAAATGAGACAGGAGATTTGATTCGCTATTCATGCCTACTAGAAGCAGTAGTAAATATTATTTGGGTTAAGAACCCACCACAGCACAAACCGTAAAAAGTGTATCAAACATATAAAAATCCCAAACCTTACAGTAATATTGGTGTCTGTGGCCACCTTTAAATGAAAAATACAGATAAAATATAAGTGCAGATTTAAAGCAACAGTGTCTCGCAGTTTTCTAGTTTTTCTTTTTTACCGCTAGCTTTAAGAATTTAGTGAAATTACAGTTCAAGGTGATGTCTGTTGCCTTGAGACATGCAATCACAGCTTGCCTGCATGAGCAAATACCTCGCTGATTAAAAAGTACTCTTAACAACCCCCTTCTCTCGTTCAGCAAACCTGGACAAAGACGCATTATGTGGGAAATGTTTTCCTCCCCCATTTTACACAGTCTGTAGCGAGCACATTTAGGGGCATATTCTCAAGAACGGGCGATAATTATCGCCAACCTAGGTTAACGCAACTTTACATAACTCCGACTATTGCGTGAAACTAACGCCGTGTTAACGGCGTATTCACAACAGGCCGGCAAATGGCGATAGTATCCCGATAACGCGTCAAATGTCTGTGTAAAAATTACCGAGACGGCGATAAAAAAGGAAACCCGAACGTGAAAAAAGTGGCAATGGGCCCAACAGCGATAAAAACATCAGTGATAAGCAGCACCAGGCTTGCTATTCCCACGTCAGGCGGGAAAAATCACCATAAAAACTGCCAAAAAAAATAAATAAATAACACAAACTGCTGAGAAGCACCATGGTGGAAGCTGGAGCAAGTACAGAGCCCAACCAGAACCCCACAAACCCCCCGGAGGACCAGCCAGGGACCTCGGGGAAGGAGAAGGGCAAGGAGAAGAAGAAGAGGAACCCGCGATTCAGTCTGCAGGAAAACAAGATCCTGATTACGGTGGTGATAGAACACCACCAACAACTGTTCATCACCTCCACTGTGTCATTGGCAACTAACAATGCAATATGGCAGTCCATCTTGGCCAAGGTGAATGCAGTTGGAGTGCAGAGAAGGGAAGTGGACAACTGCAAGAAGCGCTGGAATGATGTGAAGCGCAAAACCAAGCTGAAACTCGCTAACAACCGGAAAGCAGCAATGCAGACTGGAGGTGGGAGTCCAGCGCCACATCAGGAGCTGGATGAGTTGGAGGAAATGGTGTCCACAGTCATCAGTGGGGAGACGGTGGCAGGAGTCGGGGGACCGGACACTGCTCTACATGACCTGACCCAACAGCAACAGGGTGAGTAACGACCAGGGACTTGGGGGACGGGGGGAGATGGACACAATGGCACACATGCACAATTAAGTATAGCACAGTGCACACCCACAATGACTCTGGATCATGTCCCTGATCTCCTTGGCACACTTCAGCACACATAGAAACAGCAAGTAGGCCCCCGTCGACAATGTGCCCAGAGGGGGCCCTCCCCACACATCACCAATCTCACAACAAACCCATGCACATGTGCTGAAGCCATGCACATGCACAAGGCTGGCCCCCCTCGTGGCAACAATGTAAAGTGGGGTATGCATGGCCATGTACTGGTCCAGCTTCAACACTCCACCGAATGTGACCAAAACATTCCAATTCACACAGATGTGTCATGTCTATTAGCAAGCAAGTATGAAATCATGTATGAATGTAGGGGCAGTGATACCAGAAAAAGGTACTCCCTGGGAACTGATATCAATGCGCATGTTTGACCGTGACCCAGACAGGCAGTGAGATGACTGGGAATGTGTGAACTACCTGTGGCCTCAGTGCTCCTAAACAACAATCTCGCAATTTCCCAACATAGCCCTACGTCAATGTAGGAAATAGGGCTGTGTGTAAAAATGCCTAAGTCTAAGTCATATGGATGCCACAGCTCGGAGCAATGATTTGTTTCAGTGTGCAGCGGTTGGACTCCTGGGATGGTCTGTGCGTAAGTGTGAAGGTCATTCCATGCAAGAGAACTGCGAGCAAGGACCACTGTGTGTGGGGTGTGTATACGTTGTTCCAGGGTTAGCGCTGTGTGTAGTGTGGGAGTCGTCATCAGCTGCTATGGTATCTCTCAGGGGGTGCCGGCTGCATGCAATTCCAAGGTCGGAGGTGCAGATGTGCTACCGCCTTCTAGTTCAGACAAAGGAGCTTTCATCCCTAATGTTAGTTTGTCATCTGCTTGCATTCTGGAAAAGTGATCTTGTTTGGGTGGGGGGATGTCACTGCTTCGCCTTCTGGCACGGTATTCCTGCTGGCTTCTCAGCTGATGTGCATCTCCCATGTTGCTGAGGTGTTCACTGTGCTCCCATCCCCCTTACGTCCATGTTGCTCATGTTGTGGGACTTGAGTCACAGGTTGCATCTCTGCATCAGGGTGGTTCATATCTGACCCCAAATGACACCCGCAATTTCATATCTGACCCCGAATGGCACCCTGTTGTCTTTTTTGGAACACCAATGACAGCCTTCATGTCATGTTTTCGTACACATGTGATACGCTGATGAGTTGGATTACGTACTACATTTGACACCCTGAAATGGCATCCGAATACGTGACACCCTGAACAGACTCCCTGTACAGAGGTGACATACCCACCATATATGTGCCATATGTGAGATTGTTAGCACTTAATGTTGCACTTACACTTGTCAGAGTGATGTGCTAATGCAGAGGACTGACATGCACACAGGGAATGTGTGTTGCAATGAACTTATTTGCACATGCTGGTCATGTGGTTATTTTGTACTGTTCCATGATTGCTAAGGACTGTCACAATGTGACGTGCTCATGCGAAGAAATTGTCAATGATTGTGTACCTTCGGGCCATTCCTGCTGCAGCTGCAGTGGGGTGTGGTCCACCTGCCTCATCTTCCTCATCACCGTCCGGTGCATCTGGCACTTGGATCCATGGGGCATTGCTGCATACACATATGTTGTGCAATACACAACATGCAATGATCATCTTGCACATTGTTTCTGGGCTGTACAGGAGTCTACCACCTGTGATGTCCAGGCACCTGAAACGTGACTTAAACATGCCAAATGTGCGCTCAACAATGCCCATGGTGCGTTTGTGGGCCACATTGTACTGCCTCTGGGCCGGGGTGTTCGGGGCTCGTAGGGGTGCCATCATCCACGGGCAGAGTGCATATCCTTGATCACCTGTGAGAGGTAAGTGAGATCAGTGTAAACTGGTGGTTCTGCATGCTGTGTTGGCAGACTTACAAGTTTTGTGGTGTGTGATTTGTGTGACTTTGGGATTCATGTTTGCCATGTATTGCTTCTGGCAAATGTGTGGGGTCAATGTGTGTTACGTAGCCTCACAGCTGCTCCTCCCTCCCCCGGGCCTATTTACTTGTGTGCGCTGCGCGGTTGCATCACTTGCACTCCTACGGCACACCTTTGTCATGCCTGTCTGTGCATGTCCGCAAGCCTGACAACAACACTGTAATGTTGGCCGTTGAAGGTGGGCGGCCACATGTGTGTAGGCCTTGGTAAGGATAGGGCGGACACAGATGTGGAATTCAGGCCTGGCTGAACTCGCGCTGCGATTGAGGCTAGGCCTTTGGCTTATGCTACGGCAATGAAGGTACACACACAACAGTTGGCATGTATGAGCCAAGACCCCGAGCGCTCCTTCATCTTTCCATTCGGGCGAGCCCGCCCTCCGGGTGCATGCTACTGTCATGTCATGTCATGTGGGTAACACGATCAAGCATAAAACGCTTTGGGTACGAGTGGCGGCTCTCAAAGAGGGCTTGCCACTTACACATGTAATACATACTCTTGGCCATCAGTGCGTGGGACCACACGCTGTAGGCAACACTCTGGCTGACGAGGCAGCCAGAAATGCTGTAGCCACTTGTTCAGTAGCAGCAGTCACGAGGTCTATGATAAAAGTCGATACCGACATACTGGACGCCGTAGCGGCTACCAGAGACGGGACGAAATACCCACAGGGGTTTCCGTCCAAATATGAATACCAATTGTCCCCGGAACAAGTTCCGCAAGTAACAATTCCTTCCGTTGGGGATCCGCTGATTCCCAACGAGGACCGCAGACATGCGTTGATCACAGCTGTACATGAGGGCATGGCTTCAGCGCATGCCGGTGTATCGGCAACGGTGTCCCTCTTACAGCAACGTCCTGTTTCCGCCCCCGCATGACATTGCTGATAGCTCTCTGTGGCCTTCTGTTCCCACTATGAAAGCAAGCTTCAACAAATTAAGTAGGCTCAAAGCACTGTTATTCCAACATGAAGTTGCCTTGACCTCGGCCCGTTAAACATTCGAGCTACAGGTGGCTCGGACATCAAGTGAAATACAATCCCAATAAAATACCAATCTCCCACTACATTTTGGGGAGTTGACACACCAATTATTCAATGTTTCTGACACAGGAGGCCTTGCACCTTTTTTAGAATATTGGGCTCAGGTCTTGTGTCCTCGTTTCAAAGGATATTTGGTGTAATTCCGGCTTTTATTCATTCCATTTTTTCAGGCGCTTTTGGTGGGTTGCCGTTGATCCTCTTGCTCGCTGGTGCTGTCCTGGTACTTGTTCTACTACTTCGTAATGGCTGCCCTTCATGTGCTACTCGATCATCCGGTCCAGCTGGAGCTGTACCGTAGCCGATTGCAGGAATTCCTTGGTTGCCTGCCTATGGCTGTTGTGGGTGCTGCCTACAATGTGACTTACAGATACGCATACTTCACATGCATTCATCCAGTTTTTTGGTGCCGCAACTGTCCTTTCTCCTGGGCTTTGGATTTGTGCCTCTCAAACACTATACGGCCTTGCCCTGATTACGACCTGTTGCTGTGGCCCCTATTGCGTCATGATCAATAATGTGCAACTGGTACCCGCATGCTGATGGCGGCCGTGAATGGAGTGCTAGCACAATGGGACATCTGTGAAGGGGCGTCGCGCCTGCTGCACCACAGCTACATTGAGTACGATACAGGTTGTCCGACCATGCTTTTTGAAGCTATGGATTATGATGAGCATGTACGCTCCTTCGAGTTGTTGAATTGGGTGTTGTCCCTCCTTGTCTTTGAGGAGGGGGACCGTCTTTTGGAACACCTTGCCTTCCAAGGTTCAACGGATCTCATATGATTCCGATGATTAATGTTCAACAGGACATTTTTATTTCATTCTTCTTCTCATATTTTACCACTAATCAACCTTATTTTGGTTTTGATTTTATTGAACTTTGCCCCTGCTATGCACAGTGCTTTGACTCTGCTTGCGACTTGGACCTTGTTTCTTCTATTCTTCTTCAACCTGGCCAGGGGGAGGGTGTCATGTGGATTTAAGGGACCACGTTGACATCTTTAGGTTAGAATGGGTCCGGAGGCCATGATGCTGCTTTTGCACACAACAGTACAGGCTTATTCTGAAGCAAGAATGTTTTCGCTGGTCGCCTGTGACCCGCTGACTGCGCTGGTTCCCTGCTTGTTCCTGGAGTTTGGTCTGTACATCGTGAGCAAGGTCAAACAGCACCGTCCCTTGTTATTTTGATCTGCTCAGGCCCTGGCACATAGACAAAACATCCCCTGCAGCTGCTGTGTGTGGGACACCCACCTTTTTTTTTATTAGGAGGATGCATGTTACATGCAGACACACTTGAGGAGTGACTTTTCAAGAATTAAGAGCAGTATGGAGCTGTGATGTAGAGACACGATCTATGTCTTAGAGGTGTGGGGTCTGCTATACAAACCCAGAGATCTTATATGATGTCATCTTGGTTTTCCCGTCCATGGGGAGGGAGTGTAGGTTTTATAGTCCTGTCTCCAGAATCAATATACAATGATTTCTCCTTTTATATTGTGTGGACTTGCTACAATGCTGACAATGTTTGTATTATGCATTCTAATGTCAGTGGTGGCTCCTATACTGCATTTCAGAGCATGTCAGTTAAAATATACATTTTGAACTAACTCAGTGACTCTGTCAATCTCTTGTTGTGGATGAGTACGGGAGTCTGAGCGATAGGGAATCACCTGTTCCCACGATCCCTGAGTGATTAGGGGAGTGTTGGGTCCTGGGTTGTCTAAACGCCTGTTTCTCTATCTGTGTATAGGAGGGCAGGTGGGACACTATAGCTAGCCGCTCGAGGGCTCGTGGGTACTAAGGCTGTAGGAAGGCGTAGCCCCTATATACCGAAGTCCCGCATTGCTGTGCATAGTTCTGTGTATGTGCAGAATCCCAACAACACTACATTGCAACATTGTCGATTAGGGGCCGGGTGGCGTCGACACCACAACAGAGACACACGCCATAGTTACTTTGGTGGCCATCCCGGAAGTGAACCACCCCGGGCTGTTTATTCGCACTCCTGCGCTAGACTGGCGTACGCCGGCCCAGCCCACTACGCTTACGCTTACAGGGGGGGCGACATAGCTACATGTCCAAGGTCTTCCCCAATGCCTGAGGTGACATGGTTGCGTCCACTGTCCACAACACTACAGACACAAGCAGTATATGTCCACATGAACATGTCTGTGCTCTGCATACTTAGGACTGTCCAGCACATCACCGCCACACTTGGCATTGTGTACATTCTTATTCATGGGTCCATTGCCTCCTTCGCACATTCATGCTTCCCACCACTCCCCACCTTCTGCAATTGTGTGGCCTTTGTGGATGTTTTGTCCACATGTCTGGCCCCTGTTGCCACAGTTACTTGTGTTGTTGTGTCTGGTAGGTGGGCATGTTGGTTGGCATGTTGTATGTGATTTTGTTACGTGTGCATTCCCACAGTTGTGATTTGTATGATTGTGGAGTTGAGGTGTGTGGTGTGTTCCGTTGGTACTTACCAACGAGCAGTCCATTTCCATAGGTGCCATCCTGAAAGCGCTGGTTGATGATGGACTGTCGGAAGATGTAGGAATCATGCACACTGCCTGGGAAGTTTGTGACGACATTGGTGAACAGTCCCCTGTGGTCCACTATTGCCTGCACATTGATGGAATGCGTGTGCTTTCTGTTGCGGTAATTGTGTGCAGTGTCGGCAGGGGGCACAAGTAGGACATGTGTGCAGTCAATTGCCCCCAACACGTGCGGGAAGCCAGCTATGGCGTAGAAGCCTTGCTTGGTCCCCAGCTGTTCCTGCGCAGTGAGGGGGAAGTGAAGGTGCTGGGGTATCAAGCTGATGATGGCATCCAAGACAGGTGTGAGGAACTTTTATAGGGCTGGCTGCGAGACTCCTCCGACTCTGGCAGTTGTTGGTTGGAAGGTACCAGAGGCCAACAAGTGCAGCACAGCCAGCAGCTTTGTCTGCGGAGGGATGTTGGTTGTCTGCTGTGTTGGTACCGTCAGCCTGTGGGCTATGTGGGTCAGGATGCGGAGGATGGTTGTCCTTTTGAGCCTGTAGTGGGCAATGACTTCCTCTGGCGTTAAGTCTCTGAGGCTGGTGCATTTTTGGAAGGTCCGCTGCCTTGTTCTGCGCTGCCTCGGTGGTAGTCCGGGGGGGTGGTGGTCCGGGGGGTGGGGGTGGTCCTGGTGGTGGTGGCGGTGGGTGTTGTGGCCCTCTTGGGTCTCCAAGCTGCATGATTAGTAGCTCCATGGCATGTGTTGGTCTTCAGATGTGGCTCTGGGCTGGACTCCCTTTCTACTGCAGGTTTTCGTCCTACTTAAGACCAGGAAAAAGCAGGTCTTAAGTTCCTGCTGCTAACGCGCCTTATTGCATGTTTTAGGCCCGCATCGCCGATCTGGCTGGTCGTTGTGAATATCGCGAAGTGGTGTTATCGGGAGTTTTTGCACGGGAACGCCTACTTTGTATATGATTAGGGTTAGTTGTCGCTGTCAGCCTTGGCGATGTTTCTAGCGGCAGCAATCGCAGGAAAACTGACGATATGGGCTGTTAGCGCAGGCTAGTGAATGGGGCGATAAATCTATTGCCACTTTCGTGGTGGTAGAGTGCCGCTAAATCGGCAATGAGTCCTTGAGAATATGCCCCCTAGTGTTCAGGAGCCAAGGGAACGGTGTGAATTAGACCTGGGGGAGAGGCCGAAATTGTACCTGCTGAAAATCTCCTTTAGCTGCCTGGACCACCCGGCCTCTAAATAGGGCTGGGGTTTAAGAGTTCTATACTCATTTAAAATCACCCAGGCGTGGCATCTGGGGTTGAGAGGGCCTCTTTGTCCTTTAACACAGATATTTTTTTCAAGACTCCACTAATTGCTTTTTTAAATGGCTCTGGCGACAAAGTCCTTTCCCATAGCAGTCGAATGGCCAGGTTGTCGATGGCCTGGTCTAGGTACTTCAGAGCGGGCGCATTTATGCTTGTTTGAACTTCTTGCCAGAGAGCTTGGCATAGTTGATTATCTGTCAGGGATTGTATTCTTTTCCAGACTTTAACGTAGGCTCATTTTCTAGCAATTATTTGATTTAATAGGCCAAATTCGAGCCTTATCTTGTCCAGTGAAACATTTTGAGGGAGATGAAAGAGCGATCTAAATATTCTTGTGATGATCATGTTTGAGATTATCGCATCTCTACATCGTAAAGTCTCCCTTCCATAGGAGATACTCAGTGGTAGTTTTGCTGCTATTACTTTTAGCAATGACAGGTAGTTTGGGCCATCTAATAACTTCTGTAGACTGTGGAATGTGAGGAGTAGATTGTTGACCTTCCTCTGCAGGTCTTGCGTATGTTGGAGGAAGGAGCCCTTGTCAGGTATCTATATGTTTTAACCAGCTCCAGTTGTCGACCTTGCAGATACCATTTTCCATACCCTGTTGCTCACTTCCATAACCTTGGTTTTCTTCACGTTTATTAATATTCCATTGGCCGTTGAGTAGTGTGATAGCTTGTCAATAAGCCTTGGTAGCAGATTTTTGTTTGGCCTAGAAATATCATATTGTCTGCGTACAGAAGATTTGAGATGTGCATGTCTCCTAGTTTCGGAGGGTGTACATTTACTTCATCCAAGGCTGGTGTCAGGTCGGCCAGGAAGAGGTTAAACAAGTACGTACTAGCACACACCCATGCTTTAAGCCCTGGGAACTTTAAATTTTTCTGGACAGATCGGAGCCATCTCCAATTCTCACCCTTGCCCAGGTGCTGAGATATAACAACTGTATAGCTTTTAAGAGACAAGCAGGTATACCCCAGTGTGCCTGTTTTTTGCCAAAGGAGGTTGCGCTGTTGAATGTCGGCTTAAAATCCACAAAGCAGAAGTACGTTGGTTGCTTATTAATCTTTTGTTTGTCCTTAATTACAGAGAGTGACTGTATGTTGGTTGCCGTACCTGGCCCTTCTACAAACCCAGTGTGGCTGGGAGGAAAAATATGTTTCTCATCCATCCAAAGCAGTAACTCCGTTAGGAGACCTGCAGAGTGCTTTGCCTTGGTGTCTAGCAACATGATGATGCAATGACAATCACCCCCTTTGAAGATGGGGGTAATATGTATGCTGGTTGCTTGTTCAGCTCTTGTTTGTCCATAATTACAGAGAGTGACTGTATGTTGGTTGCCGTACCCGCCTATTCTACAAACCCAGATTGGCTGGGAGGAAAAATATGTTTTTCATCCATCCAGAGCAGTAACTCCGTTAGGAGACCTGCAGAGTGCTTTGCCTTGGTGTCTAGCAATGTGATGATGCGATGACAATCAGCCCCTTTGAAGATCGGGGTAATATAATAATGCAGCCTTTCCACTAGTCTGAGATGGTTTCTAGTTGGAGAGCACTTTTAAAAAAAATCCACAGGCTGGATGCCCAAAAGGCAGGATTTGACTTGTACAGCCCTGTTGGAATTCGATTCGGGACTGGCGCCCCATCTTGTCTACTCTTTCAGATAGATTTCCATATTTGCTCTTTGGAGAAGCTAAGCATGAGGTCATGAGGGCTTGTGGGGTGTATTATTCAATCAATCAATACGTACATTTGTAAAGCGCACTACTCACCCGTGAGGGTCTCAAGGTGCTGGGGTGGGGTGAGGGGTGCTGCTACTGCTCGAATAGCCAGGTCTTGAGAAGCCTCCTGAAGGTAAGTAGGTCCTGGGTCTGCCGTAGGAGGATGGGGAGGGTGTTCCAGGTCTTGGCAGCGAGGTGTTATATCTGCCGCCGGTGGTCGTTCTTCGGATGCGGGGGACGGTGGCGAGGGCGAGGTCGGCGGAGCGGAGCTGTCGGTTCAGGGTGTAGAAGGTGAGTCGTCTGTTGAGGTATGCCGGTCCGGTGTTGTGGAGTGCCTTGTGTGCATGGGTGAGGAGCTTGAAGGTGATCCTCTTGTTGACGGGAAGCCAGTGCAGGTCTCTCAGGTGTGGTGTGATGTGGCTGTGGCGCGGGATGTCGAGGAGAAGGCGAGCAGAGGCATTCTGTATGCATTGTAGACGTTTCAGGAGTTTGGCCGAGGCTCCTGCGTAGAGGGCATTTCCGTAGTCCAGCCTGCTGCTGACGAGGGCCTGGGTGACCGTTCTTCTTGTTTTGGTGGGGATCCACCTGTAGATCTTGCGGAGCATGCGGAGGGTGTTGAAGCAGGAGGACGAGACGGCATTGACTTGCTTGGTCATGGAGAGTGTTGAGTCGAGGATAAACCCCAGGTTGCGTGCGTGGTCGGTGGGTGTTGGTGCTGCTCCCAGTGCGGACGGCCACCAGGAGTCGTCCCAGGCTGATGGGGTGGAGCCGAGGATGAGGACTTCTGTCTTGTCCGAGTTCAGCTTCAGACGGCTGTTCTTCATCCACTCAGCGACGGCTTTCATTCCTTCCTGGAGGTTGGTTTTGGCGGTGAGGGGGTCCTTGGTGAGGGAGAGGATCAGCTGGGTGTCGTCGGCGTAGGAGATGATGTTGAGGTCATGCAGTCGGGCGACGTGGGCGAGCGGTGCCATGTAGACGTTGAACAGTGTCGGGCTGAGGGATGATCCTTGGGGTACGCCGCATATGATCTCAGAGGCTTCGGAACGGAAAGGGGGGAGGCGGACGCTCTGGGTTCTGCCGGAGAGGAAGGAGGTGGTCCATTCCAGAGCCTTGTCTCGGATTCCTGCGTTGTGGAGGCGTGTGCGTAGGGTGCGGTGGCAGACAGTGTCGAAGGCGGCTGATAGGTCCAGGAGGATGAGGGTCGCGGTTTCGCCGTTGTCCAGCAGGGTCCTGATGTCATCGGTGGCGGCGATGAGGGCAGTTTCGGTACTGTGGTTGCTGCGGAACCCGGACTTGGATGGGTCCAGGATGTTGCTCTCCTCGAGGTAGCGGGTCAGCAGTTTGTTGACGGTCTTCTCGATGACCTTCGCCGGGAACGGGAGCAGGGAGATGGGCCGGAAGTTCTTGAGGTCCCTTGGATCTGCCTTGGATTTCTTCAGTAAGGCGTTGATCTCGGCGTGCTTTCAGCTCTCTGGGAAGGTTGCGGTCTCGAAGGAGATGTTGATGGCCTTGCGGAGAGGGGGTGCGATGGTGGTGCTAGCTTTGTTGAAGATGTGGTGTGGGCATGGGTCTGACGGAGAGCTGGAGTGGATGGTGTTCATGATTTTGATGGTGTCGTCGTCATTGATGTTGGTCCAGGTGAGCAGGGGAACGATGTGGGTGGTGGCCGCGGGGTCTGAGGTGTCAGTTGTTGTTGGGGTGGTCAGGTTGTTGAAGCTGTCGTGGATGTCTGCGATCTTGCGATGGAAGAAGGTGGCGAGGGAGTCGCACAGGTCTTGTGATGGTGGGATGTCGTTGGTGTTTGAGCTGGGGTTGGAGAGTTCCTTCACAATGTTGAAGAGCTCTTTGCTGTTGCGCGAGTTGTTGTCGAGTCGGTCCTTGAAGGAGGCCCTTTTGGCGGATCTGATGAGGTGATGGTGTCTGCTGATGGCGTTCTTGTGGGCTGCGTAGCTGTCTGGTGTCTGTTCGCGGTGCCATTTCTTCTCTAGTGTACAGCAGGTTTGCTTGGAGGCCTGGAGGTCTGCGGTGAACCAGCTGGCTTTCTTGTTTGTGTGTCTGTTGGAGGGTTTCTTGATCGGGGCGAGAGTGTTGGCGCAGTTGTCAATCCAGCGTCTGAGGTTGCGGGCGGCGGTGTCAGGGTCGGGGTCGGCGGGTGGGCTTAGGGCGAGGGTGGTGTTTAGCTGGTCTTCGGTGATTTTGCTCCAGCTGCGGCGGGGGATCTGTTGGGTGCGGTGGTGCATGGTGGGCTTCCGGAAGGTGAAGTGGATGCAGCGATGGTCGGTCCAGTGGAGTTCGGTGGTGTGGCTGAAGGTGACGTGGTGGCTTGCGGAGAAGATGGGATCAAGCGTGTGGCCAGCGGCGTGGGTGGGCGTTGTGACGAGCTGTCTGAGTCCGAGGTTGGCGAGGTTACCAATAAGGGTGGTGGAGTTGGTGTCATTGTTGTTCTCGAGGTGGAAGTTCAGGTCTCCGAGGAGGATGTAGTCTGTGGAGGCAAGGGCGTGCGTGCTGACGAAATCGGCGATTGAGTCGCTGAACTGAGGCCGGGGTCCTGGGGGTTGTAGACGAGAGTTCTTCTGAGGGTGGTGTTGGGATCGGTGTGGATCTGGAAGTGCAGGTGTTCGGCGGTGCTGAGGGTGTCGTTGGTGCTGGTCGATACCCTGAGGGTGTTCTTGTGGATGATGGCGATTCCACCTCCTACTCCGTTGGTGCGTTCCCTGTGGGTGATCTTGTAGCCGTCCGGGATGGCTATGGCGATGTCGGGTGCCGAGGAGGCGTTCATCCAGGTCTCTGTCAGGAAGGCGACGTCCGCGGAGGATGTGTTGAGCAGGTCCCAGAGTTCGACGGTGTGTTTGCGTGCGGAGTGGGTGTTCAGTAGTATGCATCTGAGGTGGTTGCGGCCTGTCACGTTGGGCGGTTTGGCGGCTCGGAGGCTGGTGAAGCTGCAGATCCAGCAGGAGAAGGGTCCTTTGGTGTGCTTCGGGGTGGCCAGGAAGCAGGTGTGTGGTCGTCCGGTGTTGAGTGCATGGAGGGTGTTGGCATCGTAGCGACGTCGGGTGTCATGGTGTTCGCGGGGGCCAGGGGATCTGGTGCTGGGTGTGGTCCAGGCGCGGACGGGCGCAGACGGGCTTGCCTTCGGCGCGCCAGCGGCGCGGCCGCATAGCGGCCACCATATAAAGGGAGGTGGGAGGGAGGAGCAGCTGGGAGGCGGGAGCGGGGCGGCGAATGGGCGAGCAGGGGCGGGGCCGCAGGGACGCAGCGGCGGGAGAACTGGTGAGGCAAGGGTTACAGAAGGCAAAAACAGGGGGCACAGGGGGAAAACGAGGAGACAATACACAGGGCAGCAGGCAAAAAGAACAGTAACACAGGAATGCACGAAAACAAGAAATCAGCAGTACCTGCCTACCGAGGCAGAGGAGCCTCGAACCTACGGTAGCGGCGGTGAAGTAGCAGGGACACACCGTCCCACTGGTGGAGCTGTGCGGTGAGGGGGAGCGACTTGCCTGAAGACAGGGTCAAGGGTCAGTCTCTTCACCGCGCAGCGGCGCCATATAAAGGGAGGTGGGAGGGAGGAGCAGCTGGGAGGTGGGAGCGGGGCAGCGTATGGGCGAGCAGGGGGCGGGGCCGCAGGGGACACAGCGGCTGGAGAACGGGTGAGGCAAGGGTTACAGAAGGCAAAAACAGGGGGCACAGGGGGAAAACGAGGGAGACAATACACGGGGCAGCAGGCAAAAAAAGAACAGTAACCCAGGAATGCACGAAAACAAGAAATCAGCAGGACCTGCCTACCGAGGCAGAGGAGCCTCGAACCTACGGCAGCGGCGGTGAAGTAGCAGGGACACACCGTCCCACTGGTGGAGCTGTGCGGTGAGGTGGAGCGACCTGCCTGAAGACAGGGTCAAGGGTCGCTCTCTTCACCGCGCAGCGGCCGCCATATAAAGGGAGGTTGGAGGGAGGAGCAGCTGGGAGGCGGGGCTGCGAATGGGCGAGCAGGGGGCGGGCCGCAGGGGACGCACTGGCGGGAGAACGGGTGAGGCAAGGGTTACAGAAGGCAAAAACAGGGGGCACGGGGGGAAAACGAGGGAGACAATACACAGGGCAGCAGGCAAGAAAAGAACAGTAACACAGGAATGCACGAAAACAAGAAATCAGCAGTATCTGCCTACCGAGGCAGAGGAGCCTCGAACCTACGGCAGCGGCAGTGAAGTAGCAGGGACACACCGTCCCACTGGTGGAGCTGTGCGGTGAGGGGGAGCGACCTGCCTGAAGACAGGGTCAAGGGTCGCTCTCTTCACCGCGCAACGGCTGCCATATAAAGGGAGGTGGGAGGGAGGAGCGGCTGGGAGGCGGGAGCGGGGCGGCGAATGGGCGAGCAGGGGGCGGGCCGCAGGGGACGCAGTGGCGGGAGAACGGGTGAGGCAAGGGTTACAGAAGGCAAAAACAGGGGGCACAGGGGGGAAAATGAGAGAGACAATACACAGGGCAGCAGGCAAAAAAAGAACAGTAACACAAGAATGCACGAAAACAAGAAATCAGCAGTACCTGCCTACCGAGGCAGAGGAGCCTCGAACCTACGGCAGCGGCGGTGAAGTAGCAGGGACACACCGTCCCACTGGTGGAGCTGTGCGGTGAGGGGGAGCGAACTGCCTGAAGACAGGGTCAAGGGTCGCTCTCTGCACCGCGCAGCGGCCGCCATATAAAGGGAGGTGGGAGGGAGGAGCAGCTAGGAGGCGGGGCGGCGAATGGGCGAGCAGGGGGCGGGGCCGCCGGGGACGCAGCGGCGGGAGAATGGGTGAGGCAAGGGTTACAGAAGGCAAAAACAGGGGGCACAGGGGGGAAAACGAGGGAGACAATACACAGGGCAGCAGGCAAAAAAAGAACAGTAACACAGGAATGCACGAAAACAAGAAATCAGCAGTGCCTGCCTACCGAGGCAGAGGGGCCTCGAACCTACGGCAGCGGCTGTGAAGTAGCAGGGACACACCGTCCCACTGGTGGAGCTGTGCGGTGAGGGGGAGCGACCTGCCTGAAGACAGGGTCAAGGGTCTTATTGGGGTTCTGTTTCCTGTCTCTTGGTAGGAAGGTGCTGTAGCCTCCAGTGATTTGTTGAAGTGCTTAGTTAGAAAATCGATCCAGCTTATTTCTGTTAAGTTTTAGCTTGTGACGGCTGTTGGGGCCCTTTTCAAGTTGTTGACCATTCTCCAACAGTCTCACAAGCTTTTATTTTTAATGAGGTACAGTGTTTTTGCCCAGAGATTTTGCTTCATTTTAATTTTCTCCTCCCAAACTATCCTCTGGTACATTTTGTTTTTCAGTTTCAGTTTAGCTGGGGTCTCAAGATTCCCTGGATGTTTTTTGTCAATCTTAGAAGTTTGTTACAATTCCTCTTTACAATGCAGCAAGCAGCAGATGTTTTAATCCTTCTTTTGTCTTGTGAGTGCACAGTAGATGTTTTAATACTTTTTAGGTCTTGTGAGTGCTCTTTGGCTTGGCATATACTTGTGTGGTTCTTTTGATGAGGAAGTGTTCAGTAATTTATCTGTGAAGAGTGACCACTATAATATCGGAGTGAGTGAGTCGTTGTTAAAGCAGTCCCTGACAAGGGCTGAGGCAGTGGCCCTAATTGACTCGCTTGTCTCTTCTGACCAACATAGATTCCTGTAGTTTGTTGTGGAAAGATCACCCGGCAAGGAGATAACATTCTGGTGTAAAAGACATTTTGCCTTGAACTCTATAATTTGTTGCCCCTGGTTACTTTCGTCCTTTTTTTTAATCTGATATGATGAGATTAAACGGAATAGGGACAGGGCTACCACCATGAAATCAATTGTTGAGTGTGGGCCTGCTGAACAATAAGACCACACTGGTGGGGTGTCTTCCAGGTACCTGCCATTCAGTACTCAAAGCCCAAGGAATTCAAGGTTCTTTACCAATGCCACAGCCTTTTCATCACTTGGACTATTGCTTATGATTCTGGTGTACTTATTGGGAACAGCCCAGAGGAGGTCTTGTTGTAAAGTGTGTTCCCCTCGGGCAAAGGGCCATAGCAAGTTCATGTTGAAGTTACCTGTGACTAGGAAGTCCGAGATCGTTGGGTATTGTAGTCTGTCTAGTAAAATATTTACCAGTTTGGAGAGCATCGAATTCCTGGATCTTGAGTCTGGGTGAATGTAGAGGTTGATTGGTAGGAGAGATCACCTAGCTTCTTTATTCCACTTCTGAAGTTTGACTGTTAAGATGTTTTTGAAGTATGAGTCCACCAACTCACTTTCTGTCATGATGCTGCAGCTATGAATATTGCCAGTCGCACCCTCCCTTCGGTGACCAAACCTCTTTGCTTTAAATGCTGGGTTGAAATAGCCATTGGAAACGACTGCATTGCCCAAATTTTTTGCAAGAGAATAATTTGGTATTCCCTTGCTAGGTTTGTCAACTGCTTACAATGACCTCTAGTGTACACCACGTTTGTGTTCCATGAGCACAACTTCATGGATTTCGCTGAAATAGGTGCAGGAGTTGGCTGGGGGGACTGTGTTGTGGTACGTTAGGATTGACTGTTACCATGTAGGGCTGCTGATTGCCAGCCTACGTTTAGTTGAACAGAGCTGAAGTTGCCTGTTGAGGAGCATGTTTTTTGCTTCAGTCGAAAGGAGGGGGAGGATGGAGCCATTTTCCCCATAGGGCTTCTGAATATTGAGTGTACTTGTTTGTTGTCTTCGGGGCCTCACATTGGAGTAGGCTCTCCCTGAAGGATAAGCGGGGCTGGGTAGGCAGCTAAATAAGGCTTACTTATCTTGATTTCCCATCCAAGAAAATGTTCTTTCTCCTGAAGGACCTCCCTGGCTATCAAGTTAGATGCCCACATCACAAGTGTGGATTCTTGAGCTTTGTCGTCCATGGTTGGCAAGAATTCAATGGATTCGATGCCTATCATGGTAGCCTTTTTTTAGAGATGGGATTGCCTGTATAAGTTTCAAGTTGTTACCACGATTAGGAGCATCTTACCTCCCCCTGGACTGGAATTCTGGGGTGAAGACTAGTTAGTTGCCGTTCAATAAGGGGCCAAGCGCTTGAACAGTAAGGTCTAGGCTTGGGCTTGCCAGACCCTTACCAGTTCGATCTTGGGCCTGGGGAGAATCAGGTAATCTTCTCTGAAAATTGGCTGTGGCTGAGGGTTGCTGCTGAACTGGTATGTGTTGACATGAGATTTAGATGAACTTCGGCGGGGTGGTGAGTGGTTGGTTTGGGAGGCTTCTAAGCTCTCCCCATTGGCAGTCGCTGGTTCCTGGTGCCTCCTACCTTTGGTACCTGTTCCGCGGAGCTGGATCCACGTCAAAGCTAGATACTGTGAGGGCCGAAGTTCAAGCCTGGGTGAGAGCCTCTCACTCTATGGAGGAAGTGTTACTTTGGGTTATTTTTCCTAATTTTGTGCTGAATAAAGGGTGGAGCTTCCTTTTCTTTAATGGGCCCTTACTGGCTCTGCATCGCTTTTGCTTGCGCTCTTCATTGAGCTCAATTGTGTTGTCGGCCATGTTGCTTATACTAGTGCAGGGAATAGTTGCTCGGTTAATTTTCATTTTGTTTCTGCCCTGGCGTTTCTTTTTCCTCTGTTTTTTTGTCAATGCTTTCTCCTGTCGCACATGAGGGGGTGTTTGTGAGTAATATATGACGTTACAATGCAAACAATTACAACGCATGCTTTTACAACTCAGTTTTTACATCGCAACTACCATTACATCGCACGATTTTACAACGCATGCCATTACAATGCATACCATTACAACGCATACCATTACAACGCATAATGCTTTTAGGGCAACAGTAGGGTAAGTGTTGGATAGTGTAGGGGTAAAAATTACTATTCCCACTCCAGTGAGTGCAACAGAAGGGTAAGTGTTGGATAATGTAGGGGTAAAAATTACTATTCCCACTCCAGTGAGTGCAACAGTAGGGAAAGTGTTGGATAGTGTTGGGTAAAAATTATTATTCCCATCTACCCCAAAACTCATACCCACCCTAAAACTAAAAAATCTCTATTACTTACCTTATAATGCATTGTAATGGCATGCGTTGTAATGGCATGCGTTATAATGGCATGCGATGTAAAGGCAGTTGCGTTGTAACAGCTGCGTTGTAAAAGCAGTGCTATGTAATGACTGCGTTGTAATGGATGTTTCCCATTTGGAAGTGGCTAGGGAGGCCCTTCCATTGACTGTTGCCCACATTAGTGGGAGTGGCTGCCTCCTCGGTTGATGTTAGGAGCAGCCAGTCACCCTTTGCGCCTGGTGATCGTGTGTTTTAGGTGCTAGGACCCCTACTCCAGCCACTGACTTGAGTTGGATGTACTGATGCAGTGGAGTCCTTTTTACAATGCATAATGTCCAGATTTAGTTTTAGGTCCTCTATTATGGTGGACAGAACATATGGAATTGTTGCAAAATTATTAATCAGAGGAGCACTGGTGCAGTCTACATAGGTTGATGCTGCGTAGTTTTGTGCCCGGGTTATGAGACTGTTTAAGTCACCCAGCTTCTGGTCGACTCTGGTAACCAATTTTGACGTTAAGCAAGTCTACTGTTTGAGTGGTACGTCAAGGCATCTAGTGTCAATTGAGATGTGCTAAATAGAATGCTCCATACAGCCCGTGCTTCTATTGTGACTGTTGTACTTTGGTTTTGCGATGTCTTGCTATTATTTTTTTCTGAGTAGTTCCATACTGTAGGCGACCCTGCGCAAAACCCAGTAGCTGCTTTGAGTTGCTTAACTGGTGGTTTAGTGGTTGAGTTGCGAATTGTTGCCGGATGCTCCATCAGTAGGAGTCCCCCTCCTCGTAGCTATCTGTCATTTACTGTCTGACTGGACCTTGTTGCCATTGGGCATAGTTCGCCCGTTGCTTGCTCAATTTGTACATTGGGAGTGGATTGAGGCGAGCCCAAATGTGGGTCTGGGGCTCAGCGGTTCCAACTTCTGCTGCCCAGATGCTGTATGATATTGTTGGCTTTGGGCTTCCAGGTGCAACTCCGTTTCCTGGCTGTTTTGCGCTTTTACTCTAACCTCGATCGGCAGGGGATGCAATTATTCAGTAGTGGTCTGGGGGAATTTTGAGGTGAAGTGAGCTGAGAGAAGGTTGTGGTGATAGAGACCTCAGTGACAGTAAGTCTAGATCAGTTATGGGCCAATGTTGTAGCTTAAGTTGTGGGTGGTGCTATTAGCGTTTATAGTTGGCGAGATTGGAGCTGGAAGAATATTCGTGTTGCCTGAAATGGAGAGAATCGCCTTGACTGGATCGCTTAAGAAGTCAAACTTATATGGAATTTTTGTTGATTTTTCAAACATGCGAGACACAGGTGAAATTGGAGACTGGTTCTCCCAGAGAGATTTTGCTTTGATACTTTTGGCCTCAGAGAGGTTTTGCAGTTTGTTCTTCCTCCTTACAGGAGGATGTGGTGCCCTTTCGTGCCCTGACCGCATTTTGGTCCTTTCATGCAAGATATTAGTAGTAGTTGACAATGCAGGTTAGTGGCTTTACAGGGTGCAGGGGGATTGTGGTGTTGAAGAGATTGAAGTCAATATTGAAAGACAGCAGTTAAAAGGTGGTAATTTAGAGGCAGCAATGCATAGTGAGAGGGGGAGAGAAAGGGCAGGCACCAAAGCACGTAGAAGCGGCATCGGCCTAACGCCGCCTGCCTCTGTGCTTTGCGCAGTGCCCACAGCCTAGTGCTTGCTTATTGCCCTATGTCCTCTGCCAGGCTCCAAGCACCTGGCTTCTGTGCGCCTGACCCCACAGCGGTCTGCAAAGTTATGCCACCTTTGCCAGGTGTCAAATATACCCTCCTCTGCATCAATCTCATCAACCCTTTTGAACTATTCCTGTTTCTTCCCTACTGCCTTTACTTGCCTGTTTGCCTGCCTGGTTGCCTGGTAACCTGAATCCTGGGTGCCAATCACCTCAACTTGTGGCAATGTTGGGGTGAATTCTAGGCAATAGCAGGGCTTGGAGTTCGGTGGTGAGCTTGGTGAGGCACTTTATAGGTTTGCAAATCGCTTTGTGTTCGTCTTGAGGTTGCCTTAGGCGGCGTGTGGAGCTACGATCGTTCTTCGGGGGTGAGGGAAGGATGGTACCGCTCTCAGGGGGCCAAGGACAGCAGACCCTGCTGCTGTAGTCCTAGACAGGCTCGCAATTGTGCTGGTACCGCTGATGCCACCTCCTTCCCACGCGTCATGCTCCCTAACCCTTCCGTGGGCAACCGTATTTTGGTACTTGTCCGACTTGGTCTGCAGTGAAGGCCAGCGAACATGGGAGGACATGAGCACACTAGATGATCACCCAGCACTTCCTGGCTGGTCGCTTTTTCTGACTTCTTCTCCCTGCTCCCCTCTGGGACTCGTGTGCCACATTAGGTCCTCTAGGGAGGGCAGCATACTGGAATATTTCATAACTGCCCTTTCAGAGCCAATGGCTTTATAGCAAATGTTTGTGAAAAATGTCCTTTAAAATACAATACGTTACCCCTTTATTGAAATTGTTTCTTCCTTGTCCATCCTAGAACAGATCTGACTCGCTCACTTTTCTTACTCATTGCCAATTGGGGGATCTATTACACATCCCTTGTCATAGCTCAGATGGTTGAACTGTGAAAGAAAATAGGCTCAGGCACCAAAATAAAAGTGCCCCCATTAAAGTATTAGATAGCTCAACAAGTGGCCCACAATTACAAATTGGGGCAGTTTTGAACTTGTAAAGACATGCTATATAGGTTTTTCCAAGGTCTGGAAGGCTACATACATTTTTGCTTGGTGCAGGCTGCTTTTGGTAATATCAAGGAAATCAACAGTAAAAGCGGTTACACCAGACCATAAAAAACCCTATAAAAAATGGCCCACACACTGACATGTTAGACCAAGCTTTCTGACACTGCCAGATTACCCTACAGGTCAGTCTGACCCTGATAGCTTTCGAGCTGCCACTGGTTAGCAGTCAGGGCAGATACAGTGTAAGAGAAGGGGAGCAGTGGGTGTGTAGAGGGGGCAGAAGCAAAGATATAGCAATGGAATGTATACTGGTGTTCAAATTTTAAAAAGAGACAATTTCACAAGTTGATAAGTCTGCTGTACTGTTGTACATTATTTTTTCACCAATTTATATATAAATTGGGCCTTTTGGCCCAGACCTCACCAATAACTTTGTGAACCTGGCTCTCATGCCCACACCTACAATATTGTTTGCACGTCTGTGGTCAACAAAGTAAGCAACTATTCTCTACTCTCTGTAAATCCAAGTTGTAATATGTCCTTGTTTCCTCACAGGCCAGGGGCAATGATTCGCAGCTTAGCAATACAGAAAACTGATCAGAATGAGGCCCGGGCGGAAAACTCCTCTCCGCTCTCAGAGTTTTCATGATTTGAGCAACCCGTGCTAATCGGAGTAGTGCGGCGTTCCTGAATTCCACCTTTTGGCGCGTAGTGGAGTTTCTGTTTCTGTTCCCACGCTCGAGATTTCGTTTTGGCGTATGCGAGCGAGCGCAATGATATTCTAGGACCACTAGGGCGTGTGTGAGATTTTGCACCTGCTCATGCGGCTACCGGCCGTGGCGAAGCCAATATAGTGCCACTCGCAATCGCGAACACACCCCTTGAGTAGTTTTTGCGCTCAAGAAGTAGCTAAATTTACTAAAAAAGAGGTTTTCAAGTGGATTTTCTTCTCCAATGGACTGTTCAAGTTATTTTTTAGTGCAAGAAGACCTTTTTTTTCCTTTTTTTCCATCAGGAAGGAAGTGCCCCAAAGCCTCCATCTACCTGTTCCTGTCCAGCAGGCCTCGCCCTGGACTTTGTTCATATCCGGGTCACTTTTCATTTGGATATGGAGCTGGAAGGATCATTCCCTTTTTCTGCTGCATATATACCATTGGATTTAAGGACATTGTATTTGAGATTTCACAAGTAAGTTAAAAAACTCTTGTAAAAAGGTGTTGTTTGTTTAATGGAGGGAATGCACCCATATTTATTTGCACTTTTATTCGAGTTTTCAAATTTATTATGGTGGTTGGCCAGCAGTTTCAGTAGGGGCCTTGTTATATATTTGCACTGAATTTTTCTTGTTTTGTAAAGGCCCAATGTTGCACAGTTCAGTACATTTTCTCATGTTTATTAAATTTGCAATATTTATTTATTTATTTACTACTGTGTGGCTTAGTCTGCCAACAGGCAACACAGTCAGTAGGCCCAGGCCAGTGCTAGTCATCGGAGCATGAAACAACTGTTTCATGGTATATGTTGTTTTAAAACACCATTTAGGGCTGGGATGGCATTGGATTAAATTAATAATGTGTTTTTTTGTATTTCACTTTTTTTGTGTACAACAAGTGTATATATGGGGAATATTTGATGCCTTGGGAGGATGTGTGTTGTTGTTAAATGTTTATAGCTCAGTTAATTTTTGTTTTTGGCATTGCTGAATTAATAGTAGTGTTATCTTCAGTGTTACCATTCCATCTTTGTATGGCCAGTCAGTGTGCTTGCCATAGGCCACCATTTGTTGTACATGCCATGTGGCCTGGGGCCATTTGTGGAGTATGTGGCCATAGGTCAGAATGTGTTCTCTTTGTTCCCCATATCTCCTTGCATGCTGTTGTTGTTTGACCAAAGTTGAAAAAGCTGAATTTTCGCTTTTTCAACTCTTGAAGGAGTCCCCATACTCTACATCATACAGGTTCCAACCATGGACCGTCTTGTGTGTCTTTATTAGGATGTTATTTACCAATGGATTATCAAATCTTCATCAGTATATAGAGTGAAGGATTCAGAAATTGATGTCTGGTTATTCTCCACTCATCCTTTCGCCTTTGTTTTTTTAATCGATTTGCAGGAACCTTTCAGTGTATCGACAGATTATTCAAATATTGCATAATCCAGCACAATTTACTCGTCCTTTTGGATGAAACGCGTTGGCTACAGTGGAAATTCAAAGAAGAAAATGATTTTTTTTAATGGAGGAATTTATGAATAAAGAATCTCCTATTATTAAGACGAAGATTCTGGTAGTCTGTGTATTTTGCTGTCCAAATCGCTGGTGTTATTAGTCTAGCTATCTTCAACCATGATATTGTTAATGTGTGAGTGGTGAGACACACCATTGTCTAATATGATGGAGTTTTTTCTCCTGGTTCTGGAGACTCAGATGGCTCTTCCCCAAGACTTGAGCACCACTATGTTTTGAATAACAAATAACCTTTACATGTGTTATGTGCGGTATCTTTGTGCTTCAGCCTCCTCGTTTTTTGTGAATCACTTGTTGCTGTTTGACTATGTGGGTGGCAGTCATTTTGTTCATCCAGCCAGTGTGTTTATGCAATAGACTTGCATGTGTTCTTTTTTGCCCGTGCCTCCTTGCTTGCTGTTGTTGCTTGACCATGTGGCTGGCAGCCATTTTGTGCATCCAGCCAGTGTGTTTTTGCCATAGGCTTGCATGTGTTCTTTGTTTCCTGTGCCTCCTTGCTTGCTGTTGTTGTTTGACCATGTGGCAGGTGGCCATTTTGTGCATCCAGCCAGTGTGTTTTTGCCATAGGCTTGCATGTGTTTTTTGTTCCCCATGCCTTCCTGCTCACTGTTGTTGTTTGACCATGTGGCTGGTGGCCATTTTGTGCATTCAGCCAGTGTGTCTTTTCGATAGGCGTGCATGTGTTCTTTGTTCCCCATGCCTCCTTGCTTGCTGCTGTTGTTTGAACATGTGGAGGTTGGCTATTTTGTGCATTCAGCCAGTGTGCCTTTGCCAAAGGTTTGCATGTGTTCTTTGTTCCCCATGCCTCCTTGCTCACTGTTGTTATTTGACCATGATACTGTCTGTAATTTTGTACATCCAGCCAGTGTGCTTTTGCCATAGGCGTGCATGTTTTCTTTGTTCCCCATGCCTCCTTGCTTGCTGCTGTTGTTTGACCATGTGGTGGGTGGCTATTTTGTGCATTCAGCCAGTGTGCCTTTGCCATAGGCTTGCATGGATGGATGTGATATCAGTTTAATAATATGCTTGAGGATCATTGTAGCATATGTCTATTAAGAATATGATTTTGATGAACAGTGCTTACATATTTCATGCATTTTTGTGCATTTTTATTTTGTTACTCCTTGCTTCGCAATAGGTTTCTTCTCATCCTACCATACAAACATAAACAAATATTGATTGTTTTTAATTATTATTATTTTTTAATTTTAATTTTTTAATTTTTACTTTTTAATTGTATTTTTTTAATTTTCTTTTAAATTTTCTTTTTTAAATTCAATTTTGTTTATATTTATTTATTTTAATTTATTTATTTACTTTTATTTTTGCATTTTGACTTGATCCATCCTTCCATCCATCTATCCATCCATTGATCCATCCATCCATCCATCCATCCATCTATCCACCATAGGTGCACAGCCACGCAACAGAATTCATTTTTTTAAGTACAATTTCATATCCTTCTGGACATTCTGGTTGTGGTGTACTGCAGGCACATCAGCATTGTTCAATTTTAATGACTATTCCATTCCCCCCGGATCCAATTTCTTGCGCACAATAACCTTCATTTTTTTAAAGAGTATTATTCCATTTGCCCATGCACTTCCCTGAGTGCCACAGGTATCTTCTTTAGAATATAAGAACATAAAGCAAAGAACTATATCTGTATGTTGTGTTATCCTGATTGAAATGTTATGGTATGGTGGTGTGGTTTGTCTTTAAAGTGGTTGATTTATTATTGCCTAAGTAACCAACCACACTAATATTGCCTTTGTCTGTACTAATTCAAACTGCAACAATGCCATGTTACTCTAAATGTTATTCTTGCTTGTTTGCTTTCAGGTGCACAAGAGAAGAAGAGCCATCACCTGCAGTTCTGCCAAACAGCAGGCCTGTACAGTTACGTCAGTCCCCCAATCTCTTCCACTTGTGCAGCTTAGTGCCACTGCCAACTGAGAGCTTTAAGTTTGCTCCAAAGAAGGTGGCTCCCAAGAACATGCTCAGTGAGAAGAAACAACTTTCCACCAGTGGCATTGAGACCAGAACCTTTTTCTGGAGCGGTGTGCCTGCCAGGCCGGTCTCCGGGGAAGAACCTGGGAGCAGCACTCCCACATCTACATCACCACCCCAACCTAAGCCCAAGACCATGTCTGTCAGTGAGGCAGCCACTGCAATCATGCCGACGCTGATGAGCAGTGAGGCTGAATTTGATTTGTCCCTTTCGCAAAGTAGTCCCCAATCATTTCAGGAAACAGAGCAAAATGGACAGCAGCTGAAGCCAGCAATAGTAGGTCTTCCTGAAGTTGGAGCAGAACAGGAGTTCGACCTTCCTGCCGAGCAAGAACCTCTTCTTTTAGATTCATTGGCTTTCAGATCTCCACCAAGGAAAAGGAAGGGCACTACTCCACCATCTTCTCCAAGCACCACTTCTTATGATGATGATAGGGGCATGGAGTGGACCCCAGCAGAGTCTGGGAGATGCCAGGAGAGGCAAGGGAAAAGAAAAGTTCTTTAAACCCTTAGAATTAAGGAAGGAGATGAGGAGGAGGATGGCGATGAGCTAGTCATTTGGAAGCTGGCAAAAAGGAGTTCTACATCACTTTTTAACCTGCTCTGAGGGATGTGGCACAGGTAACACCACCAGCTCCCGTATTTGCAAAGCTCCAGCTGAGACCTGCACCAACCCATATCTCAGTAGAAATATGCACTGCAGAGAGGCAATCAATGACACACCCACCTACCTCCAGTTCTTCTTCAGGGATTGGCAGTGGCATAGGCAGAAAATACTTCTCCCCAGTTTGGGACATTTTTACTATTTGAAAACAAGAGAAGAACATTGCAATATGTGCCTTTTGCCACACTAGTGTTCGTCAAGGTAAGCCTGGTTCACATTATGGTCCTGATGGCCAAACGACACATATGAAAAAACAACATACAATCCGATAGGAGGAGCACCTTAAAAAATTGCTGAACGTGATAGTGATGGTGAAGGTGAGGAGAGCGGGGAAACAACAGCTACAAGTCCAATCAAAGTGGGAGGTGATGAGGAAGAAGAGGGTGACATCCTCACCCAAAGCAGCCTTGTCCCAAGCAGTGCACCAGCAGAATCACCCACCTCACCGACTTCACAATGGCACAAGAATACTCATTGTCAGATGGAGACAATACGGCATACAGTGACTTCTCCACCACAACTCACACTGAGTCTACCACCACCTACTTCTCAAAAGTGGCCTGTGTCAGTGGCCCCAGAAAAGAAGAAAATCAAGGCTACTGTTATGGGCATGTTAAGACAGGAGGAGCCCTATGACCGCAACAACCCAATGGCATGTTTGTACAATGGGAAGCTGGAAAAATGTTTGCGCTGGACCTCTTCTCTCTTTTGTGGAAGGAGTGGGATTCTTAGAATTTGTGGCAGATATCCGCCCAAAATGAAAGGTTCCAAGTCACACCTATTTTGTCAGAGTTGCTATTCCAGCGCTGGATCACGTTGTGCTGCAATTGGTTGGACAAGCTTTGCAACAAAGTATTCACACTATCCACCTGATGACAGACATGTGGACCAGTTGTAAGGCGACTGATTACATGTGCATCACTGCCCACTGGATCTCTTTTGCAGGGTAAAGCAAAAGATATCTACTCTTGGCCCTGAAGAAAGTTTTAGGAGCATTCGGCAGAATGCAGCAGAAGCCATGTTCACCTTTGAGAATTCGCATACAGCTGCAAACATCTTGCATGCATTTAGCAGCAAGGTGTCTGAATGGCTGTGACCCAGAGGTCTCTGAATTGGATTTGTTGCCACGGACAATGGCACTAACATAGTCAAGGCCATGGCAGATGGTGGCTATTTCAGGGTCCTGTTTTTGGCGCATTGACTCAACCTGGTTGAGCAAGATTTTCTACAAAAAGAAGACATAGTCACCAACATACTGAACACCTGCAGAAGAATCTGCACTCATTTCAGCTGTTATTTTAAAGCCCAGAAGCAGTTGATGATCATTCAGCTTGCTAATAGAGTCCTGATTAAAGCCCTCATACAGGAGGTGCCAACACGATGGCCCTCGACCTACTACACATTGCAACTTCTGTTTGAGCAGTCCAGACCGATCACTGACCATGTCCTTCAAAGAGGAGGGTAGGCAATTGGGAAAGCTGTGACCATGGATACGAACAAATTGGGCCTAGTCAAATGCCTGAAACATATGCTACATCCTTTTGAGGTTTTCACATGGGAAGTTATCAAGGAGGACAGTATGATTGATCAAGCTATTCCATTGTTGCATCTGCTACAGGAACAGCTAAAGAAGTTGTCTGAAAGGTTGGCACTCACAGCTGTGAACCAAACCACAGAGGCGCATGCCTTGGTTGAGAGCTTAATCCTTCGCTTGACTTGTAATTCAAGGTTACAAAATTACATCATCTCATCCAAAGAGTATATTTTTGCTACGCTACTTGAGACACGGTAAAAAAATAAATTGTGCCCACTTTCATTCTTTTTTATGAAGGGGATGTTTCAAAATATAAGAGGTGGATTGTTGTGCAAGACGGAGACCTGGAAGAATAACGGCTGGAACTTAGAGTCCCACTCCACAGTTCTGTGGTGCCATCTTCGACTTTCAGAGAGGGCAGTCCTTTAGTCTCACAGCAGCCATACCAGCAACAAGAACACTGGTGGCAATAACAACAGGAACATAAGAATCATCCACAATCTGTGCATTGACTTGTTATCAAATGCCAGGGCCTAAGTCCAGTGCAGAGGCGAAGGCAAAGAGGTCAAGCAAGTGGCAGCACCAACGACCATTCACAGAATGTTACAGTAGTATCTGGATGACCCAAAAAAGGGCTATGTGGATCAAAACCCATTGATGCATTGGTGTGCAAAGATCAATCAATGGCCAGAGCTCAGCCGGCACGCAATAATGACCATTCACAGAATGTTTCAGTAGTATCTGGATGACCCAAAAAAGGGCTATGTGGATCAAAACCCATTGATGTATTGGTATGCAAAGATCAATCAATGGCCAGAGCTCAGCCGGCTCGTAATAAAGTATCTGGCCTGTCCTATCGCCAGTGTGTCTGCTGAGCATTTGTTCAGTGCCGCTGGTGCACTTGTTACAGTGAGAAGGACCAGTCTCTTGCCTCAATATGTGAAGCGATTGACCATGATCAAAATGAATCAACATTTCATACCACACGATTACACTGTTCCTGAAACAGCACAGCAGGAGGATTAAGCTGATTGGTCAGAATCATGTATGTTAGCTGACTAACTTCTAGGTGAAACACCTGAGTTTGAGTACAAACTATGCTACCAATAGTGAGTATACCAGTGCCGCCATAGAACTTTTTAATTATTTCTTGTTGAACTTCTTTCTCTGCAACAAAAAAAACAAGTAGCTAGTGGAACATTATGTTTGTGTCAGATTTATGCTGCCTCACCATTTTGTCACATATATGGCCGGATTGAACTTAGACCAGTGCGCAGTAAAGAAGCCTCCACAATTCCTTCATGACATTGGAGAGAATGCCTGCCTCCCTCGCATGCCTATCCTTGTTTTGCCTCACTTAGCAGGGCTGTCCCAGAAGATCATTGATTTACAAGAGTGCCATTGCCAAATTCCACTGTGTTTTCTGCATCAAAGACACAATTGTGTGTACCTACTACCTAACCTATCCGTGCTTGGATTGGAAGAGGTAACTACAACTATTGTAACAATGAGTGAGTGATGATTGATGATTTATGTGGTGGCAGACAGTGAGGGAGGGTATTCAATTAATAGTAAACTTGATTTCGATGCATTGAAATGTTTGGTGTCTGATGGGTGATAATTTTTCCTGACGTAGATTGGCCTTTACAAACTTACTTAGCAAAAATGTACCTGTATGGTCCTTTCCTTTTTTCGGGTTCTGCAGAGACCAGACCAGTCACTATAGTTAACAAATACAAATCTATACAGAATACTGCAATTCTGTTTCTCTACTTGTTCTTCAGCAGCAGTACACTGCACGTCTTTCATGCTCGGGGCGGGACTGGGAAGGAGTTACTCAGAATCAGTAGGAGGATGGAAGGACTCAGGGCAGGACTGCCTCATCAACAGCTTGAAGGAGGAAGTTATTGGCTTCAATGGGAAACCATGGCTCTGATACCTAGTACTCTGGTATGTGGAATAGAAAGAGGTGTATTGATTTGGGAAATGCTGCTAAGTGTGTGTGTTGCACTGGTGGCAAAAGTGAAACTCCAAGTCCTCTTGTTTTTTGCTCTGAGTCTTTTTGGTACACTCCTCATGAAGCTTACCTTCCTTCTGTCCTTCTCTTTGACTCTACAAAACAGTTTCTGTTTTACAATGTGCAGCCTTCTCCTCTCCTGCACGACCAAAAGGCGAAAGCTAAGCTCAACGCTCCTGCTTACCTACTGGACCACTTCAGACAGGCACCCAAAAGTAACAGACATTCCCGAGAAGACTGCAGATGCATCGCCCAATTTGGCAAAACAGTATCATTTTACTTTTAACAATCATATTTTTAGAACTAGGTGGGTTCAATTCACTCTCCCATAAGTTGATTTTTTCAAACCTAGAAGATAGAACATATAGATATCTAATAACTTGGGTCTCTGGGGCAGAAAGAGTGTTTGCAATGCATTTAACTGTACTGTGTCATACTCATTCCTTCATTTCCTTCCACAACAGATTGATGATGATGATGTATTGATCATCGCCCTGATGAATATTGTTCTTGATCTGTGTTTGTCTTTTTAACACTTTTCCCCAAATCTGCTTTCTCATCCGTTCATCAATCCCTCTGACCCTCTGCCCCCGGGTTGTGATTGCTTAAGAGGTGTGTATAATTTATACCAACTAGATCACACACTTGGTGGGGCGAATGTGTTTAGATGTGACTCCAACTCACTGTGGGATATTCTATTACCTGAGCAATAGCCCCCACCCGCCCCACTTACCCTACCACGCATAAGTGAGAACATCATTCCTCAACGTCAACATCTTCATTCATGCCTTTGTTATGTGGAAATAAAATGCTTGACCTTGTTGACTACAGAGTACAGACTTTGAGTCCATGCTCACCATTGCTCAGAATAATTTACTATTGCTAGGTTTTTATACACCAAAATACCATATGTACCATATACCATAATACGTAGTATTATTTGATGTGTCATGGTGGTAGTAGTCTGTCCTCCCAAAGCTGTAAAATAAATCTATATGTATTACCTACCAACTCTCAGTTTTTCTTTCAATTTACTTGCCTGTGATTCTTTTAATTTAATCCTACAGTTGGAGATCACCTAGGTGGGAGTGGGACCTCTCCGTGATGCCTTCTCTGTTGGCACACTAACACTAACATAAAGACGGCACCTTGGGAAACCCTCCGGTAAGGTTTTGGAAGAGTTACAGAGGAGCAGCCACCAGTCATCACTTCATCTATTCAGGTAAGAGAACTATTGGGTGAAGTGAACTACTTTACTTAGAATGCAACTAACTTGTACTGCAGATGAGATAAGTAATAGGGAATGGCAGCATACCCTCCTAACTGGCATACACTTTGAGACATAGATTAAAAAAACAGACTGCACAAAAAGGGAGCAGTGCAAAGTAAAAGTAAAACACCAAAAATACAACTTCAGGCATAAAGTATATTGTAAAATATATTTTTTCTCTCTATTTTTACAGCAAAGAAAAAACCCACGCTCTCCACCCAAAACAGGCCCAAACCCCTCCCCAAACAAATTAACCCATCCCCAAACCAATGTCCAAAGAAAAAAAGTCAAAAAACCCAGTTCCAGCTCCCTTTCCACACACAACAACAGTCACTTCTTACCAAAACAAAGATATTTAAAAAAGGCTTAGAAGAAGGCATCATCAATTCGGGTCCGGAGCTGGTCCAGACTCTGCCCAATCCTCCTCAAATGGCTCTCAACACAGCTCTCTAAATGGCCAATCCACTGCAGTAGGAGGTGCTGGTATACCCTGTATGAGTGGAGGGGGGCATGGGCAGTTAATTCCTGTCTCTGGCGACGCCTCCGGTGATGTAATGACCAGGAAGCTAGAGGCTGTAGCCGACTTGCTGAACTGGGGCATGGGTCACAGGTATCTACTCCTGCCTCTTCCTCCTCCAGGGCCACCAGCTGCCAGTATTCTGACTAGATGGTCTCCTGCCTCTGCTTCCACAGTCAGGCTGCTATCTCCTGCCTAGTCGGTGGTGGACCAGCTGGAGTAGCTATATGAAGAGAAAAACTAAAATAAAAAAGACAAATTGTAAACAATGCTCTGAATAAACAATTGTTTAAAATTAAATAGCGGGTGGCACAGTAGCAGGTATACTTTGTGTGGAAAAATAAAAATAAATGACATCTCATTAATAAGCCTTATGCACTATGGAGTGCAAGTTGTTGTGCTAAATAATGGAGGCATGCTAGCCAGCGTGTCGGGAACTTTGATACTCTCTGCAGCTGGGGCACCTTTAGGGGACAATTATCTTACTTTAATTCCAATGGCTCTGCTCTTCTCCAAATGCCTTGTGCATTCTACCCTGACTCCAACGAGGCTGAATAATAATTAAGATACTATGCCACACATGTCACATATAAAACGTGGATATCCTGTATGCTGTAAGTAGGCAGTGGGGAAAACGATGCACTGCACTAGAGGGAAAGAAACGGGATGTATATATTGCATTTGGTACGTTCATCACAGAATATCCCAAACACCAAACATGAAATTAGGAACTTAGTCCCACTTTACTCACTGGCCTCGCCATCCACCACAAATTATTTCCAACAAACTCATTCCCTGGACAGTAAGGAAAGGAAACTTGACTTACTCTACTGCAAGGTAAGGTAGAGGGATTATGCCGGGTGGGTAGAGTTTTTGCTATAGAATAGTGGTGTGTCATTGATCATTGTCATGTGACTATTCTTTGGCTTATTCATTCACTGTAGTTGACAAAAGTTGAAAGGAAAACATTTGAACAGGCGTAAATCTGTTATGGGAAACCATGGAATATATTTATGAATCACTTCACAGGGCCACAAAAATGTGGCACATGCCAAGAATTAATTTTTCAATTTTTTGGTAAGCTAGGATTGAAGTACCTAGGAAAGAATAAATGAGTAAAGTACTAATGGGTGACTGAGTGGGCGAAGGGAAATGCACCTTGTGTGTTCAATTTGCAACACATTGAAAACTTTGTAAATGCCAAATTAACTGAAGCAGACACACATTGCACAGCCAAAACTGCAGTCATGAATTGAAGTATACTGCACTTGGGTCATGGGTGGCGAAATGCCATGGACATGAAGTGGGGTGATGAATGATGATGGGTGGGACACATATCTGCCTCGCTTAACAAATACAGTGAGTCAAGGGAGTCGACCAAATATCAAAATACCCTCCACTTTGAACCATAGCTTTGATAATCATAAAACTAGGTAGACGAAGTAGGTTAGCAGCATGCCCCTCTCCAGAAGAGCTCCCTTGTTTATTCATCCAAGCAACTATTCATTTATCCTTTCATGTTTCTATATTCAGCCATACACACCATGATTTAAGCTTTACTTTCTCTCCTTCAGTCTTTTACCTAAATTTCCAATATATTTTTAATAAACAAAATACAACCACAATACATCACTACAGTTCGGTTAGCAGTGTCTTCCATCAAAAATATCACTCTGGGCATTGTGTTGGTTGACAGTGTTCAAAAAAGCCAGGTTGTCAAGCCAACCCAAAACTTATCATAATTGAGGGGCAGACCTATATCTATGATGATGACTCTGAGTCATTGAAGCGCAATGAAGGGGTGTAAGAATGGTCAATGAAAGCCCTATGGTGTTGATTGGCAAATGCAATGGGACCTCATACTTTTCAGCCATGCTGCACTATCATGGAAACTGCTGGTATAATGTATAAATGAATTACATAGCACAATATTGGGGGCATTAGGGGGGGTGCTCCATGACCATGGCCAATGTTATACCTGGCATATTTTGCGTGTATCCTCTGTCTTTTTGCTTTCTGACCTCCTGGTTTCGACCTGCTTTTGGTGGATAAGTGTCTCTGTGCACTTTCTCACTGCTGTTCAGTGTTAAAGTGCAAGTGCTCCTATTGTAAATTGTATTATGGATTGGTGTTTCCATGATTGGCATATTTAATTTACTGGTAAGTCCCTAGTAAAGTGCACTGAGAGTGACAGGGCCTGTAAATCAAATGCTGCTTAGGTGCCTGCAGCACTGATTGTGCCACCCGCACGAACAGCCTTTCAAAGGATTCTCAGACCTGCCACTGCAGTGTCTGCGTGCAGTTTTTACTGCCCTGTCGACTTGGTAATTACACCCACTTCCCAAGTTCTAACCTTCCCTTTGATTACATGTAAGTAACCCCTAAAGTAGGCCCGAAGTACCCCTATGGTCAGGGTGAAGTGTATGTGAAAGCTAGGACATGTACTGGTATGGTTGGCAAGTCTTGATAGTGAAATACCGTATATTTTGTGTTTCACTATTGAAAGGCTCTCTGTCCCATAGGATAGAATGGGAGTTTACTCATAACATCTTATGAGTATATCTTCCCATTGGAACAAGGTAGAGAAAATGAGTTTAGTATGCCTTAACTAAGAATGTAGAAATACATCTTTTAGGAATGATGATTTTTATGTTCTGTGTTTTTTAAATACCACTTTCAGAAAGTAGGTATTTTCTTGCTTAGCCATCCTGTGTGCCTCTGCTGGGTTGTGGATTGACTGTCTGGCTTTGGAGTGACAGGGGCTGGGGATGTGCATTCTCTTCAGACAGCCACTGGGGGATTGAGGTGTGTCCTGCCTTTCCTGGGTGAGTCAGGGCTGGGCTGAATAGAACTGGGCTGCATTTAGAGTAGTGGGAGGATATTAACTTGCAACTGAATGGGCCTGGTCTGCCGTGGACAATGCTGTATCCACCTCCTGCCAGGAAGCTGAACCAGAGAGGACAGTAGACCTCACACAAAGAGAAGTACAGAGACCAGCTGCTTGTGCAAGATAGCTGGAAACAGGATAATATCCAGATAAGTATAAAACATGGGTATGTAAAGGAGGTAACATATGGGAAAGAGAATACCAATATACACCAAAACCTTAAGAAAAAGCCCATAATGCAGAAAGTTGTTATATTAAAACTGCCTCAGTGGGTACCTGTATACTTATTTATTAATGGTCCCACTTGACAGGATTAAAGGTAAGTGTTGGGTATATAGGAGGAGTTACATCTCCATTATCCCATCTGCTTGTACCAACATGATTCAGCCATTGACAAATGCCCTTATGGGTCACTGGCCTTCCTCAGAATACTGATCTCTTGTGGTAAATCAAAATCACACCGGATACAATTTAACCAATAGTAAAATAATAGGCCGTACTTTATATTTGTAAGTAACCAAACTCGCATTCCATACCCGAGTTACATTATTTTTTCTCCCAACTCGGGGCCAAAGTGGGAACACCGCCCTGTAGTCAAACTTTCATCAATGGTAGGTGTCTCCTTCCCGACGACTTCGCGCCCTCGGATGAACGCAACTACTCCTATATACCCAACACTTACTTTTAATCCTATCAAGTGGGACCATTAATAACTAAGTATACAGGTACTCACTGAGGCAGTTTTAATATAACAACTTTATGCATTAGGGATCCCTTCTTTGGAGTACTCTCTCCTTTTTTCTCTTTTAAAAAAAAATAAGCGCTCCACCCCGAGTGTTGGTCTGCACCAGGGTGTTGTTAGCGGTCCTATGATGAAGCATGTCACTACATAGTGGGTGAGGGCAGTCTTAAGAAAGCCTATCGGCTTTTTCTTAAGGTTTTGGTGTATTGGTGTTTTCTTTCCCTTTTGTTACCTCCTTTATATACACATGTTTTATACTTATCTGGATAGTATCCTGTTTCCAGTTGTCTTGCACAAGCAGCTAGTCTCTGTCCTTCTCTTTGTGTGAGGTCTACAGTCTGAGTAAGGAGAGTTAGGGAAGGCTCACTCTCTTGTCTCTTGTTTTGTGTGAGTCCAGAGAGGACAGAACTGGTTAGGGTTGAGCACAGACACTCTCTTCCCAAAAGAACAAAGAGAAACTGAGTATAAATATTGGGGCCCAGACCCCAGAACTTTGGAACTCGCTGGGATCAAGGAACCTGCCAAGGAGAAGAGCTGAAATAGCTGCCAGGAGGAGTACTGCCCCTTTGCTGTTTTGCTGCTTTGCTGGGTTGGCCTGCAGCTGCTGCTTCTGCCTTGGGCAGTGAAAGGACTGAACTGAACTTTTCTTTACTTGTTGCTGGGTATCTCCAAGGGCTTGAGATAGAGCTTGCCTCCTGTTCACGAAGTCTCAGGGACAGCAAAGACTTCACTTACCTCTGGGTTCCGCCCCTGGGGCCGCGAGCCTCAGTTGCCACGGAGGAAAACTGCAACCTGACGCAATCACCAAGACTACCGGTGGTTCTGTGACCGGAAGGCACCGCAGAGGGCACCGCCGTACTTTGCACCGCAACCCTGGTCTCACTGACGACCGCTGCCACCAAGCCGCTGCTTGCACCGCCACCTGTGGGCACTGCAACCCACATCGCCTCACTTCACTCCACCACCCTGGTCTCAGGGACGACACTGTGGCCAGCTGACATCGCCGCAGTGGTCTGCACCATGGTCTGGGGGTACTGCTATCAAACTACATGTTATGTTATGTTATGTTATATGGGTTTGTAAAGCGCACTGTTACCCAAGGGTGTCCTGGCGCTGAGCACTGTATGCCTGGGGCAGTAAATTCTGAAGACCTCCCCCCCTGAGCCCGGCTGAGACTAAGCTGAAAACAACCAGGTTTTCAGACCTTTCCTAAACGAAAGGAAATCAGTGCCGGTCCTTAGATATAACGGCAGACCGTTCCAGGCATTGGTGGCTCTAAGGACAAAGCTCTTCCCGCCCCAGTTAGCCTTTCTCATTCTAGGAACGACCGCCCGCTTTGCTTCCATTGAGCGCAATGTTCTCCCTGGAACATGCCATTGGATGCGCTTTTGTAAGTCTTCAGGGCCCGTTCCAGTCAGGGACTTAAAGACCGTGCAGAGAGCCTTGAATTGGACTCGCTGTAAGATCGGGAGCCAGTGAAGGTGACGTAGGTCATTTCTGACCGACATAAACCTAGGAGTGCCTGTCAGCAACCTAGCTGCCGCGTTCTGCACCATCTGCAATCTATTGAGATGTTTTTTGTTAATGGTCAGGTACAGACTATTACAGTAGTCCAGATGGGACAGAATGAGGGCTGAGACGACTGTTCTAAAACTTTCTTCTGTGAGGAAAGGTTTTATTTTCCTCAAGGTCCTCAGAATAAAAAAGCTTGTCGACACCACCCCGCTAACCTGGTCCCCAAATGTGAGGGTGTTATCCATGATCACCCCCAAGTTCTTAACTTTCCGAGAGGGGGTTGGTGGCGGGCCCATAGCGCTAGGCCACCATGCTGGAGTCCAGAGGTTAGGGTTGTTCCCAAAGATAATCACCTCTGTTTTGCCTGCATTAAACTTCAGGCAATTAGCAGACATCCAGCCAGTTATTGCTAGCATGCAGTCATGGCAACTAGGGGCCTTTTCTGCTTCCTTACCTCTCTGCAGAGACACCACGATTTGGGTGTCATCTGCGTAAGAGGTTAGGAGTAGCCCGAAAGATCTTATAAGGGCAGCCAGCGGTCTCACATAAATGTTAAAAAGCGTCGGACTAAGGGATGACCCCTGTGGGACTCCACAGGGGATGGAAAAAGGTTTCGATCTATCCCCACCTAGTTCTACCGTTTGTGTTCTATCGGCCAAAAATGATTTTAGTAGGTTCCAGGCCGTACCCTGGACCCCAGCCTCCGATAAACGGCCCATCAGTACTTCATGATGGACCGTATCGAAGGCTGCCGACAGATCCAGCATGATCAAAATGGCGGAGCCTCCCTGGTCCACAACCTCACGCACCTCCTCCGTGGCCTTGATCAGCGCTGACTCCGTACTGTGTCCCGCTCGGAAACCGTATTGAGAGGGATCCAGCATATTGTTTTTCTCAATGAACAGACTCAGTTGCATGTTCATAGCCTTCTCAAGTATTTTAGCTGGTAAGGGGAGACGGGAGATGGGACGGTAGCTATTTGGATCACTAGGATCTAGGTTGGGTTTCTTAATTAGTGGCAAAATTGAAGTAGTTTTCCACGCTATAGGGTAGTGCCCTGCCCTCATTATGAGATTCAATAGGGAGGTTAGAGTGTCAGAAATAATTTCCGGGGAGATTTTGATTACTGCAGCTGGACAGGGGTCCATGGGGGAACCTGATCTGCAACCCATCAGCAGACTGGTAACCTCTTTGTTCACCAAAGGGGAGAATCTATTAAACATAGGAGAATTGTCAATTACCATTTTCCCGGCTGCCAGATCACTGGCCTCCCCTTGTAGATTGCTGAAGGAGGAAAAGATGGCCTCAACTTTATTCAAGAAGAAAGAGGCTAAGACGTCGCAGAAATCTGGACTACAATGAATAATCGGTTTAAGGGGGTTCATAAGGGTGGTGACTGTTCTAAAAAGTTCCTTCGCAGAGGACTTGGCACCGGTGATCTGTTCTGAGAAGTAAGCCTTTTTTGCTTCCTGAAGTGATTTTTTGTATATTGTAAGGCTGGATTTATAGTCTTCCTTATTGGCCAAATTGTACCCTTTTCTCCAGAGCCGCTCCAGTCTCTTACAGTCTGATTTGTGCTTCTGTAGGTTCTGAGTAAACCAGGGGGCAGAGGGGAGCCCACGTCTGGGGGTACACCATTTGACAGGGGCCAATCTGTGACAGGCGGCATTAATCCAATTCGTATAGGCCGCTGTGGCATCCTCTATATTATTGGAAATATTAGGAACCGAATCTATCAGGGTTTTATCAAAGCTGCACCTATTGATGTTCTTCCAGGCCCGTGTAGCTATTTTTTCCCTAGGCTTAGGTTTAGGTGTTTTAAGGGGGGACAGAGTGACAGAAAAAATAATGGCCGAGTGATCTGTCCAAGGAAGTGGCAGTATGTCCAGGACAGAGAGGCTGGAGGAATTGGAAAAGATTCCATCCAGCGTATGACCCGCTTCATGAGTCGGACCATCAACCCTCTGCGTGAGGTCCCCACCCGACATAATTTGCATCAGTGTTACGGTGTCTGTATCGATGGGGTCCTCCAGATGGAAGTTGAAATCCCCAAGAATTGTGAAAGCTTTGGCACAGAACCCCTCCTCCAGCAATGAGCCGATGGAGTCCAGAAAACCACCTCTGGGGCCAGGGGGCCGGTAAATAAGCATAGCCTCCAGCGTGTCTTGGGGCGCGATTCGCACGCTGACTAACAGAGCCTCACAAGTTGTGTTGGAGGCCGTCTCAAAAGAGGGCTCAAGGCTTTTATGGTAGATAACAGCCAACCCCCTTCCTCTCCTTAGTGGTCTGTCCAAAGTATGGCAGAGAAAATCAGGGATAGAAGCCTTTACAATATCAGGTCCCGAGGCACTATCTGTCCAGGTCTCTGTAATGAAAGCCATCATGATGTTATGTTCTTCTATAAACAGTGCGCATTCCACGCTATGTTTAACCAAGGATCGAGCGTTTAAAAGGAGACATTTGAGCTCAGGCCTACCCATCTGCTTCCCTGATCCTATTTTGATACTAGAGGTGCCTTTACAGGGGAGCCCCAAAATGTAGGGTAGTGAGCAGTGGCAGTTTGGACAATATTTTGCCAAGGCCGAAGATTTGGCCGAAGGCAAGAATCTTGGGCAGCACGCAGCACCCCCAAGAGGGTCCAATCTCATTAGTGTGTCCCTGGTATATATTCGGCCACCTTGCATCGGAAGTCCAGGGGACCTGGCCCTGAGCCCGGGCCGAGCGCGGACGGGCGCAGACGGGCTTGCCTTAGGCGCGCCTTTGGCGCGCCAGCGGCGCGCCCACTGCGCGCGTCCGCTGCGCGGTCGCGTCACCATGCGTGTTATATGGCGCCCCTGAGCCAGCAACTAGCCCGCTAACCTCCCAATGGCCGTCGCTCACCACCCCCAGCCCTGGCCGCAGTGCCGGCCGGCGTAAGGCGGCTTCAGTGATTGAGCAGTTGGGATCGGGCAGAGTAGCCGAACTATCAGGTAGGATTATAAACAGGGTTAAATGCCAGTAGCAGGATTAGATGTGCAAATATGCAACAGTTAAAAGGTACCAACAAGTTAAAAGATTCTAAAAGCAATTTCTTTAGCGTCCAGCACACATAGCCTCAGACTCACGCTCGCGCTCCTGGAGGGTATTGAACACAACCCTTCCCAGGCATACAATGCTGCGCGGTCGTGTCACCATGCGTGTTATATGGCGCCCCTGAGCCAGCAACTAGCCCGCTAACCTCCCAATGGCCGTCGCTCACCACCCCCAGCCCCGGCCGCAGTGCCGCACCGGCGTAAGGCGGCTTCAGTGATCGAGCAGTTGGGATCGGGCAGAGTAGCCGAACTATCAGGTAGGATTATAAACAGGATTAAATGCCAGTAGCAGGATTAGATGTGCAAATATGCAACAGTTAAAAGGTACCAACAAGTTAAAAGATTCTAAAAGCAATTTCTTTAGCGTCCAGCACACATAGCCTCAGACTCACGCTCGCGCTCCTGGAGGGTATTGAACACAACCCTTCCCAGGCATACAATGCTGCGCGGTCGTGTCAACATGCGTGTTATATGGCGCCCCTGAGCCAGCAACTAGCCCGCTAACCTCCCAATGGCCGTCGCTCACCACCCCCAGCCCCGGCCGCAGTGCCGACCGGCGTAAGGCGGCTTCAGTGATCGAGCAGTTGGGATCGGGCAGAGTAGCCGAACTATCAGGTAGGATTATAAACAGGGTTAAATGCCAGTAGCAGGATTAGATGTGCAAATATGCAACAGTTAAAAGGTACCAACAAGTTAAAAGATTCTAAAAGCAATTTCTTTAGCGTCCAGCACACACAGCCTCAGACTCACGCTCGCGCTCCTGGAGGGTATTGAACACAACCCTTCCCAGGCATACAATGCTGCGCGGTCGCGTCACCATGCATGTTATATGGCGCCCCTGAGCCAGCAACTAGCCCGCTAACCTCCCAATGGCCGTCGCTCACCACCCCCAGCCCCGGCCGCAGCCGCAGCCCACCGACGCCAGCCCCATCAACCACCGACCCTCAACGGCTGCCGAACCTTGCACCGTGATGGTCAGCACCGCAAGAAGCACCGCCCCGCTTCGCACCGCAGCCCTGGTCTCGCCGATGCTGCTGGACAACCGCCACCAAGCAACTGCCTGCACCAGGACCTGAGGGCACCTCACGCCACACCGCTCCGCTCACACCACAGCCTCAATGACTGCCCCTGCTGGAACACACCACCGTGGTTGGCCAGAACAACAACAAGGCACTGTTTACAACTCTTCTGACACTGACGCCAGTGTGCAACGACACGGTCGAGTCACCCGGTTGGATTTTGTTGTTTTCAGCACTGCCGCAGCACCGGATGGAGCAACCGACTTCAAGGGACTGCATTTTTAAGGTTATTCTTGCAGAGTAAAGATTTTTATAATTGTTTGTTGGACTTTTATCATTTTGGTATTGTTTGCACAGATAAATATTGGTTATTTTTCTAAAACTGGTGTGGCATCTTTTTGTAGTGTTTTCACTGTATTACTGTATGTTATGTGCAAATGCTTCAACACTGCCTCTGAGACAAGCCTTACTGCTCATGCCAATCTGCCAAGGGGTGAGCAGGAGTTATTTCAGAAGTGTATCCCCCTTATCCTGACTAAAAGGAAGGGTCCCTATTTGGACAAAAGTGCAAACCATTGCCAACTAGAGACCTCCATTTCTAACAGCCACTCTCTAGTTAACTGTAAGAGCATGAGTAAGAAAAAGATAGCCTTCTCAACAAACATATGTGGTGAATATTATTTATAGCACTAGCTTACTTGGGCCTGCACAGAAGACAGTAGAGAGCCAAAAATCAGTTCTTAGTCTTACATTTCCACAAGATATATAGGGGAAAGGGAAAGATTACTAACAAAGCAGAAGAAACATACAGACCAGTACAGACAGGAGAAAGTCAGCAACAAAAAAACACATGAAATATGGAAAAGAAGGATAATGCAGGGATAGCAAGTACTAAACAAAAATCGGATAGGGGAGTTGGAAAAAAAAAGGAGACAGTATAAAATAAATAAACAATTCAAACTTAAAAGTAGTATAAAATAGTGGGAAGAGGCAAAATGTAAGGAAATAATAAATAATAGGACTTACTGTGGTTAGCAGAGCCCTCGGCAGCTGCGCTGGCATTCGGCGCCTCCTCACCAGCACCCCCCGAACCTGCCTCCATGCTGCCCCTCTTCTTTCCCTTGGGTGCCGATGTAAGAAATAAAGCAGATATAAAAAATACATTAGTTGTACAGTTAATCGCCACAAAATTATTATGACAGGCAAAATTAGTAACAGATTGTACTTTTCTAAATCAGATCGCTGATAGTACTAGTATCGATACTATCGACTATCGTTGAGTTGGCCATACTAATCCTAAAATCCCTATTCCAAATTTCTTTAACAAAACTACATTTGGAACGAATGCATTACAATGAATGATCTTTGATTCTACTCTCATTTCTCAATCCACTTGATGGACCAACTCAGTCTCACCTTTTTGCAGTGCTAAGATGCATACTTCACATCACTGTGAGATTACTTGGGACTGCACGAGCATAAAGAAAGTCACAAAGAACGCTAACTCACTGATATCACTAATTCACTATGGTGGCAGGAGGACAGAGAAGTCTGCAATGACGTCTTAAATAATATCAGCCAAAGTGAGCACCAATGATTATGATTAGGTAGCACCGAGCACCTACCTAGTTCAAACTGGATCACATAATATTCTTAACATAAACTAAACGTAGCTTAACTCTGAGTGTGAGCAGCATACTATTCAGAATTTTTTTTTAGCACTGTAAAACACAAACACAACAAATAATAATTACTCACTGAGCCTTACAATCTAAATGCCTAGCAGGTCCTGCTCCCAGTACAGGATATCCGCCCAGCGGTGGGTCAGCTGCTGCTGGGTGCGCTGAAGCTGGGTGGAGCGGCGCACACACTTGCGTACCCTCCCCCAGCACAGCCGATCCTCCCGCAGGGGATACCCACTCCCAGACCTGCTGACAGCATGGAGGGGAGGTGGCTCTGCACGCAACAAAATGTTGCTGCCACCTCCACCTCACAAAAGATTGCGCAGGGCTGCACCCTTTGATGGCGCCGCTGTCCACAAGGTAGGCGGCTGCTACTGGCTGTTTGGAGGGGCTGGCGCCAATTCTGCCCTGGTCGCCCTGCCCTACCATGGCGCTGGGTGAGCTGGAGAAAGAAAACAGGAAAAGAAAGGAAGAAATATCAAAGTAAAGGGAAAAAATACAAAAAGTCACGAAAATCGCACCAAAAAATGTTAAAACCTAAAATACTCAGACAAGAAAACACACACTAATACAATAAATAAAAATGAAGTGTAGATAAGTTAGATAGGGGGAGGATTTAAAGAGATTAAGTAAGTATTGGAAAACAGACCCAGCACCATGAACAGAACAGAAAATAAAATGGCCGCGCCAATGCATTAACCCTGGGCGTAGTTCGCGAAGTTGCGCTACGCGAAGCTACGTGAAGTGCACCTCGCACTACGCGAGCTACGCGTAGCTACGCGAACTGCGTAGTGCACTGTGCAAAATGCTGTTCGCACTGATTGCACAGTGCCGGATGCTTGTCCGCACTGTGCAATCATTGAAAACGGCATCTTGCACAGTGCGAGCTGTTCTTTACTGCCGCTCGAGTAGATTTTTACTCGAGCGGCAGCTTCTCAACGCGGACTGGTAGTTTCTCATTGCGAGCGGTCGCAAGCATGCGCAACCACTCGCAATGAGAAACCTGACCTCCCGCGTTGAGAATCTCGCCAGGAGGTTTTTTTCACGCTCGCGATCGGCAACTTGATGTTGCTGATCGCGAGCGAGAAAAAGTCTCGCCTGGATGTCATTTTGCTTGCTCGCGGTCGCCAACTTGACGTTGAGGACCGCGAGCAAGCAAAAAATGACCGCTACGCTACGCGTGTTTGCACTGTGCTACGTGCAATTCGCGTAGTGCGAAGTAGCGCAAACTTCGCAAACTACGCGAGCGTAGCGTAGTGCTTTGCCCAGGCTTACAATGCATACCAGATGTTGCTGTTCGCACGTGATTCCTGGTGCAAAAGTGTGGCTCGCACTGCGTACAATGTAGAAGCGTATTTCGAACAGTGCACTGAACAGCTCTGTACGCTAGCTGAACTCTGCTGAGTTTTTTGACCACTTCATGGAGTTCCGCATAGCGCGACTCCGCAAACTCTGCCCAGGCATAATCAGTACTTCACAAATGTGAAAAGATAGCTATTCTTATAAAAGTATTAAATAAATAGCAGTAACTTCTTGAATACGATGCTTCATATGCACTAACGCCTTTTCTTTACATAATATATGGTGGTTAATTTATGGACCTCAGAAGGAGTAGTCCGCTTTACAGGCAGACAAACTCGTAACCTTAAGATCATCACATTTGTCAGCAGAGAACTTTGTTTCAGTCAGCCATCTTGCAGGTCCTCTAACCATCCAAGTTCCCCCATCCCTCCATGCCTCCCAAAGGTGATTGTATTTCTATGCTTCCCCTGAAAGTTGGAAGAAAACCTTTGGAAATACTCGATGAGAGGATGAGTTACTATTTTAATTCAACAGTCCTCGAATAGTTAGGAAACGTGTTTGTGAACCTGGCAGTATTTTAGCAATAGGGGAGGAAAAATTCTGTCATTCAAGTACACCTGCTCGAAATGCTGCCGCATGCGCACAGGAGACTAGGGGCATTGTCGGACCTCTGGTTTTTATTACCAAAGCCAATCACTCGGAAGTGGCAGAATTGTTTTAGGCTTACCCAGGGTATACATACCTATATTTATACCGATGAAAATATAATTAGTAATTGCTGGCTTTTACATTATAATTAAAAAAAGTTGTACTTTAAAATATTTGGGAGAGAGATATGGATATGTTCATATATAAACTGCCTTTCTGTAAATCTGTCAAACCATATTAATTTAAATGATGATTTTATACAATAGCATCAAAAAAATATTGTCCTGGGCCTTGATTGGCACGCCAGTAAACAAAAGCAAATGGTGTAGTAGTTTTCTCATGGAAATGTTACTGGCTACAACTGTGCACTTCACAGAATACGAGCCTGTCACAGATGACAGCTCTCACACCAGCTGCTTGACATCTGAGCAGGTGCTGGTGCCCTAGGAAATGTCACACCATTAGACGCAGCCCTTGAATGCCTGAGCAGCAATGGAGGCATCAGGCTGCGGCCAGCACCCCAGGCCATGGCTAACACCCCAGGCCACATCCTCCCGGAAGGCCGCAGCCGATTGCTGAGCTGTCACTTTAATAAATAAGTAGCCACTTTGTTTTGATCAGGCTTGTCAGGGCTCATTTCAGAAAGGCTGTGTGATCGCCTTTCAAGAGCGTCGCTTGGCCAAAGTCAATCGGCACAATTTCAAGGTGAATTTATTCATTCTTTTTAAAGGTCTGTGTCTGAATACATTGAGACAGTTGAATGAATCGAAATAAATAGACTTGGAGTTACATATTCCGAGAGTAATTGAAAAAGTTCCCTCTTCCCTCCCCATAATGTTGCCAGAGTTATAATGCCCGGAGTAAGCAGAGAGAATCAAAAATGGAATTAGCATTTTGATAACATATTTGGAAAGTACAAACATTCCTAATATGATCATAAGGGCATCAGAAAGTTAATATTTACTTTAACTAGTTGTCTCTAATGTCCAATGGGACTTTGGAATAATGGAGGCAAGCAGTGCAAACAAAGTGTATGTGTCATGTTACCAAGATATCCTAAAGTGATGCACATTAGCAAATAACCAATGCAGATTCTCTATTTGAAAAAGCAGTCTAGTTCCCAAATATGTTTTATGTAGAGTGAGAAAAGGAAATCCTTGAGATGGAAGACAGTATGTAGGAAAGGAAGGGGCTGGCCCAGTAACCTTGGGAACTAGGGCAATATTTTTCAAACCAAACATACAGTTGTTCCCTTGAGGATGTATATATACTTTAATACTTGTAATGAGTCTTCGAGAAATCACTGTCCTGAATTTGGGTAATCAGTGCCATCAATGAGAGGACAATCAGTTAAAATAATCAGACAGAAGGGTCAGAGATTATTCAGAAAAATTGCATTCATCGTATTGCATTTAAAACAGGGCAAGGAAAATTGTGGAAAAGTGTAAGTAGTGCTCCTGGTAATTACACATTCTATTCTTGAAAATACAAGGTGTATGCACGTAACTACAAAGACATAAGGCTGCTCAGCAATACAAATAGACATAGTAAAGTGAACAAACGTTCCCTCTAGCTAAGTGACATTTTGACCCACGTATGGCGAATTAGTGGGGATACTATCAAGACAAGAGTCAAAAACCGGGGGGCAGATCTACAAGGAAGTGCAGCAGCACGGCAATTCAACCCCTTTGGCTGCGCCACGCTGCAGCACTTCCAAAGCACAGGAATGCAACATATTTACAATAATATGTCGCATTCCTCTGCTCTCCCCTGCGCTGGCGCACAAACAGCTGCAATGCGCCGGCGCAGGAACCCTTGCACCATGGTGCAAGGATGCCTGCGTCATGGGAGATTGTTTTTGTGCAGGAAGGGCACCTTCCTGCACAAAAACAATCACTACAGGCATTTTCTCGTTCAATGCGTGCTGTAGAATGCAGCACGCATTGAAAGAGGAAAAACGAGGAGAAATGAAAATATTTCTCCTCGTTGCGCTCGCTACGCCTCCCCTGGGGAGGCGTAGCATTGACTACGCATTTCCAGATTTACGATTCCTCGTAAATCTGGAAATGTGTCTCGTTCCATGGGTGTTGCGTGGGAACACCCACAGCAACACCCATGGAACGCCCATCCATGCAAAGTACTGCGTGTGAAGAGGCCATATTTACAAGGACAGGAATAGTCACTCAGGGTGGCTTTTCCTCTCCTTGTAAATATGGAGAAGTGGAATGCGCCTCCTGTGCGTCACAAAAAGGCACAGGGGGCTTGTAAATCTGCCCCCGGGTGGGGGGAGAAACCCTGGAATAATACATACACAGAAGTAACCATGAATGTGGAAGGTCAGTATCAATAACAAGCTAGGCCCTATGTCAAGAGTGCCTACCTACTGCGCAGGTAAGAATCCACAAAGGGAAAGACAAATTATAGAGAGGGTAAAAAACAAATGTAAAATTCAAATGAGAAAACTAGCATAAGAATGAAAGTTTGTCCCACTCGGTTGTCTGTACTCAGTATCATGACTGTTCATGGACTATTCCTCTGGCTTCAGGGCCGGCTTTAGGGCAGTGCGAGCGGTCTGGCCACACTGGGCACTGACCTGTGGAGCCTTCCGGGGGCGGGGGGCGCTGAGTTTAGCAATAGCTTATGGTTGGAGAGATATGGGGCACTTTTGCCCGGTGGTAGTGAGAGAATCCGAGGAGGCGGTCATGGGGTGTGGGCGCCACCAGCACTAAAGCCGGTCCTGTCTGGCTTCCATTGTTGACTGATCATCACGTGGTTGACATTTCTTCACAATAAGTACAGGCAGGATGAGGGATGCATCCCAATGCAAAAAGCCTCCATGTGGGCAAAGGCTGGTGGTGGGCGCTTGAGCGAAAGTGGTCAGATCAGGCTTCGGAATCTGTGTGAGACCGCTGGAAAGATAGCCATTCAGGCATCAGCATCGATGTCAGTGGATTGTAGAAGGATCAGTTTAGAAGATAGTCACCTATAATAAAGCATAGATATTGAAAGACGATAGCATGAAGCCATACCATCAGAACCCTGTAGTCAGAGAAAACATTCAACAATCTAGGCAAAATGGGAAAAGTCTCTGACAACAAAGACAAATGATGCTGAAAATAACATTTCTTAGCTATCGAGAAGGCAATTTCAATTCTAGTAAGGGCACAGATGTGAGGATTATGTATTTCTTTCTTCATTCGTATTCATCAGCAGTGGTTATGAAGCATATCCATTTAACTTGCATAAAGTACACTTCCCGGAGAACACAGGGAGCAAACAAGTGACAAAGTATGTTCAAGTCCACCAATCACTCAGTCCGTTCCACTAGAACCATGCTTCACATCCCTTCCTTTTCCTCTTTCTTCCTGCAAAGTCCTTTTCTGCTGTTCCTCCTATTGCTCCGTCTTCCGGTCTGCCAATAATAAAACAATCATATGAGACCCGTTATCCAGTTCTTCAAGACTAATAATGCACAAACAAATGTCTTAGCATATGCTTCATCATCATTGACAACTAACAGCAGAAGTACCATACATTCTGTGTCCTTACTGCAATTGAAACTTTCCTCTCGATAGCTGGGAAATGTTATATTCCCTGTCAGGAGCAGAGTGGATGGTGCATTTTCAAAGCATGTTTACCACCAATGCAGCTGCATCAGAAATGGTCTTCAAGTACAATTTCTTGAAAGTGGAGTTGGACGACCAGTTTGCCACTTTCATGCTATCTTCCAGTCTCCCCCGCTGCAATTACCATAGAGGCCTTTACTCCTCTAGTTGAGTAGGCTACAAAACGATTCACATCAATACCTGCCTCCTGCATGGTCCAGCATACCCACCTGACGATTAATGGCAATGCCACAGTCAAAAAGGGTTTTTCCAGAGAGATGAGTAATTGTCTCTCACCTGCCAGTCCACTGTTGCACTCTTTTATGTTTTCAGACATCTAACTACACACAGTTTGAGTTGATATCCGAATGCTGGATATGCAACCACTCTAGTATTTGTTTTGGCACTCCTTGCAGTGGTACATGTTACTCCATCCAGCATGAAAATGCATCCTGAGCAGTGGTGTCTGGTGATTTGTAAGAGTGCTGAGGCATAATACTTGCTGGAAGAAGGCCACCCCATTTTTATCTAAATGTGCCTTGAAGGGTTGCCTGTATGGTAAGATTACCTTCGTTGTGCCAATGGTAGTATTTTGTTATGGGTAACCCCATGCCAAATATTACCCTCAGCATTTTAAAGGCAGCATTTTATCATGGTTTGCTTCCACCAACCCACCCCTTTGGCCCCCTAATGCCATGATTTCCATTTCCAAGGTAAATAATTGCCTCCAGTATGTCAGAGTCATCATTTTACCATAGGTGTCCCTTTATGTCACGTAATTCTTTCAGTACGTCAGGGTCTGCATTTTGTCTTGAGTGTCCTCCCTTATGCCAAGAATTACCTTCACAGTCTCGGCAAAAGTATTTTGCCATTGGCGCCCCATGCCAAACATTTCCTCCAGTATGTAAGGTCCATCATTTTTCAACAGAGGCCATGCAAAAATGTACTTCTGGCATGTCAACGACTGGATTTATGGGTGCTCTTTGTATGGGAAGAATTATCTCGAATGCCAGCAGCAGCATGTTACCTTGGGTGCCGCCATAAGCCCTGAACTATATTGACTATGTCATGGCCAGTGGCAGACTCACAATCTTAAAACATGCAAACAAACACACTCTTACTAACTCACACTGTCTCACTCATACTCATTCAGACTCACAGTTACTCAAGCAAACATACTCATACTCACTGATTCTCACTAACAAAGACACACAGTGGGGGTTCCTTTGTTAAGGCGTGGGGGCTGCGCCCCTCCCATCTGCAGGCCCTTTCAACATTTTGGGGCATATTATCAAGAACGGCGTTAAAATTATCGCCGGTTTAGCGGCAGAAAACTGCCGCTAAAGCGGCAATAATGGGCTTGATAATATGCCCTGGAGAATTCCAATAGAAGCCCATGTTCACACCAGAACATGGACTTGCATATTATCAAGCCCATTATCGCCGCTTTAGCGGCAGTTTTCTGCCGCTAAACCGGCGATAATTTTTAACGCCGTTCTTGATAATATGCCCCTTTGTTCTTCATTTTTTCATACATATTACTTATACTCAAATGTCTGGATGCCTGATTGGCCGTTCAATGGAAGAAGCAGACAGCCAGACACTAACAGGTATTTCCAGTGCGTGTGTGAATGTACTGAATATCTTTTATGGAGTGATGTCATTACGCAGGGCTTACCTCTTTTCAGCCCTTGCTTCACATAAGGTGAGGTGGCAACGCCGTAGTGGTGAATGGAGCAGAACATATTGAGTCTTGCTGTGCTCTTTGCCACGTCATGAGCAGGCACTTCTCCCCTGCCATGCTTGCCACAATATAAGATCCTCCTTATACGCTGGGCGTCAGTTTGTTTGCTAGAAAGCAGATTGCCCGAACTGCCACAATGACTTTTTTTTCCGTGTTGCTACTGATTGGTGTGAATGCCTTTCTCCGAAGGTAAGGTTGCTGTCAGTAAAGAGCGACTTGCGGATGCGACTCTGCTGTAATTAGCAAGGCATAAAACATGAGGCGGATCCGAGCAGTGTGCAGGACAGGTAACCAGCTGGGTATTTGATGCACAGAGGACTGGAGCCTGGGGGGTTGTCCGTGCTCTCGGTAGCCTCAAAGAGGTAATCTGCCAAAGGCTCATTCACTTCTGTTGTTTTTCTCTTGTAACATCCTTGTCTGCGAACTCTTTTAACGGAGATGCTGCGGCCACGTTTATTCCTTTCCTCCTCTTCATTCCTTCCAACCTAATGGCATCTGTGACCTGGGGGCACAGTACAATCATAACTTTTACTGACAGCGGCTGTGATGTGTTTTTAATGACACTGTAAGGTTGTCTGGTTCTAAGCGCTTGGTGGCCTGTGCTCTTTTGATTTGACTACGCTAATATTTCAACCGCTGTGCCTTCACAGCACTTAGGGCCAGATGTACGACCCGCCAATTTGCGACTCGCAAATTGCGTCGCATTTGCTACTCGCAATTTGCGACTCGCAAATTGGTATGCACAACAGTGTCTGAGACACTGTTTGCGATTCCCAATGGGGTCGCAATTTGCGAGGCTCATGAATATTCATGAGCCACTCGCAATTTGCGACCCCATTGGGAATGGCGGGCACTCCCAAGTATGGTGGCCTGCTGGGCTCAGCAGACCTCCATGACTGGGACAGCTTTTAAATAAAGCAGTTTTTTCTTTTTAATGCAGCCCGTTTTCCTTAAAGGAAAACGGGATGCATTTAAAAAAAAAAAAAAAAAGAAACATTTTCGTTTCATTTTTTAAGGGCAGGTAGTGGTCCCTGGGACCACTGCCTGCCCATATTTTTGGGGCCAGTCACAAAGGGGAAGGGGTCCCCTGGGGACCCCTTCCCATTTGCGACTCCATTACCACCCTCTTGAGTAATTTAGGAGTGTTTTGCGACCGCAATTGCGGTTGCAAAACATTCATACATGGCTATGCGGTCGCTATTAGGAAGGAACGCCCCTTCCTAATAAGCGACTACGCAATTCCTAAATAGCGAGTCGCAAATAAATTGCGACTCACTATTTAGGAATTGTACATGGACCTGTGTACTTTTGCATGAGCAAACGGGTCACAAACCTGTTTGTTCATGCAAAATAGGGTTGTACATCTGGCCCTTAATAATGTGTGTGCTTCGCGGGACAAGAGTTTTAATAAGAGTGCATATCTTTTGGTTCGAGATTTTAATACATTTAAAATGACCTGTTTTAACGTATTCCTGGGCTAAATTTTGCATCCCTGCTGTTGGGATTGTGGGATTTTTCTGCATTACAGGTTATCTATGGCAGAGCTGCTTAATAGAGATTAAAGGACAGTGGACATTTAATATATGGCAAATTAAGAAATTGCAGCCAAAGAAAATGAAAGCAGAAACAATCATGTAAATCTTTGGGGTGGGTGACAATAAGATAGCTCAATACATTAGGTCTTTTATCGAAACCACAGCCCACCATTGAACATAGCAATAGCAGGATGTGTACTAGATCCCAAGTTATTTCATTTTAATTTTACCTAACTGATTACATTATGCTACCCAGTACCAACTGAGGAGGAAAAGTTGCAGGTGGATGCATGCGTGTGACTGTATGTGCATTTTATATATGTGTTTGGTCTCCAGTGACTTCGATCACCCTGGGGTAAATGGTGTAGTGCAGCTGTTTATTGGGTGCATGCTACCTAGTCCTAGCAGTAATGCGCCATTTATGATAAATTCTGGGAATGCTTTGGGTTCTTATGCTGGGAAGCTTGAGAAAAAATGGCAGATTAGTGGCATATTTAGGGGCCATTAGTGACACACTGTGGGCATCCATTGGGTCATGCCATCTAACCCTAACATAATAATCACCCTTCAGTGTTGTCCGGCAGCTACAGCAGGGGGAGCACCAAGGGTGCAGACAACGAGCAGGCAGAAGGTGACTGCGGGTAAGAAGTGAAAGAGGCCACTTGACCTTGGACTCACCTTATAAAGATGATTTCGGCCGGCCCACAGATGCCTCTAGCTAGCACAACCCGCACTGTCTAGTCACTATCACCAGAAATAAAGTTTGCATGCCCGAAAACAAAGAAATTCCTGTTCTCCTTGCCAGTGACAGCAATTGCTGTATGAACACCACCACCAGACCTGGTCCAAAAGTTGGCATCCCTCACCCTCGACTCATGGACATCTTTGTGCATTCTGTCGGAGAGAGCGGATAACCCCGCCATAATAGCCAGCAATGATATTTGGTGGTATTTCTGTCAACATTCGTATTACCTCTTTTGTAATAGTGCCCCTTACCTGCCATACTTCAGCCTTTCTGAACAAATACCAGTCTGGTCGTGGCTTAGGCATGGCACACCCTTGAATTACTGATTCCATTCATGACCCAAATCTGACTATCCCTTGCATAAAGATGGTGAGAATATCTACATATTACATACATACAATAGACCTGCTATGTGATGATGAATGGTAATAAAAGGCAGAGTAAAACTACCGTATATGTGTGAATGGTGAAAATGTCAAGATGATATTTGGTAGCCAAACATAATTGCTCTCTGATCATTTGATCTATTTGTAACTGAGCAATAGCGCAGCTGTGTGAACCTCTAATGTTTGTATTGATGTGCTGTCCATATCCCGTGATTGAAATAAGTATAACTTGTGATTTGTGCACCTCTCCCTTTCTATTTAGAGTAACAGCCATAACATTTTATTGAGCATCTACTTAAAAGGGACAAAATGGGAAAAGAAAGCGAATAAAGTATTATGAAAGTAGATGTGGGAAACAGCCTTTCTGTACAGTGAGGCAGTTTCTCTGTACAGTGTACTAAAATTAAGTACACTATGTAGAGAGTGTGAGAAATCCCAAAAGGGCAGGCAGAGGTTAAAGTAGATAAACAAACTCTCTTTTTGTGGTGGTGTGGGCGAGCAGTTAGGCTTCTCAGATGGTAGTGTTAAACATTTGTTGTGGTCACAGAGGCAATAAGTGAGACACACACTCAACAATAAATTTGAGACCAATTTTTAAAAATAACATTGATTTTTATATAATTTTTAAGACCATCAACACAGTTCTAGGATAAATACTTTTGAAGTTATGAATTTTCAATGTTCGATAAAAATATCACTGCTATGCACAATTACACACCATAGGAAACAATAGGGAAAAAGCAGAGAAAGGCATAGGAATTTAGGCAATGCTTTCATGAAGTTCACCTTTTCGTTTTAGGTTGAGGTCAGGACCAGGTCCAAAGTTCCAGCAGGAGAAATTCGGGAGCATCCTGGATCAGCCTGGGGCAGAGAGCTGAGGTCTTGGAAGCTGCTGCGCAAAGACGAAGAGGGCCACTTGAAAATACACTGCACAGAGTGACTTACAGGTCAGTCCGGTGGATATCCTTAGAGGGAGGAGGTCACAAGGTCCTGTAGACAATGGGAGCAGGGCAGGTTGGTAGTGTTGGTGCTGGTGGGGCCAGTGGTAGAGCGAACAGCCCAGCCGGGCGTCGTGTGTCTTGAGGTCCTCGCGGTCAAGAGCAGGCAACTTGTAGACACCTGGGTCACTTAGGAAGTGGGTCTCGGGTGTCTTGACGTTCCTTGATGGGTGCTTGCTTCTGGTACTTTGGGAGTCTGGAGTGGACTCTTCTTCTTGGTGTTTGCCTTTGGGGGTATGGTACCCCTGGTATTGGTATGCCATGGGTCTGGTTGGTCCTGGTGCCTCCAAACTTGGCTAGGAGGCAGATCTGACCCTGCAGAGTTGTTGTACCTTTTCTTGCTTTGGTGCTAAATTGAGGGTTTTGGGGAGCAGCAAGTCGACAAACCAGAGATCATGGGATCGGTGCCTGCGGTGTGCAGGGGTGTGACACCTTCACTCCAATGGCGTTTCATGGCAATTTCTCAAAGTCTGTAGGTGCTTCGGAGTTCTTGGAGTCCTTTCAGGTTTCAGGACAGCAGAGAAGCAGAGATTGTCAAATCCTTTGTGCAGCTGGCAGGGTTTGGCGCCTTTTTATTTTGCAGCAGGGCTTCAGCTCTCGTGCAGCGGGTGTTCTCTGTCCTGGTCTTCTCCTGTCCATCGAATCTGATGTTCAGGTCTTGGGGTGCCACCAGACTACTAAATTTAGAGGCGTTACAAGAGGACACAGGTACTAGCCAATGGGCTACTTACCTTTAGGTTGTCTACACCCTCTACTGTCCACTTCCTGTGGGCCCTAGAGAGCCCTGATAGGAGGGTTTCTCTAATCTCAAGATGGTGGGATTTCAGGAGGGGGTTCACATAGCCTGCCCCGCCCTAAAGGTGGTGCAGGCTAAGTTGGGACCCTCCTCCTAATCTAACTAATTTTCCCACCTTTCTCCTTGCCAAAAGTGGAGCAGAAAAGGGGACTTGGCCTCCCCCACTATCTGGAGGTTCCTGTGTTGGATTTAAAAGGCAGCATTGCCTTTGAAGCTTCCCACCCAGGGAGCCCATCCTGTCCTAGAAAAGTTGTAAAGCACCTCTGCCTAGAGCACGCTTTTTCGCTGTCCTCTGAGAGCACTAGCTCTCACCACATAAGGTCAGAAACATGTCTGGTAGTGGCAGGCTGGCGAAAAAATGTGTCAGGAACTACACCAGTGCTTGATAGGTTTTCAGGTGACCCTCTAAAAGGGTTTCCTGTGTGAATTTATTAATACAACCATCACTGACATCAGTGAGAACGTATTAAGACAAGGTGTTTGGTGCCAAACACCTTAGAAATCAGTGAAGCCATCATGGATCTAGGAAACATGTGTTGAAAAGGATCCAGCCCCTGTACTCCTTATGGCTTCCCTGTTTACTTAAAACATCACAGAATAGACTGTACATTGTAGGGGCATATCTGCTCATGCTGATATGCCCACACATAGGATATAGTGCACCTTGCCTTGCGGCTAAAGACCTGCAGTAGAGGTGACTTAACTATATCCCATGCAGTGTATGGGAGGCATGCCGACTCTTCAGTTTTTTCTGCACCAAGACATGCAGACTGCAATGGCAGAGTGCATAGCCTTGGTGAAGAGTCCCTGGGGTGGCACAACCAGTGCTGCAGCCCCAGAGGACCCTCTTCAGTACCCATGCTTTAGGTACCAGGGGTACCATATCTTAGGGACTCACAGAGGCAACTGAAGTTGTGCCAATTGTGGTACAGCTTTGGGGAAAGAGATCTTGCACTGGGGAAATGGTTAGCAGAGACCCAGTGCAATTACTGTTCAAAATTACAACAGACATCAGGTAAAAAGTGGGGGCTAATCATGTCAAAAGGGGCACCTTCCTACAGTAGATAAGGCCTTTGAGTGTGCATAACCATATTGCCTGTACTGCCTGTAATTCTTAAAGTTCTAACCTACTTTTAGAGGACAACACATTGAAAAGTCCACTGTTTTAGAAACATTTTGTGAACATTTTCTTGGGTAGGGTGAGTTTTGTGATCTCTTCTGAGCGTAAAGCTTGCTTGTCACAGCAGAAAAGTGCCCCTTCAGGATAGGCATTTTTACTAAACATTCATGAAAATCCAGCTTCAAAATGCACCCTTTTGCCCAGCTTCTAGTCAAAATCTTCTCAGGTGGAGAAAGAACCCCCTTTAACCTTCTGGCTCACTTAATTCAGACACTCGCATCCTCCAATTCAAGACAGGGATTTACACCTCACCAGCCACCACTGAAAACACATATCACCCTTTCACACTCAATAACTCTGGGCCCAGGTGCAACTGCTGCACCATTGATAGCTACACACCTAATGCCCTGCCACACCCTCTCACAATCCTCAATCACTTACTCCTTATAATATGCTCACACTGCTTCACCCACTCCTTCACATTAACTGCCACTTATTCATAGACTCTCTCAAGCTCAGATTTCAACTCACTTTCACTCTCATTGGCACTCTCAAACACATCCACACACACTCTAATGCAATTTCAGTCTCTGTCAATCACTCACAAACATACTCACATCTACACCCACATGCACAGAGAAACAGCATTTTTCTTTTTACTTACCTTGCTTTCTTAGCTGAACACTCGGAGGCTCAATGGCAGCAGCTGAACAGGAATCTTGTGTTAGCATTAGAGCCAGCAAGTCATGATTCCCAATGACAAGTCATGACTCCTAATGAGAAGCCAGACAGAGCAGCAAGGCAGGCTTGTAAAGGGGAAGACCCACCTCAATCCCTTTCCCAGCTTTTTGAAAGGACTGAAAGCACAGCCCTATAAGAAGCTGGGACAGTGCTTGGGATCCTGCCCCTGCTGCACTGTTTGACTTCTCATTGGCCTCAGGGATGTACTGATGTGCACATCGACAGCCACATTTTAGCAGATATACTGGGCTGCCTGAGGCATGTGCAGTATGTCTGCCAAATAAAATGCATTGTGCCTGTGTGAGATGAGAGTAGTTGAACTATGCCCCTCAGACATGTGCAATCCAGACATCAACCTACAGGGTGTTGTATACTTTGAAACAACACTCTGTAGTTGGATCATTCCTCAGCCTTCCTCCTCCTGTCACCAGGAGCCTGGAGAAGAGGCTGAGAGGGGTGAGCTGCTCCCTGACAGTGTTAATAAAAACATGAACCTCATATTTTCATGAACGCGGCTCAGTTAAATCAGCAGAGATGAGGGGCAGAAAGTGGTGCATCACCACTGCTGGTCCTGAGATGTCTAGAGCTCTGACATAGACACTCTCTTTTAGGATATCATGCATGCAAGCAGAGCTAGTTTGGCCGACAATTCCTTCGCCATGTGAGATTTTTGTTGTGTTAAGAGAGAAACAACATAAGGAATACATCCGCATCCCAAAGGGATTAATATAAGGTCTCCTGGGGCTTAGATAACCTAATCCTTTTCATCAATTTTCACACCCAAGGGTGATCCCCATGCTGATTTGTTGCCTGGTTTATGCTCTGCAGAAATTGTTGATCTCTGAGTAGTGACTCTCCTATAGTCCAGTTTTGCCTTGGCCTTCGCCAAGAGGATATCTGGACTTAGACAATCCCATGAAAGTATCTTGAGAATTGGAGACCGCTCTTGTGATCTCCATGCAGGAGTCACCAGAATCAGATTCACTCTCTGCCTCTTGGTGTGAGCCATCACCTTTGCAATCATGGTGAAGGAAGGAGAGGTGTATTTCTGGCCTGATGACATATCCTGCAGGAAAGCGTCTGTTGCTGTCCCCTCTGGATCCGGTCTCAAGCTGAAGAATACCAGCAGCTGGTTATTTAACCCGGACGCAAATAGATCCATGTAGCATGGTCCCCATCTGTTCATCAAGGCTTTGAAGACTAGTCAATTTAGTTTCCAGTCACTGGAGTCTATTCTGTGTCTGGAGTTTCAGTTCGCTACCTGCTCTGTTGTCCCAGGAGGTATTCCATTGTTTCTGAGATCTTGTTTCCCAGGCAGAAGTACCAGAAGTCCTTTGCCAATTCCTTAAGGTTCTTTGACCTCGTGCCTCTCAATCTGTTGTTGTCCATCTTTAGAAGTACAAAGCAAGAAACCCTGTTCTTCATTATTAATTTAATAGCAAAGGATCCGGCAATTAGTTCCGGGCAATTTATGTGTAGTTTTCCTTCTAACCATCTTCCTCCTATTGAAATTTCCCTGCATCTTGCCCCAGCCCTATCTGCTGGTGCCTGATTCTATTATCAAATCCAGAGCGGACCCAGGGAAGACCAGTGGATAGCTCTCCCATTGCACGCATCCATGTGATCTAGCCACCACTGGATCTCTATGCTGATTGCATGTGACAGGGGAACTAGGTGGGAGTACATCAGTTATCTCCTTAGATGCAACACCTTGAGTCTCTGAAGGACTCTGTAGTGCAGTGGTCCCGGGAAGATCGCTTGAATTGATGAAGGCAGAGGAATCACAATCCTGGTGAGCTGCATGAAAGAGACCCTGTTCTTTTTGTGAGTGTCCTTAATTCTTTTCGATCTTCAATAGCTTAATTTCCAGGAGGCTCGGAGAACCATTCACAGACTAAGCACAGATTGATCACACGTCCTAATTATTGCAGCAAGGCACTTGTTGTAATCATGTTGAACCGTAATTAGTTTTTGCAGTGGTCAATCAAGAGGCTATCATCTGAATATATTATCAGTCATTCCTCTGGATCTCAGATGTTCCACTACTTGGCATAGTAGCTTAGTAAAGCACCACAGGCCCGATGACAGACTGAACCGGAGTGCTAGGAATTCATGCATTTGTTCCATCAAAACAAATTTCCAGTGAGGGGCATAGATGGGAACTGTCAAATAGGCGTCTTTCAAGTCAAGCCTTGGTATCCAGCCTTTTGGTAAGATGATGTCCCTGACCAGGTGAATATCATCCATTCTGAAGTGTAGATCAACCACTCATTGAAATCCTTTAGATTTCCTATGAGTCTGGAACCCTAGTCCTTTTTCACTACTCTTGAATGTAGTACTGACCTGTACATTGCTACCTTGGCTTCTACCTCTCACTTCCTTGTCTATCAAACCCATTTCTTGTGTGGGAAACTTTAGACATCTGGGGTGAGAGGCTTGCTTCAGAGAACCATGAACTCAATGTGAAACTGCTGAGTCATTTTCAAAACCTAGAGTCTCATGAAATGTCCTTCCATTTGTTTCTTTATCCATAATTCTTACATAGGTTTATGTGCAGGGCCAGAGCCCAGCACTAAATACAAGTCCTGATGCAGATTGGATGCAGGGTCTGGCCAGGGACCATGACTAAGATGTCATGAATGATGTCATCCATGATGCTAATGAACATGTCATGTGTGATGTAATAAGTGAGGTCATAAGCAGTGCATGATGGGGGTGCAATTTATAGTTAGTTCAAGTTTCAAGTTTATTACTAAAATGCATAGTTCATTCAAAATATTACACTTAAAAGAGACACTTTAAAAGAACAAGAACATTACATTTAAAAATTGCATTGATAAATAGTATAACGGGACCTTCTGGATCCTCGGATCTGCATGATGTAATTAATGTAATTGAGAATATTAAAGCGCTTCAGTTGGCAAAGCCCTGCACGAGGGATATGAATTGTCTTAAAAACAATTGGTTTGTTACCTTTCAAAATGTACATTATTAAAACAACATTGTGTGGCAGGACCTTCCAATTCCTTGATTCTGCGTGGTATGAGTTGTGCAATGCTCTGGTGACAGCCTGTGTGGGATGAATGCTAAAGTGGCCGTTCCTGATGAATGAGTGGCGCCAACAAGGTCCTTTATCATTAGTTACATTGCTTCTGCTGTTTTTGTTAAGGTTTACATTGGCCCTCTCGGCCTTTATTCTTGTCTTGAATAATAATGCAGGTTTCACTACCGGTACATTCACTCGGGTGTGATCTGGGTTGAGATCCTGAATAAGGGCTTGCCAGCACGTTCTTATTCCAACGTGAAAGAATCTCCCTCTCAGCAGTTTTCTTCGTTCTGGTAGTGATGGAGCAGAGAAAATAATTTTTTTTAACCCCTAACAAAATTTTATAAATAATTAATAAAATGTTCGTTTAAATGTATTAATCAACAATGTACGTGAGGGAAGGGTAACACGCAATTACATGGGCTAAATAATCTATTAACGAATGTCTGTGTGTCTAATTATAACATAAAATAAATTGCGTACTAAATAAATAATAAATGCATGATTGTGCTTCATAGAATATAAACGTGTCGTTGCAAAAACAATAGTGATGGTAAGTAAGGAACAGCTTAAATGTTGCTTTCTGCTAGGTAATAACTAATTGGGAGTACGTAGATGACGGGAGGGAAACGAAAAGGCTATGTTTCTCTATTTTAATTATGTTTTGTTTATTTCAAAATAGTGCTTCTAAGTATAAACGAGTGGCGATATAAAATGGCTGCCGGTTATTGAAGTGCGCATGTGCGGGGAAACGCGTGACAAGGGAGAAAAGTTGGAGAAAAGCTAACCACGTGATGATGCTGAGAGGCTAGGATGCAAGAATGGTCAAGGCTGATGTGACCTAATTGAACTGCTAGTGTGCCGTGGTGATCAGCAAGGAACCGTGGGAAACCGTTTTAAGAGAAAGGACAATGCCTGCAGAGTTCTCGAATGTATCGAAAGAAGTTACAAATGTACTGATCGAAGCGGATGGAAACATGTCTTGAACTGTGAGAAAGGAAATGATCATATACATTCAAAGAACAAGTTGGATCCGGGAGAACTTGATTAAGAATGAATAGATGAAATGAATGGACCAATGAAAGAAAAGCGCGTTATTAATGTTGCAACAATTAGTTAGCAAAGTTAGAATTAGGGTATAAGAGGGCCTACTCTTAGTGGGAAGGGGTCACAGTCAGAGTTGGAGAGTCGCAGTCAGAGTCGGTGTTGGAGTTGGTGGCTTCCAGTGCTTGGTGGTCCAGATCGATCCATTTACTGAGCGGGAGATGCGGAAAGACTGTTAGATGAGACGGGTTGCAGGTAGCTGATGCTGACGAGCTGAAGTTTCTGTTGCTGTCTTAATTTTCCAGTTGAGTATGAGAAACAGGTTATTTTTAATTTTAAACTTAGGTTAGAAATCCTTAGGCTAAATTAGGAAAGATAGGCAGGTAATTAGGGTTTTGCTTCATGACAAAATTTCCTTTCTGCAATAATATTGATTTTGCTTAAATAATATTTGAATTAATAATGAATGAATAATTGAATAAAAAGTCTAAATTCTTTCTCATGCTTTTAAAATTATATAAAATTTAAGATTCTTAATCAAACGACTCAGTGGTTACTTTACTAAATGATTGTGACATTAGTAATTGGTTATTGTGATTTAGCTGGTCTTAATCACTACAAACTAATTTCTTACTAGATGATCCACCGACAAAACAATGAGCAGGAATATCTTAAGAAATAACTAAGAAAGCGATAAGTTAAGGTAATAAGGTATCCCGGCTCTTTCCAGCGGTACATAAATGATGTTTTTCATTTAGTTCCCATGTTTCTCCTAGGAGTATAAAATTTCGTAAAGGTGTAAAGGAAATACAGGTGTGTGTGTGTGTGTGTGTGATAGGCGATGTTTATGGGCCCCATCGTCATGTGGATGTGAGAAAATATAAGTCGCCCCTGGATGACCGATAAGTGACCTAGGAGGAAAATAGTTTTTATTGTACGCGCTGCATCAGTAGCAACGCTGGACAGATGCAAAGAGCATTCATCATGGTCTCCTTTGCCATACTGCAGAGCCTGCATCCTTCTGTTTCTATTGTTCTGGGCGGGGGATCAAGTCCAGAGTGGTTTGAACCCCTATGCAAAGTTGCATGAATGCAAGCTCTATGTGGTGTGAGCACCTGATCAAAATAGGCCCGGGGTTTTAATGACCTATAGCAGTCAATAACTTGCCAGGTATAAGCTCTTTTCGTCATGGTTGCTTTGCCAACTTGCAGAGTCAGAGATGTAGTCATCAGCTTGAGCTGTTTTTTAAATTCACTGGGTGACACCTTGAGGCTATATAGGTTTGCAGCTTGTAGAAACTATATTGCATCTTTTAGTAAGCAGCTATGTCCAGACCCGGGATTCTGATTGTTTGTTTTCTGCCAGACTTGATCGGCTAAGGAGTTATTTTCAGCCAGTCGGAATGGGTTATGTACCTTGAGTGAGGTGTTTTTATTGACCGGGCTTGTTTTGTCAGGCCTAGCTCTAGGCGCAGCTGTGTCTGTGAATTGCGACTCGGGAGCTTCAATACGGAGAAATAGACTTTGGCCATCAATAGGTCTAAAAGCCTGGCCACCGTGACCACTATGATTTTGCAGCTGTATGGTATAGTTGGTAAGAATTTTGCCGCCATTTCTTTCTTCAGAGGCCCTAGAATTGGACCATGCAATGTTCTTGAAAGAGACCTGAACTCTAATGTTAGGGAGGCGACTTTGGATTTCATGGCCTCCATGTCAGGGGCAAAAGTGCCCTTGGAGTCGAATACTATCCCTAGGTATTTGTACTGTGAGTCACATGTAAGTCGCTTGTAGTTTCAGCGCAGAGATCTTATCCTTACATGTTGGATCTTCCCTAAATGATCATTTTTTAGTTTACGGTTCTTCTGATTCAGTATTTTCTTTATTGAAATAAGCTATTTGGATATTCAGGGAAAATTTTCCCTTTGACGGTTACAAGGTGTGCAGTGATCTTTTTCTTGCTATATTTTTCTAACAACTCTTCATAGTAATGTTCCCACTTGGCGATTGTATTATGTGCAATAAGCTGGTGCTCATCTAGCAGATTTTTACAGTTTTGTATGATTACATCCTCTTACTTTGCTTGCCATTTTGATCTCTTCGGATTTTCTGTGTTAGTGTGTGAGATTAGAATATTGACAGATGGGTGCACATATGGATGGAGATTTAATGTTATTTTTTTCTACTTTCCTCACGTACTTCTATCTGAAAATAGCCAATATACCTGAAGAGAGGCAAGTAGGCACAGCTGAATAATATATAATTGTGGTACTTTAGTGAAGTATGTGTCCAGGATGGGGGCTTGTCCCCCGTGAATATTCCATTCAAAATGCGAAGGCCGGAAGCTGCCATGAGAGTCTTTTTGTCTTGGTGCTAGTACTGTCTAGTCTGAGATGTTCCAAACTTCGTCTTGGGCAGTTATGTTCTCATTTTACTTTGGAGATTGAACAAATCTAAGTTGAAATCCCCAGAATTATTGTATGATAAACATATGAGGACCTAGAAGTGACGTCACAGAGCAGAGAGCAGAGTGAGGGCGGAGCAAAGCCAGAGCCGGAGCCGCGCCGCAGAGCAGGAGCTTTGGGCCGTTTCTCCACTGCGTTTCTCCACCGCGCCGTGGCCACTTCTGCCGAAAAGAAAGGACGAGAGGACAAAATAGCTGCGAAACCTGTGTAACCCGCTATTTCAGCTATTCCACCAGCAGGTGCTCGGCAGTCATCAGAGGTAACAGAGGTAGTGACTGCCGGTAGTCACCAACCGCCAGCCGCAAGAGCAAAGTGCAGCAGAGCGAGTTCAGCGCCGTTAGACGGCAGCTGAGGAGAGCGTGCCCGGAGCAGCTCGGAGGTGGCCCGCTTAGTGCCGGGTGCAGCCCACGCTAGCTCCGTGGCCCCACTCGCCGGCAACAGCCTTCTCGAGGCCTCCTAGCTGACCAGCGGGCCAGTGGACCGGGAACAGGGGGACAACAGAGGATCGACAAGGCTCAGCGTGGACCTCCAGGACTCCTGGTTCAGGTCCCCAGCTCTAACCTTGCTATACCGGGTCACACCGGGTCACCAGAGTCAGAGACGACAGAGCCGAACCAGTAACTTCGACCCCTGACCCCTCTGGCAGCAAAGGCGCTTGCAAGGTGTTGACAAGGTAAGGGGCTTGGGGGCGCGTTGGGGCTTGGGGTGTCTTGGGGCTTGGTGGCATTGGGCTGGAAGGGTTGGCTGGGTTACCTCATGAGGGAGGTCAGCTCAGTCTCCATCCACTCCACCCAGCCCACCCGGCCCAGGCCCTGCTCTCGCGCCCAGTCCACCTAAGGGCCATCCCAATAAAAGGCTCTCCTCAAGGCGCTCCTCAAGGCCTCAGCCTCTAACGGGTAAGACACGCCCTGGGGGGTTGCCAGAGTTCCTCGGGACTAAGAAACAACCCCCAGAGCACAGACCATGAGATCAGGGAAGCCTCGAGGTGGCGAAGAAAAATCTCAGGGGAAAATAAGAAAAGGAAGAGGGGGCCCACTCAGCAAACACAGCATAAACAAAGAGGCAGACGCAGGAACGGCCACGGGCAGGGGCATGAGTCTCCGAAGGTCGACATCCGAGAAAGTGACCGACAATGGGACCGACCTATACACAGAACCCCCAGCATCCCCAGACTCTACAAAACAAGGTTCGTTGAGCCCTGTTCCCAGTGTCGCAGAGGATGCCAACAACACAGAAAGCAGATCAGTAAATAGTAACAAGGGAGAAATAGACGATGATGCAACAGCCTCCCCAGCCCACAACGCACTTGGCCCAGGCTTTAAAGCCAGGAGGCGGGCGCTGATTTCTGACTTTCTGAAAGTATGCCACAGACTTTCCACAGGAAGCGGCAAGGAGCACACAGAAAATAAAGATATTACCAACGTTAACGTTGAGGAATACAAGGACGCCAAGGATCTCACGGAAAGTGGCAATAAATTAAACACCTCAAGCCACGAACCAATGAGTGGCAGCAAGTTTAGCAATGCCCCTAAAGCCAAAAAAACAGGGAACTTAGCGGGACCTGACATCGGCCTTCTTGGGCTAGAAGACCATAGTAGGTTACAACCATCTAAAGCATTAGACTCACCCTCAGTACCGCTACCCCCCCCAGGCTCAACAAGCAAATCACCTTCAAAAGGCTTGTGTCCTCGTCCATAGGGAGCCCAACACATGCAGTGACCTTGTCCCCATTCAACAAAGCCACTGGACAGACCAGAAATTGATAATCAAAGAAACAGAAGGAGGCACTCCGTACAACCAAAATTATAACCAAGATCAACGGGAGCAAACCCTGAGCTCATTCACCATGGTTCACTTTCCCAGTCTAACGACAGCGCAACATCCATTGGAACAAGACAATACGGAGGAAAACTATAGTAATTTTTTTCCATCGTCAGATATCAAAAACACCAAAACCTTCAATTCACAAGAAGTAAATGACATGGCAGACATTAAGCAAAGCAGGCGCCCGTCATTAGAAATAAGTGAACAGCCGTGTGAGCACAACACCTACACGGAGCATCTCGAGTATCTTGAATACTCACCCCAACTAACCCAAACACAGGGGGAAACACCGAAGAGTACCCCAAAGGCCACCATATGGCCCCAACTATTAAACACAATGGAAACTATTGGCAGAGCAATGTCATACCATGCAGACAAACTTGATATGCAAGTCGACTTGTTAAACATCCTGGCAATCCATGTCCAGGAGATAGAATTAAACATACACAACCTTAACACAATGATAAAGAAGGTGCAACTCGACAAGGACACTACATTTCATACTTGCCACTGCCCCCAAATAATTGATAAATTGGCAACCGTACCAACCTTGATGTCACAGATATTAGGGGTCATCAAGGAATCCCCTAAAGAGATTATCAAAACCACCAGGCAGGAAAGAGACAAACAAGATGGCCAGGAGGGACGTGGTAGGGTAAGAGGCGTTTTGAGCAATGAAGAGAGACACACAGCCCTAGAGCATTCAAGCACTGCCTCTACAGATGACGCCAAGATGCCAGACAATTTTACAGAACAAGCCCACCCCGAGGCAGAAGAGGAGGCACCACAAAACCAAGCTCCACAAATAGAAGTCCAAACAAGCCCTAAACAATTTAAGTTGTCAACTTCCCTCACGAAGAGAGAAAGAAAACGCTTGGGAAAAGCAAGAAAAATTAAATCAAACAACCAAGGGCCGCCGGCGACACATCCTCAAAAAACCAAGTTCGACCCCAATGACACCAACGATAAGGATCTCACAGAGGGAGACGTCTCTAAAAATAAAACAAAGCCTGTGCCTGGGACAATTCCAACCGACAACCCCATAACAAAGGAGGTAATAATCCCAGATGGCTCAAACCAACAACCCAGTATAAACCAGCAAGCAAGGAAAGTGTACAGCATATTCAATACTCCGGCAGGGAAAGAAGAACTTAAACCATCGAGCCCGGCAACACTAAAAATTACAGCAATATCGCATGGTAACATAGTAAGCACTAATTCCCTTTCTATAGAAGCGACCTCCACTAGCAGCCAAGTGGACTCAGAGAGGTGCACGAAGCCTAAAGGAAGAAAGAAACGGGAACAGCTGCCGGGAGTAACAGAGGTCACACCAGTTGCGAACTCCAGCAGTCTTGAAAGAAACAGTTCCCAAAACCAACTTAACTTTCCCCCCCCCCAGATCAGGATTTAATTCGGGCAGTTATAGCCATACCAAGCAATGGGGGGAAAAAAAAGTTATACAGAACCCACACGATCCATCCCAAGCAAAAAAATTGAACTAATCCCGCAATACAGCTCGAGGGGGCCACATGACATTTTGAATAGAGGGTCTATATTAAAACTCTTAGAAGAATTACCAGCTTTGCGCCACATAAAAACAGGCGACTTGGAATCAATTGAATTTAAACCGAACCCTCACCAAACAGGCCCAGATTCCACAAACATAACATGGTCTGAACACAGCTTCTCAGACCAGATCCTGCAGCATAGGGAGGAATTCTCCAACTGGGGCATAGAGCTAAAAAAGGTGGAGCCCTCGCAATACCCTAGCCCGCTCCAGAAACAAGGTCAGAAACAAAGCCTCCTAAAAGGCGCGAAAGGTCCAGACCAAAGAAGCACCATGGTAGAAGAGGGTCTCCTGTCCAGGCAAATAACAATTACAATTGCTCAACGCATAGAAGCCATACTCAAGGGGCATTCCCAAGCGACCTCGGCATCAAACAGAGGGGAGCAGAATGAATTAAATCAAGCCAAGCATCAGGAAAAGTGCAGGGTGCAAGATCTGCTCTTGGAATGTCAACGGTCTAAGCTCAAAGCTAGAAGAAGAAGATTTTATAGAGTTCATTAAACAACATAACATACTTCTCTTTCAGGAAACCTGGCAGACAAAAAACTTGTCACTCGTGGGTTATAAAGAACATTTTGTTCCAGCACAAAAGGAGGCACAGCATGGTAGGGCAAAAGGAGGGCTATCAATCTTCATATCCACTGACTTTCTTTGGAGAGATGTTAGCATCGATCTTGACTCCACATGGATGCAATGCATTAAAGTCAACATTTTACCTTCCATGGGCCTATTAATTCTAAATCTATATATGCACCCAGCTGGAAAACATAAGGGGCAAAGAATTAAGCAATTAATAGCAGCAATTACAATGCTGAAAAGTACCTACCCAAGTGACAATATGATAATAACAGGTGACTTCAATATGAACCTAATCCAAGGACAGGAGGGAAACTTAGCGAGCTTTATACAGCCAAGATATGGCAACCAATGCAGACAAGATACCATGGGGAAGAAATGTGCAGCAAAATTGGAAGACCTCTTTCTGCACACGTTAAACGGTAGGGGCCCCTTGGATAGACCAGCAGCTTTTACGAGGGTCACTAGGAATACAGGCTCAACAATAGACTTTACGTTAGTAGACCCTGATCTATTTCCCCATATAACAGATTTGCACATCCTGGAACGGGTTGAAAGCGATCATTACCCCCAGATCTTTACACTATCTATCACCCCAAAAGGGTCGGAGCAGGCGAATCCTCTAACATTGAACACGCAACTTTTCAACTTACAACGACTAAACTGGAACGAAAAAAACATCACTAATTTAATGGAGACATGCCGCTCATTGCTATCACCCCCAGAAGAAGATCAAGAAACCGTAAAGGCTTGGGAGTCTTTATAAAGTCAACATCAACAAAAGATATCAATTCAATTACAGAGGCCCCAAAACAACAAGAAATGGAGGGAGGCAGTGGTATACGCCAAAAATACGGGCAATAAAAACGCGTCTTAACACGCACCTAAGCTCATTTCGAACAAAGGACCCCCAACTGTCACAACAAACCCTCACAACAATAGAAAATTTAAAAAAGGAGTTAAAACGCGTAATCAAGGTGGCCAAGCAAATATACAAGGAAAACCTTGAGATCACCATGCTCCATGATAGCAAGCTGAGAAATTCAAAACAGTTTTGGGCAAAAATAAATCTCTTGCTAAACGGCAGACATCGGCAGTTTAACTCAGACATGACAGATCAAACTTGGAGCGCCCACATAGACGCAACATATAACATCACACTGGACATGAGCACAGACAGCATAATTGATATCCCAACAAAGCACAAACCGACTCTTAGTTCGAGAATGAAATCAGAAGTCGGGAGCCCCAGCACACAAAAAGGATTAGCTCCTACCTTCAATCTGCCATCAGTGGAAGCCTCAGCCACGGATTCAAAAAAGCAATCCAAAATCAAACTTCAAATTACAAGCAGAGAAACCAAAAAAGAAAGTAGTGAGCTAGCTATTCTGGAGCAAAGAGAAGAAACAGCCCAGATAACCCCAAAGCAGGTTCTGACCATAATAAATCACTTCAGATCGGACCGGGCTCCTGGGCCAAACGGCCTACCGAACGCTTTGTTCAGGCAAGATCCCACATTTTGGTCCTGCTTTTTATCCCCCTTGTTTAACAACAGCTTAAGGACCGGGATCATTCCTGAATCCTGGAGGAGGAGCATCCTTCAACCGATTTACAAATCAGGGACACGTTCAGACCCAAAAAACTACAGACTAATAGCCCTAATAGACGTTGAGGCTAAGATCTATGCATCCAACCTACTGGTAGATCTGGAGACCTGGGTCAGTAGTAAAAACTTGATCCAAAAAACACAGACAGGATTCCGGGCCGGCATGGGCACCCTAACAAATATATCAGCACTAACCCTTTTAGCTAAGAAAGCAATTGACAATTCTAACATCCTTTACACATGCTTTAGAGATCTTAAAGCAGCTTTTGATAAAGTTCCAAGAGCCAAACTATGGGCCAAAATGAAAGCTTGAGGTGCCCCCCCTAACCTATTGGGAGCAATCATCAACTTATACTCGCATATCTGGGTCCAAATAAACAAAGGGGATGGTCGGCGCCTAACAAAGAAATTTCTAACAACAAATGGGCTAAAGCAAGGATGCGTGTTGGCGCCCAGCCTATTTAACATCTATACTGCCGACCTAGAGAGCAACCTTCGTATAATCCAGAGGGACCCACCAAAACTGGGGAAAACATCAATAACGAGCCTGCAATATGCGGACGATATTGTGCTACTTTCTCAAACTCCTCTTGGCTTGCAACGGCTGATTTCACAACTTGCGCTGTATATCTCAAACGCTCATTTAACAATAAACCTAAAAAAATCCAACGTCCTATGCTTTTCCAGCACTCGCAAAAAATGATCAAAATTTGTTTGGAGGATAAATTCCAGCACCCTAGAACAGGTGGATGAATACAAATACCTGGGCGTCCTACTAGATCGCCAATTAAACTTCAAACATCACTTAGACCTTGGCAAAACTAAATCAAAACAACTACAATTCGCCTTCAAAACCATACAGAAAAAACTAAGTGGATGTTCAACTAGTCACCTTCTAAAGATGGTAGCAGCAAAACTTCTGCCCTCCATTACATATGGCTCAGAAATGATGGACACCAAGGACTCTAAAACGCTAAATCTCGCCCAGTCCTGATTGTTCAAAAAATTTTTTTTCATTCCGTGCCATATTTCCTAAGCGCAAATACGCCTGGAATATGGACTAACAAACCAGATACAGGCCAGAAAAGGTGTCTTGGCTAAATATTATTGGCAAATGAGGGCAGCTGAAGACAACACGCTAGCTTATCACTGTTGGGAGGAGGTCGAAAAACAGGCCAGGCAGATCAATTCCACATGTAAGATTCTTAAGCAAGCGCTACTATCGCTAAACCTGGAGGAAGCTTGGCATTCACCAATGTCATACCTCGCTTTCAAACAAATTACTAACAAAGCTATTAAACAAGTATCGTTGCAAATCGATAAAGCATTAGTGGCTGGCAAAAGTCACGCCTGGATGGTGATGCCAACGTACAAACAATTGAAACAACAACCTTACTTACAAGAATGCTTCAGAGATCACTATAAGAGGAAACTAAGTCTACTGAGATTGGGGTCGTTCCCGACCAAAGACCTCACCCCAAAATGGTTAAGGACTTGGCCATCTCTGGATTGTCGCCTCTGTGATAAGGGAGAAGAGTCGCTATTACATCTATTATGTATCTGCCCGGCCCTACACAACTCAAGGAAGATCCTTCTGAGGCCAATGCTAAGAGAAACACAAGTCAGGACCTGTAGAGCCGCCGTGATAAAGTGCCTCAGTGGCTCTTCGATCCAACTTTCCTGCAAAACAATTACATTTCTGACATTCGCAGCTCAAGAGCTCGAAAAGAAGGCTGCAGCAAAACTGGAACTGGGAAATATGGACATATTGCAGCCGGCCCCAGACCTTTCTTGACGCTCTTTGCAGCTTCCTTTCCTCCCTCTTCCCTTTTATTCTATGTCACTCTAAGCACTTTATTTGAGATAGGGGGGACAGACACGCTCACACAAGCACAAGTTCTAACGCATGCTGCATTTTTGTCATAACAGTCATTTGTTGGCATCAATCTTCTAATGTGAGGGCCATCCTTCCCCTTTTTAAAACTGTTTTTCTGTTTTTATTTAGCATGTACACCTGCGTAATGTCGCCCAGCACACGGGGGCATGTCCCACCTTTTTAAATTGTCTTTCTGTTTTTATTCATCATGTACATTTGTGTAGTGCTGCACAGCACACGGGGGTATGCTTCACTTTTATATGACGTTGTCTACCACATGGTGGTATGTTCCACCTTTTTATGATTTTAACAAATCAAATAAAAGTATTCTTTTGTTGTTGTTGTATGATAAACATCATGTTTTTTCATCAAATTGTTAAGTATTGCTTCCTGTTTCTTTATAGCTGCTGCCTTTTCTCTGGACATGGCATTGATGTATACATTGAGTAGCATAAGCGGTAGCTTTGCCCCATGCGTCCAGTTGTCGACTTTGACAACCTGGAGCCAATTCTTAAGATAATTTAGCTATTCTACCTTTAGTCTATGATGCACTGAAGTGTATATTGCAAGGCCCCCTGTGGGGCCGCCATTGGGGTTTGTTCTTAGTGCGATCTTGTATATTCGAAATACCCATTCAGGGGCATCGAGAGCTCAGCCCATGTTTCCTGTAAGAGGATGATTTGAAATTTTCACAGGTACTCCACAACCTTAAGGTCAGGGGCCTTTTTACGGAAACCTGATACATTTCATGAGCAGATATTTATTGGAGATAGGTGAGGTCCAGTTCTGTTGATGACTCTCATTGCCCGGTAGGTGTTTTGAGGTGATGTTGTCTCACCCCCTATTCACAAGTTCCCTATTTTCTACCAAAGCAGAGGAAAGCCATGACCAGTCAAGGTTTCCAGTGGCAGTAAAAGAATGCGGTCTTTAATTGAGGTGTTAGCTATCGCAAGTGCTGATCTAGCTTGTTCGTTTCAGCTTTTGTTTTCTTGATCAATGGCATTCCTCGGAATTGAGAAAGGGCAGTGGGGAGTGGGGGGCATCTTTGTGAATTGGAAAATTTGAGTGATTTTTCTCTGTATTTTGTCATTGCCTGTTAGAAAGCAGACCATTGATGCTGGAGGTTATTGTGGTAGACACCCTAAGGGATTTGGAGATAGAGGTTTGTGAGTAGTTGCTACCAGAAAGGTTGGATAATGGTTAACCTGGTAGGGTGAGATTTTAATATCACAATCACAGAATTCGTCTTTCTCTCCAAGCACTTTTTGAGGAAGTTCCGGTGTTGCACAGGTTATCATGGTCGGGTCTGTCAATTGGACTCCTCTTGGTGTAAGAAGGCTGCTGATAGGATGTCTGATGAATTAACATTTTTTAAGGTCTTGTTGTTCTTAAATAGCCTTATCAGATTGCCATGATTTAGGATGTCGTGTTACCCCTTGGAAATATATTGAGGAATGAACAAGAGTTATTGGCTGTTGGCGTAATTGTTGTGGCAGTGTCAGACTCGACAATCCCTTATATTGTGTTGAAGACATAGAGGGATCATCTGGTATGGTTTCAGTTTCCCTGGGGGCCTTGTTTGTGTGCCCTTCAACAGGGTCGATTTGCGATGCTTTCTTGTCTTGGAGAATTGATTTGTGTGATAGCTCTGTCATGACACTGGTGTTTTGAGGCTGTGGAGGGGTGGGCAAATTAAATGACATTGGCAAATTCACAACTTGGTGTTTGCAGAGCGGTGGAGAAAGGGGGCGTGACCTCCAAGACCTCTTAGGAATCCCACTGACTGGGACTTACTGGAGGTAACAGAAGGGGTTCCTGGCCCCAAGGACCCTCAGCATCCAAGGGGACTTAATCCCCCAACCGGTAGTACACCAGGAAGAGTGTTTCCAAAGTGGTGGTGAAGGGGATGTGGCTGCTGGTGACTTGCCAGAGGTTTTTGTTTCTTTCATTTGTCTTTTTAAGGGAGGGGTCTGCGTGGCCCCCCTTCCCTGTGCCATTTTCTGCCCTTGGGACCCCATCCCCAGGGCCAGTCTTTTTTTCAATGGCTGAAAGAAGCTGCGCTCCGCCCCTCCCCGGGATGATTTAGGCCCCGGAGACCCCATCGTCCGGGTCCCTGCCTTTTTTTTTTATAATTTAGAGGGAGGGGGCCGAGCAGCCCCCAGGCCCAGCCTTTATATTTATTTTATTTTGTCTGGGCTGATTTTGGCCCCAGGGACACCATCCCCGGGCACGTCCCTTTTTATTATTATTTTTTTTTTTAAAGTTAAGGGGGCCATTGCCATGCTCTTGCCAAGTCATACAAAAATGCAATGTCCCGGGGTTGGGCACCCGGGACATTGCTGGAGCCGGCCATGGGGGGTGGTGGTCCCCAGGGCCATCTTTGGCTCCATGAGAGGGACCACGGGGCCCCCTTCCTTACTTTATATTTGCCCCAGGGAGGTGGTGGTCTCTGGAGCTGTGGGGGGGTCTGCGCAGTCCCCACATTTCTTTAAATGAAACCCCAGGGAATTGAGGGGCAACATGGGGGTCCATGTGCCCCCCCAATTTCTTAATACATAAAGCCCCAGGGAGGTGGTGGTCCACGGGGCTGGTGGGTTCAAAGAGAACCCCCATCTATAAAAGTATAAGCCTGAGGAAGGTGGTGGTCCCTGGGGCAATATTAAGCCCTAGGAGGGGGGCCCATGCCTCTGGGACCTAGCCCACCTAGGGGCCAATTAATAACAAAGCGCGGGAGACTGCGCTTCATTATTTTTCAAAATTCTGGCCAGATCCGTGGATCCGGACAAAATGTTTTTAAAAAAATGCTTTTTTTGTCCTGGGGGGTCCCAGTGGGACCTCCAAGAAGCCTAGGGGGTCAGGGTGTTTCTACCCTGACCCCTTTTTTCTTTTACATTTTCTGTGGGACTCCTGGTTGAAGTGTTGGCAGCCTAACAAATTTCAGTAGGGTTTCAGATGGCTGCTGGGCTCCCAGTTATCCATATTTATTAAACTTAAATATCTCTGAAACTACAAAACAGATCACAAAAAGCACATTTTCTGGACCAACATCTAGATTTCTGCCAAATTTGGTGTAATTCCGTTGAGCGATTTGGGCTGTAGTCATGTTCAAAAATGAAAAATCCCCTTAGACATAACATGGGGAAAATACGTTTTGGGAGCCCCCTTTTTTCTTAGCCCCTGCTTGATGAAACCTTAAACACAGCAGCTGAACCAAAAAAGGAACGTTTTGTGAAAATTTTGTAAAGATTCGTGAAGCGGCGTGAAAGTTATTGGCAAAACAAAAACGCTTTTCCTGTGGAAACTTTGGTTCTAACTATAACTATATATATATATAAGCCACAGAAAGTCCAAAGTAATACGCACACTCAGGAAAAGCCAGTTGCAGAATTTAATGTTCACAGGTTACGCGTTTCGACAGACAAGCTGTCTTGATCACACAGTGAGTAAACAGTGAGGATCCATTACATAGACTTGTGTAAACATAAAGAAAAGACTCCACATAAAAGTCTGTGGTAGTCACTCACAAGTAACTGTGGGGGCCATTTTGGAATGTCATACATGCCATGAAAATAGAGTAATAGTTTACCTTACTGCTAATAATCAGTAAAACAATATTGCTAAAGTCAAAATAACAATGCATATTTGCAGACATTGGTATATTGCAAATAAACAGTTTCATAATGTAACATAAAATATAAAGCCAAATGCAAAGGAAAAGGACTGGAGCCGGATGGCGATCAGTCCAGGCTTGCCTGGCAATAGTAAGAGGAGAAAGTTGTCCAGCTGGAGCATAGACGTGTGCCTAGGACTTGGCAAGAAACGCCGCATACTGGGTACTCTAAATCAAAGTGGTAATACTTATAGGATGTCTACAAAGTGCATATATTTGACATCACTGTAGTGGTCATGCACATGGATGGAGCCGGCTAGAACAAAATTAAATGTGCGTAAAATATATCGAGATATTGCCATATTCTAAGTTATCAAAATTGGCAGACTAAGAGGCATGGGCTTACAGCTGGAATCACCATAGTGGTAATACGCATTGGTCACTCAGAGGCATGAGCTTGCAAACATCGTAGTGGTAATGGGCTTACATCTGGAGTCAGCATAGTGGTATTGCGCATGAGTTACGATTTGCCCGGTTAGCCATGTAATAAACTAGACTCTGCAAATTATTGAGGATAGCAAACAGATGGCCCAGACTGGTTGGGACACAAAGGCAAGAATGCAAACCAAAGAAGGAACATAATGGAAAAAATGAAGCTAGTGATAAAGTAAAGGAAATCTTATCTCATTGATGTATGCCCGTAGACGGGGAAGAAAAGGGTAGGGACCGTGCTTGAAGTGTCCGTTCTAAGGCGGTGAGTCCCTTCCTTTCCTCCTGTGGAATACAAAAGAGAAGAAATATATGAGTTAAAAACCATGATGCTATCACAGGGAGACGTACATAGTATCATGCAATTTAAAAATACTGTAACACATCATAGGAAGACAACAGTAAAATGGCTATACAGTTAGTCTAACATCATAGTGACATTCAGCCTTCATGTAAATGTGTGCTAAATTCCTCATCTAGGTTGTGCCCCCAGGATATTTGGTCTCGAGTTCTAATATCCATTTAGATTTGCGTTTGCGAAGCTTTAGAACTCTGTTACCACCCCTTGGGCCAGTGTGCACTTGTTCAATAATGAAGAAACTCAAAAGAGAGTTGTTGGAGAGATGATATTCCTGAAAGTGTCTTGCCACCGGGTAATGGATGTCCCTATTGTTAATGGCACGCATATGCTCAAGCATCCTCTTTTTCGCCATAAGGGTGGTGCTACCCACGTACCTGAGCTTGCAGGGGCATTCAAGGGCATATATAACAAATGGCGTACTGCATGTCAAGAACTGAGTTATGGGTTTCTTTTTGATTCTTCCTGGTTTAGAGAATTCCTTAGTCATAAGGTTATTGCGGCATGCTTTGCAATGCCCGCAGGGATAAAATCCTTTGAGGTTGTGTTCCCCTTGGTGGTGTGCTTGGGTAATGTCGTTATGAACCAGGATGTCCCTCAAGCTATGGCCTTTCTTGTACGTGATTTTGGGTCGAGTGTGGAGGGTGTTTCCAATAATGGGGTCGCTGGTCAGGATGTCCCAGTTACGTGTAAGGATCCTCTCTATTCGTTGTGAGTTCCTATTGTATGTCATGATCACTCTAGTATCCTGTAACTCAGGATTATTGGTGTCCTTGGTTTCAGTATTGAGTACTTCAAGGGTTTGTGATCTACTGACCTTACTTACTTTTTCTAGGGCTCATTTTAACACCCACCTTGGGTAACCTCTGATTTGAAATCTTTTGATCATATTGTCCTGTTCTGCAATAAATGATGCCTCTGTGCTGCAATTCCTTCTTGCTCTCAGCAGTTCTCCATAGGGAATACTCCACTTGAGATTATCGGGGTGACTGCTGAGAGCATGAAGGAGGGTGTTGCCTGCTGTGGTTTTGCGAAAAAGGCTAGTTTGCAGGGTATCATGATATGCTGTTAGTAATACATCTAGGAATTCAATGTGCTCTCTACTCATGTTCAAGGTGAGTTTGATGTTATAGTTGATGTCATTCAATTTGTTAATGAATCTGGTGGCTTCTTCTTCTGTGCCATTCCAGATTAAAAAGAGATCATCAATGTAGCGTAGCCACAATCTTACTTTGTAGAAGTCTAAGTTCATAGTATTATCTTCCTGGATCTCTTCTTCCCAGAGGCCTAGAAACAGATTGGCAAAGCTAGGGGCAAAGCAAGTCCCCATCGCGGTGCCGAGTATCTGTTTGTATAGGGTGCCGTTGAACATGAAGATGTTATTCTTGAGGCACTGACTCATCATGTCAAGTAACATATTGGTATGGTCTAAATACCCTATAGGTTTGTTCTTAAGGAAGTGAAAACATGCTTTAATGCCTTGTGCATGGTCAATTATGGTGTATAGAGAATTGACGTCTAGGGTGACCATTAAAAAACCTTCTTCCCAGATTATGCCCTCAAGTTTAGAAAGAGAATCTTTAGTGTCCCTGACATGTGAGGGAAGAGAGGTAACATAATCACGAAGAAAATGATCGACATATTTTGATACATTCTCAAGTGCACTGCCAATTGACGATACAATAGGTCTGCCGTGTGGCATTATAGGGTCTTTGTGGATCTTCGGCAGAAGATACATGATAGGTAGTTTAGGGTAGTCTCTCTTCAGGAAGCAGTATTCTTCCCAGGTAATGATGCCATTATGTTCCCATTCAGAGAGTTTATTCCATATTTCAAAGATGCTTTGGTTATAGGTATCACTATTGATTTTGAGGTAAAATCTGGGATCATTCAATTATCTAAGTGCTTCATTAATGTACATCTCTTTACTCATGAGTACAATATTGCCGCCTTTGTCGACCGGTCGAATAACAATGTTATTGTCTTCAGCTAGGGACTTGAGGATGTCTTTTTGTTTCGTCGATAGATTGTGGTTGGATGGCATATTCTTCCAATCCTGATGTTTGAGTTTCAGAAGGTCTTTAGTGACCACATTGTGAAAAGTGTCAATGTTGTCATGGGGTAGAGCAGGGTAGAAAATAGAACAGCGTTTGAATTTGGTAGAAGCAGCCAGATCTGTGGGGCTGTCAAGATCATTAGAGTCTACGGGGGACTCCAACGTGAATTCTGATGTCCTTTGTAAGTTATGCATAAGAAGGAGTGTATCAGCATCTCCAACTGTGAGGTTGGAGTAGAGATTAGTAGTTGGCTGTATGCCAATATCTGTATTGCCTTTAGGTGTTTTGAGGAGATGCCATTTTTTTAGTTTAATTTTTCTGATAAACTTGTATATATTAATACGGGTATCAGAATAATTAAAGACTTCAGTGGGGCAAAAGGTCAATCCTAGGCATAATGTTTTCTTTTCAAGGAAGGAAAGTGGGTGCTCAGTAAGTTTGATAATGGTTCTATTGACCGTATCGTTATCCATTATTGCTTGCCCTTGGAACTTCCAGCATTCTGGCCCCGGGGACCCCATCCCCCGGGGCTGGCCCTTTTCTCATTTTAATTTATAGGGAAGGGGGCCATGTGACCCCCCTTCCCTGGGCCAATTTCGGCCCCGGGGACCCCATCCCCCGGGGCATGGCCTCATTTCTTAAATTTATTTCTGTGGGAGGGGGGCCGCGTGGCCCCCCTCCCGGGCCACTTCTGGCCCCTGGGGCCCCATCCCCCTGGGCTGGCCCTTACCGTTGGGGACTGTGGGGGGAGCCCCAATGCCCCCACAGTCCTGCCGGCTCCCCACCTCCTGCGGGAGCCGGCATTGCTTTTGAGCAATGGGAGCTGCTGACATGCAGCTCCCCTTGCTCAAGAGCAATCCTGGTTTCCTGCTCTCGCTTTAACGAAGCAAAGCAGAGTTTGCAATGACAGGGCGGGAGCCGCACAGCTCCCGCCCTGTCATTGCAAACGGCAATGTCCCAGGGGTGGGCACCCCGGGACATTGCAGGAGCCGGCCCTGGGGGGTGGCGGTCCCCAGGGCCATCAAGGGCTCCAGGAGGGGGGCCGCACAGCCCCCCTCCCAACTTTTTTAAAGCCCCGAGGAGGTGGTGGTCCCCGGGGCAGTGTGAGGGGGCTCGAGCCCCCCCACACTAATTATTTGTTACAGCCCCGGGGAGGTGGCAGCCCCCAGGGCTTGGGGGGGCCCACGAGCCCCCCGCCATTATTTAAATGAAGCCCCGGGGAGGTGGTGGTCCCCGGGGCTTGGGGGGGCCCACAAGGCCCCCCCACCCTTATTTAAATGAAGCCCCAGGGAGGTGGCGGTCCCCAGGGCTGCGAGTGGCCACATGCCCCCACAAATAAATGATCAAGCCCCAGTGAGGGGGCGGTCCCCGGCGCTGCGGGGGCCCCCGCAGGCCCTCGCTACATAAATGAAATTGCCCCCGGGACGTGGCCCACCTGGGGGCTTTGAAAAACGAAGCGCTGGAGCCCAAGCTTTGTTTTTTAAAATGTTTGCACAGATTCGCGCACCAGTGCGACCCCGCCCGATTTTCTTTTTAAAAAAATGCTTTTTTTGGGCCTCGGGGGTCAGGGTGTTTTTACCCTGCCCCCTTTTCTTGTTTTGAATGCATCTCTCACCTTTTTCCTTCTCCCTCCATACCGAGTCACAAGATGGCTGCAAACACTTCCTGGTTTGAAGTGTTTGCAGACAATCAGAGGCAAGCTCGTGATCGGGAGGTCTCAGCCAATCAAATCTCACAATTTTCAAATACTGATATCTGTAAATCTTTAAATATCTCAAAAACTAGAGAACGGATTTACACCATTTAAAGAAAATCATGCTTTCTGGACCAAGAGCTATCTCTCTGCCAAATTTGGTGTAATTCCGTTGAGCAGTTCAGGCTGTAGCCCTGTCTAAAGTTTCCAATGGAAATTAACATGGAGAAAACACGTTTTGGGACCCCCCTTTTTTCTCAGCCCCCTCTTTTGACGAATCACCCCCAAACTTTTAAGACAGGAGCTGACCTGAGTGAACAATTAGTTTTGAAAATTTCGTGAAGATTCGTCAAACGGCGCCAAAGTTATTGGCAAATCAAAAAATGCTTTTTTATGGAAACTAGGTTCTAACTATAAGTACCTACTGGCAACCGCAATTATTCTCCAATGGGAGGGACTGTGAGATCTTTCAAAACCCCGATGGCGCTTTCTGTCACACATAGCTGGCATTGAGGAAGGCAAGGATGCCGAAACGCGTCTGCCAGGTGTTACAGCAATGGCGACTAACATACAAAGCTTGATGTGTCCTGATGGTGAGAATAAAGTTTACCTGGAGAGTACCTGTGCATGTGTCAGCCCGTTTTTCTTGGGAAGCGGGATTGGTGGAGTATTTAGTCAGGCGGTCGGCGCTTGAATACTGGCACGCCTCTTGGTTTGGTACTCCGCGTTTTGCCGGCAAACTTTTGGTATGAGCGTAAGAGGATACGCACCGCGGCGCCCCCCCTGCAGTATCAATTGGTGCTGTGCAGGGGAAAGAGCGGCAGATTGTCTGCCGAACAGGACTCTTTGAGGTGAACAGGATCATCGTCGTACTTGCCAGAGTGGGGAGAATGCAGCCGGTCAGCTGACTCAGTCAGGGCATTATTGTGTGCATGGGACATAGTCACTGTACTATATCCACGGATTGGGATAGCGTTTTACCTCACAAGCGGCAAGACTTGGTCCATATCCTGCTATACTTTGGGGCTTTGGAATATTGCGAGTCAGAGGGGACAACAGGTACAGCTGGCGGTGTGAGTACGAACTTGAAACTGCAGTCCTCTCTCTATGACCGCAATTATTCTTCAATGGGAGGGACTGTGAGATCTTTCAAAACCCCGATGGCGCTTTCTGTCACACATAGCTGGCATTGAGGAAGGCAAGGATGCCAAAACGCGTCTGCCAGGTGTTACAGCAATGGCGACTAACATACAAAGCTTGATGTGTCCTGATGGTGAGAATAAAGTTTACCTGGAGAGTACCTGTGCATGTGTCAGCCCGTTTTTCTTGGGAAGCGGGATTGGTGGAATATATATATGTATATATATATAACCTACTGGCGGTCGCCAGTAGGTAGCTATAGTTAGGACCACGTTTCCTTAGGAAAAGCATTTTTTGATGTGCTTATAACTTTGGCGTCGTTTGATGAATCTTTACGAAATTTTCCAAAAAGTTCCTCTTTTCAGGTCAGCTCCTATCCTAGAAGTTTGGGAGGGATTCGTCAAGGGGGGGCTAAGAAAAAAGGGGGGTCCCAAAACGTGTTTTCTCCATGCAATTTCCATAGGAAACTTTAGACAAGGCTACAGGTCAAACTGCTGAACGGAATTACGCCAAATTTGGCACCGAGAAAGGTCTTGGTCCAGAAAGCACGCTTTTGTTTAAATCGGGTAAATCCGTGCAGTAGTTTTAGAGAAATATCAAATTTTCCAGATATCAATATTTAAGAATTCTGACATCTGATTGGCTGAAGCGTTACGAGCACGAGCTTGCGGCTCATTGGCTGCGAACTGTTGAAACTAGGAAGTGTTGGCAGCCATTTTGTGATTCAGTCCGTCAGCTCACAACTCTCCCTCTACAAGGCATCAGGTCCATAGTTCTACGTCTGCGAGGCAACACTAAAAATATACCGCAGCTCTGTCTGTGCAACATACCCCTTTCACGGTCCCTCTCCCCACATCACCAGCTCGCGGCTATGCCTTTAGAAGCCAGTCCGTCTGCTCGCAGCTCTGCGACTGCGAGCTGTGAGCCATTTTGTGACTCAGTCCGTCAGCTCGCATCTCTCCCTCTAAAATGCAACGGATCCGTAATTCTACCTCTGCGAGGCAATACTGAAAATATCCCGCAGGTCTGTCTGTGCGAGATACTCCTTTTACGCTCCCTCTCCCCACATCATCAGCTCGCAGCTATGACTTTAGAAGCCAGTCTGTCGGCTCACAGCTCTGTGTCTGCGAGCCGTCGGGCCCGCAGCTCTACCTCGGTGAGCCACCTCGTTAGCTCATAGCTGTGTCTGTGCTAGCAGGCCCGTCGGCCCGTTACTCTCCCTCTGCGAATTAGCCCGTCGGGTTGCAGCTCGGAGGTCTCGCAGCTGTATCTCTGCGAGCCAGCCCGTTAACTGATAGCTGTGTGTCTGCTAGCAGGCGTGTTGGCCCGTTGGTCTCCCTCTGCGAGTCCGGCCACAGCTCTCCCTCTGCGAGCCAGTACGGTGCTGTGCTTTTGCGAGCAAACGGCTCGTGGGTCTCCCTCTGCGAGCTGAGCCCACGGGCCGCAGTTCTTCCTCTGCGAGTCTGCCCGATGGCCCGCGGGTGTTCCTCTGCTAGCCGAACCGCAGCTGACACTCTGCGAGCCGAAATTTGGAATATAAGGCGGCTCTAAAAAGAGCCCTTGTGTTTATTAGTTGGAGCTACATGTAAGTGCGAATGCACAGCTTCAGGTTAATCAGGAAAACTCGGTTTCCCTCATATGTGAAGTGTACTCCATCACTTCTGTAGATATCAGCCATATCAAAACATATGTTGTTGTTGTAAATCGACCCCATTCTATGGTCTCTGAGGTATGCAGACACAGCTTTGTTAACATTCTTCCTAGATTTTTCAATCTTATGACAAAATTGGTTTGATCATTTCCACTGCTGTCTTTGGCATATATTGGAATATACAAAGACAGTTTGAGGCAAAAGTAACATCAATTGTCCAAAGGTGTCCTTCATAAGCATTTCCAAACCTACCCCAGTCAATGTGCCTAGGTCATTACCACCACAGTGTACAATCATGAGATCAGGGTGTTGGAGATGCAAACAGGTTTTAACCAAAGGGAGCAATTGGTGCCACTTCAATCCTCTCTGTGCAAACCATTTAATGTGCACATTTTGTAAACCTAGGTCTAAGTCAATACGTCTCTGTTCTGCATACATCTTGCACCAGAAAACATAGCTATGTCCTACAATCCACACTAGCATTTTGAAGGTATGGCTAGAAGATATGGATAAATGTCTGTAGCTCATGCAGTCCGTTCGTAGAATAAGAGATATGTTTAAACATGAGGAACTACTTTTTTTTTTACATACAAAACGTTAACCGATTGGGAGATGAAATGTATTGTGTCCTAAAAAGTAGGGTGTATATTAGTTTTGATGAAAAGCATCTTTGTGATTGGTTAATAAAAAAGCAGTTTATACGTGGAGTACATACTATAGGATGAAATTTGCTCAGCTCAACCACACCTGCTAATTGTATTTGGAAGGTGCAGTTCAAACTTGAAAGAATGGTGAACTTTTGACCTCCACGTGCCGTTAAATGTTGGAGAAAATGTTGCACAAAAAAATATTGGTAGGTTTCAAAAAATGATGAACTTTTAACCTGCACGTGTCGTAGAATGTTCTAGAAAGTGTTGATACAATACCTTGAACTTTTCACCTGTATGTGTCCTTAAAAAAACTGTTTAAACTGTTTATATGGAAAGTTAAAAAATAACCAATAAAGAGAGGTTTTGCAATCTAAAAAAAATAAGGAACTATTCTGATTTGTTCTTCACATGTATTTATGTTTGGAGCAGCAGGGAAATTGTGCCATTACTGGTTCTATTCTTGATGAAAGCGGTGCATTACATGTACTGTGTGACAAGAAAAGAATTGCATGCGTTTGTGACATTTGAAATCTGCATACCAACTACGAAGGTAAATTAGAAATTAAGAAGGTGTGTTATGTGTTTTGTAGTAGTGGTTAAGTATTGGAGACGATATTTTTAACTTTCAAAGTGAATGACAACAGATGCAATGGAGCCAACGATCATGCAGCTCGGACACCCAACACTGCTCCGACACCCCACGCCACCAGCCCCTTGTCCGCCATCCCCCCTCACCCCCCCCCACACAAACAAATGTGACAGCAACCTTAGGAAATCTGGAACGTAACAAATTGGCTGATGTCGCACAATTATAGTAAAGAAGATGCATGTGAGGTTGGACAAATAAGAATCTCAGTCATCTATGGATTTACATATAAAACATTTTATTTAAACAAAACAACAAAATAAAAGTAGGTACAGGTATGGCGTGTCATCCCTCGACAATTTGTGAATCACAGCCTGCAAGACAAAAAGAAAGATAAGATTGTGCGTCATGCGTCCATGAAAGGAGAGAGAGAGAGAAAGAGAGAAAGCGTGAGAGAGAGGAAGAGACAGAGAAATAAATAGTGAGACAGAGAGGAAGACGGAGAAAGAGAGAAAGAGTGAGAGAGAGAGGAAGAGAGAGAGAAAGAGAGAAAGAGTGAGATAAAAGGAAGAGAGAGAGAAAGAGAGAAACAGTGTGAGAGAGAGGTAGAGAGAGAGAGAAAGAGATGAAGAGAGAGAGAAAGAAAGAATGAGAGAGGAAAAGACATAGAAAGAGAGAAAGAGTGTGAGAGAGAGAAAGGAAGAGATAGAGAGTGAGAAAGAGAGAAAGAGTGTGAGTGACAGAAAGGAAGAGATGGAGAGGGAGAGTGAGTGTTGACACTGTGGAGAAAATCCTCACAGCTCACCTTTCTGCCACCGGTGTGTCTCCAACCACGTGCAGGGACATAGTGCAGTCTTCAAGTTTAGTCATCTGAAACATAGTATAGAATCAGTAATGGCAGAGTACATACAACTGCACACGCCTAATTCTCTGTTTCGCCCCTGCGCACCCAGGCTGCTGCACCCCATCGACTCCCGCCGCCCAGAGGTGTCTGCCTGCCTCTGCGCACCCAGGCTGCTGTACCCCATCCACTCCCACTGCCCAGAGGTGTCTCCCCGCTGCTGTGCACCCAGGCTGGTGCACCCCATCCAGTCCCACTGCCCGGAGGTGACTGCCTGTTCCTGCGCACACAGACTGCTGCATCCCATCCACTCCCACTGCCTAGAGGTGTCTGCCCACTCCTGTGCACCCAGGCTGCTGCATCCCATCCACTCCCACTGCTCGGAGGTGTCTGCCCGCTCTTGTGCACCCAGGGTGCTGCACACTATCCACTCCCACCGCCCAGAGGTGACTTCTCGCTGCTGCGGAAACAAGCCTCTCTGCTCACCTTCCGCCACCGGCGTGTGTCTAAGAGGGTCCACCACGTGCCGAAGCAACCTCCTCAGGCGTTGCGTACACGCGGTCAAGCTGAGCTCACAATTCAAAGTGGGTGTTGATTGCAGGATGGCCACGCATCATCGCAGGCTGCACACACGCTCAGCTCTGGTGGCACTAACTCAGTGGAACTGAAGTCATCGCCTCGTGGCGGGAGGTCCGTGTCAGTGGGGGGGGTCATCAATCTGTGAATCACAGCCTGCTAGACAAAAAGCAAGATAAGATTGTGCGTCATGCGTCCATCAAAGGAGAGAGAGAGAGAGAGAGAGAGAAAGAGTGAGAGAGAGGAAGAGACAGAGAAAGAAAGAGTGAGACAGAGAGGAAGACAGAGAAAGAGAGAAAGAGTGAGAGAGAGAGGAAGAGAGAGAGAAAGAGAGAAAGAGTGAGATACAAGGAAAAGAGAGAGAAAGAGAGAAACAGTGTGAGAGAGAGGTAGAGAGAGAGAGAAAGAGTGAGACAGAGAGGAAGAGAGAGAGAAAGAAAGAATGAGAGAGAGAGGAAAAGACATAGAAAGAGAGAAAGAGTGTGAGAGAGAGAAAGGAAGAGATAGAGAGTGAGAGAGAGAGAAAGTGTGAGTGACAGAAAGGAAGAGATGGAGAGGGAGAGGGAGTGTTGACACTGTGGAGAAAATCCTCACAGCTCACCTTTCTGTCACCGGTGTGTCTCCAACCACGTGCCGGGACATAGTGCAGTCTTCAAGTTTAGTCATCTGAAACATAGAATAGAATCAGTAATGGCAGAGTACATACAACTGCACACGTCTAATTCTCTGTTTCGCCCCTGCGCACTCAGGCTGCTGCACCCCATCGACTCCCGCCGCCCAGAGGTGTCTGCCCGCCTCTGCGCACCCAGGCTGCTGTATCCCATCCCCTCCCACTGCCCAGAGGTGTCTGCCCGCTGCTGTGCACCCAGGCTGGTGCACCCCATCCAGTCCCACTGCCCGGAGGTGACTGCCCATTCCTGCGCACCCAGACTGCTGCATCCCATCCACTGCCAAGAGGTGTCTGCCCGCTCCTGTGCACCCAGGGTGCTGCACACTATCCACTCCCACCGCCCAGAGGTGACTGCTCGCTGCTGCGGAAACAAGCCTCTCTGCTCACCTTCCGCCACTGGCGTGTGTCTAAGAGGGTCCCCCACATGCCGAAGCAACCTCCTCAGGCGTTGCGTACACGCGGTCAAGCCGAGCTCACAATTCAAAGTGGGTGTTGATTTCAGGATGGCCACGCATCATCGCAGGCTGCACACACGCTCAGCTCTGGTGGCACTAACTCAGTGGAACTGAAGTCATCGCCTCGTGGCGGGAGGTCCGTGTCGGGGGGGGTCGTCAATCTGTGAATCACAGCCTGCTAGACAAACAGCAAGATAACATTGTGCGTCATGCGTCCATCAAAGGAGAGAGAGAGAGAAAGAGTGACAGAGAGGAAGAGAGAGAAAAAGAAAGAAAGAGTGAGTGAGAGGTAGACAGAGAGAAAGAGTGAGAGAGAGGAAGAGAGAGAGAAACAGTGAGAGAGAGGAAGAGAGAGAGAAAGAGAGAAACAGTGTGAGAAAGAGGAAGAGAGAAGCAGAGGAAGAGTGAGAGAGAGCGAGAAAGAGAGAGAGAGAGAGAGGTAGAGAGAAAGAAAAAAACAGTGTGAGAGAGAGGAAGAGATAGAGTGAGAGAGAGAGGAAGAGAGAGAGAAAGAGTGTGAGGGAGAGAAAGGAAGAGATGGAGAGGGACAGTGAGTACCCACACTGTGGACAAAACCCTCACAGCTCACCTTTCCGTCACCGGTGTGTCTCCAACCACGTGCCGGGACATAGTGGAGCCTTCAAGCTTACTCATCTGAAACGTAGTATGGAATCAGTAACGGCAGGGTACATACAACTGCACATGCCTAATTCTCTGTCCCGCCTTTGTGCCTCCAGGCTGCTGCACCCCATCCACTTCCACTGCCCAGAGGTGTCTGCTCGCCGCTGCGCACCCAGGCTGCTGCACCCCATCCACTTCCACTGCCCAGAGGTGTCTGCCCGCTGCTGCGCACCCAGGTTGCTGCACCCCATGCACTCCCACTGCCCGGAGGTCACTGCCCGCCGCTGTGCTAACAAGCCTCTCTGCTCACCTTTCGCAACCTGCGTGTAGAAAAGAGGGCCTACCACATGCTGCTGCAAGCCCCAAGCCCGGGGCCCGCGGACACGGCACCCTGCATATCATGCAGCCCCGCTCCGCAGGCCACCAGGTCTCACATTTGGTGCTGGGTCTTGATTTCGCCATGGCAGAGGACATACCAGTGCACCGGGCTTTTCATCGCAGGCTGCACACCCGCTCAGCCCTTGCGGTGCCACTAACTCTGTGACCAGCGAGGCGACGCCACGTGGCGGTAGGCCTGCGCTGTATGATGGCTCAGGCCTACACTGCGGTCCAGCAGGTCACACAAAACCTGAGCTGTCCAGACCGCCAGGACGGGCCATCACCGCAGGCTGCACACCCGCTCAGCAGTTACAGTACCCATACCTCAGTGGACTGAAAGTCACCGTCCCGTGCCGGTGTGCCTGTGCCGGCCGCAGTGCATCCGGTGCGAGCAACTATGAAATGGCGTTGAGCACGTGCGCCCGGTCTTTTTTATTGGCAGGGTCACGTGTCATGTGACGCCTGTGCTGGATGGGTGTGGTGTGGGTGTATACTAGCCATGAGGGAGTGGCTGTGGCGTACTGACAACTAGGGTGTGACCAGCAGATCACTGCAATGAAAATCTGGGCCATGTAGCGTTGTTGTCCTTCCCTGTAAGCGTAAGCAGAGTGGGCTGGCCTGGCGTATGCCAGTCCTGCGTGAGGCTGTGAAGAATGACTCCGGAGCTATGGGCGTGGCTCCATCCTGGGCTGTATGAGGAATCAACTGATGCGGGTGTCCCTGTTGTAGTGCTGACGTCACCCGGGTTGCAAGCGCAAATGTGTCACTCTGTGAGCCAAGTCCCACAACATGGCCAACATGGAAGGTATGGGGAATCACTGACCCTACATTCATCCATAGTTCCACACATGAAAGATGGTGGACATGACACATCTGTGTGGATATGAATGTTTATTGCACATTCAGTGGAGTGTTGCAGCTGTAGCAATACAGGGCCATGCAAAGTTCAAGTTTCAGTTTTTGGCACATGGAGGGCAGCCAATTAGAGCCAAGCTTGTGTTCGGGGTTAGGCTGTGCCAACATATGTACTTATACAATTACTCCGCCAATCCCCAAGCACTTATAAATTCACTATACACTCTCCTTGCAGAACTCTAATGATCCAGTCTCTACGTACATTCTTGTACAATGACCGAGAGAAAGTTACATAACCGAAGTTTTCCCCACTGCCAGAGGTAACATGGTTGCATAAGCTGTCCACAGCACAATGTAATGTGGTAGGGCCCAGGGGCGGCATCTTGCATACATAATGAACACACGGACACAGATAGATAGTGGAACTGGGTACGGGCATGTGCGCTCGACTCATTTTTATTACCAGGGTCACATGTCCAGTGACGTCTGTGCTGGATGCGTGTGGGGTGAGTGTAGCCAGCCCTCCGGGAATGGTTGGTGCTGGCAACAAGTACAACAGTAATCATTGGATCAGACACACAGATTCAATCATAAAGGGTCAATGATTTGTGCTGCACTAAGGTAGGGGCAACAGATGTGAAATAATACACACAAGATTGTATCGTAAAGGGTCCATGACTTGTGGTACACTGAGGTAGGGGCAGCAGATGTGAAATTATACATAAAACATTGTATCATAAAGGGTCCATGAGTTGTGCTGCACTGAGATAGGGGCATCAGAAGCATTCAGCGTGTGCGCAGCCAGCGATGATGCGTGGTGCGGGCGAGCCGCACTGGGAGCAATGTCTGTTGCCTACTGGACTGAGTCATCTGCAATCGCGACTCGATGTGAATTGTGAGCCCTGCTATCCACAGTGTAGATCGAAGGCAGTAGTCAGCACAGACATCGAAGAATGCTTTTAGTCACTTCCTGTTTACAAAATTCGAGGACATAGAGTACAATTCTCTCTGCAATAAATAAATCATGTCTCAATTTAAATTGTGAGCTCTGCTAACCGCAGTGTAGGTGTATGGAACAAAAGATGAAACATTTATGGAATACACTGTCGAAATATCTAGGTTTCAGGGACGTTATAGTTAGTTGCCTACGGGACTCTGAAATTAATGAATGAAGACTGAAATTGAATTGTGAGCCCTGCTCTACACAGTGTAGGCCGGAGGCAGCGGTCAGGAAGGGCCTACAGCCACGTGGCGTTGACTTGAGTTGCATACAGTTAGTGGTAGGTGTGGCGCTCAGCGTGTGCGCAGCCAGCGATGATGCAATGCCTCTTGCCTACTGGACTGCGTCATCTGCAATCGCGACTCGATCTGAATTGTGAGCGCTGCTGACCGCAGTGTAGGCCGGAGGCAGTGGTCAGGAAGAGCCCAGAGCCACGTGGCGTTGACTTGAGCTGCATAGAGTTAGTGGTAGGTGTGGCGCTCAGCATGTGCGCAGCCAGCGATGATGCAATGTCTCTTGCCTACTGGACTGCGTCATCTGCAATCGCGACTCGATCTGAATTGTGAGCCCTGCTGACCGCAGTGTAGATCGAAGGCAGTAGTCAGCACAGACAACAAGGAATGCTTTTTGTCACTTCCTCTTGACAAAATTCGAGGACATAGAGTACAATTCTGTCTGCAATTAATAAATCAAGACTCAATTTGAATTGTGAGCTCTGCTGTCCGCAGTGTAGACTGCCATTCAGTGTTCCTTTGGACTTGCAAGATGAATTTGGTCATTGTACTAAAGCTATAACTGATATAAAACAAGTTCTTGAAGCAAGGATACTAAAAGGATAGTAGTCTGTACAGACATAAGTCTGTGGTGCTTTGCTGCTGGGTTCGCAGGGGGCCTGTGTCAAGGAGGCCGGCGGTCTCGGCGGAGGCCTCGTGGCAGGGTGAGGGCTGCCACCCTGGCAGACGCTTTGGCCTTCCCACAAGTGAACCACGCCCAGAGCCCCAGCCTATTTATTCATACTCCTATGCTGGAGTGGCGTACATTGGACCAGCCCACTCCGCTTCCGCTTCCAGGGGGGGACACACAGCTACATGACCGAGATCTTCCCCACTGCCTGAGGGAACAAGGTTGCGTCTATTGTCCACAAAACAACAAGCACCAGCAGTATATGTCCACATGGAGAGGTTTGTGCTCTGCATAGTGAGGTCTGTCCACCACATCACCGCTACACTTGGATTGTGTGCATTTTTATTGATGGGTGACTTGCGTCCTTCACACATACTTGGTTGCCACATCTCCCAAGATTCAGCTATTGGGTGGCTGAGGGACCATGCCGTTTTTGGAAGGTCCACTGTCCTGTATTGCGCTGCCTCGGTAGTAGTAGGGAGGGGGTGGTCCGGGGGGAGGTCCTGAGGGTTATGGCAGTGGGTGTTGTGGCCTTCTTGGGTGTCGGAGCTGCATGGTCAGTAGCTCTATGACATGTGTTGGTCTTCAGATGTGGTTCTGGGTAGGCCTGGGCGGTAAATTCTGTTCCGCTCGCGGAATTTGCGGAATTTGGGTAATTTCGCGTTCCGCGGAAAATGCGGAATTGCCAAAAATTCCACGATCTACGGCTTTGCGGAATTTTTTGCTTGTTCGCGCTTTCAAAATGCGTGTTCGCGAGATATTTCTCCCCGAGCACGCAAACAGCGTTCGCGAACAGGAAAAAAGCATCGCGAACGGGCGGAACAAGCAATTCAGCGTGTTCGCGGAACTTTTGCGTGCTCGCGGAGATTTTTTACCGTTTCGCAGAGCTTTGCGTAGCGCGACTACGCAAATTCTGCCCACCCCTAGTTCTGGGCTGGGCTCCCTTTCACACTGTAGGTAGTCGTCCTGCTTTACACCAGTAAAAGGTAGATGTTAAATTCCCACTGCTAACGTAGCTTATCGCCTGTTTTTGGATCGCACCCCAGATTTGGCTGCTCGTTGAAAATATCAGGAAGTGGTGTTTTCATGTTATTTTTGCACGGGAACGCCTACTCTGCATATTATTAGCGTTAGTTGTCGCTCTCATTTGCGACAATTTTTTTTGCGGAAGCTATTGTTGGAAAACTGGCGATATCGGCTGTTTTCAGTAGGTTGAGAATGGAATGATCATTTAAAATCACTGAAAAAACCATAGGTTTAATGAACATTATAATTAGAAATTGGCATTTAAAAAACGTTTGAAATTCACTGAAAAAACCATAGGTTTCAGGCACGTTATAGTTAGAAATTAGCATTTAAAAAACCTTAGAAATTCACTGAAAAAACCATAGGTTTCAGGGACGTTATAGTTAGAAATGAGCATTTACAAAACCTTTGAAATTCACTGAAAAAACCATAGGTTTCAGGGACGTTATAGTTAGCTGGACATTTCACTCATACAAAACCATAGAAATTCCACTGTTATAGTTAGTTCAGCTAACTATAACTCGCGCCCACAATGCACTGCTGATGACATCACATATTACATCATTCATGACATGGTCAGTGACATCACTGATGACATCACTGATGACATCTCAAATGACATCACTGATGACATCACTGATGACATCATCCATGTGACAATCTGATGCACCTTCTCACACCCTAATATAACCTTTGATACACCCACTCCAAAAACAGAATACCATTTTTGAAACCATAGACACACCAATACCACTTACTACATATCTAATCACTGGTTCTTAGGTCTACACACTCATCCACTCATTCACCCATACAATCACTCATACATGCAGTCACTCATCAATACAACACTATCATATGCACTCATACACCTACACAGACACTCACACACCAGCGCTCATCCAGAGTTACTCACACACCTAGTCAGTCATGCAAATAATCAATCACACTTCCATTTACTGACCTATACAGTTATACACACAACACATCACTTATTCAAACAGAAAGAAACGCATAATTACTCTCTTATACAATCACTGATACAAGTACACACTCATCCAAACAGCCACTCTCACAATCACTAACTCCCACGTATAGTCATTTATATACTCCAACTCTCACATACACTGTCTTTTACATATGTAGTTAGTTGGACATGTACCACTGAGACATCCATTCACTCACTAACACACCCATAAACACACTTACCCACGCATACAGCTGTTTCCACATGCACTCTTGAATCCATACACCCAGTGAATCAACCACTCAAACATGTATGCACAGAGTCACACACCTCCCACGCACCGACACACACACTCAGGCACCCATACAAATACTCTGGCAACCAATTAATAACCCATATAGACACTCATGTAGCTACTGACCAACCCATGCAGCAGTTTATACAACAGCAAACAGACTGATATATACATTCACACAGTTTAGTCACTAACCCATGCATTCAGTAAGATACATGTAATAACTCAGTTAAACAGTCAGTCACATACCTACTAAATCCTCCATACAGACACTTATACACCCACTCATTCTTCAATACACCTTGGTATATATATAATACATATTTAAACTTTAAAGAAAAACACATTCACTGGATGATGTAATCAGTGATGTCATCAGTGTTGTCATTTGAGATGTCCTCAGTGATGTCACTGACCATGTCATGAATGATGTAATATGTGATGTCATCAGCAGTGCATTGCGGGGGCGCGAGTTATAGTTAGCTGAACTAACTATAACAGTGGAATTTCTATGGTTTTGTACGAGTGAAATGTCCAGCTAACTATAACGTCCCTGAAACCTATGGTTTTTTCAGTGAATATATATATATATATATATATATATATATATATTTGCTGAAAAAACCATAGGTTTCAGGCACATTATAGTTAGAAATTAGCATTTAAAAAACCTTCGAAATTCACTGAAAAAAACCACATGTTTCAGGGACGTTACAGTTAGTTGGACATTTCACTCGTACAAACCAGAGAAATTCGGCCGTTATAGTTAGTTGAGCTAATTTTAACTCGCGCCCCCGCAATGCACAGCTGATGACGTCACATATTACATCATTCTTGACATGGTCAGTGACATCACTGATGACATCAGTGATGACATTTCAAATGACATCACTGATGACATGATCCACGTGATAATCCGATGCACCTCCCCATACCCTAATATAACCTTTGATACACCCACTCTAAAATACAGACTACCATTTTCGAAACCATAGACACACCAATACCAGTTACTACATACCCACTAACTGATTCCTGGGTCTACACACACATCCACTCATTCACCCATACAGTCACTCATACATGCAGTCACTCATCAATACAGCACTATCATATGCACTCATACACCTATACAGACACTCACACACTGCCACTCATCCATAGAGTTACTCACACACCTAGTCATGCAAAGAATCAATCACACTCCCATTTACTCACCTATACAGTTATACACACACCACCTCACTTATTCATCCAGATACTAACACATACTTACTCTATTATGCAATCACTGATACAAGCACACACTCATCCATACAGCCACTCTCACAATTATTCACTGTCACATATAGTCATTTATATACTACAACACTCACATATACTGCCTTTCACATATGTAGTTACTAACCCTGGGTGTAGTTTGCGGAGTTTTGCTACGCGGAATTCCGCGAAGTTACAAAAAAACTGTGAAGTTCCGCAGTAGCGGAGTGCAGTGCGAACTGTAGTTTGTGCTGGTATTCCTGCCGCTCGGGTAGAAATTCTACCCGAGCAGCAGCTCGCGCTCGCGAACTTACCGTTCACGATCGTGAACTTACCATTCGCGATCGCGAGCGGGAAAAAAACTCAGCTGCACATCGCGAAGCGGAGTTTTCTGCACTCCGCGAGCTCTGTGGAGTACGGAGTGCAGAAAACTCCGCAAACTCCGCGAACGGAGCAAAGTTCACCTCCCAGGCCTAGTAGTTACTCACACATGTACCACTGAGACATCTATTCACTAACCAACACACCCATACACAAACTCACCCCCCATACAGCCCTTCCAGATGCACTCTTGAACCCATACACCCAGTGAATCACCCATTCACACATCTATGCACAGAGTCACACACCCCCACCCACCCATACAGACACTCAGGTACCCATACAGATATTCAGACAACCAATCAATAACCCATATAGACACTCATGTAGCTACTCACCAACCCAAGCAGCCGCTTACACACCAACTGACAGACTGATACAGACATTCACACAGTTTAGTCACTAACCCATGCATTTAGTAAGACACGTTTAATCACTCACTTATACAGTCAGTCACGCACCTACTAAATCATCAATTCAGACACTTATACACCCACTCATTCTTCAATACACCTTGGCATATATATATATAAAACATATTTTAACTTTTCAGAAACACACAGTCACTGGATGATGTCATCAGTGATGTCATCAGTGATGTCATCAGTGATGTCTCTGACCATGTCATGAATGATGTAATATTTGACGTCATCAGCAGTGCATTGCGGGGGCGCGAGTTATAGTTAGCTCAACTAACTATAACGGCCGAATTTCTCTGGTTTTGTACGAGTGAAATGTCCAACTAACTGTAACGTCCCTGAAACATGTGGTTTTTTCAGTGAATTTCTAAGGTTTTTTAAATGCTAATTTCTAACTATAACGTGCCTGAAACCTATGGTTTTTTCAGGTTATTTCAAAGGTTTTTTAAATGATAACTTCTAACTATAACGTCCCTGAAACCTATGGTTTTTTCAGTGAATTTCTAAGGTTTTTAAAATTCTAATTTCTAACTATGCCTACAGAGGTAGGACATGTGCAGAAAGAGGAAGAAAGGCACAGAAAGAAAAAAGAGAAATGCACAAAGAGGCAACAGAAGTCCAGAAAGACAAAGAAAGGTGCAGAAAGAAGCAAGAGATATGCAGAAAGAGCCAACAGAGGTGCAGAAAGAGGCCTTGTTGCAAAGTCATCCTGTGCCCCCAACTTTTTGCTGACGGGTACTGGTGGTAACTGACTCTGACTAACCAGGCCTAGACCCAGTACTATGCTAAAAGGCACTTAGAATACAGTGAAAACACCTACATACACTAGGGTACACTATGGGTTGGGGTACCCCTGTGATTGGCATGACCTCCACTGTAAGGCCCTAGTACATAATAGGGCAGGGGGATTAAAACTAGCTCTAAGTCAGAGGTGCAGAAACATGCTTCTTTAACTAGTAGTCACGTTTGCAGAGTGGTAGAGAAAGAGTGCTGGGCGTCCGACCAGTGCTCAGAAATTCCGCTGCGTAGGACTTACAGGAGGTACCAGGAGGGCTTCTTGGCCCCCAAAGTCCCTCAGGAGTAAAGTGGACTTCATCTCCCATCCCGTAGTCTGCCAGGAGGCGCGTTTGCAGAGTGGTGGAGAAAGGGTGCATGGCCTCCGAAGACGTCTTAGCAATCCTACTATGTGGGACTTATTGGAGGTAACAAGAGGGGTAGCTGGCCCCCAAGGACATCCTTGGCGGCCAACTACCCCTCCTATTACCTCCAGTAAGTACCACATAGCAGGATTGCTAAGTTCTCATAACAGGCCAGGCCCCCTTTGCCCACAACTCTGCAAACGCGCTCCCTGGCGCGCTCTTGGATGGGGATTGAAGTCCCCTTCACTGCTGGGGGTCCTTAGGGGCCAAATAGCCTACCTCTTACCTCCAGTAAGTCCCACACAGTGGGATTGCTGAGAGGTGGACAGAGGCCATGCCCCCTTTCTCCACCACTCTGCAAACGCGCCTCCTGGGACGCTCTTGGTTGGGGGATGAAGTCCCCTTTCCTTATGAGGGTCCCTGGGGGCCAACTAGCCCACCAGGTACCTCCAGTAAGCCCCACACAGCTAGATTGCTGAGAGTGGTCCGAGGCCACGCCCCCTTTTTACACCACTCTGCAAACGTGGCTCCTGGCATACTGCTGCTCGGGGGATGAAGTCCACCTGTGTCCTGAGGTCCTCAGGACACAAGAGGACCTCATCGCCCCACCAGCAGTGTGCCAAGAGGCGCGTTTGCAGAGTGGTGTAAAAAGGGGCATGGCCCCGGACCACCTCTCTGCAATCCAGCTGTGTGGCACTTACTGGAGGTACCTGGTGGGCTAGTTGGCCCCCAGGGACCCTCAGTATTCAAAGGGAATTAATTCTGCAACTTAGAACGCACCTGGGGGTGCATTTGCAGAGTGGGGCAAAGAGGGGGCGGGGCCTCCGGCGAGATACCGGCTTTTTTAAAAAATATCTTTTTTGAAGGGGGGCTGTGTGCCCCCCCTTCTTTCAACCTTTTTGGGGCCCTGGGACCCCATCCCCCAGGGCCTGCCACATTTTAAAAAAAAACAAAAAAACGGGAAGGGGGCCATGCGGCCCCCCTCCCGAGGCCAATTTTGGCCCCAGGGACCCCATCTCCGGGGCATGGCCATAAATAATTTTGTTTTATTTTTTAATGGAGGGGTGCCCCCCCTCCTGAGGCATTTATCTACCCGGGGACCCCATCCCTAGGGCATTGCCTCTTTTTTTATTTGTTTTTTATTCCGGAGGGGGGCCGCATGGCCCCCTCCCCTGGGCCAGTTCTGGGCCCGGGGACCCCATCCCCTGGGGCCTGGCCTCCTTGATTGGGGCCGTGGGGGGAGCCCCAATGCCCCCACGGTTCCTGCCGACTCCCCGCCTCCTGCGGGAGCAGGCATTGCTTTTGGGCAAGGGGAGCTGCTGACATGCAGCTCCCCTTGCCCAAAAGCAATCTGCTTTGCTTCGTTGAAGCGAGAGCAGGTTTCCTGCTCTCGCTTCAATGAAGCAAAGCAGGAGTTTGCTATGGCAGGGCGGGAGCCGTGCTCCCGCCCTGCCATAGCAAACAGCAATGTCCCGGGTGGGCACCCCGGGACATTGCAGGAGCCAGGCCTGGGGGGTGGTGGTCCCCTGGGGCATTGAGGTCTCCAGGAGCATTTTCAAAGCCCCGGGGAGGTGGTGGTCCCCGGGGGTCTGCAACGGACCCCATATTTAAAAAAATAGTGCCCCGGAGATGTGGCACTCCCCGGGTCAGCGTGGGGGGGCAGGAGCCCCCATCACGCATTTTTTAGAAGCCCCAGGGAGGTAGCGGTCCCCGGGGCTGCGGGGTGACTGCGTGCCCCTGCACATAATGAATAAAGCCCCGGGGAGGTGGCGGTCCCCGGGGCTGCGGGGCCCCCATGGCCCCCCGCTAATTAACTGGCCCACCCCGGGGCTTATACAAAACGAAGCGCGGAAGCCCGTGCTTCATTTTCTTTTTGGTTTTCTCGGCCGGATTCGCGCAAGCAGCGCAAATTTGGCCGATTTTTTAAAAAAATGCTTTTTTTGGCCCTTGGGGTACCTGTGGGACCCCCTGAGCAGGCCTAGGGGGTCAGGGTGTTTCTACCCTGCCCACTTTTCTTGTTTTGTAACCTTTTTTCCACTGTTTTCTTGTGACTCGGTTACCGAGTCACAAGATGGCTGCCAACACATTCTGGTTTGGAGTGGCAGCCAATCAGAATTGAGCTCATGCTTGGGAGAGTTCGCGAACCCTCCTAGGTGCTCAGATATCAATATTTTTATTTTTTGAATTTCTCAGCAACTACTGAACGGATTTACACCACTTTTTTTAAAAAGCACGCTTTCTACACCAAGACCTACCTTTTTGCCAAGTTTGGTGTAATTCTGTTCGGCATTTGAGGCTGTAGCTTTGTTTAAAGTTCCTATGGAAATTAACATGGAGAAAACGCATCTTGGGACCCTCTTTTTTCTCGGCCCCCGCATGACGAATCACCCCAAAAATTTCAGGACAGGACCTGACTTGAGTGAACCTTTTTTTTGGGAAAATTTCACGAAGTTTCGTCAAACGGCGCCAAAGATATTGGCAAAAGAAAAAACGCTTTTCCTATGGAAACTAGGTACTAACTATAACTACCTATTGGTGACTGCCAGTAGGTAATATATATATATGGTGTGTGGATTTAAGTACAGGCTACTCCGTGCCTGTCAACGCCGGGCCGCCCTGCAGGGTTGCAGCCTCTCTATCTCGGAGAAACTTTGATGGATTAAATATGAGAGCATGACCCGCTTGCTGTTATGCCGCAAAAGGATTTATTCTATTACAATGGTGACGGTGAGAAAGGGATATGAGAGGAGGGATATCTTTCTCCTCTCGACTTTTCGTGATACAATGCACTATTGAAGAAGCATATGTATAACTGTGTTCATGGCTGTGCTCTAAGAATTATGATTGAACTTGCCAGACTGTGGTACAAATATAAGTTTCTTTGTTCCTTGTGACATATTTTCATTGCACCAGTGCACTATGTTAAGGAATGTTACATCATACAACTGCGTAAGCTAAGATACAATCATGACTTACCTGAATTCATGTTGCAGTTGGTATACAAAGATTTTAACATCAGTGGTGCACTGTGGGGTATGTATGCTGTAATATCAGGAGAGTCATGTGATGGCAAGCTGTTAAAGTTAAAAGGAAGCACGTAGCTGTTTGATGACAAACTGCCTCACCTGTGAGCAAGGCTCATTGGAGCCGAAACGTTAGGGAAATGGGAGCAGGTTGCCTTCGGAAAATAAACTCATTGTTTTTTACGAACTGGGCCTTGGCACTTCTTCTGGTGTGTGGATTTAAGTACAGGCTACTCCGTGCCTGTCAACGCCGTGCCGCCCTGCATGGTTGGAGGCTCTCTATCTCGGAAAAACTTTGATGGATATATATATATTTACGTTGGGGCACCACCGCGTATAAAGCACCCGTCCACGAGTGATCCGACTTTCTGGTGCACAGGAGCAGGGATATATATATATATATATAGATATATATATAGATATATATATAGATGCCACAACAGGGTGCGACCTTCTCATACCCAACGGAAAGCACTCATGGGAACAGTTTTAGCAAAATGCTTTATTCCTGCAGACCCTCCGCTCTGACAGACGCATTTCGCCTTTCAGCTTTTTCGATGTCAGTTACCATGTGCAAAACCGGCAGTATTTCACATCACAATGTGTCACATGGTCATACGGTTGACATAAAAGACGGACTTACAAACATTGTTGTAAAATTCATGGCGCCCATCTTTTAGTGTGGTTTTCGTCCCACAATTGTTATACCACCATAAAGTAAAGTGCTTAAAGTGAGATTTAAAATCACATATACAAATGAGGAACAAAATTCATTTCTATTGTATTCGCCCTTTCTAGAAAAGCAATATGGCATTATTAAACACCGTCATTCTTAATAAAAATTGCTTTTTGGCACAATACACTTAATTGCCAGCATACTCATGCCGGTTGCAGACCGACGGCCCAGCGGGATCCTTGATCCCAGTGGAGCCAGTGGTCTTGTGGTGGGGCGACTGCCACACTCTGAATAGTGCGGGCGGGCCCGCAGTAGCCGGACTGCCACCACGAGTATGGCAGTCCTGTGGACCAACGTACTCGTAATTAGGCTCTCTGTCATCAGAGGGCCAGGAGAGCCTGTTTGATTAGAAATGTTCACTTTTGCGCATTGTCCTATGTAAGTTAGCATTTGCAGCGCCATTTTCTTTGCTGGCGCCAATTTAGGCTGTTCGAAACTGATTTAGTTTGATTCCGAAAAATGCTTCACTATAAGTTTTGTTTCTGTGATGTTACACTTGTTCCCGTAATGAGTACACTGTTCCTATTAGCGCATACCTTTCTCACTTGATAGAGGCCCTCTCCCACTAGTCTGGTGACAGGCCCGAATGGACAACCTTGAAATTGAGATGCTTTGTAAATGATAGAAAGAATGAAACCGTTTTTTGTAATTCACTGTTTAGCTGCACCTGCCTGAAAATTCCACTGTTGGCGTGTTTTATCCCAGTTACAAAATGTACATAATGTATCTTTATGCTTGTTGATTTCAGTCCTCTCTGCAGCACTCTTAGAGACTGGGCAGACAGGGCTCCGCTCTGAGTGTATATTAATAAATAGTTATTGGTTTGTATTCTCTACTGTTTGACCGACTCTTCATTTGGCATGGAAGGCTGAGAGGTGGTCATTAGTGACCCGGGAGACCCTAAACGGGCCACTTCCTTCAAGCCCCAGGACTGCCACAGTGGCTAGCTCACCAGTGCCTGCTGCAGTTGTTTCTCCTGTGTCTCCTCATCCTCACACCACTACATCTAGGAGAGTGGTTCAAGCACCTTGACAACTCATTGAGGAACTATGATGTGTATAGGTGTCATTGTATTTTTTATTTAACAAAGGGGGAGATGTAGTTTCTTGTGTATTATAGAGAAGTGATTGGGTGTGGTTAATAAAATTGATGATGCAGTACGTGCCAGTTACCGGTTACACTCTGAGAAATTAAGACTGTAATACTGAGCTTCATCTGTGGCATAATCAATTTACATGCTACCGGGTTGGGGAGGACACTACCGAGACTTGTTTAATTTCGGGGTCTTACTGTTGTAGAATACAGCAGCTCATTGTCTCTGCTGCTGGTTCTACACTTATCCTGCATCTTGAGAAGCTTTATTTAGAGAGCCTGACCACTCACCACAGGCCTATTTTCATGGGTGCTTTGCTAGGGTGGATCTCTGCTGAATAATCAGGATCTGACATTTATCTGCTTTTGAACAATGCCAAAACTGTACTTAGCAGTGATGCAAATATTTCCCCATAGGATATCCTTGGACTGGGATGGCTTCATTCCTTCTTATTCCCTAATTTTGAACGTTTCTGGTGTTAGGTGGGATATGACCTGCTGTGGGAGTGCCTTATCGTGTGGTGTTGCTTCTTAGCCATCTGGTTTGCATCCCAGTAAGTATCTGGCACACAATGACCCACTCCGACTCGCATGATTGCTGATTTTTTCTGAACTATACAGAGAGTTTCTTAACATGTCTTGAAAATATGTTTCATGAGGAATCGAGATCTACAAGACAACTGCAGAGATAAGAACAAATAGCAATAGTTCTGGAAGTCAAGTGCTAATTGAGCTTAAGAGGTAAAACCTCTTTCACTTACATCATGGTGGTGAGTGGGAGGATGTTCACAATTCCATTGCCTACACTATCAAAATGTCTACAGGGCAAGTTAACATTGATTTATATTTCCTGAAAGCTTCACGGTACTTTCAGCCACAAGAGACAGAGGGGGATATTCACAAGGAAGTGGCGGAGAGAGGCGTTAGTCTTCTTGGCTTAACGCCTCTCTCCGCCACTTCGGAAAAGCTAGGCTGCACCATATTCACAAGGACATGGTGCAGCCTTGCTTGTCCCCCTGCGATGGCGCTAAGTTTCACAACTTAGCGCCAACGCAGGCACCCTTGCACCAGAGTGCAAGGGTGTCTGCAAGCAGGGAAGTTTGTTTATGTACAGGAAGGTGTCCCTTCCTGCACATAAACAAACCGAAAATGCTGTTTTGTAACTTGCATGTGTGCTGCTTCATGCAGCACACATGTAGGTTACAAAACGGCATTTTTAAAAAAAGGTTTGTTTATGTACAGGAAGGTACACCTTCCTGTACATAAACAAACCATGGCATTTTGCATTTTCCATGTGTGCTGCCTCGAGGAGAAATAAAGCATTTCTCCTCGTATCGCCAACTTAAGACCACACTGCACGCCCCTTTCACGCTAAACACAGCGTGAAAGGGGGCCTATTCACAAGGCAGCGTTAAGCCACTTAACATGGCTTAACGCTGCCTTGTGAATAAGGCGAGGCTCCTATCGCCACCACAACGTCACTGAAAGTAACGTTGTGGTGGCGATAGGGGCTTGTGAATATGCCCCAATCTGTCTAATCTGACTTGAAATAAGGCTTAGACTTACCGCTATTACCTCATGCGACATTGCTAGAGGCACTTACTGGGAAAGTGTACTGAATAACAAGTAGCGTCCCATAAACTCTACATAATCCTAGTTTACTAGTAATCCCAAGCAGGCAGGACAGGTAGACACGTGAAGAAAACGACCACTGTAGTACAAATGTGTGTGGTTTCTCTAAAATCATCTGCACAGATTGTGTTCAGCTTTGCTTTTATAACCGGTTCTCTGCTGGTACTTGTTTGCCATTGGTAGCCGATTTGAAGGTAGTTCTGGCTGAACGTGGTTTCAAGACTAATGTCTCTGCCAGATAATATTGTTCGGTTAAAAAGTAATGTAGTATATTCTGGTGCAACTCTAATCTCAGACCCATCTTTCTCAAATTTAAAATATGTCTTAGAGCAGACATTGTCATAGGAAGTCGGCTTACTGAAGGTTATTCTGATATTGCAAATTACCATTATGTGAAATTAAGATATGTATGTGCTTTTGTAACTTCTTAAAATTGAGACCCTACATGATTTCATTCCCCATGTCCTTTTTATGATCTGAGACTAGCTTCATTATTGTAAATTTGATTGAATTAATTCTCTGAAGCCCAGAAAAATGTGAGCCTTTTAAGTAGCTGATGCAGACATGGATGGTAGTGACTACTTTTCAGTCCTCATTGGAGAATGAATAAAAGAACAGAAACATCTGTACAGCGATACGCGGCACTGACAGTGCCAACAATTATGAAAAGGTTGATATTAGTGGGTAAACTTAAAAGTCAGTTATCATGCACTACATTTACAATAATGCATGCGAGAAATGTATGCTGGTATGCCAGGCAGTGTGCCCCCTGACCTCTCTTTTACAAGCTCCTCCGTAGATTTACTGGGCTTGCGAGCCCTGTGGATGCACTTATGCTCTGGGAGTGGTATTAAACCTGAGAATAGTAACAGCTACATTTCCAAACACCTGCAAACTGACATGTTACTGTTTACTGATGAGGGCAAAAATCCAGAAACACGTGTCGAAAGATTTCTAGCCAGGACTGAGCCAGCAAAGGCAAACACATTGATATTTCTGAGAAAACTAAAGACACTGTTATTATGCACTGCTTTTACTATAATTCATCGGGGCGAAATGGGTGCTGGTATGCCAGGCAGTGCGCTCTCCTCTTTCTCCTTGTAGAAATGTACCACTGTGATGGTGAAATGATATCACCTGGGGTAACTATGAACTGCTGCCAGTGTAATGTCAATGTTAATGTAAATGTTATTGTTTAGTTTATTAAAAACCATAACAATTTGTGTGCAGAATAGTATAAGTAATGACGCCCATCGAAATACAACTATTATAAAAAGAATACATATTTACTTTGACATTAAAAATGGTTTCTAAAACTCAGAATCCGTGCCGTGACGAACAGGGAGAAAGGTTCGTTTTAGTAAAACCTTTTCGGTTGCTAAAAATTGTGACGAGAGAATAGGTTAAAATCCAGGTGTTGAGTCATTAAAGTGCGTAGTGCAGGATGTTAAAGTAGTTTACAGAGAAGAGTGCCAAGTTGGGCCTAAGTGCCCTTGGGTGATGGCAGTGCTCCTCCCGTTCCCATACCGAAAGGGGCCTCTTAGCCTAAAGTGCTTGGGTAGGGTCGGGAAAAGAGAAGAGTGTGTTGGTTGGTTAGTGTGGTGACTACACCCAGAGGCTAACTCGTGAAAACCGAAATTAAGGGTGACAGGCTTATAAAAACCAACAGTTGTATCCCTGTTTGACCCCCGATGATGGGGCAATGTGCTTTATACAGTTTGTGGGCAGAGAGCCCTTTGGCACTCCAAAGTCCCATTTCAGGTTTCTGAATGCAGTTGTCCGCTAATAGTTTTTGGGTCAGAGTGAAAGTCAAAAAGTGTTTGGTGCAGTAAGTAAGCCGCTCTGAGGTCCCATTTCGGGTTTCTGCATGCAGTGGACCATTAATCATTTTTTATGCGAGAATGACAGTCATAAAGTGGCATGTGCAATACGTGAACTGTAAGCCACTTGCCATGCTGATTTCCAGTTTCAGGGTTTCTGAGAGTAGTAGTCTGTTATGAGCTTTTGAGCAAAGATAACAGGTTGGGGGGTCATTGGTTCGGTGTCAAAATTCAGCTCTGAGCTCTTTAACGTAATTCCTGTACCTCAATAGGGTTCTTACATCAGATTGGGAGAAGCATAAAGAGGAGGCCTCCTGGCAGGTGCGAACCCCCTTCATCAAATAAATTATTTTAAGCAGGGACCTCCTGAGGGCTTCAAGGGTGGGGCAGCAGCACAGGAGATACAAGTATGATTCATGCTTCAAGTTACACACTCTGCACACCCCCTCCTTTCCTGGGTGGGACCATGCCAGATTGAAATCGGCTAATGATAGACCAAGCAGATGCATATACAAAATGTATCTACACAGTCGTCTGTTGATGGCCTCTGAAAGGTATTGTTGAGGTTTCCCTGCCCCATAAGAAGAGTTCAGCTGGAGCAGAGTGCATGAGGTCTCTAAGGAAGCGGAATCTTGCTGAAATGAAGTTTGTTGCAGCTGCCTGTTGATTACCGTATTTCCAGGTCAAAAGGGAGATGGTGTCAAGTTTTAATGCTGGTGCTTCAATTTGGAAAGATATAATTGATTTTTTTAGTTGTTGGTGCCACGGGTTCCCTGGGCTCTCAAATGTGTCTTTCAGGCAGGCCTTTAGTGAGTTTCAAGGCACTTTCAGTGTACGTATATAACATTTCAAAGTTTCAGACTCAAAAATTAGCGTTTGATTTGACAGGCTAAATTACAGGCAGAGTCTGGACCTGCGAATGTGTCTGGCCAATTGGAATACTTTCTTGTAGCATGAACACTGTCATTGCTCTAGACCATGGGTACTCAGAAACTTTCTCCCGGGGACCAAATTTACAGTGTGGTTTGTGGCCCAGGGCCGCACCGGTGGGGGCGGGGTCAGTGGGGGAGGGGGGCGGGGCGGGGCTAGAGCAAGAAAAAAAAACTGTGACCATGAGGTTGAACACAGGCCCCTGCAGCGTACGCATTCGTCCACTGAGCCACCAGACCTGGCATACACACATCTATCTCTATCTATCTATCTATCTATCTATCTATCTATCTATCTATCTATCTATCTATCTATCTATCTATCTATCTATCTATCTATCTCTCTCTATCTCTCTGTCTCTCTCTCTCTCTCTCTATCTCTCTATCTCTCTCTAGCTATCTCTCTATCTCTCTCTAGCTATCTCTCTCTATCTCTATCTAGCTATCTCTATCTCTCTCTTTATCTCTATCTAGCTATCTCTATCTCTCTCTCTATGTCTCTATCTCTCTCTATCTCTCTATCTCTGTCTCTATCTCTATGTCTCTATCTCTGTCTCTATCTCTATGTCTCTATCTTCTATGTCTCTCTATCTGTCCATGTCTCTATCTGTCTATGTCTCTATCTGTCTGTCTCTATCTATGTCTCTATCTGTCTCTGTCTCTCTCTATCTGTCTCCGTCTCTATCTGTCTGTCCCTGTCTCTGTCTGTCCCTGTCTCTGTCTGACTGTCCCTGTCTCTGTCTGACTGTCCCTGTCTCTGTCTGTCTGTCCCTGTCTCTGTCTGTCCCTATCTCTATCTGTCTGTCCCTGTCTCTATCTGTCTGTCCCTGTCTGTCTGTCCCTGTCTCTATCGGTCTGTCCCTGTCCCTATCGGTCTGTCCCTGTCTCTGTCTCTATCTGTCTGTAACTGTCTCTGTCTGTCCCTGTCTCTGTGTGTCCCTGTCTCTATCTGTCTGTCCATGTCTATGTAAGTCCTTGTCTCTGTCTGTCACTGTCTCTATCTGTCTGTCCCTGTCTCTATCTGTCTGTCCCTCTCTCTATCTGTCTGTCCCTATCTGTCCTTGTCTCTCTCTGTCTGTCCCTGTCTCTGTCTGTCACTGTCTCTATCTGTCTGTCCCTGTCTCTGTCTGTCCCTGTCTTTATCTGTCTGTCCCTGTCTCTGTTTTTCCCTGTCTCTATCTGTCTGTCCCTGTCTCTGTCTGTCCCTGTCTGTCTGTCCCTGTCTGTCTGTCCCTGTCTCTGTCTGTCCCTGTCTCTATCTGTCTGTCCCTGTCTCTGTCCCTGTCTCTATCTGTCTGTCCCTGTCTCTGTTTGTCCCTGTCTCTGTCTCTATCTGTCTGTCTGTCCCTGTCTCTGTTTCTATCTGTCTGTCCCTGTATCTGTCTGTCCCTGTCTCTGTCTGTCCCTGTCTCTGTCCCTGTCTGTCCCTGTCTGTCTCTGTCTGTCCCTGTCTCTGTCTCTATCTCTGTCCCTGTCTGTCCCTATCTCTGTCTGTCCCTGTCTCTGTCCCTGTCTGTCCCTGTCTGTCCCTGTCTGTCCCTGTCTCTGTCTCTATCTGTCTCTCTGCCTCTATCTGTCTCTGCGCCTCTATCTGTCCCTGCGCCTCCATCTGTCCCTGCGCCTCTATCTGTCTTTGTCCAAACTAGGAAGCTTCCCAAAAGGCCCTTTTAAAAGTCAGCTGTGAAAGCACCCCTGTGTGCCATGCCTACAACCCACTGCCCTGGCATAGATCAGTCATCCCTCTAGTTGGGTGCACTATACCAGTGGTGAGGGTACAGGTGCATGCGCCCTGTACCCCTACAGTGTCTAAGTCCATTCTTAGAAATTGTAAGTGCAGTGCTGCCATTAAGAGTATATGGTGCTGGGAGTTTGTCATTACGAACTCCACAGCACCATAATGGCTACACTGAAAACTGAGAAGTTTGGTATCAAACTTCTCAGCACATTAAACCCACACTGATGCCAGTGTGGGATTTAATGAAAAATGCACACAGAGGGCATCTCAGAGATGCCCCCTGAAAACTAACCCACCTCTAGTGTCCCGACTGAGTGGCTGCTTAGGCTGCCATCAACAGACATGTTTCTGGACCCCTGGGTCGAGAGCCTGCTGCTCTCGGGGACCTGAAACAATGCACATCCTGGGACGAGGTGCCAAGTCTCCTTCCCCAGGATGGGCAGGGTTCACGAAGGGGAAGCTTCAAAGGCATGCCGCCTTTGTGAGCTTCCCCAGACCACTTGCTGCTTTCAGCAACTGGTCCCCACTGGTTCTGCCCCCCACTTTGGGTGGGAGTACCAGCGGGAAAAACAAGTGAGGGAGAGAGGTGTGCCCACCTCTGCCAACACCACCCCTCAGGTGGGGGAGGCGAGGTGAAGCACAACTCCGAGTCCCCACCATCTTGAGGATGGGGGGACCCAAACAACCAGGGACAGGATCATGCCCCCTCCCACTGGAGGGTGGCACAATAGGGGGTTCACCCACCCCAGGGAAGGGACCCATTGGTCCCTGCCCTCTACCTACCTGTAACGCCCCTAAATCTAGTATTTAGGGGGCACCCTGAACCTTGCTTCCTCAGATCCAGACAAGAAACAAGAAGAAAAGAAGAAGAAGGACCGAACAGCCATGCAGCAGCTAACAAGAGGAAGACGCCCACTGACTTGGCCCCAGCCCTACCGGCCTGTCTCCCCCTCGAACCTGCTCCTGCGAAATCCCGGTGTGTCCAGCAGCAAGCAACCTCAAAAACCCCGGAGGACCTGCCTGCCTTCACTTCCAAATTCTGCTTCTCCCGTGAACACCGGATTTGTTCAACTGCACCCTCTGGCAGCAGCCAGAGACCGCGAATCCGCCCCACTCTGCACCCGCCGTCCATGGCCCGAATTCGAGTGGGCTAACACCACGAGGAGGTCACCCCGGCGATCCTGAACCGAGATCCGGCAACCCCTGACCTGCCTCAAGCCTCCAGCCGCCGCCTGCAGTCGAAATCCAGAAGGCCCCCCTAACCGCGATATGGAGCTGGTAAGCCGATCCGACCCCAAAAGGCACCCCTGCACCAGGCGCCCCACGGCCTTGTGTGCCCAAACCAACGGTGCCTAACCAACCCCTAACTTCCCAACTTACCTCTCGAAGTGGTGGTCGCACCCAGAAGTCCTTCGTCTCCCTGCCTGCAGTGTTTTTGCTGACAGGAGGTTCTCCATTGGAAACAACAGGGCTTCCGACGTCGAAACAGCACCCTGAACCCGGCCGCCCTAGGGCCGCTGAGGGTGCACCTTTGGTGCTAATCTGTTTCCCCATTTGCCCTGAGCTAAAGTCTAGGAGCTTGGCTCCCACAATCCAGTGGCCTGCTTGCCAGTAGCCACCAACCGGAGACCCCCTATTCTCCGTAGGATAACATTGCGCCTCAACACTCTGCACCCGGCCGCACTAGTGCCGCTGAGGGTGTAACAAGAGTGCATCACTGACCCTGGGGGACCACTGAGTCTAACCCCAGAACCTTAACTCCCACAGTCGATAACTTACCTTTGAACCGATAACCTGTTTTTCCTCCATAAGATAACATTGGCAATTTTCTTCCAAAAAGTGTGGAGTTTTGAAATCTAAAAATATTCTTTAAAAATCGCACGAATAACCAAAACGTTTTTACTTACCTGTTTGCTGGAAATGTCCCAGTGCTGAATCTAGGTATCCAGCACTGAGTTAGAAAAGTAACGTGAAAAGTAACTTACCTGTAATTTACTGAAAAAGCCTATTCATTTCAATGTACTGTATTTGCTAAGTATTGCAACCTACTGCATCCCCTGTAAATCAAACAAAGTACAATTCCTATTGCATTTTCAAACTGTTCTACAATCTGCAACTTATTACTGTAGAGTATGTAATGCTTACCTGTGCCAGGCTTGCTTGGTTCTAAAAATAAAACAACAGTATATTTTTTATACAAAAACAATTGGTCTAGAGTTCAGTCTTTGAGTGTGTGAATTCATTTGCTGACTGAGTGGGTACATCAAATGCTTAACACTGTCCTCTGATACTGCCTTACTGCTCGACCACTCTACCACAAATAGAGAGTAAGGTTCTATCTAACTTTAACCTCTGCCTACCTCTGGGGTCACTTGGACTCTATACACACTATACCTCATTTTGGTGTAGTATATATAGAGCCAGTTTCCTACAGCGATGGCTGGTTAGGAAGACGTGTTTTCCTGCTGGGACAAGGAGGAACACAACAGGATACTGAGGAAGAGGGATAGCGTTTTTAGATTGAGGCACAGCAGATGTACATAGTCTCCCCTGTTATTTGGGGCCTCCTTGAAGAAATACTGACGGATATTTCAAGAATAGTAGAGTGGGAGAAGGGTTCCCACCTCTCAGTGACACCCTACACATATTGGGCAGTGGTGCATCCCCGAGTACAGGTAGGCAATGTGAAGGGCTCTCACAACCCTCATGAACATGTGCATTTCATGAAAATAAACTAGAAATAAATGCCAGGTGGATCGCCACACAACTCTGTGGGGTACCCAGGGTCACAACGTAGCCAGAAGGAGACCTTTCTGAGAGAGGACATTAACAGTGCACACGTAGCTGTACGGGCATCACAAGTGCGCACAAAAGGTCAGCGTAATCTCATCTGAATGCAAGGTATAGCACTGTAGATGCCATCATGACACAAACAAGCATCAGGGTGATAGAGTGCAAAAAATGACAAATATATCTCTATCATTTCCATAATGCAGGTTCAGCTGGAAGTCGGGCAGCACGACAAGGTGTGGCCCATTGAAGAATGAAAGATTTGAAACAACAATCACCACACACACTCATCAATTGAAATAAAGGCAAAAGACAGAGGGGCAGATTTACAAGCCCCTTGCGCCACTTTTGCGTCATTTTTAACATGGGGAAAATGACGCAAAAGTGGCGCAAGGGGCTTGTAAATCTGCCCCAGAGTGACCAAGGCTCGCGTCACATCACCTAAATGGCTTAATACAGAATCTGTCATTATTAAGAACACGTACAAGCACACTGCACCTACCTATATTATATTCTCACGATGTCATTATCTCTAAAAACAGGGCAGACTTTATTACAAACATGGAGCAAGCAATGGAGATGTAAATATTTAAAGTCGCAACAAAACAATCCGATTGTAACGCAGTTATTCACGCACACATACATATGTCAAATAGACAACTTTCGTCTGAATACTATGCTTCATGCCACCGCTTAACTACCACCACGCAAGCACACGTTGACAGTATTCTGCAACTCAATGAAGAAAAAATCAACAATCCCTTTGGTATTCCAAAGAAAGTCGAAATGCAGAACAAAGCCGGTGTGTCAATTGGCCGACTGACTGGTACTGTGATCAGCCAATATGATCAATAAATTCAATAGGAGAAATGTAAGGCATGCAGACCAAGTATACGGGCAGCCTCGCATGTGATGTGTATAAACTGATGTCAATCGAAAGGCACTGGCAAATGTTAAAGAGAAATTGTTGCACTAACTGGAGGCTGCAGATATCACGCTTGTAACCAATTCTCACTTCAACAAACTGTTTAACACTCCTTTTAACACTTCCATGGCCCAGCACATTGCATGATGAAGAACAAAAGAGCACACAATATTGAAAACTCACATATCAATGTGTCAATTAACCTGTAATATAGTCTTTGCACTGTAATGAGAGGACTCCCGCTGTGATCTTAAATTATAATGTCATCCTCAGCCCACACAGAACCACAAAGAAAGCACAACATGCTCCAATTTTCTGTACATTGAAATGTTCTATTACTTTTAAATATTGGAAGATTGATTTAGTTATCTGCAGTCTTCCAGGAAGTGCCCTGCAATATGAAGCTGCTTTTGTATCCTATATTCCATTTGCATTCTCAATACATTCTGACAATGGCATCGTAAATTCTTGGTCCACTAAGGGGACACACAAACACTCCCTACTGTCCAACACTCCATTGCCCACAATCCTGTGGGGCTTCATCTCATCTATGCCGGGAGGCAGACTTCCTGCCATATAAGGCACCATGATCACTTAAGCACGGGTCGTGCATGTAGTGTCCTAGCACTGTAGAACACCAGGCCCAGTGTTGGGGCAAGTAAATACACAAACACTCCGGTTGCTTTGGTGGCCAGCAACCAACTTAGCCACGCCCGGCTCTTCCGGGCTATTTATTGGCTACCACATGTGCGCGCCGCGTGTCCACGTCGGTCACGCCAAATACCTATGACTCCCAGGGGTCGGGTGCAAACACCCCTCCCCTCTGGGACCCGAGTGGTGTAACCCACCACTCGGAATCAACATTACATTCCTCTTATACTAAGTCAAAAATAAACACTTTAACAAAAACCCAAACAACAGGAAATCTCGCAATGTTCATATATCAAATGACGATACCACATGGAACAGTCTTACTTGATTTCACGCAGCAGCTCCTCGGCTACTGAGCATGGCCCAGCCACTTCTATCCGCTACCAGGTCACAAAGTCTCGGTACTTCTGGGAAGGCCTCGGATGGACCCTCAGATTATACCGCCTCCGACTGTCCCTGGCGGGTGTAGACAGCGAGACCAGCTCCTGTTCTTTTGTCGCAGTCGACGGACTCTCTCTCCTCTTCTCTGGCTCTGCAGGGGGCAGGATTTCTTCCGAGGGCTGGATTAATACCGGAGTTCCGCTCAGCCTTTCTGACGATGTTTCCGGGAAGTCGTCTGCGTCGTCCGACAAATCAAAACTCCTGAGTGGGGCATCCGTTCCAGCGACGTCTCCATCCGAACTCCGTTCTAAGAGGTGATCATGAGTTTTCTTGAAATGAGACACATTTCTTGTCACCCACTCCCTGCCTCTTCTGGCAGTAACTCGAGTGCCACAGATCTTGGTCACAGTCCAAGCTTCCAATTCAAATGGCAGGCGGAATTTTCCACCTGGATGCCGGTCGCGGACCAACACCCGGTCACCTATTGCCAACGAACCTTTGTGGGCACGCCGTCGCCGAGAGGCGTCTTCATTGTTGTGCTGTCGCCGGGACTCAGACTGGTTTGGCGGGCATGGAGCGTCAGCCCACTGTGGGTGGTGAGGGATAGTGTCACTGACCGCTCGATGAAAACACATTCGTCCTGGAGCAACACCTGTCGTGCAGTGCGGGGTTAACCGGTACTCTCTTAGGAACTGATACAGTGCCTGTTCTACAGGTCGATGTTCCGCTAGAGCAATCTGAACAGTCTTGTTTAGGGTTCGCATTAGCCGCTGTACTTCTCCATTTGCCTGCGGTCACCTTGGCGTTACTCTTCGATGTTTGATTCTGTAGGATGTAAAATAGTCTGCCAGTTCACTACTGGTAAACGGGGGTCCATTGTCTGTGCGGATTTCTCCGAAAAGGCCATGGGTGGCCATCATTTTCTCCAGCTTGGATATCACTTCTACAGCCGATGTGGTGTCTACAATCTCGACTTCTGGATATCTGGAGAAATCATCTACTACCACCAGCATGTGTCGCCCTCCCGGCAGGCTGCCAAAATCTGCACTTACTCGCTCCCACGGTACGGTTGGGCCACGTTCTGTGATCACCGGTGCCGGTGGAGCCGGGAGGCTCGTGGCGAGGCACACCGGACAGCTCTTCACGATGTCCTCAATCAGATGATCCAGTCCGGGAAACCACACTTTGCTCCGAAGCCGGTTTTTCGACTTGACCATGCCTTGGTGGGCACCATGCGCTAGTGCCGCTGCTGTCTTGTGCAGGCTTTCCGGTAAAACGAGGCGAGGGCCTCTCAGTAGACAGCCGTCGGGTGTCAACGATAATTCCAGGCGGACACGATACAACATCTTCAACACGGACCTGGCCATGTCAGTGCGATACGGAGCCGGGGTTTGCAGCTCTTTCCAATCTCCGGAGGTAACCGCTCAGATGGCTAGCTGTAGATAGTCATCCTCAGCGGTGGCTTTGACGACATCTTCGAGAGAGATCGGCAGGGGTCTCGACCGTTCCACAATCATTCGCACATAATCTTCCGTGGCCGCCGCCTCCGCAGTCTCCTGGAGGGTCACAGGCCGAGCGTGCCTTGACAGAAAGTCTGCGGGGTTCTTGGTGCCTGGTTGATACTCCACCTTGAACTGGAACTCTTGCAATTGTAGGATCCATTTCTCTATACGGGGAGGAGGTCTGGACGACGATCCTTGGAAGAGGGGAATGAGAGGCTTGTGATCTGTCACAACGGCAAACGGGTGCCCATAGAGGTAAATGTGGAAATGTCTACAGCCCCACAGGATCGCAATTGCTTCCTTCTCAATGTGAGAGTATCTCTGTTCCGTGGGGGTGAGTGTCCTGCTGGCATAGGCTACTGGTGCCCACTCTCCGCAGTCTTGGCGCTGTGCGAGGACGGCACCGAGGCCCGTAGGGCTGGCATCCACAACCAACTGGGAGGGCTTGCAAGGGTCAAAATACACCAGATTGGTGTCCGCTGAGAGGGCAGCCTTCGTGCGCTTGAACGCTTCTTCTTGCTCGGGGCCCCACTGCCATGGACTTGCTGCTTTGGTCAATTCTCGCAGCGGGCCTGTCAGGTCGGAGAGGTTCTTAATGAACCGTCCGCAATACGTCACCATTCCTAGGAAACTACGGACACCTGACACTGAGGATGGTGCAGCGGCGGCTTGGATGTCGTCGACTTTCTCTGGGTCGGGGCCCACACCGTTCTCAGAAAACGGTACCCAAAGAAACTGATGTCCTTGCGGAGGAAATCACACTTTGCACGATGAAGAGTGAGCCCTTTCTCTTTTAGCCTGGCAAACACCGCCTGGAGCCTCATGAGGTGTTCTTCGAGCGTGGGCGCGTGCACCAGAATGTCGTCGCTCACGTTGAGCACCCCTGGAAGTCCATGTAACACTGTCTTTATGATGTTCTGGAAAACTTCGGCAGCACTTGAGATGCCAAAGTTTAGTCGAGTGTAGCGCCACAGGCCCACATGTGTCGAGAATGTAGTGATTGGACGAGACTCCGGGTGTAGAGGGATCTGGTGGTACCCTGACCGGAGGTCCATTTTTGAAAACCACCTCGAGCCGGCCAGTTCTCCGATGATGTCATCTATGGTCGGGGTTAGGTGCCGCTCCCGCTTGATGGCTAGGTTCGGGACCCTCATATTCACACATATGCGTACAGCTTCGGGTTGCTTCGGTTTCCGCGCCACCACGATGGGGGACACCCACGGCGTCGGGCCACTAACTCTTTCGATGATTCCAGCGTGTTCCAGTACGCGGAGTTCCGCTTCCACCTTGGGTCGGAGGTGGGAGGCAATCCTTCGATGCCTCAGAGCCACTGGGGTCACAGACTTGTCCACATGAAGTCGGATCGCTGGTTCTTGGAGGCATCCTATGCCGGTGAAGAGGGAGGCGAACTCTTGCAACAGATGGTCAAGATCATTTTCGTGAACTTCGAACGCGAACTGAATCAGATTCAAATCTTGGGCCGTCCGGCAGCCGATAAGGAATCCCGACCCCTCCTGGGAGACGTACACCTTTGCCCGCTGGCAAGTGTCTTTATGTTTGAGGTCTGTCTGTAACACCCCACACATCGTCAATGGGGCACGATTCCCAAATGCGTAGACCTGTACTTTCGTACGCTGAAGTGTGGGTTTAGCCGGGAGTTTTTGATAAACGTCCGCGGCCATGAGGTTGATCGTGGCTCCTGTGTCAATAAGTGCCGCTATTGGATGGTCGTGTATCCGAACCTTACATACTGGGGCAGCTGCCTGGGTATGCGCCAGGGCGTTAAGCATCCTGACTACATGGACTGTGGCCGCATCGTCCTCATCCATATCACTGGTGGGGAGTCTTCTTCTTCGATCGGCTCAATGGCCCGCACTTGCTTTCGCCCGCTTGTAGGCCGCTTGCGCTGAGACGATCGGCATACCGCTGCAAAATGGTTCACTTTGCCACAGGAGCTGCAGATCTTCCCGTTGGCGGGACACCCTCCGTCACGTGGGTGTTGACCACCACACCATCCACATAGGCGAGTCGCTGACACGTTCTTGGTGGGCCTCTTGATCGTCCCTGACGCTCTCTGTTTGTCTCCCGGTGGGTCCGTGCGAATCGCGTTGACGGGCTCCGTCTTGACTTGCGTCGTGATGTTGGGATCCATATGGGCTGCCCGTGCTCTGGACAGTTCCTTGGACCGACCAAGCATAAGTATGTCTCTCATGGACATGTTGTGTTCTTGCAGTATCCGTTCCCGAAGTTTTACCGACGCGCACCCTTGTATGAACTGGGCACGTATCTCATCAGCCTCGTCCGGGAGAGTACAGGTGCTCGCTAGTTCCCGTAGGCGTTCATAAAAAACGTCAACCGACTCCTCTGGCTGCTGCTTCGCCTGGCGCAGCAGGAATCGTTCGTAATCCGGGTTTGCGTACGGCTCGAAGTGCGCTGTGATGGCGTCGCGCATTGTGGCGTAATTCCTCGGGGGGCCACCTTCCCTCACCGTCTTCGAGATCTTGTGTATCTCCGCTCCACCCAGGTGCAGCAACATGGAGCGTCGGCGTGGGGCCGCGATCTCGGCGGCATCGAAGTACGTTTCCAGCCGCTCCACCCACGCTTTCCATCGCGCTGCCTGTGACGGGGGGGGCCGGTGATGGCAAATGGCTCCAGAGAGGGGAACGAGGCCATGGCTAACTACGCTGGTGCGGGGCAGAGTCCGGGTGCCGACTGTCGTGTGGCACGGGCGCACTCACAGGGTGTCCAGCGGGGCCACAGGGCAGCCGCGTAGGCGAGGCGATGACCTTAGGGTGGCGGTCGACGGTGTGAGACCTGTGAGGGGGCAGGTGCGTGAGAGAAAACCACCTCAAACCCCACTGTTGTAGCCAAATAGGTGAGCGTGTGTCCTGTAGTGTGGCACTGTCACCACTGGGGGGCCTCCATCCTGAAAGCAGCGAGCCGGTATGTCCACAGGCCTGGGGAGGGGGCCGGAGCAGGAATAGCGACGCCCCCGCGGAGATCGCGGGATGCAGGGGGCGGAGTCACGTGCTCTCGGGGCTCGCGCTGTGAAGCCGATCACAGTGGAGGTGGCAGTGGGCACCCGGGAATGCAGAGGGCGAGGCCGGTCTTACCCGCGGGATGTTGAAGGCTCCGGCGGAAGATAGGCAGTTCGCCGAGCGGCAGAGGAGCGTCGCAGGCGGTGCGTCGGAGCGCACACACGCGTTGCTGGAAATCGCGGCGGCAGTCAGAAGTGCGGCGGGGCACGCGATGGGCAAACAGCCCGCTCATCGCCAATGTAGTGTCCTAGCACTGTAGAACACCAGGCCCAGTGTTGGGGCAAGTAAATACACAAACACTCCGGTTGCTTTGGTGGCCAGCAACCAACTTAGCCACGCCCGGCTCTTCCGGGCTATTTATTGGCTACCACATGTGCGCGCCGCGTGTCCACGTCGGTCACGCCAAATACCTATGACACCCAGGGGTCGGGTACAAACACCCCTCCCCTCTGGGACCCGAGTGGTGTAACCCACCACTCGGAATCAACATTACAGTGCAGACACTCCTTGCTGGCCGGGACTCCAATGCCCACAATTCTGTAGGGCTTCATCTCATCTGTGCCTGGAGGCGGACGTCCTGCCAGAGCTCCATATAAGGTGCTGTGATCACCGCAGCACGGTACGCGCCCAGGCCAAGAGTGGCTCGTCTGTGCCCATCAGAGCCAGGAGGCTTGGCTCAGCCACCTCCCTTTTTTTTGCTATTGCGGAAGGACCTATGATTAATATGAGTAAGCAAATATGCCCATGTCCTCCCAGCCCCGTTGCTCCTTAGGGGCCTTGTAAATGGCCATCAATAATCTCTTTTCTTACCTCAGCGGTAGGCGCATTAAATGAGGAAATACAATTTGTGGAAGAAGAACTGAAGTTTGGGTATGAATCGTCCGGGAGCTCCACTGCTCCTCAACATAGGGCGAAGAGGCAAACCGGGATGCAGGGAAGGTTATCTCAACCAAGAAAACCGATGGAGGTGTCTTGATGGGAACAAGTTCCTGTCTGCCACAATGTTGACTGAGGTTCACCATAGTATGTATTGTTACCTCATCATCGGAGTCTGATCAACCAGCACGGAAAATGAAGAAGAGGGATATGGAGGTGAAAAAGAGACCCGTAAATCCGAGAAATAGTAATGTCAAAGGTCCTAATGCCCCACACAAAGCGCAAAGCTAGTTAATTGTGACTCAAATGTTGATATAACCTTGGTATTGGAACTCTAAATCCACAGTTGGAAATATTAATGACTGAGTTTATGGTAAAGGTTGAAGCCTTAACTAACAGAACTGTGGAAGACTTATCCAGTAAGATGCCTAAGATAGAGTCAACCATAGGGAATTTAACTCACCTAATTACCAATAAAACTAAATTAGCGGTTGATGACTTATGCATTCCTGTACAGTTGACCAATAGAGATCCCATAGAGGGCCATGACCCTGTTTTAGGAGATCAATCTGTCTGCTTTCTGGACCGAGCTAAGAAGAAGAAAGGAGTTAAGGCCCAATGTCTTCTGGACCCAGCTGAGAAGAAGAAAGGAGTAAGGGCCTGAGGCCAGACAGGACCCCTCATCTTATTGAAAGAGGAAATACCAACCGGAACTGGACAACAGACACCGAAGGTCTGATTACACTTTCTAGCAGAATTGATCCTCAGTAAGAACTGAAATAGGAACCTACCAGCCTCATACCATACTGGAGAGCAAACTTTGAGAATAGTTTACATTCCCCTCCCCTTTGATAATAATCCTCACCAGAGTTTCTTTATTAAGGCCGTGAGTGAGGGAATCTACTTGCCAACTTGCCAACTTAAAATAAAGTTGTGCATTTGTGTAACAGGCAGGTGGAGGAAAAGGACTACCTAGCCTCACATATCAACACAGTTAGACAAACAGAGTGGGTGGGAAAAGGAAATGACCTGGGAAGGGGACTTTTTATCAACATTTATGTTATGTTATGTTATGCTATGTTCATATAGCGTATATAGTGTGCAAATCACCCCCAAAGGGGTATCTCGGTGCTAGAGAAAGACACAGTCGAGACACCAAGCACCAACCTTAAACACAGCTGTCTTAGGAGATTTTCCTGAAACTTACAAAATCAGAACAGGTGCAGACATTGAGTAAAGGACCTTCCCCCACATCTTGTCAAGTAAAGTCAGGGGACTGACAATAGGACTTTGCCTTTAGAGTGTAGGTCCCTCGTAGCACAGTAGCATTTGAGTGTCTGGGCTAAATAAGTAGGGTCTGCCGATTAGAGATTTATCGGTCAGACAACAGATTTTAAAAATAGGTCTTTTCTTAAAACGGTAACCAATGTAGTGATACAACAGAGGTTCAGAAGCGGAGTTAGCAGGAAGATTGCAGACAAGCCGGGCAACCGTATTTTGAACCACTTGCGGTTTCACTACTAAAGTCTCAGCAGCAGCGAGCAAAGCATTTTCGTAGCCGCATCTACTAAAATCAGGGTCTGAACTAGAGTTTTCCTGGATCGGGGTGGAAGAAAGTGGGACCTTTGAAGCTGCTTTCTGTTGCATACGGGGGGACTTTGCTAACGCACTTTCATACCCTGGTGGGAAATCGTCCCAGGGCGCTGTTAGTGCTGCCAACGCTGCCACTGCCTCCTGGTTCCTCCGCAATTGATCAGCGCTAACCCTGGTGGGACTCAGAGTCCCAGGGTGACTAGCGCCTCTCGCCAGTTCGCACAGGTGCGGGGAGGAGTCATCACGCGCTCTTAAGCGCTTCCACCTTTCCCGCGGTGTGGGACCTTTGAAGCTGCTTTCTGTTGCATACGGGGGGACTTTGCTAACGCACTTTCATACCCTGGTGGGAAATCGTCCCAGGGCGCTGTTAGTGCTGCCAACGCTGCCACTGCCTCCTGGTTCCTCCGCAATTGATCAGCGCTAACCCTGGTGGGACTCAGAGTCCCAGGGTGACTAGCGCCTCTCGCCAGTTCGCACAGGTGCGGGGAGGAGTCATCACGCGCTCTTAAGCGCTTCCACCTTCCCGCAGCGCGGGACGCGCGCGGGCGAAGCCCGGGCCAAGGGCGGGCCCGTCCTTGCCCGTCACTGGCAGGAAGTGGCAGGGCAGGGCCACCCCCCTTGAATTTAGTCGTCCCTGTTGACCAGCGCTGCTGTGGATCCTATGGAACTCTAATTTTAACTTTTTCCTACGGCAAGTAGACTGATTACCCTTTGTGTATTTCGGACTGCAGTCACCTGTAAAGACTAGCTGCTAGGTCTGTGTGTCATTGCTACTGGGACACTCCTTTTTATGAAAAGACTAAAGTATTTTGTTCCCTCATTTCTGAGCTTCGTAGTGTAAATCCTGTGCGTTTTCTATCATTGTACTTTTTCCTTGGTGGTTCTCATCCGACAAGTTGTTTTATAGTTAGAAATGGGCAAGCGCACCTGTATTGCTAAAAAAACCCGGGCACAAATCAATTCCCTTACCCCGCCCCCTCCGACTTCTATTGATAAAATGTTGCAAAGGGCAATTGGTGCTGTTACGTCAGAAATTGAGCGTACCGAAAGGCGGTTGTCAATCACTCCAGACCTTTTTCTGCCCCTAGTGGACCTGCCTAGTTCCAATACTCCCTCGTCAACTGTGGTATCAACTGGAGAAGTTTTTCCACCCCCTCAAACTCAAGAAAATGTCACAATGACTATAACAAAATTGGTTGATGAGGTTGCAGGCCCACGTAAAAACGGGAAACGCAAGCAGTTAGTTGGGAGGGCAACTACGAGTAAGAAGCCAAGAAGAGGGAATGATCCAAGGGCACAAGATCTTGACAATCGGGATTTACCTTTAGAACCTGCCCTAGCCCCTAGTGTGCACCCCAAGTATCCAGACTGGGCCCAAGCGCTATTAGCTGATTTATCGTCTCGACTTAGTGTTTTAATTAAGCAAGAGGTTGCCCCTTTAGTCGATCAATTAAAATCTTTGTCATCTATGATCACCACGAGGCAAATGCAACCTAGTTCCAATGTAACGATACTCCCAGTGAGGGAGGGACTCACGAATCCTGACCCTGATACTAACTTGAGGGCACATGTAGGTATAGAGGGGACCATTAGTGTTCAACCTTCCAACACCCGGCAACTCACTAGACAAGCTCATAATCTCACTCAGCGAAATCTTCCTGCCCAGCACGAGCAAGAGCACAACACTAACATAACACTGAGAACAGCGCCTATTGTGGATCAGAATGACCGCGCAATGAATAGTATGTCGATTGCTCACCGACTAACTAGCGCTTCAGCAGGGCGAAGTGAAACCATAGAGGATTTGAGAAGTAAGACTGATGTGGTTCTCCCAATCATTAACCTCCCCCTGAATCATCGCCATATGTAGTTATCCTAACGGGAGTTCCGCCCCTTAAAGATAACCAGAGGGAGACACAGCTAGAACTCAGGAATAAGACGCTATTTTGGTTAGCTACACATAGACACTACCCCTATGAGAGGGCTGGGGAAATTCTTATGGTGCGGAGGGTAGATTGGGTGGGTTCTACTAATAAATCCATTCTAGGTGATAGTGTGGTTATTAATTTCAAAAACCCCCAGATGGTACGTTTGATAATAAACTATAAACCGACTTCTGGTGAACCCCGTACAGATGTGGGAGCTTTCCCTCTGGATTACTTTTATTCCCATTGTCGTAATCCTGGTAGGGTAAAATTTCCCTTGGGGCATTTTAGACAAATAGAGGAAGAACGGATTCATGGCTTCAGACATGCTCATAGCAGATCCTTGATGTTTAACTTGCCTGTAAATAATCGCTATGGACCCTTGGAAGAAGTGGACTGACCATTAAGCTTGAATGGTGTGTGTTGTACAGAGAATACTCTGAAACCCCGGGAAGGCTGTGTACAGTTAGTCCAGGTGAGCCCCAAGCAGTCACTCCTGGTGGTCCCAGGTTTGACATTGGGGGCTACTGCTGAATCCCTTTTGCCGGTTGGGGAACAGCTAGAATTATCTTATATCCCTAGACCCACTTTTACTAATCACTCCAGTCGTTTGTCTGATATTATCCAAGGAAATGCCCACCTAAGCACATCTCATGTTCCTACTGTCTCTGCGGAAGGAGATCCATGTCCAGGTAGTGTGCTTAGGATTTTATCATGGAACGTAGCTGGCATTAAGAATAAACTTTCTTGCCCAGAGTGGGGATCCTTTGTAGACCAGTATGATGTTTGCCTGTTTCAGGAGACTTGGGCAATAGATGATTTTGATAGGGTGGGTTTTGTAATATTTAATATTCCAGCTATCGCTAGCCAGAGGGGCAGACCTTCGGGTGGATTATCCATTTGGGTTGCCTCTCACGTGGGCTGTACACCTACCCCCATCAATACTCATTCTAGAGATGTCCAATGTGTAATGTTGGGCTTTCCTTCTAAATTGCGGCTTGCTTTTATTAATGTCTATTCTCGTCCTGCAAGTCTGTCCCAGGAATCAAAAACGCTGGATGACTTAAATTCCTTTATTCCTCTGGTATCGTTAAATACAAGGCTGATAGTGGGAGGTGATTTAAATTGTCACTTTGAACCCCTCTCTGGTGCTCATGACATGATTATCAATGAGGAGGATCGCCAGTGGGCTATCCCAGATCCACAAGTCCAGCCGGCAAAGACCTGGTCCCCCTGGTACTCCAAATAAATGCTATTTTTCTTAACCATTCCCTGAGAGCCTGTAATGGGCGTACAGCCTCTGATAGACCGGGTAAACCTACGTTTAATAGAATTGGCCAAGCATCTTTAATTGATTACATTCTTGTCGAGTGTAGATCTTGGTAGAGTTCTGGATTTTGCTGTCCTCTCTCGACATGACAGCGACCATAATGCTTTGACATTAACTTTTAGGGTCCCAGATTCTGGCTTCCTCCCCCCAAACAATCCCCCTTTGGCGAATAGTTTATCTCTCACTACTAATAGGAGAAGAGTTAGGTGGGCAGTAATAAAACAAACACCAGAGAAGATGGGTGCTCTATATGAAATAGTAATTCCAGCTTTCCAGGAACTTAGTTGTTTACCCGCTGACTGGGATAACCCAGTATATTTTGATCAGGTTGCGGTACTCCATAAGAAACTGGCAACAAATCTAGCTGATTTCTTCCACCCGATAGTACGCCCTAGTAAAACAAAAAAGGCAACCCATAAGTGGTTTAATGATAATTGTCGTAAGGCCAAACGGGCGTTGTTAGTGGCTATTAAAGATAAAAACAAGCCACTAACTAAAATTAGGAGAGCTCACTATAAAGTTACTGTCGCTCATGCGAAGCAGTCCTGGGAAGAGAATAAGTGGATGGATATTAAGACCGCCCTACTGAATCGGGACATGAGAGAATTCTGGGCCATAGTTAGAACAGGAACTAGGGAGGGTAACCCAGCGGTTGAACCTAATATTCCAGCAGAAATATGGGCAGAACATTTTCGGGCATTGTATGCAGTAGAAGCTGATGTAGACCCCCAGCCTTGTAACCATAGTTCTCCCACAGGTGGCGTGGGTTTAGATAGTGGGCAGACACAGGATACATGTCCTACTGCCCTCACCCGCGCTAACATGGGGGTTCTCGGGATAACTCTTTGTGAGGTTGTCTCGGCAATTGAGAAATTACCAGCAGGCAAAGCACCTGGATTGGATAGGCTTCCAGGGGATTTGTTTAGGGACGAACCACATATTTGGGGTCCCTATCTTTGGGTCCTATTTAGCGCTATTATGAATGGCATGCCAATCCCTGAAACCTGGGCTGGGGCAGAAATTGTCCCAGTTTTTAAAAAGGGCTCTCCTCTAAACCCTGCAAACTATAGACCGATCAGTTTGATCGATGTCACACAAAAGCTATTTGCAAGGGTTTTATTAGATCAAATACAGATCTGGCTGCTTGAGAATGACATCATAAGCCCCTACCAAGCCGGATTCAGGAAAAACATTTCTACCGTGGACCAAATCTATAGACTTCAACTTATAGTTTGGAAGACGATAACAATTGAGGGTGGCAGCCTCTTTTTGGTTTTTGTGGACCTGAAAACGGCTTTTGATTTGGTCCCCAGAATTAAACTTTGGGGGTGCTCAGAGAACTGGGGATTCCCCCCACCTGCTTAGCATGCTTATTAAGCTGCATGAGGCCACTTACGCCCAAGTAAGATGTGGCAGGGGTGGAGAATTAACTAACAGACTCCCAGTTGACAGAGGAGTGAGACAGGGTTGTGTGCTCGCACCCACCCTTTTCTGCCTCTATGTCAACGCATTAATTGCACAACTCTCTGAGGTTGAGGATAATGATGCCCCTAAGTTAGCAAACTCAAAGATACCGGCATTGATGTTTGCTGATAATACTCTTTATTGTCTAAGACGTCCAGGGGGTCCAGAGGATACTGGATAGGTTTGTTGCTTTTTGTAATAATAGGGGCTTGGTGATAAACACCTCAAAAACAAAATTTATGGTCCTTAATCCGCCTAGGAAAATACACTCAAATCCTAAATTAAATGGCATCCCACTTGAAAGGGTTTCCGTATTTGATTATCTGGGTGTCACCCTCACTGAAAATATGGAATGGGCTTCCCAGATAGCTAAAGCCAAGTTAAAACTTGCCCAGACTGCCGGGGGAATAGCCAAACTGGTAAGGGAATCAACGATGAAGCCCATTGCCCCTGCCATTGAGATTTATAGGGCGCAAGCGAGGGGAGCTGCGTTGTATGGGGCTGAACTCTGGGGACATTGCTCTTCTGTCTCCTTAACTAAGGTTGAGAACAGTTTCCTCAGGCAAATCTTGGGCCTTCCACCTAGTACACCGCTAACCCCCTTGCGGCTAGATATAGGTATTGCCCCGATTGAAGATGAGGCTGCCTTACGATCCCTAACTTTTTGGCGAAGGCTTTGGGTGACACCAGAATTGGTTGAATACCAAGCAGAAACAAAGGATCTTCTAGCTCATCTAGGGGCCCTAAAAAAAGTCTCTTGGTTTATGCATGTTAGGCATCTATGTGCAATGATAGGTAAACCAACACTTTGGACTAATCCTGAAGAAACCAGTTTTATAGTTTCACGAGTTGAACTTGTGAAAATGTATCGAATAAAAAAGCTTGAGGCCATTCAGGTAAACCCGAAATTAGGTCCTCTAACTATACTGTTCCTCACAGTCAAGGAGGACTACAAATTTGAACCTTTTTGGATGATATTTTACCTCCCATAGCAAGGAAATTATATGTGCAGTTTCGATATAGTATTTTACCTATCCGGGCTTTTACTTCTAAATGGGCTCATTTGCCCCCTCGTGGGTGCCCTGCTTGTAATAACCACGAGGAGACTGAACTGCATGTTTTATTCTTTTGCCCTGGGTATAAAGAAGCAAGGAAAAGTTGGCTTGTACAGTTGTGCAGGAATCTGGGGTTTGTGCAATGTATGGTGGCATTTAGAGTTTTGAAATATGACACTTCTAAGCCTATAGTGTTTGCTGTTTCTCGGTTTCTAAATGCAATGTGGCGAAGGAGAAGGGGTTTCCTTCATAAGGAAATATAATTAAAAGATAATAGCCTGATTGCAGTACTAATATAAGAGCCCAATGCTTAGACCACTTTAATGGGAATTTGCTTTTAACCTTTTAAGATCAATGTAGATTCTTTCTTCTTTTTTCTGTTTTTTTTTTTTTTTCTCTGTTTTTTAATTGGAACTTGTTTTTTATCTATTTATTGCAACATTACTGTGTTGTCCTTTGCTCAGGGCCTGTTTAGTTATATAAATGAACCGACCAACTATAGGGAATTCCAGCCCTATGTGGTTTTCTTTATGTACTTGCAATTGTTTGGATGTATTCAATTTTTTTAGGAAATTTATGTCACGATGTGTAGCCATAACTCTTCTAATGGAAGTGGTTTTATTTTCAGGTTGGAATGTTTTAAACTCAGAATCTAGTTTTACCGATTTTTGTACACTTTTATGGTCCTAGTGACCGAAATAAAGGTTTTTGAATGAATGAAAGCTTTCCTCAGCAGACGCAATTTGTTAAAACAGCTGCTGCTGATGACAGTGGCAATATGTTCTGTCATAGAAAGAGACTGGTCAATTTTTAAGCCAATGATTTATGACTACCTGTATAGACATGGGGGTGGAGAAAAGACTGGACAGACACCAGTCTAAAGACCAGGATAGCCGGGCTTTGCCGGAGAACATAATCTCTGTTTTGTTGGCATTCAATTGTAAGCAGTCGGTAGCCATCCAACCTGCAATAGCCTTCATGCCGTTAGAGAACTGCTCATTTTTTACCTTCATATTATTATCAAAGGAGATCATCAACTGTGTATCATCGGCATATGATGTCTAAACCAGAGGATATGGCAATGACAGCAAGAAGGGCTACATATATGTTAAATAAAGTAGGTCATAAACAAGAGCATAGTGGCACCCTATTGTCAATTGCCACAGTACGAGATTTAAAGGTGCCTATCGGAATAGTCTGTGTTCTGGTGTTAAGGAAATCTCAAGGCACACACCCAGAGATGCCAGTCTAGTGGAACCTTTGAATCATGTTTGAGTGAGACACAGTGTCAAAAGCAGTGGCTAGGTCTAATAACACCAGCATGGTAGGTGTTCCTTTATCTAGGGAAAGTGTAATGAAGTCCTTGGCCACAACCAAGGTGGTCTCCTTACTATGAGTGGCCGTGAACCCAGATTACGATGGGTCGATAATCTTATTAGCCCCTAGATAGGCTGAACGTTGGGAATTTATTAGCCCCTCCAAAGACTTGTCTAAAAGTGGGAGCAGCGAAATAGGACAATAATTGGCCAAATTAATTGAGTCGACATTTTTGATGAGGAACAACCTGTGCTGACTTCCATGCATAAGGAATGCATCCTGTGTCAATGGATAGGTTAAACAAAGCCACAACCGTGGGGGCCAGCTGGTACAAAAGCAGAGCTGCAACCCGGGGAGGGACATGGGTCTAAGGGCGAGCCAGATTTGGCTTCATGTAAAGCTTGTTGGATCTGCTGAAGAAAAAAAAGCAAGCTTTCCTAGTGAGAAGTTGCTGTTTTGATAAGGGATGTTGTAATTTACTGTCTCAATAGACAGAGCTTTAGGCTGGGTAAATTTCGAGCAGATTTGACTCACTTTGTTGGTAAGGCATCACACAGCTCTTGTGAGGCATGGATCATTTGAGAGCAGGCAGGAGGATTCACAAAATTGTTAAGGATTTTGAATAGTTCTTTAGACAATTTATTTGCATGCTGCATTTGAGTAAAAATTTGCACTTTTCAGGCTGCTTTGATATGCCTATGATAAGAGGACAGTGCTAGTCTAAAGGCATCTTTATCAATCTGAGATCTGGTTTTCCGCCACTGCCTTTCTAGTATTTTGCAGAAGAATTTCTCCAGTTCCAGCTCCTTTGTGTACCAAGAGGCATATGAGCTTGATGGTACATTCACTCCATGTTTTAGGGGAGCAATTCTGTCAAAAGCCTGATTTTGGGATTTGTTAAATTGGGCTAAGGCTGTATTATTATTTTCTGCTCAAAGGCCTTAGTAAAAGAATCAGAAGTAACTAGGCCTGGGCGGAACTCCGCGAAGTGCCAGAAAAACTCTGCTGCACTCCGCGAAGTTAAGTCGCTCTGCTTGCACTGATTTTTAGTGCCAGGAGTTTGTCTCGCAAACAGCACTGTGCATCGCAACAGCGGGCGCTGCGGCTTTCTGCCACTCGAGTATACATGCTACTCGAGCTCCTCAACGCGAATGGCAGATTTCTCAACACGAGCGGTAGCAACCTGCCCTGACCTCCCGCAATGAGAAATCTCACCAGGAGGAGGTCTAGCGCGCTATTTTTTCTCGCAAACGCTCGCCAACTTAACATTGGCGAGCCGCTCGAGAGAAAAAACTCTGCTCCGCGTTACTTCCCGGAGTATTTTGGAACTCCGCACAGAGCACGGAGTGGGCAAAACTCTGCGAACTCTCCCCAGCGGAATTCTTCGCCCACCCCATTGTCGCAAAGTTTTATGGCCTCCAGATTTGAGTTTAACTCTTTCCACTGATGTCGGCATCTGAAACTGGAGTAGGAAGGGATCTGTTCAGGTGAAAGATAAGGGAGTGTCACAGCATAGATCATAGGCATTAGTAAAAAGTAAGTCTAAGCTGTGACCACATCTTGGCTGACCGCAATCTTGTTTTTATGGAACCACACAGGATATGGAAGAATTCCAACTGAGATCCATCCCCACATTTATAGGTAGAGGGTCTACTAGCGCCATTGATTATATTTTTATTTCTGCATTTTTAGCAAATTTTGGCAAAAAAGTTTGAGGTCACTTGGAACTAGCATAGTGATCACAATCCACTGCACTTGATCCTAGAGTGAAGACAATAGGATGGAGTCCTAAGGAAAGATGGTCTTGATAATCATCTGCTAAAGTCTATTGAACAAGAATATAGGCTAAAATAGAACAGGGTGGTCCCAGAGACTTTTTTAGCTCATTTATTAGATACATGTGGACAGGTCCTTAGCACCTGCTTCTAGATCACTTCTCACCCAGAGGCCTTTGATAGGGTCTGTAATTGAATTACACAGTGGTTAAAATGCCTCGGAGCAAAAAAGCAGAAATTTAGGAATAGATGACTTGATGACAAATGCTCAGAGGCCCATCGGAATTTGATTAATGCATTAAAAAAAAAATCCCAGATCTAAAATGGAGGTTATTGCTTCTCTGAAAAGTTATGAGTTAGCCATCCTGGCAGGGAAAAATAGAATTAAGAGAGGAGCCTTGGACCAACTCTTACAGGCCAGCACATTAGCAAATAGTACCATATTCTGGGAAGTAGTTAATCATCCCTTTTTTTCCCCTGAGGACAGAGGCTTCGTCGATTGCCACATTTCCCCTGACAACTGGCTGAAACATTTTGAAATAATTTATAGTTCCGATCTTGCTGAGACCCCAGATATTAATATAGCAAGTGCTCTGAGCAAAACAAAAATAGAATTGCAATTGGAGGAAGTAAATGAGGCAATCACGTATTTATCTAAAAACAAGGCTCCACATCCAGATAGAGTCCTTGCTGATCTATACAAATGTGTTACCATAACTTGGGCTAGAATGTTAACAATCTTTTACATGCTGTGTGTAAAGTGAGCATCTCCTCCTCCTGGTCCAGATCCAACATCATTCAGATTATTCCAATTTTTCAAGAAAGGGCAGATGGATGATCCACGATGCTACAGGCCCATATTCCTTATCGATTCAGTGGTCAAGGTGATGGGGCGGGTCATTCTCTCTAGATTAGTGACTGATCACCCTACATCAGTGCTTGAAATACACAGTAACCAGTGGAAGTTACCTTCATATGACCTTCATTGATCTCACATCGGCTTTCGATAGAGTCAACAGGAGCAAATTATGGCTCAATTGGCTCACTTTGGGAGTTGAAAAGGACCTTGTTTTATTTATGCAAGAATTACACAAGGACTTGACCACAGTAGTTAGATATGGTCAGGATGGTAGCTGCAGTTCTGCTATTAGGTGAAGCATGGGAGATGCAGTACTGCAATTTATGCTGTATGCTCATAAATTGGGACCAACTTCATGTGCAGTAAGATAAGAAACACCTTATGTGGGCGTTCATCTCAATCCTGCACTCCTGTACACTGATGATGTGGTTCTCATAGAACCCTAGGTTTGCAGCACTTCCTTCCTTAAGTCCTTTGTAGTGTTCATGAATAGCCTAGATTTAAGTACTAACAACAATAAATCCCATATTATGGTTATGTGACCTATGGTAAAAAAGTGAGAACATTTATTTTAGAAGTATGTGAAATTACTAGGGTAGAGGCCTTCCCCTATTTTGGTGTTTTATTTTATTGTACTTGATCATGGGCTTCACTCCTGGTAGCCAAAAGAAATTTAATGGCAAGGGTAGTATCCTCCCTTTTTGATTTTTCTACTAGTTTGGTTGCTAAGCCTATAAAGGCATTAGTGCAAAGTATTTTTACTGTGAGCTACGGAACTGACATCTAGGGGTACAGAGATGTCTCAGATTTGCAAGTCATAGAAAATAGGTATATGAGGAGTTTATTATATTTACCTCAATTCACCCCTTCCTGAATGCTGCGTGAAGAACTAGAGTGGGATATATTTCGGACTTGTTAGCTTTATAACCTATGATTAGATGGATCTCGACCTGGTTAAACACAGAGGGCACGATCCCGATCTCATCCGGAAAGCCCTCTGTATGACTCGGATCAGAGGGTTTTCCGGATGAACCGTACTCCGGGAATCCGAGCGAGCGAGTATGTTGCGTCCATTAGCATACACTCGATTCGCTCGGACTTCCATTGCACTCTATGGGAGCCTGCGTACAGACACATACACAGACTCCCATAGCAAAAAAGGGGACGGTGAGGAAAAGCGTACACCCTGTGGCGGACACCCCATGGTGACCACCACACTGTGCATGCTTGGATCGGGGGGACCCATGGGCACCCCCCATGACTGATTCGGAGGGCCCCGGGTGAAGGAGGGCCTGCTATGACCCCCCCCGCAGTATGCCTCCGACAGCTGTTTTGTCTCGCTGAGAGCGAAGCGAAGCAGCTGTCCGAATCGTGCATCATACTCGCTCAGTCGGAATCCAGCTCCATTGCGCGGCACGATTCGTCTACAAACGAGTCATACGGGCATGATCGCGTTCGGAAACGATTCGGTCGGTGCATACGCGATTTTCGCATCGTACTTGGTCGTCCGGACCTGTGTACGACTCGGTCATAAACAAGGGCTACGAATTGGAACCGGTAAAGCCAAATCCGAATCGGAGGCCTTCCGAACGACATCGGAATCGGGCCCAGAGTTAGGACTCAACCGGGCTATCCTAAGGGATTGGATGAACTTGGATAAGAGTAGCAGAATTTCCTGGCTAAACTATATCAAGACTTAGGACGGCTGAAATAGTACAGTTCCCCAGAACTCAACTCTCGTTTAGATTTGTTGTGGGTGAAAAATAAATGTATGTCTCTGGAGAGGAGAGTGACAAGAGAGATGAGTAAACTGTCTTTACATGGGTACGTCACTTTGAAATTTACCACGTCCATTGAGCCATACCTGACCACAGTGACAAACAACAATCAGAGATTTCTGCTAACGAGTTCCAGGTTAAACCTACTGCATTGACTTTTGGCCAAACCAGAGGGTTGGAACAGATTTGAAAACTTAGGTCCATGTAGCTGCAACTTCTTTCCGACCAGGGCACCATGCACTTTGTTATGTTCTGTAATTTTTACAGGGTCATACGACATATCTATATTTTACCTCTATTGAGAAGGAAACACCTTTGCCCAGGTCAGGCTGGCTCTTTCCTTTTTACAAATGTTGCTGAATGAATTTGCATGTTTTAATGTTGCCAGTTTTTTAACTGGTGCAGTGAGACTTAGATCAATGTGGGTTATTTAAGTAATTGGTAATATCTGACAATATTTGTTTAATCAGATATTAATTGATCTGCTTGATCTAGTAATGAATTATGAAACTATTCTTTTTAAATTTTGTGTTATTTTTTTATGTTTATTGTTTTTATTGTGGATTGATGTTGTTTGTGATCTTAAATCAATAACATTAATTTTATTGTTCCCATTGTATCGAATCTGGTTGCATAACTTGTCAATCTGCTATTGTATCTTTTATGGTTTAAAAAAATAAATAAACATTTTCTTTATTATGATTGTTCACTAAGACTTTGCACACAGAAAGTTTTGCAAACATGTCCTCGTGTCCACATGTTTATATTAATGATTTCTGTGGTGAATACCAAAATATGATGAAAACAATACTGTGGTACACAAATATTGTGTCAAAATACCATCAACTCAAAAATATGGTCGAACAGAATATAGAAGGTAAGAAGAACAATTTTACAACATTGTTGTATATATTATTGTTTTATTTATTACAGGTTTGTAAACTATCGTTTATTAATTAATTTGATGCATATTATTTATTCTACCATTATAAAGTATTAGTATTATAATATTTGTATTTGTTTTTAATATAGTTACTATTTTTAATGTACAGTTTTAACATTGTAAAATTTGATTTGATTTTTATAATTTATTAGCGGGTTGTTGGGTTTGCAAGGTATTTAAAAGGTAAATTATTGTTTAATAATGTCAATTTTTTATGTAATTTAACTTATTAATTGATACTTAAGTAAATTCATGAATGAATTGTTATTGTAATTCTTTTTTATTCCAGGTAATTGGTTGTTCAGTTTATTTAATTATAAGATAATCATTTTAATCACATCTTTATTATTGTTTTCAATTTTAATTACTTTTTTACTAATTAATTAAATATTACAACTATTTCATTTTATTGATTTTCACGGTGTTTCCCTTTTGGATATAGTGATGGAAGTGTATCCGTTTTAAATGTTTACAATTATGTCTATTTGTTAATTTACTTGTCATATAAATCAGTATTTTATTAATTTAGTCTAATTTCAATTACATTGAATGCATTTTTTATTTCAACTAAGTTGAATTTGTTAATATAGCTCTATATTTAAATGTTCTTAATAAACAATGTAGTAGCTCGAATAGTAAATCTGACCTCTCCAAAGTTCACCACTTTCCCTACTTTCCTTGTGTTGGAGTGGGAATAGTAAATCTAACCCCTCAAAAGTCCAATACGTTCCCTACTGTTGTTTATATTAGAGTGAGAATAGTAAATCCAATCCCTCCAAAGTTCAACAATTTCCCTCACTGTTGTCTACATTGCAGAGGAATAGTAAATCTACACATCCAGATTCCAACACCTACTCTACTGTTCCTCAGATTGGAGTAGGAATAATAAATCTAACCCATCCAAAGTTCAACACTTTTCCTACTGCTGTTTACATTGGAGGAGGAATAGAAAATCTAACCTATTCGACATCCAAAACTTTCCCTACTGGTACTCAGACTAGAGTAGGGATAGCAAATCTAATTGTTTCGTAGTCCAATATGTTCCCTGCTTGTGCTTAAATTGTAATGGGAATAGTGAACTTGACCCCTCCAAAGTGCAAAACTGTTGCCCAGATTGCAATAGGAATAGTTATTGTAATCCTTCGATAATCCAACACTTTCTCTGCTTTTGTTTATGTTGGAGAGGGAATAGTAAATCTGACCCCTCCAATGTCCAACACTTTCCCTACTGTTGCTGAGACTGTACTGGGAATAGCAAATCTAATCCCTCTAAAGTCCAACACTTTCTCTGCTTTAATCACATTTGACTGGAAAAAGCAAAGTTACCCCCTCCAAAGTTTAACATTTCCCCTATTTTCTTTATTACATTGGAGTGGGAATAGTAAATCTGTTCCCTCAAAAGTCCAACACATTCTCTACAGTTGCTCACATTGTATTGGGAATAGTAAATCTGACTCCTTCCAACACTTTCCCTATTATTGTTCAGTTAAGATTGTTAATAGATTATTTTTTAAATCATTTTCAAATTATTTATAAAATTCAATAATTTGTAGTTTTTGATTTATATTTTAGATTTGTTTATTTTGTTATACTCTTCTTTTTTAATATGAATTAATGCATGTTTTGTTATATATTTGTTAATGTGTTATGTTTATTATTACGAATTATTTAGTGTAATTTATGTTTTACTTGTGTATATATTGGTTTAATTTTTAATGCAATTTTTTATTTTACAATAACTATTTTAAGTATTTTTATATTTATGTAATTATGCTATTATTTTATGCTTTAATATTAAAAATAAAATGAATATAATGCTATATATATATATATATATATATATATATGTATATATATATATCTATATCTGGTAGACTGTTGTTGCTGCTGTGAAAGGGTGTGTCTTTACACTTGTGTTTTCGCTTTTGAATGGAAGATGTTAATAGCAAAGTATATATTTGTCCAAAACTATCATGCGCACAAAACTGATGTGTGAGACAGAAATCACTTGTTTGACAAAATATCAGGCACAAAAATATATCAAATCCTCAAATATCCCCCAAAAATATCAGGAACCAAAATATCAAATCTACATACTTTTGATGCAAACTACAAAAGTATGTTTTAGAAAAAATATGAACCAGAATATCATCCAAAAATAGGTAACTTTGTTGAAAAATCACTCATTAGTCCAATGTACACATCATTCCAGAAGTGTGTGCTCATGATCCTACCCACTCTCTAGCCCACAGTGATATAATACCTCTTGGAATATCATTCTACCCACTTCCTAGCTCACAATCACCAAATACCCATATTTATTTTATTCTCTCTAATCTCTAGCCTTTAAAAGACCAGTCCCCATATGTAAAATTTAGGGCCTGATTACAAGTTTGGCGGTGTGGTAACACACTGCAATGCCAGCACCCCACTCCCACACTGCCAAACTCGACCGCCTGCCAGATTAGGAGTTTTCTTCTTGTCTGGTGGGCAGTGCATTGGCAGTCCCAGGCGGTGCGCCGTAGAAAGGCACCTCAATGGGAACAACAAAGCCCGTTCCTGCAAGGCATGGACTGGTGCAATCCATGCTGTGCAGGAACTGGGGTGTATGCACACAGGGTGCACACAATGTGCCCCATTGCATGCACCCATGGCCCTGAGGCAACAGGTGGCCCTGTAGGGCCCCCTTAGTAATCTCACTGCCACAGTTTTTATGGCGACCTCACCACCATGAAAACTGTGGTGGTGAGGAAACTTGTAATATGCTTGGTGGTGCCGCAGCAGCACCACCAGTATATTGTGGGGCTCAGACAGCTGCAAGATTGCCAGTGATCGCGGATCCTTGGCAGTAGCAGTGGTCCCATGGTGGTCCGACTGCCCAACTTGAAATATGGTGGTCAGACCACTGGTACGGCAGTAGCCGCACCACCACTGTGGGTTTGTTGGTCCATTGGACCGACAAACTCATAATCAGGCCCTTATTCTGATGTTTAGTCCTTAATAGGTGATATACCACAGGTCAAACTTTTCTGCCTCTCTTTAAACCGTAAAAGACCAAACCTGCCATGCCCATTATTCAAGGTCCTCTCTAGTTCACAGGACACTCTACCCCTGTGCCGTATTTTTACCTTTTCCTGAAGCCACAAATTATCATTGCGCCTGTGTACATCATCATTTTCCATCCTAAACATCAGTCGCAAAAATCTCCTCTTGCATATACAGTTGTACACTGTGATTTCATGAGTGATTTAGGCACTGGTAGCACTCACCAATAGAAGAGCTAACGTAGAGCTCTGACAACACAGCATGGCACTGCATGATACGAAGATATGCAGAGACCATACGTGCATCATATGTGTTGTCCACAATAAAACAGTGATTGTTTGGATGTTTCAAGTCCTTTCCCTATATCTTTCGTCTTTCCTCCAGGTTGATTTATGGATTCGTACTGGGGTAAGCATGACATAGATACCTAGGATCTATTGTATCACTACCAGGAATTGAGTAGAATAAGACTCTCGATAACCACCCTAATTCAAGGGGTAGGGCACATATGTTTTGGTCTTGAAGAAATGCTAGGGATCCAGTACTGGACCAACATAGCGTGAAACATGTCGACCTGAACAGTGAAACCACGATAGTTCACTACAACACACTCACTGAGTAGTGGCATGTCATAACCTTGCGTACACTATGGCATCTTAGTTTTTAACATTACCGAAGGGTCTCTAAATAAAATGTTATCTCCTTTAGGTAATTTTAAGATCACACTCTCCACCTTACACATTATACCCCACACACCCACATGCACAGTCACGGCTGATACAAGTAAAGATCACCGACAAAGAGCCCTCTTGCAGGGCCTGTGGGGAATTTCAGCACCGGCCCCATGAGGAGCAAAACGCCTGATGATGAAGCATGACACCCAGATGGGTGTGTGATGGCAACACTTCCCAATAAGGAAGATCCCCCTAGAACCATATATTCCAACCACACCTTTTTATTTAACCTGTTCTATACCCTCTTCACATAGGAACAAGTACCCACACTGATTAGAAGTGTACATATTATACTACATACAGCTTATATTAGCCCTGTTCTCTTCTTTCAATCATGCTAGCGACAACCTAGTCCTGTATCAGATGCTTCTTGTTGCGATGATACATGCTATGACAGATATCTGGCTACACCTTTGGAAGATGCTTGGCCTTGTACAGCTGTGTGTGGACACAGGCACCCAGTTCTCCTTTCATGTGCTTACCTACCATTGTCTTGAACAGTAGATGATACATGCATATTGCTTATGAATGTGCTGGCCATGTAAGGACAATAGCGCAAGCAGCTGTCAATTTTAGTCACAGAAGCTACCAAGACATACTCACAGCTGTGTTTGATGTTTGCAACAGTTTCCATTGTTGTTTGTGTTCTGGTGAGAAACTGCTATTTCCATAAAGTGCTCACTGTCTTGACAGAAGTCTTCTTCCTGTTACAGGGTATCCTTTGGGTGTCATCTGCCAGGTCCTTAATGGCTGTCACTTGTCATTCTAACAAAATGACCAGAACCATGTGATTCTGTGTCAACTATCGGTGCTCAGCTTTCGGGTGCTGCACAAGGGTAAAATGATGTTTGGTCTAAGCTCGGTCCCAGTTACTAGGAAGCCTCTTTCCAGTTGTGAGTTGATGATATATTGTCCTGAAAATTGCTATTTCTGTGTTCACCACATCTAAATAAACACTCTAAACCATTGGGTGTATTACATACCCACAAGAGCACAGCAATAGCTGCAGACATTTACATGGCTCTTTCTGTAATGCAGATAGCAGCACACAGATAGCTCTAGTTATCTTAATGTGGCATTCCCTCATTAGCAAAAAGATGTAACCCCATGCTAATGACCCTGACACCTGCTTCTTGGCTCTTTGTCCCCTGGTGTTGCCTGATGGGCTCTTGTCTGTGTGCACTGGGGTGGCTTTGGTCATCTGTGGGGATGGTGTCTGCGGCCTGGACCGCTTGGGCTTCTGTTGCTGCTGTGTGCTACGTGTGCCGTATCGTGACTTAGAGGTCTGTGGAGCGTGGTCACTGTCGTCCGACGTGGCTACTGGCATGGGTGTGGACAAAGGGACTTTCGCTGGACTCCCAGATTGTGCCAGTTGAAGGGCTGATGTCACTGCAGTGGACAATGACTGGACAGACCGGTGCAGCCCACCCACGTCTGAATGTATGCCCTCAATGAATGCAACCACCTGAGCCAATTTACTGTCGTGGTCCATGAATGCATTGAGGAGAGCTGTCTGGCCTACACACAGCTGGCGCAAAAGTTCCACAGACTCAGCACTGATGGCAGCAGGGGGGACCGGGGCAGGGGCTGCGGTGCCGGGGGTGAAGGACACCCTTCCCCTCTTAGCGGTGTGAACACGGGCAGCACCAGAGGAAGTGGCTGGGAGGGTGGGCACTGCACGCTGTGTGGTGGAAGATGATGCAGAGTCCCCGTTCCCTGTGCCCGCCAACATATCTGCGTCACCACTGGCATCAGATGACGTAGTACTTTGCGTCTCGGGCTGTGATTCCTCCAGCAGACTCCTGTCCCCCTCCGAGGCGCTGGTCACATCTGTCTCACAGGGCTCCTCTGCAGCTGTTGTGCTAGTTTCCCCACCACTGGTTTCCGTCCCATGTTCCTCCGTGACCACGGGAGATGCTGCATGAGAGAGAGAGATGTAGGGTCAGTGCAGTGGCAGCAACAGAACAAACATATGCATTACAGACAACCATTAAGATGTCTAGATCTACATGTTGCACGCCACCCTGTGCAATTACATCGTTCAAACCCACCTCTGTCATCACAACAGTGCGTGTGCACTATCAAACCAGGACAAAGTGAGCAATGTGATGACCACACAGCACAACATCCTGCATGTGGCTCCGTTACAACAGCAACACAGATAGCTCATACCTGTCTCACACCACCCACAATGCCATTTAAATGCCCCATACCCGTTTCCCAGTGTTAAGTACAGGGAGGACACATGCATGACAGCTGCACCCAGCACCGGCACAAGCTTACACTCACAGGCCACTGCATCACACTACCAACATCACATCGCCCAGCGCTGGCACAAGCTGTGCACACATGCAGCCACACACAGCCATAGTCACCCTTCCCAGTACACTCACCCCTAATTGCCTGCTGATGCTCCTTCAATCATGCATCCAGCTCAGGGTGAGTCACGGCCAAGATGCTGCACATTAGTGGTGTCATGCTGCGCCGTGCCATCCGGCCAGTGCGAGGGATCTGCCCCAGTGTCATCTCCACAACGTTCTTTGCCAGCCGTGAGATGTCGTCCCACCCGCAGTGGGTGCGCCGTCGGTTTGATACTCCCAGAGCACGCACCTTGTTCGCAATGCCCCTCCACACGGCCTTACGCTGCTGCACCTTGAGCTGCAGGCATGGGAGACAAGAGGGGGCAAACATCAGTGACACAGTGTCATGTGACAAAATCACTCAGGACAGTAGCATGATACAGATTAATCACAAATCCACATATCTCATATGCAGAGACAGAAATGCTTTTCACATGGTACATCTGCACGTGAGAATCACACGTAAATGCATGCATGTATGAGGGGGGGACACAATACTTGCACATCTCATGTACAAGCAGGATGCCAGCACAGAAGACCATGTGTACTCTGCCCACATCTACTAACCATTTTTAGGTAGAGCAAGACATACGTCACAAAACAACATGTGTATGTGGCGAGACCCACTGTGTCCGACAATGCGCAGGCGTCAACGAACATGCACTGTGAGTAGCCCACTGTGTCATGTATATCACATTGAGGGACATGATCTCACAAACCCACCTCCTTTCTCACAGTGCCAGTTGTGTGCAATCTACAGGGTGGACCTGGCACATTGATGGGGAGTCAAATTTGAAAATGAACATGTTACACTCTGTACAGTCAGTGATGTGTTCTTGTTGGATTGGGCGGTGACTGTGCAGGCCAGGTGGGCTCACACTGAGATGGACAACAGGGAAACACAAAGACATGCACACTAGCAATCACTGGCCTGAATCCTCCATTACCAACTTGCTGCTTCACTGTATGGCTGACAAGACAAGACATGTCCCTCCAATCTTGATGTGCAGGCAGGTAGACTTGAGGAGTAGGGTACACACCCCTTCACCCAATGGAATGCAAGTTAGTCAATGCAAGACACAAACCCACACTCACATGCACATGCTGCATCAGACCGACTACATGTGTGCCCCCCCTGCACTCTCACACCCACTGTGGAAGACTTACCACGACATTTGGGGCACCATATAGCCTTGGGTACTGTGTGAGCACCTCGTCCACCAGGACCTCAAGCTCCTCGCCGGTGAAGGGACTGGCACGGATCTTCTCTGTCCTTGACATCACTGTTGGTTAGAGACAGCAGCGGCAGCAGCAGGTGAGGGTCTCAGGCAGCAGTCCCTGGAGGCAGCAGCAGGTGAGGGTCTCAGGCAGCAGGCTCTGTGAGCAGTGGAAATTCTGGGCACTCTCCCACACATATATAGCCCCCTGGTGTCGTTCCAGTAGTCCTGGGCTGCTGCAATTGGTCTACCAGGTCAGCCTTTTACAAATGCATCCAATGAACGACACCGCGGTGGTGTAGCACGCCTACCGCTATTTTCAAAATTGCATCGAGCTTCTGCGATCGCGGAACCCATTGGCTGTAATGGCATGTGTAGGAGAGTAGGATCTGCTTCACATGGGTACCCCCACTTTTTGCTGATGCTTCACTGTTTTTCGACTTTAGTCTGGCTGGGGCCCTGCTAATCAGAACCCCAGCCTAGCTGCTTCCTCTCTAAAATGGTTTCCATGTGCCTTAGGCACATCTCTAGTTGGAATCTGGAGTGCCCTTGTAAGTCCCTAGTATATGGTATACTATGTACCCAGGGCATAGGTACCTCAGAGGCCTGCCAGGGGCTGAAGCATGTATTGTGCCACCCCTGGAAGGCCAGCCAAAGGACACCACAGGTCTGCTACTGCAGCCTGAGTAAGGTGGTGCATGCACCCCTTACAGTGATATAGGTTACCTATATCACTACATACCTACACACATATAAACCTATAAGTCACTCCTCTGGCAGGCCTTGTCAATCCTGAAGGCAGAGTGCTTGGTTCCTATGTGAGAGGGTGCCCCTGCATGGGCAGAGCCCCTCTGCAGCGTTCGGAGACCCTTCTCTGATGCTGTTTGTAGTGCAGCCTGACCATATACTCTTAAGCGCATTATAACCTCGCGTTAAATGCTAACTTTGGGATGGCTGCACGGAAACATGTCGTGTTTGGTGTCAAACATCTTGGAATACTACCCCCGCCAGTTCTGGTGGCGGGGGTAGCATTCCACCCTTCTAGAGGAGAGACATGTACACACCGGCCTGCCCGGTAACTTCTTTCCAGGCCCTGGCATCACAAAATGGATGCTGCTGCCACAGACACGAGTCTGGCCTCCTGCTGCTGACCGAAACTCTGGCAGGGGAGGCCTGGACAATAGGTTTCATGTCCCAGGGAGATGTAACCACCTCCCCAGACAGGATAGTGTGTATTGGGGCTGGGCGGGAGCACTCTCTGGTGCTTTGAAGTCCTGCACTGGGGGCACATTTGGTGTCCCTGTGCATACCCCAGTTCAAACCGGCTCAGGGGCTTCCAGCCCCTGCTCTGGCGCGAAACTGGACAAAGGGAAAGGGTGTAACCACCCCTCTGCCCTGACCCTCCCATAGGTGGGTCCCCAGAGTATGTCCAACCCCTAACTTGGTATAAGTATGGGACCCCAGTCCTTAGGACTTTAGATTTACCTGGACGAAACTCTGACACAGAACCCTGGACCTTTGACGCTCTACTTTAAGATTAGAGGACTGAAGAATCTCCCTTGGGGTCAAGGAGTGACTCCCCTGCTTGGCAGGCACCAATGAAGCAATTGTCCGGTCTGCATCGCTGAAGCTCCCGCTGGACGCCGAAGTCTTTGCATCACCAGAGGTGGATTTCCAGACTTCCCTGAGGCTACTCTGAGTCCCCAGCAAAGCTGAGGCCTGTGGCTATCGTGGATAATGTGGAACCGTGACCCCTGGACACCGTGTACTTTTGCAAGTGCATCCTCTTCTGGGTCTCCCACGAAGTTGTGCTTTGGGCTCCGAATAGCCCCAGCCTCCAGCACTGACTGCACCGAAGATCACTGGCCTCCACTCCACGAGTGTTCTGTGAGCCAGCTCCAAGTGTGTCCACTTGAGGCTCCTTTGCGGTAGCTAGTCCGTTGGCTAGTAGGCCCTCCCGAAGGCCAATCTTCTTCTGCTTGGGAGCGCTGGTTGCTCCAGGCGTGCCCTGACTTACCTTCGCTGGGTGAGTCCCACAGACCTTGCTGGTCTGCACCATTGTCCTTCTTCTATTTCCACAAGACTTGCCGTTGCCAAGGCTTGTTGGGTCCAATCCGGTCGCCGACACCCCTGCAATTGACAAACGTTATAGGACAGCTCGAATCCAGCTCCTGGTCATTGTCGACGCCTCCTGGACCTCGTGGCTGAAGAGTCAAGACAACCGTCAACCTACCTGAAGCACTCGACATCGGTGGGCATCTGCTCATCGCCTTCCTGGTCACTGGCTAGTGACCCAGACTCTGTCCCCTCTGCTTTCAGGTTCTTCAGATCTTCTATCCACCTTTGGATCCACCCGAACACTTTCGACTTGGCCGCCAGCAGCACTTTGCAGCAGATCGCCATTTGAAACAACGACGAAACCCGACCCCGAAAGACACCTATGCACCCGGCTTCCCTGGGTGAGGTAACTCGAGTACTCCAGTGCTCCCGTGGGTATAGACTCTAGAACAACACAGTTCTAAAGGGGTTTGCTCCAAGTCCTCCTCTAAGTGTCCCTTTTCTTTAAACTTCCAACAGCGACTTTCCCCATAGAAGTCAACGGCGATTCGCGGCTGTGTTCTCACACTGCACGCGTCCCCCCGTGGGTCCCCTGTGTCACTACCTTGGGTGGTTCCTTGTGGTCCAAGCACTTCTACAGGCTCTAGGCCTTGTGTCTAGCTCAGTCGTGGTTCTTATACCACTTTATTGGTATATGGTTTGGTACGCCCCTAGGGCTCAAACGTGTATTTGTGCTATTACTGTAGATAACTAACTTATAACTTATGTACTTCGAACTCTAGCCTCATAAAGAGACTAGAGGGGTGTGTTTAGCAATAAATACATATATTTTTAATATATACCTGGTGTGGTCCTCTTTCATTTGGTCACTCAAGAGATTATAGACTGGTAAACAAGCTGCTTTACATTCCTTCAAGACTTAGTCTGAAGGCTGCTCTCCATAGCTACCACTAGGATAGCTTTCAATAAAGGTTGTCTTTAACCTATCTACAATAAGGGGTTGTTTGGACTGGTGCAAGGTGCCCACTATAATTAGTGGACAGCATATGCCAGGCCAACTTCTCACATTGGTGTGCAGCGTGTGGGATTCCAGCTTGCTATTGTTTTACCAGATAATCTCAATTGAATTGATCAACTGAAAACCACTAAGGGTACCTAAGGTACATATAAATCAAGCTTAGTATACAGTAAGTTCTACTGAACTTAGAGTTGTGTGTTAAGGGATAGCACACCCTTTCTACAACTCAAGAGAGTTTAGTAGGCCACACTAGAGTAGGTAGTGCATACACCACACCTCACTAGTAATGTCTTCAAAGCCAGGACCCAGTGAGTCCTTGCCAGAAGCCAGTGGGCTTCTTCCCTCCAAGTATGATAAACTCCCATTCTTGGAATTGAGAGCATTATGCAATACTAGGAAGCTGAAGGCAGGCAAAAGTGCCAGCACCCAACACCTCAGAGAGGTGCTACTAGCTGATGATCTCAGCAGGCCCCTAGGGTCTGAAGGGGTAGGCAGAGAGGGTGGGGCAGAACAGGAGGAAGGGGTCAGGGGTGAAGAAACCCAGGCCCCCCCTCTGAAACTGGCCAGGAAGGTGACAATGACCTTGCCCTGGAAAACCCAGCTATTCCTGTGGATGAAGAGGAGGATCAGAATGACCTCACCTTTGTCCCCCCAGGAAGAGTTGAGAGTGTGCCAAGAAGGGATAGATCTCCTTCTCAGGAGTCTAACCAATCTGACACCTCAATAGGGACCTCTGTCTCTTCTCATAGGAGAGAATCCTTTCATGACAGGAGAAAGAGACTGATTCAGTATGAGCAAGCCCAGCTTGAGCTCAGAAAACAGCAGTTGGCTATAGACAGGGAGTCCCTAGATCTCTACAAAGAGAGAAAAAAGATGGGACTAGACAGGGAGTCCCTAGATCTCTTTAGAGAGAAAAGAAAGTTGGGACTAGAGTCCCATGGTGGCAGCAATTTCCCCAGAGATAGGGAAAGGTCTTATAACCATAGAAACCTGAGCAAGATTGTCCCTCCCTACCAGAGTGGGGATGACATCCACAAATGGATAACTGCACTGGAGAGGGCCTGTAAAGTACAGAGGGTCCCTCAGGAGCAGTGGGCAGCAATCTTGTGGCTCTCCTTTGCAGACAAAGGTAGAGATAAGCTCCTCACTGTTAGAGAGGAGGATGCTGATAAATACACAGTCTTAAAGAGTGCTCTGATTGATGGGTTTGGCCTAACCACTGAACAATACAGGTTAAAGTTCAGAGATACCCAAAAAGCACAGACTCAAGACTGGGTGGACTTTGTTGATTGTTCTGCCAAGGCTCTGGAAGGTTGGTTATTGGGCAGTAAGGTATGTGACTTCACAGGATTGTACAATCTTATCATGAGTGAGCAGATTCTTAATAATTGTCAAAATCAGCTGTTGCATCAGCACCTGGTGGACTCTGATCTGACCTCTCCCCAAGAATTGGGAAAGAAGGCAGACAAATGGGTCAGAACCAGGGTGGGGAGAAGGGTAAGGACCAAAAGTCTTCACAAGGCCCCCAAAAATCTTCTTCAGGTGGGGATTCACAGTCTAACAAGGGAAAAGGCCAAAAGAAACCATGGTGCAAGGTCTGTAAGCAAAAGACCCACTGGACCAGTGATTGCACCAAGTCCAAAGACTCTAATCCAGCCCCCACCAATGCCCCTAAGGCACATGTTCCCCCTAGTGCAGTTACAGTTGGTGGTGGGAGTACACTGGCCAAGGGTTTAGTAGGGTTGACCCTGGGTAAAGAGATGAGCTCTGACCTAGTCAGAGAACTCACTCAGGCTGTTCTAGTCTGTGATGGAGGCATGGATGTGACCTCCTCTGTGAGTCCCAGTAATCTGGGCAAGTACAGGCAACAGCCCTTAATCAATGGAAAAGAGGCTTTGGCATTTAGGGACACAGGGGCAAGTGTCACCATGGTGACACAGGACCTTTTGGATCCTGGGCAGATTATACTTGGTGAAATGTACCAAGTGACCAATGCTAGCAATGTCAGAACAGACCATACTCTGGCAGTTGTTAACTTCTCCTGGGGAGGGGTAACTGGCCTTAAGAAGGTTATGGTAAGTGCAGACCTACCAGTTGAATGCTTGCTTGGCAATGATTTAGAAACTTCAGCTTGGGCAGAAGTGGAGCTCAGGACCCATGCAGAAATGCTGGGCATCCCTGCAGATGTGTTTGCTGTGACCAGGTCACAAGCCAAAATGTCTAACACTGAACAGGCCTTGGATTCTGGAATAATGGACCAAGTGCCCTCCAAGAAGAGGAGTAGAAGGGTAAAGGCAGTGCCTTCCCCCTTGGCTCAGAAGGAAGATCAGTCTCTTGAGGGGGATGATCTCAGTCCTGAGGAAGGAACTGTCCCAGAGGAGCTTGAACCTGACCAGGTTGAGTTCTTGGGGACAGGGGGCCCTTCCAGGGCAGATCTGAGCCAGGAGAGGCAGAGCTTCCCCTCTCTTGAACCCCTCAGACAGCAAGCTGCTGCTGAGGCTGCTGGGAAAGCTAGTGGTCCCCATACAGTGTATTGGGATGATGGACTCTTGTACTCAGAGAGTAGAGACCCCAAGCCTGGTACCACCAGGAGTTTGGTTATACCTCTGAAGCTCAGGGGCTTCCTATTGACCCTAGCCCATGACATTCCCTTAGCAGGTCACCTGGGCCAGGACAAGACTTGGGACAGAATTGTCCCTCACTTTCACTGGCCCCACATGTCTGAAGACACCAAGGAGTTTTGTCGCTCCTGTGTAACCTGCCAGGCCAGTGGCAAGGCAGGTGGCACTACAAAGGCCCTCCTGATACCACTACCTGTGGTGGGGGTTCCCTTTGAGAGGGTGGGGATTGACATTGTTGGTCCCATGGATCCCCAAACAGCATCTGGGCACAGGTTTATCCTGGTGGTAGTGGATCATGCCACCAGGTACCCAGAGGCTATTCCCCTTAGGACCACTACAGCACCTGTGGTGGCAAGAGCCCTCCTGGGAATGTTCTCAAGGGTGGGCTTCCCTAAGGAGGTTGTATCAGACAGGGATGCAAACTTTATGTCTGGATACTGAAAGCAATGTGGAAGGAGTGTGGAGTGACTTACAACTTCACCACACCCTATCACCCACAATGCAATGGTTTAGTTGAGAGATTCAACAAAACCTTGAAGGGCATGATTAAAGAGCTCCCAGAAAAGCTTAGGCGAAGATGGGACATACTCTTGCCCTGCCTTTTATTTGCATACAGGGAGGTGCCTCAAAAGGGGTTGGCTACAGCCCTTTTGAACTTTTGTTTGGTCACCCTGTCAGGGGTCCATTGTGCTTGGTGAAGGAAGGATGGGAGTTACCTCTCAAGCCCCCAAAGCAAGACATAGTGGACTATGTACTTGGTCTCCGCTCCAGGATGGCTGAGTACATGAAAAAGGCAACTAAAAACCTTGAGGCTAGCCAGGAACTTCAAAAGCCTGGCATGACCAAAGGCTGTACTGACTGTTTACCAGCCAGGACAGAAGGTGTGGGTGCTGGAGCCAGTGGCCCCAGCAGCTCTCCAAGACAAATGGAGTGGACCCCATACCATTGTTGAACAGAAGGGTGAGGTTACCTATTTAGTAGAGCTAGGAACACCCAGGAGTCCCCACAGGGTTCTCCATGTCAACAGGTTAAAACCATATGTGGACAGGGCATACATGGGCTTGCTCATGGCTACTGATGAGGGACAGGAGGAAGAGAGTGACCCACTCCCTGACCTGCTCTCACAGAACCCTGATGATGGGTCAGTGGATGGTGTAGCCTTGGCAGGCAGCCTCACTGCCCAGCAGCAAACTGATTGCAGACAGGTGCTCAATCAGTTCAGATACATATTCTCACTGACACCCAGTCAGACCACCTGGTGCACTCATGAAGTGGACACTGGGGACAGTCTGCCTATTAAAAATAAGATTTACAGGCAACCTGACCATGCCAGGGACTGTATCAGGACAGAAGTCCAGAAGATGTTGGATTTGGGAGTTATTGAACCCTCAGATAGCCCTTGGGCTAGTCCAGTGGTCCTTGTGCCAAAACCTCACACCAATGGTGGGAAAAGAGAGATGAGGTTTTGTGTGGACTACAGGGGTCTCAATGCAGTCACTAGGACTGATGCCCATCCAATACCTAGGGCAGATGAGCTAATAGACACTTTGGCCTCAGCCAAGTATCTAAGCACATTTGACCTGACAGCTGGCTACTGGCAGAACAGACTAGCTGATGATGCAAAGCCAAAGACAGCATTCTCAACCCCTAGTGGGCATTATCAATTTGTGGTGATGCCCTTTGGTCTGAAGAATGCACCTGCCACTTTTCAGAGGTTGGTGAATACAGTCCTTACAGGTCTGGAAGCCTATAGTGCAGCATATCTAGATGATATTGCTGTATTTAGCTCCACCTGGGAGGATCACCTGGTCCACCTCAGAAATGTTTTGCAGGCCCTGCAGAAAGCAGGCCTGACTATAAAGGCCACCAAGTGCCAGATAGGGCAGAGTCAGGTTGTGTACCTGGGCCACCTTGTGGGTGGAGGCCAGGTTCAACCACTGCAGAGCAAGATCCAGACCATCATGGACTGGACTGCTCCAACTACCCAGACTCAGGTGAGAGCCTTTTTAGGCCTGACTGGGTATTATAGGAGATTTGTCAAGGGGTATGGATCAATAGTGACACCCCTGAATGACTTAACTTCCAAGAAAATGCCCAAAAAGGTTCAGTGGACAGTTAGCTGTCAAAAGGCATTTGATGACCTAAAGAGGCAATGTGCACTGCTCCCATTCTACAGAGTCCTGATTACTCCAAGAAGTTCATTGTCCAAACAGATGCATCTGAATTGGGCGTAGGGGCTGTACTGTCACAATTGAATGATGAAGGTCAGGATCAGCCAGTAGCTTTTATTAGCAGAAGGCTGACCCCTAGAGAGAAACGTTGGTCAGCCATTGAGAGGGAGGCCTTTGCTGTGGTCTGGGCTCTGAAGAAGTTGAGGCCATACTTGTTTGGTACTCACTTCCTTGTTCAAACAGACCATAAGCCCCTCTTATGGCTAAAACAAATGAAGGGTGAAAACCCCAAACTGCTTAGGTGGTCCATTTCCCTACAGGGGATGCACTTCACAGTGGAACATAGACCTGGGAGTAACCATGCCAATGCAGATGGACTCTCTAGGTACTTCCACTTAGAACATGAAGACTTAACTGGGCAAGGTTAGTTTAATGTCCCTACGTTTGGGGGGGGGTTGTGTAGGAGAGTAGGATCTGCTTCACATGGGTACCCCCACTTTTTGCTGATGCTTCACTGTTTTTCGACTTTAGTCTGGCTGGGGCCCTGCTAATCAGAACCCCAGCCTAGCTGCTTCCTCTCTAAAATGGTTTCCATGTGCCTTAGGCACATCTCTAGTTGGAATCTGGAGTGCCCTTGTAAGTCCCTAGTATATGGTATACTATGTACCCAGGGCATAGGTACCTCAGAGGCCTGCCAGGGGCTGAAGCATGTATTGTGCCACCCCTGGAAGGCCAACCAAAAGGACACCACAGGTCTGCTACTGCAGCCTGAGTAAGGTGGTGCATGCACCCCTTACAGTGATATAGGTTACCTATATCACTACATACCTACACACATATAAACCTATAAGTCATTCCTATGGCAGGCCTTGTCAATCCTGAAGGCAGAGTGCTTGGTTCCTATGTGAGAGGGTGCCCCTGCATGAGCAGAGCCCCTCTGCAGCGTTCTGAGACCCTTCTCTGATGCTGTTTGTAGTGCAGCCTGACCATATACTCTTAAGCGCATTATAACCTTGCGTTAAATGCTAACTTTGGGATGGCTGCACGGAAACATGTCGTGTTTGGTGTCAAACATCTTGGAATACTACCCCCCCGCCAGTTCTGGCAGCGGGGGTAGCATTCCACCCTTCTAGAGGGAGAGACATGTACACACCGGCCTGCCCGGTAACTTCTTTCCAAGCCCTGGCATCACAAAATGGATGCCGCTGCCACAGACACGAGTCTGGCCTCCTGCTGCTGACCGAAACTCCGGCAGGGGAGGCCTGGACAATAGGTTTCCTGTCCCAGGGAGGTGTAACCACCTCCCCAGACAGGATAGTGTGTATTGGGGCTGGGCGGGAGCACTCTCTGGTGCTTTGAAGTCCTGCACTGGGGGCACATTTGGTGTCCCTGTGCATACCCCAGTTCAAACCGGCTCAGGGGCTTGCAGCCCCTGCTCTGTGCGAAACTGGACAAAGGGAAAGGGGTGTAACCACCCCTCTGCCCTGACCCTCCCATAGGTGGGTCCCCAGAGTATGTCCAACCCCCTAACTTGGTATGAGTATGGGACCCCAGTCCTTAGGACTTTAGATTTACCTGGATGAAACTCTGATACAGAATCCTGGACCTTCGACGCTCTACTTTAAGATTAGAGGACTGAAGAATCTCCCTTGGGGTCAAGGAGTGACTCCCCTGCTTGGCAGGCACCAACAAAGCAATTGTCCGGTATGCATCGCTGAAGCTCCCGCCGGACGCCGAAGTCTTTGCATCACCAGAGGTAGATTTCCAGACTTCCCAGAGGCTACCCTGAGTCCCCAGCAAAGCTGAGGCCCGTGGCTATCGTGGGTAACGTGGAACCGTGACCCCTGGACACCGCATACTTTTGTAAGTGCATCCTCTTCTGTATCTTCCACGAAGTTGTGCTTTAGGCTCCAAATAGCCCCAGCCTCTAGCACCGACTGCACTGAAGATCACTGGCATCCACTCCACGAGTGTCCTGTGAGCCAGCTCCAAGTGCGTCCACTCGAGGCTCCTTCGCGGTTGCTAGTCCGTTGGCTAGTAGGCCCTCCCGAAGGCCAATCTTCTTCTGCTTGGGCTCCCTGGTTGCTTTAGGCGTGCCCTGACTTACCTTTGTTGGGTGAGTCCCACAGACCTTGCTGGTCTGCACCATCGTCCTTCTTTCATTTCAACGAGACTTGCCGTTGCCAAGGCTTGTTGGGTCCAATCTGGTCGCCGACACCCCTGCAATCGACAGACATTGTGGGACAGCTCGAATCCAGCTCCTGGTCGTCGTCGACACCTCCTGGACCTCGTGGCTGAAGAGTCAAGATGACCGTCAACCTACCTGAAGCACTCGACATCGGTGGGCATCTGCTCATCGCCTTCCTGGTCACTGGCTAGTGACCCAGACTCTGTCCCCTCTGCTTTCAGGTTCTTCAGATCTTCGATCCACCTTTGGATCCACCCGAACACTTTCGACTTGGCCGCCAGCAGCACTTTGCAGCAGATCGCCATTTGAAACGACGACGAAACCCGACCCCGAAAGACACCTATGCACCCGGCTTCCCTGGGTGAGGTAACTCGAGTACTCCGGTGCTCCCGTGGGTATAGACTCTAGAACAACCCAGTTCTAAAGGGGTTTGCTCCAAGTCCTCCTCTAAGTGTCCCTTTTCTTTAAACTTCCAACCGCGACTTTCCCCATAGAAGTCAACGGCGATTCGCGGCTGTGTTCTCACACTGCACGCGTCCCCCGTGGGTCCCCTGAGTCACTACCTTGGGTGGTTCCTTGTGGTCCAAGCACTTCTACAGGCTCTAGGCCTTGTGTCTAGCTCAGTCGTGGTTCTTATACCACTTTATTGGTATATGGTTTGGTACGCCCCTAGGGCTCAAACGTGTATTTGTGCTATTACTGTAGATAACTAACTTATAACTTATGTACTTCGAACTCTAGCCTCATAAAGAGACTAGAGGGGTGTGTTTAGCAATAAATACATATATTTTGAATATATACCTGGTGTGGTCCTCTTTCATTTGGTCACTCAAGAGATTATAGACTGGTAAAACAAGCTGCTTTACATTCCTTCAAGACTTAGCCTGAAGGCTGCTCTCCATAGCTACCACTAGGATAGCTTTCAATAAAGGTTGTCTTTAACCTATCTCCAATAAGGGGTTGTTTGGACTGGTGCAAGGTGCCCACTATAATTAGTGGACAGCATATGCCAGGCCAACTTCTCACAGCATGGACCATGGCGGTGACACACCGCAGGGGCCAGGCGGGCGCTACCGCTGTATTGCATCTTTTGATTGCATCCAATGACCGGCACCGCGGTGGTGTAGCACGCCTACCGCTATTTTCCAAATTACATCGAGCCTCCGCAATCGCGGAGCCCGTTGGCTGTAATGGCATGGACCATGGCGGGGACACACCGCTGGTGCCAGGTGGTAGTTTCTGCAATTTGGGTGCCATGGACACACATGAGGCACCGCCATTTGGCCATGTCTCTGGGGCTATCAGTACCGCACCTGTGCATTGGGGTGTGTTGCACACACACCGCTGGTGCCAGGCGGTAGTTTCCGCAATTTGGGTGCCATGGACACACATGAGGCACTGCCAATTGGGTGGCGGAGCATGCCAACCGCCATTTGGCCATGTCTCTGGGGCTATCAGTACTGCACCTGTGCATTGGGGTGTGTTGCACACACACCGCTGGTGCCAGGCGGTAGTTTCTGCAATTTGGGTGCCATGGACACACATGAGGCACCGCCATTTGGGTGGAGGAGCATGCCAACCGCCATTTGGCCATGTCTCTGGGGCTATCAGTACCGCACCTGTGCATTGGGGTGTGTTGCACACACACCGCTGGTGCCAGGTGGTAGATTACGCAATTTGGGTGCCATGGACACACATAAGGCACCGCCATTTGGGTGGCGGAGCATGCCAACCGCCATTTGGCCATGTCTCTGGGGCTATCAGTACTGCACCTGTGCATTGGGGTGTGTTGCACATACACCGCTGGTGCCAGGCGGTAGTTTACACAATTTGGGTGCCATGGACACACATAAGGCACCGCCATTTGGGTGGTAGAGCATGCCAACCGCCATTTGGCCATGTCTCTGGGGCTATCAGTACCGCACCTGTGCATTGGGGTGTGTTGCACACACACCGCAGGTGCCAGGCGGTAGTTTCCGCAATTTGGGTGCCTTAGACACACATGAGGCACCGCCATTTGGGTGGCGGAGCATGCAAACCGCCATTTGGGCATCGCTTGCCTCTTAGTACCGCACCTACAGTACACTACACTACACTACACTACAGGACAGTGTTGGTATGGACAATACAATGTGCACACATGTCAATGTGTTGATGTGCATTGTCAATCACAGCATTTGTTTTCACAATTGATGATGTTTGTTTTAGCATGTCCTCTCATGTTAGATCATGCACACACTCGTCATTGATGCTCAGACTGTGGTCATTGTGTTGTTGAGGTGTGCCAGGTTCAATTGACGCCTGAATGTGTGTCATGTACAGCAGCTAGGTAGGATACCGTGGGGTTGCCTTGTCACACATGTGCAGGATGACAGACTCCCAGGCGTGCACATGGGGAATGAGGCCATATCCCAATGTCCATTCACTTTGACCGAGGTGTTGTTTGGGGGACTTGCTGTGTGTAATCTGACAAGTGTGTGATTTGTGTAGTTGAAGGGGTCCCTACATGTCAGCTGGTCTGTGACTCAATTCATATGACATTCTTTGTTGGCGTTGTGTCAGCCATGATGTGAGATGCTGTGCACATCCCATGATGTATTGCATTACAATGTGTCCACTCTCATCTCAACTAGGAGGAGACCAAATCTGCATCGTCACTTGACAGTGCTGGCAGACATGGAGGATGAGGAGATCATCCGGAAATGCCGTCTGGATAGAGCCACCCTAAAGACCCTTTGTGATTTGTTGGAGCCCCACCTGCAGCCTCGCCGAACATATCCAACAGCTTTCACCCCAACGTATAAGGTGATGGCGGCACTGCATTTTTTGCGACTGGATCATTCCAGTACACGGTGGCCGAGGCAGGTGGGATGTCACAACCCATGTTCAGCATGGTGCTGCGGGATGTTCTGTCCGCCATGATGATCTACAAGGACAGATACATCCATTTCCCCAGGGGGCAGAATTGGCAGCTGTAAAGGGAGATTTCTATCCCCTTGGACACATCCCCCATGTTGTTGGTGCCATTGATTGCACCCATGTTGGGCTAGTGCCACCACAGGTCCGTGAGCACATCTACAGGAATCGTAAACATTACCACTCCATAAATGTCCAAGTGGTATGCCTGGCAGATATGATCATCTCACACGTCTCTGCAAAATTTCCAGGCTCGGCCCATGACTCATACATCCTGCGTAGCAGCATTGTACCCCAGCTGATGGCCAATCTGCTTCCTGAGCGTGCATGGATTGTGGGTGAGTATGCCTAGTCATTTGGCGTGCTGTGTGTGTGACCTGCTGTCCTCTGCATCTGCGACACTGCAATGTTTCTTTGTGTGTCACACATAGGTGACTCTGCATATCCCAACCGTCCTTGGTTGCTGAGCCCACTGCGGAACCCCAGGACACCAGCTGATGTCCGCTACAATGATGCACATGGGAGGACACGTCGTGTGGTGCAGCGTACCTTTGGACTGCTGAAGTCACGTTTCCGCTGCCTGGACAAGACCGGAGGGGCACTGATGTACTCGCCCAGGAAGGTGTGTCAGATTGTAGTGGAATGCTGCATGCTCCACAACCTAGCCATTCGCAAGGAGATTCCCCTGCTCCTGGATGATGATGAGCAGCCAAGGCCCCCGCCTGCAATCCAACCCGTGTCCAGTGATGATGACAGTGGAGAGGAGGAAGGTGTTGACCTGCGTCAACAGCTCATCACCCGCTACTTCACTTGAAGGTGGGTGACAATGTACAACGTACCCATTGTCTGATGATGTTGCTGTTGTTGTGAGGGTGTAAGTGAGATTTGTGACAGCAGCCAGTTGTAGACTCAGTGTTTGCTGTCAATGTTCATGGGACAGTTCATTTCTGAACATCTACAGGATGTGTATGTTGGCACTTGTTGCCCATTGTTATGTGTGCATGTGGGTTGTTCTTGTTGTGAAGTGTTGTGTGATGTCTGTGATGCCACACCCAGACTAGTGAATGTTGTTCTGTTGTGTTTTCCTAGATGCCTTTGACCTCTCCTTGCCTACATACACTTCATCCACTGGTACATTGTATTCCTGTTGAAAATTGTACATCCTGGAACAAAGACGGAGCAGGTACAACAACATGTGTGTAAGGATTTGTTTATTTACAAAGGTGACATGTGAGGGGGGTACATTGACAGTGAGGTGATTAGTGGAGCAGTGAGTTGACAGTTATGGTAAATGAGATAATCGAGTGGTCACCACATAGGTGTGGTGACCTAGTCCAACAGACAGATGCCATTCACAAGGCAGTGTGGGGAAGGACAGTCCAAAAAGTCAATGCAGTGGTGCAGAGGGTTGCCATCATGGCTGGCTGCGTGACTGGCGTTTGGCAGGTGCTTTGCCAACAGATACTCCCAGGGTTTTCTTCGTTTGGCAGGGGGGGCCTCTGCTATAGGGCCAGTGGGGTCTGAGGACTCACCACTCTCTGTGGCCGCAGGGGAGGATGGTGAACTGTAATCCTGCGGACCACCAGTGGGAGGGGGAGGTGTTGTTCATGGGGCAGGCCTGTCCCTCAGTACTGCCACTAGTTGGCCCAAGAGGTCCACAATTTGTCCCATGCGGGTGTCCATGGACCTCATCAGCAGGAGGAGCTCACGTGAATCTTGTTCGGACCGGGCCGTTTGTCCCTGGACCCGTTCATATGCCCCAAGGACTCTGTGGATGTGGTCCAGGGATTCGGTCCCAGGCTGTGATCGTGTGTGGGTGACCCTGCCCCTCCCACCTGCTCTGCTGCCACGGACCGGTTGCCTCTCCACTGTCGGACCACACATCCTCTCCCTGCCCTCCTCAGTTGCTGGGGTGGGGTGGTCATCCTGTGGGACAGGGAGGGTGTTGCAGGCACCACTGGTGGTTGTGGTTGTGGTGGTGGTGGAGGACGTACCGGACATAACAGCAGGGGCCTGCAGATTGGTTGTTGTAGCTGCAGGTATGGCGGGGGGACGATGGGGTCCTGGGACCTGTTGCGCCCTGGAACACCAGATGGCCCGGCCTCAGTCTCCTCGTCCGAAGATTCCTGGAAGTCAACATCCGAGAGTCGATGTTCCGGGGGAGGGTGGGGGGGTAGACTGGCCCTGCAGGTTGCTGGTGTCGTCCTCTGCAGTCAATTCTTGGTCACCTGTGGATCAGATGGGAAATGGTCATTGGGGTGCACCCCATAAGATTTGTGTTAGCTGTGTGTCATTCACTGTTATTACACTACACAGTTGACTGATCATCACATTGTTTCCTATGTGCACTACTGTGCCTCCTGACATGCTGAGGTGGTACATGCATTTCTTGTCCATGGTGTGCGGTGTCAATATGTACCATGCGCCACGTGCATAATTTGTGATTACAGGGACATGTTGACATCTAGGGACTTGCGCTAAATATGATTTTTGTGCGGACTGTTTGTGGATTTTTATGACCTGCCTGCCGTCACATCTGGGCATGTCCTGGCCATTGTCATCTCCTGCATACCTTTGTCTTGTCATGTGCATATCTGGATTGGTACCACATACCATGCTTTCATACTGTTCATATGGTCGTTGTTACTCTGGCCCCATGGCACTGAACCTGCTGTGCATGATTGTTCCCAGTTTTTCCTCTACATGTGCATTGGTGTGTCACACTTTCGTTGCTGTGACAGTTTCCTTTGCTTAGCTGTGTGCACACTGTGTGTGGCAATATGATCGGTGTGCATATTTGTACATTGAGAGGACTGGTGTTGTCATATGGCACCATTCTTTTTGTGTCAAATGGCTAGGTGCACGTACTGCCTACTTACCTGTTGTGTGTTAGCATTTGTCTTTGTTTTGTGACACATCTGTGTGTGCATGGTGGAGGCTTGCATCCTGCTCAGTGGTGGCACAAGACAGAATAATATGTCTGGCTCGCTGTTTGTTTATTTGGAGTGATCCATTATATGCCACATGCTTCTGGGTGGGGGAGTGCTCCATCCTGCTGAGGTGTGGGACAAGGGGGCATGGTGGGAGTAGTAGTACAGGCCTCCCTCCCCCACACAGCCCTCCATTGCAAGATGGCTACCTACCTGTTGGTTTGTTTGTTGGGGATGTAATGGCTGACATATGCTTCTGGGTGGGGTGGGGGAGTGCCCCATCCTGCTGAGGTGTGGGACAGGGGGCATGGTGGGAGTAGTAGTACAGGCCTCCACCCCAAACAGCCCTCCATGGCAAGATGGCTACCTACCTGTTAGTTTGTTTGTTGGGGATGTAATGGCTGACACATGCTTCTGGGTGGGGTGGGGGAGTGCTCCATCCTGATGAGGTGTGGGACAGGGGGCATGGTGGGAGTAGTAGTACAGGCCTCCCTCCCCCACACAGCCCTCCATGGCAAGATGGCTACCTACCTGTTGGTTTGTTTGTTGGGGGTGTAATGGCTGACACATGCTTCTGGGTGGGGTGGGGTGGGGGAGTGCCCCATCCTGCTGAGGTGTGGGACAGGGGGCATGGTGGGAGTAGTAGTACAGGCCTCCCTCCCCCACACAGCCCTCCATGGCAAGATGGCTACCTACCTGTTGGTTTGTTTGTTGGGGATGTAATGGCTGACACATGCTCCTGGGTGGGGTGGGGGAGTGCCCCATCCTGCTGAGGTGTGGGACAGGGGGCATGGTGGGAGTAGTAGTTCAGGCCTCCCTCCCACATACAGCCCTCCATGGCAAGATGGCTACCTACCTGTAAGTTTGTTTGTTGGGGATGTAATGGCTGACACATGCTTCTGGGTGGGGTGGGGGAGTGCTCCATCCTGCTGAGGTGTGGGACAAGGGGGCATGGTAGGAGTAGTAGTACAGGCCTCCACCCCAAACAGCCCTCCATGGCAAGATGGCTACCTACCTGTTGGTTTGTTTGTTGGGGTTGTAATGGCTGACACATGCTTCTGGGTGGGAGAGTGCTCCATCCTGCTGAGGTGTGGGACAGGGGGCATGGTGGGAGTAGTAGTACAGGCCTCCACCCCAAACAGCCCTCCATGGCAAGATGGCTACCTACCTGTTAGTTTGTTTGTTGGGGATGTAATGGCTGACATATGCTTCTGGGTGAGGTGGGGGAGTGCTCCATCCTGCTGAGGTGTGGGACAGGGGGCATGGTGGGAGTAGTAGTACAGGCCTCCCTCCCCCACACAGCCCTCCATGGAAAGATGGCTACCTACCTGTTGGTTTGTTTGTTGGGGATGTAATGGCTGACACATGCTTCTGGGTGGGGTGGGGGAGTGCCCCATCCTGCTGAGGTGTGGGACAGGGGGCATGGTCGGAGTAGTAGTATAGGCCTCCCTCCCCCACACAGCCCTCCATGGCAAGATTGCTACCTACCTGTTGGTTTGTTTGTTGGGGATGTAATGGCTGACACATGCTTCTGGGTGGGGGAGTGCTCCATCCTGCTGAGGTGTGGGACAGGGGGCATGGTGGGAGTAGTAGTACAGGCCTCCCTCCCCCACACAGCCCTCCATGGCAAGATGGCTACCTACCTGTTGGTTTGTTTGTTGGGGATGTAATGGCTGACACATGCTTCTGGGTGGGGTGGGGAGTGCCCCATCCTGCTGAGGTGTGGGACAGGGGCATGGTGGGAGTAGTAGTTCAGGCCTCCCTCCCACATACAGCCCTCCATGACAAGATGGCTACCTACCTGTTAGTTTGTTTGTTGGGGATGTAATGGCTGACACATGCTTCTGGGTGGCGTGGGGGAGTGCCCCATCCTGCTGAGGTGTGGGACATGGGGCATAGTGGGAGTAGTAGTTCAGGCCTCCCTCCCACATACAGCCCTCCATGGCAAGATGGCTACCTACCTGTAAGTTTGTTTGTTGGGGATGTAATGGCTGATACATGCTTCTGGGTGGGGTGGGGGAGTGCTCTATCCTGCTGAGGTGTGGGACAAGAGGGCATGGTGGGAGTAGTAGTACAGGCCTCCACCTCAAACAGCCCTCCATGGCAAGATGGCTTCCTACCTGTGCGTTTGTTTGTTGGGGATGTAATGGCTGACACATGCTTCTGGGTGGGGGAGTGCTCCATCCTGCTGAGGTGTGGGACAAGGGGGCATGGTGGTAGTAGTTGGACAGGCCTCCACCCCAAACAGCCCTCCATGGCAAGATGGCTACCTACCTGTGAGTTTGTTTGTTGGGGATGTAATGGCTGACACATGCTTCTGGGTGGGGGAGTGCTCCATCCTGCTGAGGTGTGGGACAGGGGGCATGGTGGGAGTAGTAGTACAGGCCTCCCTCCCCCACACAGCCCTCCATGGCAAGATGGCTACCTACCTGTTGGTTTGTTTGTTGGGGATGTAATGGCTGACACATGCTTCTGGGTGGGGTGGGGAGTGCCCCATCCTGCTGAGGTGTGGGACAGGGGGCATGGTGGGAGTAGTAGTTCAGGCCTCCCTCCCACATACAGCCCTCCATGGCAAGATGGCTACCTACCTGTAAGTTTGTTTGTTGGGGATGTAATGGCTGACACATGCTTCTGGGTGGGGTGGGGGAGTGCCCCATCCTGCTGAGGTGTGGGACAGGGGGCATGGTAGGATTAGTAGTACAGGCCTCCCTCCCCCACACAGCCCTCCATGGCAAGATGGCAACCTACCTGTTGGTTTGTTTGTTGGGGATGTAATGGCTGACACATGCTTCTGGGTGGGGTGGGGGAGTGCCCCATCCTGCTGAGGTGTGGGACAGGGGGCATGGTGGGAGTAGTAGTTCAGGCCTCCCTCCCACATACAGCCCTCCATGACAAGATGGCTACCTACCTGTTAGTTTGTTTGTTGGGGATGTAATGGCTGACACATGCTTCTGGGTGGGGTGGGGGAGTGCCCCATCCTGCTGAGGTGTGGGACAGGGGGCATGGTGGGAGTAGTAGTACAGGCCTCCCTCCCACACACAGCCCTCCATGGCAAGATGTCTACCTACCTGTTGGTTTGTTTGTTGGGGATGTAATGGCTGACACATGCTTCTGGGTGGGGTGGGGGAGTGCCCCATCCTGCTGAGGTGTGGGACTGGGGGCATGGTGGGAATAGTAGTTCAGGCCTCCCTCCCACATACAGCCCTCCATGGCAAGATGGCTACCTACCTGTAAGTTTGTTTGTTGGGGATGTAATGGCTGACACATGCTTCTGGGTGGGGTGGGGGAGTGCTCCATCCTGCTGAGGTGTGGGACAAGGGGGCATGGTGGGAGTAGTAGTACAGGCCTCCACCCCAAACAGCCCCCCATGGCAAGATGGCTACCTACCTGTGAGTTTGTTTGTTGGGGATGTAATGGCTGACACATGCATCTGGGTGGGGGAGTGCTCCATCCTGCTGAGGTGTGGGACAAGGGGCATGGTGGGAGTAGTAATACAGGCCTCCACCCCAAACAGCCCTCCATGGCAAGATGGCTACCTACCTGTGAGTTTGTTTGTTGGGGATGTAATGGCTGACACATGCTTCTGGGTGGGGGAGTGCTCCATCATGTTGAGGTGTGGGACAGGGGGCATGGTGGGAGTAGTAGTACAGGACTCCCTCCCCCACACAGCCCTCCATGGCAAGATGGCTACCTACCTGTTGGTTTGTTTGTTGGGGATGTGATGGCTGACACATGCTTCTGGGTGGGGTGGGGGAGTGCCCCATCCTGCTGAGGTGTGGGACAGGGGGCATGGTGGGAGTAGTAGTTCAGGCCTCCCTCCCACATACAGCCCTCCATGGCAAGATGGCTACCTACCTGTAAGTTTGTTTGTTGGGGATGTAATGGCTGACACATGCTTCTGGGTGGGGTGGGGGAGTGCCCCATCCTGCTGAGGTGTGGAACAGGGGGCATGGTGGGAGGAGTAGTAGTACAGGCCTCCACCCCAAACAGCCCTCCATGACAAGATGGCTACCTACCTGTGAGTTTGTTTGTTGGGGATGTAATGGCTGACACATGCTTCTGGGTGGGGGAGTGCTCCATCCTGCTGAGGTGTGGGACAAGGGGGCATGGTGGGAGTTGCAGTGCAGGCTGCCTGTGCACATGCACCCCTGGTAATGTTGCTAGGTACATTGGTGGTGTTTGGGAGGGGGTGGATGTTGGATCTGCGAGACATGTTTTAGTGAGTGTGTGGTGCAGATGAATGGAATTGGTCCTAGGAGGTGTATCTTTGTAGTTGTGCAAGGCAGTACATAGCAGTGTGGTGGTAGTCATTTGTTTGTACTTACCAGCCTCCACTCCCCGGGTACTCCTGTGAGACTCTCTGGATGCAGTATGGCAAGCACCTTCTCCTCCCATGGGGTGAATGGTTTTGGTGGTATGGGAGTGCCACCGCCAGTCTTGTCAGCCAGCTGACGGTTCTTGGTCCTCCTCTCTTTGACAACCCTTTTCAAGTCATGCCACTGCTTCATTATTTCCTTTCTGGATCTTGGGATGGTCCCTACTGCATTGACCTTCTGGACTATCCTTGCCCACATTTGAGTCCTTGTGGCTAATGGTTTCTGTTGGACCAGGCTACCAAACAGTTGTGGTTCCACTCTGACTATCTCATCTACCATTACCTTCAACTCACTCTCTGTGAATTTGGGCATTTTATGTGTTGACGTGGTGTGTGATGTGCAGAGGTGTTGTAGGTGCAGGGGTGTAAGTGGTGGTGGTGGTGGTGGTGGTGATGTGTATGGTGTGTGATGTGCAAAGGGGTTAGGGGTGCATGTGTGGAAGTGGTGGTGGTGCTGTGTGTGGTGTGAGTGGTGATGGTGTGTAGCTTTGCCTATCCTTTGTTCTCAGGGGTTGAGCCCTTCAGTTGTGGGTTAGTGCAGAGGATTGTGGTCAAGGAAGGGGCTGGTTTTATGCTCTATGTGGGTGTGTCCACATGTGGGAGTGCTCTCAGGTGTGTTGTGTGGGTTGTCCTTTTGTGTGTGCAATGTTGTGTCATTGGGGTGTGTTTTCTGTTTTTGGGTGGCATGGCTACTTTGGTGTGGGCACTTTGTGGCCTTATTGTGGGATTTTTAATTCGTCCGCCAAATTTGTCACGGAGCGTCCGCGGCGGTGGCTTTGCTGCAGCTCTTCCGCATGCTCTCCCATTCATCACTGTTAGCGACCGCGGTGGTCGGAAAGAGCGGAACGTGCCGCGGGACCAGCAGGGATATCCTAATTTCCCGTGCGGTGTCTCCGCTATCCTTGTGGCGGGTTGGTGTTTTTCCGCAGCGGATCCGTCTGCCGCGGTCGTATTTTGGCCATCTCCGCACGCTTCGGGCGGTTTTTCTTCCCCCAGTACGGCCGCGGTCGGTGTTTTTTGGCGGTTGATCCTAATTTGGCCGCCAGTTTCTCCACGGTGCCGGCGGGCGGTTGTTTTCCGCTTCCATGGCGGTCGGGGTGATTTTCCGACTGCCATCGTAATGACCCTCTAAATATATATAAATTACTATTCCCACTCCAAACTATATTAACTCTGGGAAGGTGCCGGACACTAAACATATATAAATTACTATTCCAACTCCAAACTACATTAACTCTGGGAAGGTGCTGGACACTAAACATATATAAATAACTATTCCCACTCCAAACTATATTATGTCAGGGAAGGTGCTGGACACTAAACATATATAATTTACTATTTCCACTCCAAACTATGGAGGTCATTACGATGGCGGACGGAAAAACAACCGACCGCCATGGTAGCGGGAAAACACCGCCCGCCGCTACCGCGGGAAAACCGACGGCTAGATTAGGATCCTCGGTGGTAAAAATCCAACCGCGGCGGAAAGGAGACCCGAGAAACCGCCGTTCGCCTGCGGAGAAGGCCCAAACCCGTCCGCGGCAGTCGGTTTCGCAGCGGAAACAGCCCAAACGACCGCAACCACAGCGGAGACACCGCCATCGAACTTATGATATTCCCGACATCCCCGCGGTGCAGTGCGCTGTTTCCGACCGCCGGGGTCGACAACATCGAAGAATCAGTGAGACGGCAGAAGCGCCGTAGCCGAGCCACCACTGCGGACGCTCCGTTAAAAAAATGGCGGTCGCTAGAAAAACACACAACATGGCCACAAAGTGCACCAACCAAACAAGGCATGCACCCAAAAATAGCTAACACAGCCCAAAGACACACCCCCATGGTAAACTCCAAAACTACAAATCCCAGCTTCACACACACACACACACACCTGCTACCAATACCCCATCCTGACACACCCACAGACACCAGTATAAATCCAGCCCCCAACATACCACAATCCTTTGCAAAACTCCACAACTGAGGGGACATCCACCACAGATGACAGGAGAGGCAAATCTGCACAACACACACACATCACCACCACCACCACCACTTCCACACCTGCACCTCTAACACCTTTGCACAGCTCACACCATACACATCACAACCACCACTACCACTTCCAAACCTGCACCCTAAACACCTTGACACATCACACACCATGTCACCACAGAGAATGCCCACATTCAGTGAGAGTGAGTTGAGGGTCATGGTCGATGAGATAATCAGGGTAGAACCACAATTGTTTGGTAACCAGGTCCAACAGACACCACTAGCAACAAGGACGCAAATGTGGAGAAGGATAGTAGAGAAGGTCAATGCAGTAGGGACCGTGCCACGCAATAGAGATGAAATCGTGAAGAGGTGGCACGATCTGAAGGCAGTGGTCAAAAAGAAGAGAGCCAAGAACCATGAGCTGGCTCACAGGACAGGCAGTGGCCCTCCTGTTCCACTCAAAACATTCAATGAATGGGAGAAGGTGCTTGGCATTCTACATCCAGAGAGTCTCTCAGGAATACCCGGGGGAGTGGAGGCTGGTAAGTACAAACAAATGCCTAACATCACACAAATGTACTGTCTTGCACTATTACAAAATAATACCTCCTAGGTTCAAATTCATTCATGTGCACAACACTCCCCCAACACATCTCTCACAGATACAACAGACACTCCCCCTGAAGCCCCCAAAGGTAGTTAGCAACATCACCATGGGTACATGTGTACATGCTGCCAGCACTACAACTCCCACCATGCCCCTTGTCCCACAGCTGAGCAGGATAGAGCACTGCCCCCACCCAGAAGCATGCCTCAGCCATTGTGTGCTACACCCTCACCTAACAGGTAGGTAGCCATCTTTACAGGGAGGTGGGTGGGTGTTTGGGAGGCCTGCACTACAACTCCCACCAGGCCCCCTTGGCCCACAGCTGAGCAGGATGGAGCACTGCCCCCACCCAGAAGCATGCCTCAGCCATGGTGTGCTACACCCTCACCTAACAGGTAGGTAGCCATCTTTACAGGGAGGTGGGTGGGTGTTTGGGAGGCCTGCACTACAACTCCCACCAGGCCCCCTTGGCCCACAGCTGAGCAGGATGGAGCACTGCCCCCACCCAGAAGCATGCCTCAGCCATTGTGTGCTTCACCCTCACCTAACAGGTAGGTAGCCATCTTTACAGGGAGGTGGGTGGGTGTTTGGGAGGCCTGCACTACAACTCCCACCAGGCCCCCTTGTCCCACAGCTGAGCAGGATGGAGCACTGCCCCCACCCAGAAGCATGCCTCAGCCATTGTGTGCTACACCCTCACCTAACAGGTAGGTAGCCATCTTTGCAGGGAGGTGGGTGGGTGTTTGGGAGGCCTGCACTACACTCCCACCTGGCTCCCTTGTCCCACAGCTGAGCAGGATGGAGCACTAGTCCCACTCATAGGCATGTGACGTCTGTGCAGCCGCACATGACACCATGCCACTTAGTCCACAGTCACCAACACAAATAATGCAAAACAGTTGTGTTGTAGTCACCATGCACAAGTCTCTGTTCAAAATGGACCCACATTGTGTACACTGTGCCAGGCATCACACACTGCAACACTAACAACGATCATGCTGCCCTGCAGCAGTGTCTGGCCGTTTGTATGGCATACCACAGTGTTGCAATGTAAACAGTGGAAGTGCAGTGCACCCAAAAACTACACTGCAGCTGGGACTCACAATGCTAAACTAAGCACATCCCAAATGTCCTGCAACACACCCAGCTACCACAGTGCTGCACTGAATTGCAGAACAGCACCTTGTCTGAATTAAATTGTCAAAGGTGTCTTGTTTGGACCACCAATGTGTGTATGCATTGACAATGTTCACATCTCACACTGTCTGTCTGAACAGTGCTGGTATAGTCTGGCCCCAAAACCACACATTGTCTGCACAGGGCTGAGTACATCTCACACACACACCACTGTTGGCCACAACATGTCAGTGTATGGATGCCCTGGAACAACTGCTTCACCAGTTTTTAACCAAAATACACCAAAGCACACCAAATGGTTGTAACTATTATCCAAAACTTCAAAGAAAAACGGTATCAGAATGCAGCCACACTGTGTGTATAAATTCGCCATAGATTAATATCCTTTTAACAGTAGTCCACAAAGAGTCTTGAACCAAGTCCTTTTGTTTATTTTATTTCATTTCTTTAAACACGAAGAACAGTAGCAGCTACTACTAGTCAAATACTATTGTGAATGGATGTGCAGGTCAAAAGGCAAACCCACAATTTTTGGAATGAACTGCTTCACCAGTACTGTGCTCATGTTCTCAGGTCCACAAATACCATGAAACCATGACAGTGTGGAAATGTATGCTGGGTGAGATCTTCACCCTGCTGTATGTCACCACTGTGCTGCGAGACTATACCCCTTGCCCTAGTGTGCCTTCAAATGTCGGGGGAGTGAACCCCACAGCCAGATAGCTGGGACAACAGTGATGGTGGGCTATACCCCATGACCAAATGTAATCTGAAATCAATGGGTACAAAAAGCCACACACACATCATGCTCACCACACGCACATTCCATCCAAAGATTTCTTCCAAGTCACATAGCCATGTCATTGCTCACCTTCACCTCAAACGGTAGTTAGCCATCTACACAGTGAGACGGTGTAGTGTGTTTGGCTATCCATCCCACAAAATGCAACATGCATGCTGTTCCACCACTATGGAGGATGGGACACTACACCCCCAATAAGAAGCATGTGGCAGGCAATGTATGCTACCCACCCAACTCACAGGTAGGTAACCGCATCTCACAGGTCGGGGTGTGTGGGGCTGGGAAGCTTGCACAACAACTCACACGGGCCCACCTGACCGCCAGCACACAAGACCCATTACTTCCTGGCACCAACATGCATGTGTCAGTCATTGCAATGTACACTTCAAAAGAACTGGCATGTGGACATATCATGCTGACTTGTCCCACACTGGACCAAGATGGAAGCCCTCATCATACACACACAGAGAGGTCTCTCAAATACAAGGAAAACACAGCAAACACAACATATCAACAGCCACAACATGCAGCCAGATATACATTTAAAAAAACATGTTGGCATAGGACACCAGGCCTCTCAATGCACAACGGCACACCCAGATAGTATTGGCAACTATAGTGTGCAAAAAAAACTATAGTGTGCACACACCTAAGAAAATGAAACTGTCACAGCAACCAAAGTGTGAATGACTGAAACACATGTAGATGGAACTCCGAGCACAACCATGCACACCACTACATGCCATCTGACAGTAGCAGTGGTCCAGACCACCTAGGATCTAATTAAAGCAAACTTAAGCATGTCTGGAATTGCAAATACAGATATCTACACCACATTGAAAAGGTATGCATGAAACTACAATGGTCACTCACTGTGCAGAGTAAACCGCTGCAAGGGCTCAACAAGTGACACATACGCGTAAATGGATGACATATGATTGATCAATAACAGGATGCCAACATGAGACTGTCAATGTCAGAAAATTATATTGTGCATGTCATGTCTTGACAACTCCCAATATGGACAAGTAATGCATGTACCACAACAGCTTGTAATGCATCACTGGATGTCGGTCAATGCAAATTTGTACAGTGAACAACTGCTGGATGTACAAACAGTTGATGTAACACTGCTAACACAAACTTTGATGGGTGCAACACAATGACCATTTCTCATCTGACCCACAGGTGACCAAGAACTCACTGCAGAGGATGACACCACCCTGCAGAGCCAGTCCCCCCGGAACAGAGACAACTGGATGAGGACCCCCTGGATTCCTTGGATGAGGAGCTCCATGCTGGCCCATCTGGTGTGGTAGCCCGCAACCAGTTCCAGGCACCCATTGTCCCCCCAACCACATCAGCTGCAGCCCCTGACCATCCTCTGACAGCTGCTGTCACGGCCTGTGTGTCAACCACTACCACCACCACCACCACCACCACCACAGCTGTCCGCAACACCCTCCCTGCCCCTGGGGTTGAGCAGCCCACCACATCGACTGCGGAGGCCAGGGAGAGGATGCAGCAGGCCAATGTGAGGACCGGACAGGACCGTGGCAGCAGTGTAGCTGGTTGGGACAGGGTCATGCAGAGGGGGACTGATCCTGGGGCGGAAGCCCTGGGCCACATCGACAGAGTCCTTGGGGCCTACCAACAGGCCCAGGGACGAATGGGCCGGTTAGAGGAAGAATCTCGGGAACACCTCCTGCTGCTGAGGTCCATGGACACACGCATGGGACAGATTGTGGACCTCTAGGGGCAGCTAGTGGCGGTTCTGAGGGACAGGCAAGCGCAACATTCTACCTCTCCGCCTCCCCCTGTTGGGTAGCAGGATGACACTTCATCATCCTCCCCTGCGTCCACAGAGGGGGTGAGTCCTCAGACACCACTGCCCCTGCAGCAGTGGCCCCTCCAGTCAAGCGCAAGAGGGGCCATCCAAGGAAAGGCCAGGGGGACTCACGTGCCAAAGCACCTGCCAAATGCTAGTCCCCGAGCCAGCCATGATGGCAGACCACTGCACCACTGCATTGACCTTTTGGACTATCCTTCACCACACTGCCATGTGAATGGCATCTATCTGTTGGACTGGGTCTCCACTTCATTGTGGGGACTACTCAAGTATCTCATCTACCATGACTGTCAACTCACTTCTTCAATTCCCCCCTTCACATCTTCTCCACCCTCGCATGTCACAGTTGTAAATAAATACACCTTACACACATGTTGTTGTGTCTGCTCCGTCTTTAATACAGGATGTGCAACCTTCACCGTATAGGACATGGTCCAGGGGAATGGAATGTAGGTAACAAGTGAGATGCTGAAGGGACCTAGGAAAACCGCAGAACAAGAGTCACTTGTATGGGTGTGGCATTGCACACATCACACAACACTTGTCAACAAAGTACTCAGATCTACAAACTTTACACAGAGCAACAGTCACCATAGAGACATTCTGTATCACACTAACCAATCACACATACATTGGCAGGCAGCAATGAGTCAACACCAAGCTGCAGTCAGCAAGCTCACATACACCCACACAGCAACAGCAACACCATCAGACCATTTTGTCCCTTCTACATCATCACTCACCTTCAAGTGAAGTAGCGGGTGATGAGCTGTCAACGCATGTCGACCCCTTCCTCCTCTCCACTGCCATCGTCACTGGATCCGGGTTGATTTGCAGGCAGCGGCCTTGGCTGCTCATCATCGTCATCCAGGATCAGGGGTATTACCTTGCGAATGGCCAGGTTCTGGAGCATGCAGCATGCCACCACTATCTGACACACCTTCCCTGGCGAGTACAAAAGGGCACCTCCAGTACGGTCCAGGCACCGAAATCTTGATTTTAGGAGACCAAATGTTTGTTCTATCACACGCCGTGTCCTCCCATGGGCATCATTGTATCGCACATCAGCTGGCGTGACGGGATTCCGCAATGGGCTCAGCAACCACGGGCGGTTCGGATATGCCGAGTCACCTGGGTGTGAGAGACACAGATTAACCTTGCAGTCCCAAAATGCAACACAACAGCATGTCACACACACACACCACTCTAATCCACTATGCATACTCACCCACAAGCCATGCACGCTCAGGAAGCAGATTGGCCATCAGCTGAGGAACGATGCTGCTGCGCAAGATGTGGGCATCATGGGCTGAGCCGGGAAACTTGGCACACACGTGTGAGATGATCATGTCCGCCAGGCACACCACTTGAACATTTACCGAGTGTGAATGCTTCCTATTGCGGTAAACCTGTTCATGTGCCTGTGGTGGCACAAGCCCAACATGTGTGCAATCAATTGCACCAATGACATGGGGGATATGTCCAAGGGCATAGAAATCGCCCTTCACAGCCACCAACTCAGGCCCCCTGGGAAAATGGCTATATCTGTCTTTGTACAGCATCATGGCCGATAGGACATCTCTCAGCACCATGCTGTGACATCCCGCCTGCACTTGCGACCGTGTGCTGGAATGAGCCTGTTGCAAAGAAATGCAGGCATGCCATCACCTTAGATGTTGCGGTGAAAGCTGTTGGATATGTCCGACGTGGTTGCAGGTGGGGCTCCAACATGGCACATAGGTTCTGCAGGGTTTGTCGGTCCAGCCTGAATTTGCGGATTATATCCTCATTCTCCATGTCTGCCAGGACTGTGAACGGACGATGGATATTGGGCCTCCTCCTCCTAGGACAGATCACAGTGCACAGATGTCAATGCAGAAGACCATGAAATGTGCATCACATCAATTTTTTCAACAGACACATTCCCAAGTCTTACAACATGCACCATTAACCGACAGGGCACTTCACAAGAAGGTACACATCAGGCACACTACTCGTACACCTGTCCTCTTACCAGCAGCAATTATCTGTGCACCCCTCCGGCTCATTCGCATGCACAGTGTGATATACTAACAGATATGTGTGCATACCTGTGAGTATGACCCCCAGCATATGTTACTAATTGCAATACTACCCAAAAACACCATGTTGCTGGCCCTGATACACCTACCAAAACAGGTTGCACATGGTACACTTCAACTACACACTGACCACCGGCTGAGCGTGGGGGACACGTGTGTGCATGTGCATTGGACAATGTGCCAGTTGCTGATGCCCCTAGTTCAGAAAATGAGACGACAGTGTGCGTTACATTGCACACACAGACATTGACTATTATCTACATATGCTATGCAACACATTAACTGGACAGTCTACATGTCATTACACAGCACATGTGACATGTGCGAGTGTATGTGCCCATGCAATGTACTGGTGACCCATATATGGTATGTGTTGCTGACGTGGAGTGACATGTCCCTTCTGTGCATTTGCCCTCATGAGGACCCTTCAATTGTTGAGACACTGGGCACTGTACATGTTGGCCTATGCAGAGAGCTGGAGGACACGTTAGGTGCAGCACAGCTACTCCACAACTCCATTAACGCTCACTCCAGGCACTGTCTGGCAGACATATGGCAGTGCCTACCGCCTGGCCCCTGTGGTGTGGCACCGCCCATAACCCAGGCACGATCGTGGGTGACACTGCCAGATATGTATGTGACAATGGCGGTCACCATTCACCGCTACCCAAATCACAGTCACTCCAGGCACTGTCTGGCAGACATATGGCGGTGCCTACCGCTTGACAACTGAGGTGTGGCACCGCCCATAACCCAGGCATGATCGCGGGTGACACCGCCAGATATGTATGTGACAATGGCGGTCACCATGCACCGCTACCCAAATCACGGTCACTCCAGGCACTGTCTGGCAGACATATGGTGGTGCCTACCGCTTGACGACTGAGGTGTGGCACCGCCCATTACCCAGGCACGATCGCGGGTGACACCGCCAGATATGTATGTGACAATGGCGGTCACCATGCACCGCTACCCAAATCACGGTCACTCCAGGCACTGTCTGGCAGACATATGGCGGTGCCTACCGCCTGGCCCCTGAGGTGTGTCACCGGCATGGACCATGCCCTTGCAGCCAATGGGAAGCAGCCTCGCGGTAGCCTGATGTGAGTTTGAAAATCACGGTAGGCGTGCACCACCCCCGCGGAGGCGGTCACTGGAGGCATTCAAAAGATGCACCACCGCGGTAGCGCGCACATGGACCCTACGGTGTGTCACCGGCATGGACCATGCCCTTGCAGCCAATGGGAAGTAGCCTCGTGGTAGCCTGATGCGAGTTTGAAAATCGCGGTAGGCGTGCACCACCCCCGCAGAGGCGGTCACTGGAGGCATTCAAAAGATGCACCACAGCGGTAACGCGCACATGGACCCTACGGTGTGTCACCAGCATGGACCATGCCCTTGCAGCCAATGGGAAGCAGCCTCGCGGTAGCCTGATGCAAGTTTGTAAATCGCGGTAGGCGTGCACCGCCACCGCGGAGGCGGACATTGGATGTATTTGAATGAGGCAGACCTGGTACACCAATAGCAGCACCCTGGGACCACTGACACAGCCCCAGGGGCCTATATATGTGTTGGAGGGTGCACCACATTCCCACAGCTACCAGGGACTGCTGACTGACAACCCTCCACCTGCTGCTGCTGCCTCAAGGGACTGCTGGCTGCCACCCTGCACCTGCTGCTCCTGCCTCAAGGGACTGCTGGCTGCCACCCTCCACCTGCTGCTGCTGCCTCAAGGGACTGCTGGCTGCCACCCTCCACCTGCTGCCTCAAGGGACTGCTGGCTGCCACCCTCCACCTGCTGCTGCTGTCTCAAGGGACTGCTGGCTGCCACCCTCCACCTGCTGCCTCAAGGGACTGCTGGCTGCCACCCTCAACGTGCTGCTGCTGCCACATGTCCATTGTGATGTCGAGGACTCAGAAGATCCGTGCCAGTCCCTTCACCAGTGAGGAGCTTGGGGTCCTGGTAGACGGGGTGCTTCACAGTACCCAAGGCTTTATGGCGGCCCTAATGTCGTGGTAAGTCTCCCAGACTGTGAGTGAGAGTGCAGGGTGTGCACAAGTGGGGTGGAGGTGCTTCGGTATGTGTCATTGGTTGTGGGTCTCTGACATGCACTGCCTATCATGTTTACTACAGCGGGAAGGGCTTGGTGGGCTCTTTCACACGTTACCCTGCATGCCTATCCTGAGTAGAGGGACATGTCCTGTAGTGTCAGCCATACAGTGCAGCTGCATTTTGGGGATGCAGGAGTCTGGCCAGTTATCGTTTGTGTGAATGGCTGTGTTGCTCCAAATTAACACACTCAGTGTCAGTCCACCTGCCCTGCACAGTCCCCGCCGAATGCCACATGTCCACATCACTGCATGTACAGTGTGTTCCATGTGTGTTTGGGTCACGCCTCTTCATCTAAGTCCCATCTCTGCCATGTAGATTGCACAGGAGCAGGCGTGGGAGAAGGGTGTGTGTATGACAGTTGTTGTCACTCTATGTGAGTTCCAGGACACAGTGAGGCTTTCACAGGGCTAGGACACTTAGGAATGCGCAGTGTTGGACACAGTGACTCCAACAACAAGACACATGTTTTGCTATCTTCTCTATGTGTAGTTGTAGGTAACTGCAGACAGTAGCTGCAGCCAGACTACACGTTGCTTGCTGTGTTGGTATCCTGCATGTGAATGGGATGTGGAGGTACTGTGTCCACCATCGAAGATGCATGCCTGTACGTCTGATTGACCAATGACATTGCACCATGTTCACAGCAATTGTTGGCTATGTGACAGTTGTAGCTGGAGTTATGGATGAGTCACTGTCGTGCTACTGCATTTTCGTTGTGTTGTCATTGTGCATTGTGTCACTGGAACCTCACCCCTCTTGTCTCCCATTGCCTGCAGCTGAAGGTCCACCAGCGTAAAGCCGTGTGGAGGGCCATTGCCTCCAGAGTCCGGGATCTGGGTGTGTCAAACCGAAGGCGCACCCACTGTCATAAAAGGTGGGACGACATCTGCCGGCTGAGCAAGAACGTGGCCGAGATGACGCTGGGGCTGCTCCCTCGGACTGGCAGGTTGGCTAGGCGCAGCATGACACCACTAATGGCCCGCATCCTGGCTGTCACACAACCTGAGCTGGACAGACAACTGAAGGAGCATCAGCAGCGAGCCAGGGGTGAGTATGTGTTGCAGGCTGCCTTTGGCTGGGAGTGGGTGCATGTGTCTACAGAGTGTGCAAATTGTCAGCTGTGTGACGTTGGTTGTGTGGTGCAATGTTTTGGGAGTGGCCTCTGTGCTGGGTGTATGTGCCATGCTTTTGCCCAAACGGTGCTTCATGAAGTGAGTTTTAGCACTGTGCATCTCTCTTACATTTGGAGTTGTGGCCTTCAGGTACCTTCTGCTGTGGGGTATTGTGTGAATTCATATGGATGGGAATGCCAGTGTGCCAACTGTGAATGTGTTTCAATGAATGCGTGCAATTCCAGACCTCAGATGTCTGCCAGTCAGACATCTGAGGCCAATGTGCAACAGTAGATGTGCCCATGGACTCGATATGGTGAATGGCATGTGTGCAGGGTCATTGTGGGCTGGTATGTTGTAGTCTGTGTGGTCCCCTACTGCTCCACACATGTAGGTGATGTGCACCATGTCGTGGTGTTCATCCTTGCCAACATCGGGACAGTGTGTGTGCACAGGCCATTTTGGGGCTGTGTCTGATGTGAGCCAACTGCAGGATGGTGTGCTGTGTGAGTCACCTGGGGCACTTATGGCAGGATGTGTGGCGGACATGCACCGTTGTGTTGAGATTTTGGGTGGCAAGATATATGTGTGCACAGGGTGGCATGCAATGTGCTGCACACCTCTTTCTAGGATGCACATGTATTGGCACGTGTTAGTTCTGTTGATGCCACTCATCTCACAGTACTTCTCTCTCCTATGCAGCAGCTCCCATATGTGCAGAGGGAGAGGGGACGGACACCAGTGGTGAGGCTTCCAGTGCAACAGCCGCACCGGAGCAGACTGACACAGATGTGACCAGCGCCTAGGAGGGGGACAGGAGTCTGCTAGAGGATTCACAGCCGGAGACACAAAGCTCTACCTCATCTGACGCCAGCGGTGACACATCCATGTTGGGGGTACAGGGAACGGGGACTCGGCCTCCTCTTCCGCCACACAGCGTCCAGTGCCCAGCCTCCCTTCAACCTCCACTGGTGCTGCCCGTGTCCGCACGAGTAGGAAGGGAAGAGTCACCTTCACCCCAGGCACAGCTGCCCCAGCCCATGTCAGCCCTGCTGCCCTCAGTGCAGAAGCAGTCGAGCTATTGTGCCAGCTGTGTGTGGGGCAGACAGCACTTCTCAATGCCTTCCAAGAGCACGACAAAAAGTTGGGGCAGGTTATAGCTTTCATGGAGGGCTTACATTCAGACGTAGGTGGGCTACACCGGACTGTGCAGTCCTTGTCATCAACTGTGACAGCAGCCCTGCAACAGGCACATAGTCAGGGAGCGGCTCCCAGCACTTGGTCTGGCCCTGTGTCACTGTGCACCTCTGACGACAGTGACAATGCTCAATGGACCCCAAAGTCCCAATACAGAACCCGCAGCACACAGGAGCAGCAGCAGCCCAAGCGTACTAGGGCGCAGACACCATCCCCACATAAGAGTAAGGCCACCCCAGAGCGCAGAGAGAAAAGCCCATCAGGCGACAGCAAGGGCCACAAAGCAAAGAAAAAAGCAACAGTGTCACAGGCCTCACGTTCCTCCCCTGCCAAAGACTCCCCTGTCCCAAAGACGTCTCGCAGAGGCAAAAAGACAGTTTCCACACACACTGAGAAGGTGTTGCCTGCAAACATTACACAGGATGAGGGCCCCATGGATAATCCATCCTTGACCTCCACTCCCATCCCAAGCCCTGTGAAGCCAGCACGGGAGGACACTGTAGAGGGCAAAGCTGGTGGACAGAGGGAGGCAGGGCGGCGGCAAACACCAGGCAAGCGCACAGCGGGATCCAGCATGTCCCCAGAGGGAGGGTCACCATCCACACCAGAATCAGCTTTGGTGTTGGGGTCACCTGTTGTGTCTGCCCCAGTTCCCCTCAACCCCCAACAGGGAAGCCTTTCAGGATCCCCAAGAAGTGGAGAGGCACCCCTCCACAATCTCCGGCACACACTGTGTCTCACCAGGGCATGAGTCCACCTCCCCAGGCCACCACCCCACCTGGTCCAAGCAGCCCCCAGCTACCACATGCACAGTTGGCTCTTCCACAGTTGTTACTCCCACTGCCCAGGGCAGTCCTCCAACTGACCCCAACACACAGTCAGCTCCAAGTCCAACAGACAGACCCATCTGAGTGGTGGTCACCCTCACACACCTGTCTGTCCACAGGGGTGCGTGTGATGCCCATTGTCACGCCCATTACTCTGTTGCTGGGCATGGCATGGTAGAGTTGCATACATTCCCTGTGTAGCTTCTTATGTCAATACTCTGCACAATGTCTTTGCCTTTTTGTTCACTGCTGTTTGCCCCTTGCCTGTGCAGCATCTCATGTACCTCACCTGCACATTGGACTGGCCACTGGCCTTGCTGTTCACTGCTGTTTGCCCCTTGCCTGTGCAGCTTCTGATGGAACTACTCTGCACTTTGTACTTGCCTTGTGTTTCACTGCTGTTTGCCCCTTGACTGTGCAGCATCTCATGTGCCTCACCTGCACATTGGACTGGCCACTGGCCTTGCTGTTCACTGCTGGTTGCCCCTTGCCTGTGCAGCATCTTATGTACCTCACCTGCACTTTGGATTGGCCACTGGCCTTTTTGTTCACTGCTGTTTGCCCCTTGCCTGTGCAGCATCTCATGTACCTCATCTGCACATTGGACTGGCCACTGGCCTTGCTGTTCACTGCTAGTTGCCCCTTGCCTGTGCAGCTTCTGATGGAACTACTCTGCACATTGTACTTGCCTTGTGTTTCACTGCTATTTGCCCCTTGCCTGTGCAGATTCTCATGGACTCACTCTGCACTTTGTCCTGCCCACTGGCCTTGTCGTTCACTGCTGTGTGCCCCTTGCCTGTGCAGGATCTCATGTACCTCACCTGCACTTTGGACTGGCCACTGGCCTTGCTGTTCACTGCTGTTTGCCCATTGCCTGTGCAGCTTCTGATGGAACTACTCTGCACATTGTACTTGCCTTGTGTTTCACTGCTGTTTACCCCTTGCCTGTGCAGCTTCTCATGGACTCACTCTGCACTTTGTCCTGCCCACTGGCCTTGTCGTTCACTGCTGTGTGCCCCTTGCCTGTGCAGGATCTCATGTACCTCATCTGCACTTTGGACTGGCCACTGGCCTTGCTGTTCACTGCTGTTTGCCCCTTGCCTGTGCAGCTTCTGATGGAACTACTCTGCACATTGTACTTGCCTTGTGTTTCACTGCTGTTTGCCCCTTGCCCGTGTAGCATCTCATGTACCTCACCTGCACATTGGACTGGCCACTGGCCTTGCTGTTCACTGCTGGTTGCCCCTTGCCTGTGCAGCATCTCATGTACCTCACCTGCACTTTGGACTGGCCACTGGCCTTGTTGTTCACTGCTGGTTGCCCCTTGCCTGTGCAGCATCTCATGTACCTCACCTGCACTTTGGACTGGCCACTGGCCTTGCTGTTCACTGCTGGTTGCCCCTTGCCTGTGCAGCATCTCATGTACCTCACCTGCACTTTGGACTGGCCACTTGCCTTGTTGTTCCCTGCTGGTTGCCCCTTGCCTGTGCAGCATCTCATGTACCTCACCTGCACATTGGACTGCCACTGGCCTTGCTGTTCACTGCTGTTTGCCCCTTGCCTGTGCAGCTTCTGATGGAACTCACTCTGCACATTGTACTTGCCTTGTGTGTTCACTGCTGTTTGCCCCTTGCCTGTGCAGCATCTCATGTACCTCACCTGCATATTGGACTGGCCACTGGCCTTGCTGTTCACTGCTGTTTGCCCCTTGCCTGTGCAGCATCTCATGTACCTCACCTGCACTTTGGACTGGCCACTGGCCTTGTTGTTCAATGCTGGTTGCCCCTTGCCTGTGCAGCTTCTGATGGAACTACTCTGCACATTGTACTTGCCTTGTGTTTCACTGCTGTTTGCCCCCTGCCTGTGCAGCTTTTCATGTAAATACTGTGCATATTGAAATGCCCACTGGCTTTTCTGTTGCCCACATTTGTTGTCTCTATATGCAAATTGTGAATAAACACAGTTGGTCCTGCAGTGAGTTGTGTCAGTGTCCTTCCTGAATAAAGTTGTTTCTGTGTGTGCATGGTTTACTGTGTCACAGGCTCAGTATGCCACTTCAACATTGCCAATGGGTTGTCTCACATTCCATTTTTTTTGCAGGGGTGGGAGGCACTTCATTTCTACATGACTGTGATACTTATGGGTGCAGTGCAGGTGGTTAGCAATGAAATCTTGTTGTCATCTTCCTTCTTGGCTCATGTTATCTATGGTGGACAAATGTCAGGTTTGTGGGCAATGGCAGCACAGGGTGGGAGTTTGGGCACAGGCTTACAGGCAGGCAGGCCAGGGTCATGTGGTCTCTGTGAGCTTCCTTTCTGTGTGCCAATCAGTGTCGGTGTATGGACATCTTGTGGTGATGAGTTATCCAGGTCCCATGGCTTACTTCCAATGTGTGCACTTGGGTGGTGGAGAAGTGTATGGTGTGAAGGGGGTGACTTGGTTGTGACTGTGGATGTGTGTGCACCTGCATTGTCAACTACTGCCATGTGTGACCCTGGAGTGGTGTGCCTGTATGTGTACTTGTTTAGCCCTGTGGTTGTGTTTTGTGCACATGGCAGTATTGTGTGTTGCTGTTGTGGGAGGAGGTATGTGTGACATATCCTACTTGTACTTGGCTGTCATGTAGTGTGTCACTGTGTGTTGTGCAGCAGACATTGTCTTGTCCAGTATTTGGATGCCTATGTGTGGCTGGTCAGTGTTTGAGTTCAGGGCCTTCCTTACATCCCTGTGCCTATACATGGGTGTCCTTGCTGTCTCCAGGAGTTGTTGCATTGGGGTGACCGTGGTTTGTGTTGACTGACTGTGTCAGCCATGTGTGCTGTGATGGGCTGTGTGTGTTCTCACATGTGTCTTGTCTTGCATGTGCATCACACATGCTTGATGGTTGTGTCACTGCCCTTCCATTTGTGGGCACCTCACTTTGGCTTTCCTATATGTTGTCCTCCATTACTGCTGGCATGTGGTGTGTGTATGTAGCTGTGAGTCAGGGTGGTGTGTGTGTGTGTGACTTGTCAGGTAGTGTGTGCAGTGGAGTGTTTGGTCCTCATCTGTGTGTGTGTACATTTTGTGCCTGGCCTCAGTGTTCTTGGCTTGTGTGTGATGTTGTTGTGGTGTGTGTGTTGGCTGGGGCCTGGGCTTCTGTGCTATGTGTTCCTTTGCAAAGGGTCCTGCTGTGGCTGTATATGCAGTTGTTGGGACGTGGGGCATGGTGTGGCTGTAGTTGTGTGGTTGTTGTGCAGGAGTGGCACTTGTGAGGCACATGTTGTGTCCCTTCAGGGAGGTAGCTGGTGTGTTGTGGATGGAGTTGTGGCTCTGTGCGATTTGTACGGTGCCCTTGGCATGCGCAGGCCCTGTGCTCTGCATTGTGTGCATGGTTTCATGCACACTGACCGCGGCGGTGACGTAACCGGGACATTTGTTCATGAATGCGGTACATGGGTGGGCATTATGTGGCGAGATGTTTTTGTCACAGGTGGGACATGTGTGTGTGCAGTGATGGCTGTGTGCCTGTCCCCATAGGGGTGTGTGGTGTTCCCATGCGATGTTTTTCCACCCTGGAGCTGTGTATTGTGTTACTTGCACTGTTGTGTCTGTACGTACCTGCGGAGGCGTCCGCGGTGGTGGATAACTTGCAGGTGGTGTATCATGTACAGCACCGGGAAGGCGTGTAGGGCAGGATCCATCGAGGTGTGTCCCGGGTGTTTCTTTTCTGTCTCCGCTGTGATGTCTCCGCCGTCTTTCGCTGTACGGTTTCTCCGTCGCGGTGCGCTGCCCTGTTTCCGGCATCGTGATATCTTCGGCGTACGGGACGTCATTCCGCACGGCGGTGTGTGGTGATTGGCTCACTCGGCCGCGGTGGTGGGCGCACTTTGATGGCGGTCGGCGTCGCACCGCAGCGGGCGGGAATTGTGCAATGTGTGGCCATCCTAATATGGCGGGCGTGGAGACCGCTGGCGGCGTGCGGTAAATGGGTGTTACCGCCACCACCGGCACCGCGGTCGTGTCTCCGCCCGCCATCCTAATAGGCCCCTATATTACTTCAAGGAAGGTGCTGGACTGTAAACAAACATAACTTACTATTCCCACTCCAAACCATATTAAGTCAGGGAAGGTGCTGATCACTAAACATATATAAATTACTATTCACACTCCAAACTACATTAACTCTGGGAAGGTGCAGGACACTAAACATATATCATTTACTATTCTCACTCCAAACCATATTAAGTCAGGGAAGGTGCTGGACACTAAACATATATAATTTACTATTCCCACTCCAAACTACATTAACTCTGGGAAGGTGCTGGACACTAAACATATATAAATTACTATTCCCACTCCAAACTATATTAAGTCAGGGAAGATGCTGGACACTAAGGGGTCGATTCCGATCTCGGCCGTTAGGGCACCTAACAGTATTCGTCCGGAAAAAAACCCAGCCGAAAGCGTGTTTCCCGACCGATTCGTACACCCGTCCGGACGAACAAGTACGATGCGTATAACAACCCATTTCCCGAGCGAGCCGTACTCACCCAATCCAGCTCCTGTTCCCCGCCCGAGCCGGATCCGTAAACGCCGAATCGAGTCGCACGGAACCAAATACACAGCACCTTCCGGCCGGACTAGTACGATGCGCGCTCCGTAAGCGCCGAACCAGTCGCTACGTCCGGCACGTTTCAGCATTCGGGAGAGCCGCACTTAAGCTCCGTTTCGCACCACAAGACGATCCACGGCTACGAGGCGAACAAGCCAGCGGCAGTACGAGTCGAAGACACGAGAAACCCGAACGAGACGACCCAACCATGAATCCCATCGCGCAGGTCCTACCTATACTCTACATCTATTACCGGGACTGGTACGGACGCGTACGGCGCAGACGGTAAGTCAAACACCAACAATACAAACAAACTAGACGTACACAAAATATGTCACACACACATAGGGATGCACAAATGACGTACACTAGCAACAGCACAACCATAGGGGTGGGATGGGCATCACCAATGCCACACACACCCATAGGGGGATGGATGCCTACAACTACCAAAACCCCTACTCAGGGGGGGCTGGATGCCTGCCACTACCACCACCCCTACTCAGGGGGGGCTGGATGCCTGCCACTACCACCACCCCTACTCAGGGGGGGCTGGATGCCTGCCACAGGGGGGGCTGGATGCCTGCCACTACCACCACCCCTACTCAGGGGGGGCTGGATGCCTACCACTACCACCACCCCTACTCAGGGGGGGCTGGATGCCTGCCACTACCACCACCCCTACTCAGGGGGGGCTGGATGCCTGCCACTACCACCACCCTTACTGAGGGGGGGATGAATGCCTATCACTACTACCATCCCCACCCATAGGGGGATGGATGCCTACCACTACCACCACCCCTACTCAGGGGGGGCTGGATGCCTACCACTACCACCACCCCTACTCATGGGGGCCTGGATGCCTGGATGCCTGTCACCACTGCCATCCCCACCCATAGGGGGATGGATGCCTGCCACTACCACCACCCCTACTCAGGGGGGGCTGGATGACTGCCACTACCACCACCCCTACTCAGGGGGGGCTGGATGCCTGCCACTACCACCACCCCTACTGAGGGGGGGATGGATGCCTATCACTACTACCATCCCCACCCATAGGGGGCTGGATGCCTACCACTACCACCACCCCTACTCAGGGGGGGCTGGATGCCTACCACTACCACCACCCCTACTCATGGGGGCCTGGATGCCTGTCACTACTACCATCCCCACCCATAGGGGGATGGATGCCTACCACTATCACCACCCCTACTCAGGGGGGGCTGGATGCCTACCACTACCACCACCCCTACTCATGGGGGCCTGGATGCCTGTCACCACTACCATCCCCACCCATGGGGGATGGATGCCTGCCACTACCACAACCGCTACTCAGGGGGGCTGGATGCCTGCCACTACCACCACCCCTACTCAGGGGGGATGGATGCCTATCACTACTACCATCCCCACCCATAGGGGAATGGATGCCTACCACTACCACCACCCCTACTCATGGGGGCCTGGATGCCTGTCACTCCTACCATCCCCACCCATAGGGGATGGATGCCTACCACTACCACCACCCCTACTCAGGGGGCTGGATGCCTGCCACTACCACCACCCCTACTCAGGGGGCTGGATGCCTGCCACTACCACCACCCCTACTCAGGGGGCTGGATGCCTACCACTACCACCACCCCTACTCATGGGGGCCTGGATGCCTGTCACTACTACCATCCCCACCCATAGGGGGATGGATGCCTACCACTACCACCACCCCTACTCATGGGGGCCTGGATGCCTGTCACTACTACCATCCCCACCCATAGGGGGATGGATGCCTACCACTACCACCACCCCTACTCATGGGGGCCTGGATGCCTGTCACTACTACCATCCCCACCCATAGGGGGATGGATGCCTACCTCTACCACCACCCCTACTCATGGGGGCCTGGATGCCTGTCACTACTACCATCCCCACCCATAGGGGGATGGATGCCTACCACTACCACCACCCCTACTCAGGGGGGGCTGGATGCCTGCCACTACCACCACCCCTACTCAGGGGGGGCTGGTTGCCTGCCACTACCACCACCCCTACTCATAGGATGGGTAATGCATGACACAACCAGCATACTCCCACATAAGGAATGACAGAAAATTACATCCCCCCCCAACACCATGACAAGCGTGTGTAGTCTGTGTCAAATGCCTACAACACTGAACATGACATTGAACATACAATGTGACCCACTATCACATGTGTCACACATAAATGTGTGTGGCCTCCACAATGCAAGCAGACCATGACTACTGTGGCCATGGGGCCTAAAGCCCCATCACCACAGTGACCAAAAGGTAAGTGTGGGGTCCATAGCTGATGCACCTCTTGAACAGTGTGGCCATGGGGCCTAAAGCCCCATCACCACAGTGACCAAAAGGTAAGTGTGGGGTCCATAGCTGATGCACCTCTTGAACAGTGTGGCCATGGGGCCTAAAGCCCCATCACCACAGTGACCAAAAGGTAAGTGTGGGGTCCATAGCTGATGCACCTCTTGAACAGTGTGGCCATGGGGCCTAAAGCCCCATCATCACAGTGACCAAAAGGTAAGTGTGGGGTCCATAGCTGATGCACCTCTTGAACAGTGTGGCCATGGGGCCTAAAGCCCCATCACCACAGTGACCAAAAGGTAAGTGTGGGGTCCATAGCTGATGCACCTCTTGAACAGTGTGGCCATGGGGCCTAAAGCCCCATCACCACAGTGACCAAAAGGTAAGTGTGGGGTCCATAGCTGATGCACCTCTTGAACAGTGTGGCCATGGGGCCTAAAGCCCCATCACCACAGTGACCAAAAGGTAAGTGTGGGGTCCATAGCTGATGCACCTCTTGAACAATGTGGCCATGGGGCCTAAAGCCCCATCACCACAGTGACCAAAAGGTAAGTGTGGGGTCCATAGCTGATGCACCTTTTGAACAGTGTGGCAATGGGGCCAAAAGCACAATCACCACGGTGATCATAAGGTAAGTGTAGTCATGGTAAAAGCTGCGAAAGCCAAACTGTATGGATGAATCCTGGTCACACAACAACAAACACATCAGTGGCATAGTAGTGCTTGTGTCCCATAGCAACATACATTGGGCGGGACAAACAGTGCAGTGTCACAGAAACATTGTTTTGGCCATGTGCATACAAACATCACCCATGGAGGACCACATTGTCAATATTCACAAATAACACAATGACAGAAGTGACCATCATAATGCTGAGCCACATATCTGCACCAATGGACACACAAATGTAGATATCCTGTGGAGACTGTCGATGTCAGGTGAACAAATACCATACTATGGCATCAATGGGACATACAAACCATGATCACTGTGCTGACTGATGACCTAGGAGTCCCAGGGACAGCTGGGGAAACCAAACAAACAACATACAGACAACGGCACACTACAGAAATGCCAATGCAGTGGTGCAAATGCACAAACACAAACAGGCAGACTCACACTGCATTTCAAACAAAACAGGTGATGGGGGGGGTGTGCCAGTGTCCCCAGGCAACCACATAACACATGAGGAGGCCTGAACTCCAATCACACAGATGTGTATACAGTGCCGTACAAAAGTTACTCATGGATCGGATACCCCTATGTGGGCAATCAGGCATCGTCAGCTGAGAGGGAGGCCAAATTACACATGTCACACAAGCTTGTAGGAACAGCAACTAACACAGCAAGAGACAGACCCACCACAGCACAACCCCCAGGGACCCCACATTGTGCTGACACTAGCCTGCATGACAATCCCACTGTGATGACAAAGGTAGATGTCGTTCACACTGTGAACCACAGCCATGTGTCCTGAGCAACAAACTACCATCACACCTCCACAAGCTCCAATCAATCAGCATGGCCTGCCAGACAAGGCCAATATGGAGGTAGGGGTCTAGCCGTGCAACAACTCACATTTGCACACTCAACACCACACACCCTGATCTCCACCAATGTGCAGCAGTGAAGCTCACATGGACTGGTGACAGTGCACATGCACCCATGACAATTCCAGGGGTGGTGGGGGGAACTAAGGTGCAGATACCCATCACACATGGCCAGTCAATAAGACTCGTCAATGTCTGACACACAGCACAGTACACCGTACATAGGCATGATGTGAAATCCACCACAATCAATGGGATCCTGGCCATAGTCACACACCTACGAAGAAGCCAAGGTGACACACAAAGAACACACGTACACAACTTCCAACATTGCAGCTCTGACCCTGAGGAGTGGCAGCAGTCACACACACACTGTGTCACAATCACTGAAAGCTACCACAAACTGAAATTCACATGACTTGTGTAAACAACAAGTGCCAAGGGGAATCCAGAATGTGTCCCATCACCGTTTGCCCACATCCCCAGCCCTGACAACAAAGACAACCTGGGATGACAACCTCATGAACATTAGTTTGCCATGCAACCACATCACAGAGAAACCAGGTCCAAGATGCTGGATGAACACAGACCAACTCTGCAAGTAACACAAACAGGAACATCCCTAGGGACACAGCCTGTGTAGGAAAAGGGAAGGGATCACGCACAGACATGCTTACACAACACACAACACGGGCACACGCAATGTCACAGGATTACACACTGCCATGAGGGCACTCCACTCCTGTGGAAGGTCCGCTGTGCCAAACCTTGTCTGTGCACGACTCAAACATGTCAGCAGGACACTCCGTCAGTGAGTCAACAACTACAACACACAGAAGGCTCTGCTCACCTCAGCCTGGGTACGGGAGTGTCACGTCAGTCATCTGCATACACCCAAAACATGTGTCAAGCCAGTTGCACTGTATACACAGATGAGTCCTTCAACATTGATGTGCAAAACTGCATGTCCAGTGGAGGTGGGCACACAGTCAGGGAAATCGGAACATTGAACAGTGGTAAGCCCACCAGTTGTGCATCAGTGTAAGACAAAGATGTTCCTTTACAAATGCAAAACGTACATCCCTGTGTCAAATGCTGAACATTACACCCTCAGACTGCAGCAAAGGATGCCATAGATCCAGAGTAGAACAGGACACATATCCCATGGACCACATGGAGTCCATCACAGCAACACTTCATTTTCCTGAACTGAACACTATAACAACTGCAAATGCAGGATGCTACTCATCTACATCATGTACATCAAAAGAAACACCTCAATTAAACAAAAAGAGGCTTTATTCAGCTAATGTAAAATTAAAAGTTGACGTCAAAAAGAAACTAAGGCCAATGGCCAGTCCAAAATCCATGTCCCAACAGGGTGACAAATGACAACTGGTCACCCATTGCTTGCCTGCACTGGTACGGACAGGGGACATCCCCCTTGGAGGGGCATACAAGGGGCAGGCAAGGCACCGCAGGGACAGGATCAGGGGATGGCAGAGTGAGGCAGTGAAGGGGTGGTGGGTGCAGGAGTGTCACCAGCAACTGCAGTGAGGTGTCTGACTCAGGGGGGGCCAGCACCACCGTGCTACACAAGTCAGTTGGTGTGGGTGCTGCAACCACTGCAGTGGGCTGGTCTGATGTAGTGGACTGGGTCCCCACTGCAGTGCCCAAGTCAGACGGGGTGGTTGTGGACTCCACTGCAGTGCATAACTCCAAGGGAGTGGAAGGGTGGGCAGATGAGGTGGGCAGGACAGAGGGGGGGACCTGGTCCCCACACCAGTGGCACTAACAGGCAGAGCGTCTGGGTTGGGTGTGGAAGAGCAAGTGGCAGGTGGGGAGGGCCTAAGCAGTCTGGGGATGCGGTATCGGTGTGTGGGGGGAACCTGGGGCAGGGTGTGGCGGGGGAACCTGTGGAGTGGTGGCCTGGGGGATGGAGCAGAGAGACTGGGTGGTGGAGCTGCGTGGTGGTGGGGTCTTGCTCTTCCTGGTCCGGGGGGACTTCCGAATGGGGTCCTGTGTCTGCCTGCGCCTGGGGAGGGTGTCCGGGGGCGAGATGCACTCCCCTCTGTGTGGGTGGACTTCCTCTTCCCCCGGTATGCTGGATCAGCAGGATTGGAGGGGAAGAGGCCGAGGTCACACAGGAAGAGCTGCTGTGTATGTGGGGTAGCAGGTGAGGCAAGGGAAGGGGTCTTGGAGGGAGAGGATTTGGAGGACTGAGGAGTGACTGTGGATGCCTGTGTGTGTGTGTGTTCCCCATCCTCTGTGTCTGTGGTATCAGTCCCATGAGGATGCTTGTGTGCACGTCTTGCCTTTCTCTTGGGTGTGTCTGTGCTGCTCGTGTCTGTGTGTTTGGGTGATTGTGCAGGTGTGCATGTGCTTTGGACAGGTAGGGTGGCAGGAAGTGTGGATGGGGCAGAGGTGGGAGGGGTGAGGGACTGTTGGAGGAGGGACACTGCTGCCGTCAGGGAGGAGTCCATGGACCTATTGCTCCTCTGTAGGGCAGACATACACGTCGAGATGCCCTCCATGAACGACACCAGCTGTGTCAACAGAGTGGTGTGTGCATGGAGGACAGTCAGCATTGCTGTCTGCCCTACATGGAGCTGCCGAAGGAGGTACATAGACTCCTCACTCAGGGCAGCAGGGGACACAGGGGCAGGGGGTGCGGTGCCTGGCATGAAGGAGACATGCTCCCGAGCACGGGAGCCTCCACGGACCTCAGGAATGGGAGCCAATGGGAGGCGGTGGTGGTGGTGGTGGTGGTGGTGGTGGCGGGGCCAGACAGACTAGCTTGACTTTGGTGGCTGCTGACACCCGCCTCCACAAGGGAGTCATCCTCTGAGCTGCTGTGGTCCTCAGCTGAGGTGGATGGTGCTGAGGAGGACTCCTCGGTGTGGCTCCCCTCGCCCTCCGTGCCACTGGGTCCCTCTGACCACTCGTCGGACGCTGACCCAGTCTGGCTCCGCTGCTCCTCCTGGTCCATGGAGCTGTCTCCTCCTGTGGCCGTGGATGTATCTGCAAACAATTAGGGAAACAGACAAACATCAGTCACCTGCACTGAACGCACACACCACAGTAAGTACAGCACATCACAGAGCCAGCACAGGCATCCTTAGTTGAACATTGCCTAAAGTCCTCACACAGATTTGTGGAAGCCAATTGTCAGTCTGATGGTCAACCTTGGGACTCACACCCCTCCTGCCCTTGCACCCATCTGTCTGGTGCCTGTCTGATGGTAAGACCCCAGTGTGGACACATGCACCACCTACACAGTTGTTGGACATTGCAGGGAACACGGTGAAGTATGTGAACATGCACACAACACATCTCTTGCCACTAAGTCAGTGCAGGTGTCCGGATGAAGGGATGGCCAGAGTCTAAATAGAAATGCATGTGATGCATACCAGCACCACACACCATGATGCACCCATGTCCGGATAGTCAATGCACAATGGGGTGCATGTTGCACATGTCACTCCCCTGCAGGATCACTCTTAGGAAGTTTAATGCCATGACACAGGCATGCGTGCAAAGTCATACATCACTGTCTCCAGTCACATGGGCATGGCAGCCAGCCAACAACAGTCTGCACTGTGTCACAATCCTAGGACATGGGGAATGCAAGTTATGTAACTGACAAGTGCACATGTCCATCCCCCAAAACCACATCATCAGTACTACTACTTGTCCACATCATACCAATTGGACATATGGGGGACATGAAACACAACTCTCTGAACATGAGGACCTCACAGTGTGCTGTGAATGAGAAACAGCTGCCTGAAAGTCACAGTCGCATACACCTGTGTGCACAGTCAAGTGATCAGACACCTAAAAATCACAGAAGTTTCGTCTATCATGGTCACATCTCCGCTGGCATGCTGAGCCCTAACCGATAAACATACCAGTAGTCCTGACAACGAGGACACAGCACAATGACACAGAGGCAGACACCTGAGGGAACATTTCACTGATCACAACATGCCAGATGGTACACGGGAGTGGGAGTACAGAGTGTATTGTATGCCCTGGAGTAGGCATGACTGTCCAGCTCCACCTGTAAGAGGAATGAGTCCTGGACAGTAGGCATGTGGCTGAGCACGTGTGACACACTTGATACACATACTCCTGAGGCCCAAACATTGTTCCCACCGGCAGCAAGGGTGTGTGCCAAATTCCCCAGGGACATGTGGTGATTCAGATCATCAAGTGGACCACATATCACCCAGATTACATGTCAGAACTTAGGCATTGTGTAAGCAATTGACCCACACATGAATCTCACAACATAGTCACGGGAACAAATGCTGTCCCCCACCTTGAGCGAAGCTAAATGCAATGACACAGTCCCCAAGTGACACAATTTCCTGACTGTAAGGGCCACACATATGCGTATCAGAGGAGAAGTGGGCATGTCACAAATGAGGGACATGGGTCCTGGACCACATGACTGATGTACTGTGGAAGTTTAACCAGGAAAGAGGAGGGCACATAGCATGTCAGACAAAGTGCACAGTGCAGTCATGGACTCACCCCCTCCTTGCTGCTGTCTGGCCTTCAGCTGCCCATCCTGGTCAGGGAAGACCACCGCCAGGATCCGGAGCATGTGGGGGGTCAGGGTCCGGTGTCCGCCCCTCCTGCGAGGAGGCAACAGCTTCAGCTGGACCCTTGCGATCCTCCGGGTCCAGCCACGAAGGTCCTGCCACCTCTTTTGGCAGTTGCGGATCCTGCGCCTGTAGACCCCCACGGATCTTACTTTCCGGGCGATGGTCAGCCAGATTTCCTGCTTCTGGTGGGCATCGACCTGTGAGGATGACAAAGTGAAAAAGGACATTACTACACATGCAACATATCCGTGCATCACACAGTTGGATATACATGTCTCAATCACAGGGGCATATGATGTACATAGGCAGTGCAACAATGGCTATGAACAGTTTGCCAGCAGTCACTACATGGTGTCATTGCATGGGGAGTAAACCTTTTGGAATGCACTGTTACTGCACTGTACCTGTTCAGTGCATGTAACTACACACTTTGGGGTGTGACAACTACTCAGTGAGCATGCTAGCCAGTGGTGTGCACACTGTAAGTCCTGCTAGTCAGACAACATGCACAATTGGTAAGGCAGTGGACAGCACACTCACCTGCCCCCCTGGTTTCCCATACAGCTTGCTGTACTGTGGAAGGAGGCTGTCCAGCAGGGCCTGGTTCTCCTCAAGGCTGAAGGCTGGGGTTCTATCCACAGTACGTGCCATTGCAGTAGCCAGAGGATGCAGAGACAGCAGCAGTGTTGTTGGCAGATGTCGTCCTGGAGCATGTAGTGCAGGCAAGTGAGCTCTCAGGGGAACAGCCAGCATTATATGTGTGCTGCAGAGGCAGATACTGTCCCATGTGTCCAAAGTGATAGGTCCAAGTCGTTTGCATCTTCTGAATCTGACCAATCCATGGAATAGCAGCACTAATACACGCCCACAGCATCCTTCAAATCTTCAAATTCATGACATCCATGATTTTGCAACATTGTTGTGGTTGGCCAACTGAATCCACTGCATCAGACTCGTTGGAGCCACGAAAACGCGTCCGTTGCCATGCCAGGCCCCAGCCAATGCGTGCGCACCGATCGGTCCATTGCTGTACAACGCGTATTTCGGGGTACAACGCGTACCCGTGCACAACACATGCAATGGGCCGGCCGGGCACACCGATCGGTCCATTGCTGTACAACGCGTACCCGCACACAACACATGCAATGGGCCGGCCGGGCACACCGATCGGTCGATTGCTGTACAACGCGTACCCGCACACATCACATGCAATGGGCCGGCCGGGCAAACCGATCGGTCCATTGCTGTACAACGCGTATTTCGGGGTACAACGCGTACCCGCGCACAACACATGCAATGGGCCGGCCGGGCACACCGATCGGTCCATTGCTGTACAACGCGTACCCGCGCACAACACATGCAATGGGCCGGCCGGGCACACCGATCGGTCCATTGCTGTACAACGCGTATTTCGGGGTACAACGCGTACCCGCACACAACACATGCAATGGGCCGGCCGGGCACACCGATCGGTCCATTGCTGTACAACGCGTATTTCGGGGTACAACGCGTACCCGTGCACAACACATGCAATGGGCCGGCCGGGCACACCGATTGGTCCATTGCTGTACAATGCGTATTTTGGGGTACAACGCGTACCCGCACACAACACATGCAATGGGCCGGCCGGGCACACCGATCGGTCCATTGCTGTACAACATGTACCCGCACACATCACATGCAATGGACCAGCCGGGCACACCGATCGGTCCATTGCTGTACAACGCGTATTTCGGGGTACAACGCGTACCCGCACACAACACATGCAATGGGCCGGCCGGGCACACCGATCGGTCCATTGCTGTACAACGCGTATTTCGGGGTACAACGTGTACCCGCACACAACACATGCAATGGGCCGGCCGGGCATACCGATCGGTCCATTGCTGTACAACGCGTATTTCGGGGTACAACGCGTACCCGCGCACAACACATGCAATGGGCCAGCCGGGCACACCGATCGGTCCATTGCTGTACAACGCGTATTTCGGGGTACAACGCGTACCCGCACACAACACATGCAATGGGCCGGCCGGGCACACCGATCGGTCCATTGCTGTACAACGCGTACCTGTACAGGTCAGTCGCATATGTCACCATGTTTGTCACTGGTGAACATATGCCAGCCACATATACCTGCCAGAGACACAGGGGCACACCTACAACACCACACCCACTCCACACTGTTTCCTAAGACATGTAAGGCTGCATTACCTTTTCTGTGTATGGGGGTTGACATGTGGTTTCTGTGGTGGCACTGGTGGGCATCCACACCCAGGCTGTGCATGTGTTCATGGGGACAGGGTCCTTTGTGTGTTGTGCACATGACCACTGTGATGTGCAACAGTTCATTTCAGAGCATGTGGCATGGTCACATTTCCAGGTTGTGTATGTGTGTGACATGTCACATACCCCCAGGGTCCCATGGGGGAAGGCATGTACGTAACAGGATGACCCATTGCCACAATAGTGATGTCCCTCCACAGTCTGTGTGCATGTTGTGTTTCCGATGTCTCTGATTCCATGTGCACAATGGGAGACAGTCTCCACATCAATGTTGTTTGTGCATGGACTTTGATGTTGTGCGTGTGTGTGTCACTGACGTCCATGTCTGTCCTGCGAAGGCAACAGGGGCCACTACCTGTGGGAGTCATGTTTGTTTTTCTGACGTGTACATGATACGCCATGTCATGCCAGTGTCCATGTGGCAAGACAGAGTCCCTGGGAATCTACCTGTCAATGTGCTGTGATGCCTGTGGCGCATCTGTCCAGACATGTCACTGTGGTGTGTGTGTGGAACGTGACAGCAGTAAATGGGTACTGTGATACAGCCTAATGGTTTCCCATAGCACAACCTGGTACCTGTTGTGCACACATGTTGTACTGAGAACTTAGATGATGGCCATGTAGGTGCGAGTTATGTCCGAACAGAACGGCACACACATCAAGTACTTGTGTCTTGTAATGATGTATCATGTGAAATTGAGTATGGTGAAAGGCACATCTGTGGGGTGACTGACAATCTTTCTTTCTTCATCCTATGCACTGCAGGGCTCCAGCTGTCCATAGACCATTCCCTGACCTGGCAACGATGGTGGAACGTGACAGCATCCGACGGTACCGCTTCACCAGGCAGCTGATTGAGGATTTGGCAGTGCGCTTGGCACCACATCTGCAACCGGGCCGGCCGTACCCTACGGCGCTGACACCCAAGGTGAAGGTAATGGCAGCTCTACACTTCTTTGCCACCGGTACCTTCCAACACACTGTGGCGACTGCTGGTGGGATGTCACAGACTATGTTCAGCCGTGTGCTACGCGATGTTTTGGTGGCTATGTTGAGGAACCTGAACCAGTTCATCTATTTCCCCAAACGCTGACAACTCACTGACGTTAAGAGTGACTTTTATGCCCTGGGGAGGATGCCACATGTAATTGGCTCCATTGATGGGACACATGTGGCTTTGGTACCACCACAGGCACATGAGCAGGCCTACCGTAACCGCAAACACTACCATTCGATCAATGCGCTGGTGGTATGTCTTGCAGATATGACCATCACACATGTGTGTGCCCGTTTCCCTGGTTCTGCTCACGATGCCTACGTGATGAGGAGTAGTCGCATCCCGAGGATGATGTCACAGATGCCAAACCAGCGTGCCTGGCTTGTCGGTGTGTACTGACTTTGTACCATTGTGTGTGTTCTGCTATGTTGTATTCCGCCCACTTTTTGAACTCAGCTAATGTGCAATTGTCTGTCTGTAGGTGACTCCGGATACCCCAACATGCCGTGGTTGCTGACACCCCTCAGGAACCCTGTGACACCAGCCCAGATGCGCTACAATGAGGCACATGGTCGGACCAGGAGAGTGATCGAGCGGACCTTTGGTCTCCTGAAGAGCTGCTTCCGCTGCCTGGACAAGACAGGAGGGGCCCTCCCATATGCCCCAGCAAAGGTGTGCAAGATTGTCATTGTTTGCTGCATGCTCCACAACCTGGCAGTGCGGAAGGAGTTGCCTCTCATCCTGGATGACGATGACCAACGTCCGCCCCCTGTGGAGGATCCTGGCCTGGACCACGATGCCAGTGATGATGATGATGATGGTGGTGATGTCCGCACACAGCTCATCACCAACTTCTTCAGCTGAATGTGAGTATCCAGGGAGATGCAATGTGAATGACGTGAGTTTGCATGATATGTGTGGGTGGTGCCCTGGTGCTGTTTTAGTGTGGCCATGTGCCACTTGACTGGATGCGTGCAGCGATGTGTCCTTACAGGTAGTTTGTACTCCCCAACAGTGTTGACATGCAAACGTGCTTTTGTGTAGGTATCTTGTGGCATGTTTAGGGCATGAGTATTGCAGTACTGTCCTGTTCTTCAGTGGTTTTGACTGTGTGTCATGTCTGTCCTTCACAGGGTGCTTACAGAGTTGTTTGGTCAACTTGGATCCCCCAACACCATGATTCAGCTTTCAGGGTGGCAGCAGTCGTTTCCCTACAGGTGATGTGCCACACACCCATGGACTTCATATCTTCTGCACTTGTTGACTGTGTGGCCACTGCCACGTGGGATTAACTTGCATTTGTAGTGGTAACAACATGTTACAAATGTGTAATAAACCAGTGCTTCACTTTGGGATGTGCGTTGTCTGTGGTCACACATCTGACTGACATTTGCTTACTGCACCTGTGGGCTAGTTGACACAGACTCTGAATAGGTGTGGTGTCTGTGCATTCCACTGTATTTCCTGGCAACATCACTGTGGGCGATGAGTCCGATGGCCCTGGTGTCTGTGTTGTGTAGCCCTAGTGGTGTGTCTCCCTCATATGTATCAAGTCACAATGACTCACACGACGGTGTTGTACTTGCTGTAGCAGTTAGCATACACAGTGTAATTTAGCAGAACATCATCACCATAACAGTATCCACATTTGAATAACAACAGTGGCAAGTATGGTGTACTAGTGATTTTATTTACAGAAATGTGTGTGTGTATAGTGCACAGGATGGTGGGTGCTGTACATTGTTATTGTGATCCAAAGTTCCCAGATGAGTTGGAAGTCTTGGTAGCAGAAATGTCCTGAGTGAAGTCCACAGCCATATGATACATTAGTCCAACTTGAACTCCCCATGTCATGTGGGAAAGTAGTGTTGCATTCGACAGGGTGAAACGTTTGCACACAAAGGAGAATTTCTGGAACAGGTGTTGGCTTCCTGGGGGATGTACGTGGCCATCAACCTCTCCGTTTTCCTTCCTCGGACGACCCCTCTTCTTTGTGGGGGGACCCTCATGTGCAGGCTGCTGCGGTGCAGGGGACTCTCCGCCAGAGTCCTCCTCCCTCCCTGTGGCGGTGTCAGTTGTTGCAACACCAGATGTTGTGGGCACACAGGGAGGTGTGGCCATGTTGGTGCTAATCTGGCGGAGGCATGTCAATATGTCCCTATGCACCGCTGTGAGTTCTTGCAATGTATCCCACTTGGACTCCATGCCCGACATGTGTGTCTCCACACGGGCCATGTGGGAGTCCAAGCGGGCATGATGGGCAGCCTGCTGCTGTTGTATGTCCTTGAGGATCCCCACTACCTGTCTGACCGCTCCGGTGCTATCCTGGTACGCATCAGCGATGCGTGCCAGTTGTGGGTCATCATGCAGTCCAGACCCCTCTGCAAGCAGCGACCTATGTCTACCACCCCTCCCACCACCCCTGGAAACACGTGCAGGACCTGCGGTGGCACGCACAGGTGACCCGAGGCCCACTTGGGGGTTGTTAGTGGTGTTGTCATCCGTTGCTCCACGGTGGGCCTGGGACCCTGTGCTGTTGTCAGCGGTGGTCCTTGGTCTGTCTGTGTCGGCGTGAGTGGTCTGTATGTTGGCAGTTGTTGGAGGGGTGGGTGCAGGGGGTGCAGATGTTGGTCCAGCTGGTGCTGCATGATGACTCAGACCGGAGGTGCCAGGTAGGTCTTCGCCATCCGAGGTGGGCAGAGGCTGTTCCACACCAGTGAGCTCTGTGTCCCCCGGAGCCTGGGACAGGGACTCCTCCTCGCCTGCTGCTGTGTCCCCATCATCGTCACCTGTATTTGGAAGAGACACACATTGTATGTAATGTTTCTACAGGCATCAATGGTTCACACACCTGACAGTTGTGACTGTACCTCTGGATGCGTGCATGTACATTGCATTGTCCTAAGTTGTCACAGTTAGAGGTTGATATTGGTGTAGCACATTGTCATGCATACCTGGGGCATTTCACTATGAATGTTGAGGTGTGTGCATGGCCATCATTGGTTGTATTTGGTGGACATCCGGCCATCCTTCTCCACCTGGCCCAGTTATCCCACCATGAAGCATTCCACCCTTGCAGTGGGTTCAGGTTGACTCTCAGGATGTCATTCAGTGGTGTTGTGCTGTTTGTTGGTGCACAGTTCCCAGCAGGGCATTGTGCTCCACACAGCAGTAGCCAGTGTCAGCCATCTTGTAAGTTCTTTTCCACTCCCTGTGATGTGAGCATGGTTCAGAGTGGTGTTGATGGGCCAATTGTGAGGGTGAGCAATATCTGTGACTACAACTCCCATCATGCTATTGCCTACACCCCCCTTCCCAGCATGCCCGTACTTCCTTCCTTTGGACTGTGCTTCCCTGTGGGGTAGTGTGCTTGTGCTGACAGGAAGGCTGACAGTGTTGTCCTTGCGTTTGTTTGGCTACAAGTCCCAGGTGTGTCCCTGTGCTTCACACAGCATTACCCAGGGTGGTGGTTCTTTGTGGGATCTTCATTTGGTATGTGAGGCATTGCATTCTCCCAGGTGGGTTATGTGGAGTTTGTGTTGAGGGGGTGTGTGAGGTGAGCTGCTTGTAACTATGGTCAGTGCTGTGAGTCCTCCTTTCCACCCAGCCAGATATCCCACCATGCAACGTGCTTGCATTGCAGAGAGTGCAAGTTGGCTTTCAGGATGTCAGGCAGTGGTGTTGTGCTGTTTGTTGGTGCACAGTTCCCAGCAGGGCCTTGTGCTCCATACAACAGTAGCCAGTGTCAGCCATCTTGTAAGTTCTTTTCCACTCCCTGTGATGTGAGCATGGTTCAGAGTGGTGTTGATGGGCCAATTGTGAGGCTGAGCAATATCTGTGACTACAACTCCCATCATGCTATTGGCTACACCCCTCTTCCCAGCATGCCCGTTCTTCCTTCCTTTGGACTGTGCTTCCCTGTGGGGTAGTGTGCTTGTGCTGACGGGAAGGCTGACAGTGTTGTCCTTGCGTTTGTTTGGCTACAAGTCCCAGGTGTGTCCCTGTGCTTCACACAGCATTACCCAGGGTGGTGGTTCTTTGTGGGATCTTCATTTGGTATGTGAGGCATTGCATTCTCCCAGGTGGGTTATGTGGAGTTTGTGTTGAGGGGGTGTGTGAGGTGAGCTGCTTGTAACTATGGTCAGTGCTGTGAGTCCTCCTTCCCACCCAGCCAGATATCCCACCATGCAACGTGCTTGCATTGCAGAGAGTGCAAGTTGGCTTTCAGGATGTCAGGCAGTGGTGTTGTGCTGTTTGTTGTGCTGTTTGTTGGTGCACAGTTCCCAGCAGGGCCTTGTGCTCCACACAGCAGTAGCCGGTGTCAGCCATCTTGTAAGTTCTTTTCCACTCCCTGTGATGTGAGCATGGTTCAGAGTTTTGTTGATGGGCCAATTGTGAGGCTGAGCAATATCTGTGACTCCAACTCCCATCATGCTATTGCCTACACCCCCCTTCCCAGCATGCCCGTACTTCCTTGCTTTTGAGTGGACTTCACAGTGTGTGAGTGTGACAGCAATGGCAAGATGCCTGACAGTTGTGTCCTGCTGTTTGTTGGTGCACAGTTCCCAGCAGGGCCTTGTGCACCCCACAGCAGTAGCCAGTGTCAGCCATCTTGTCAGTCCTTATCCACTCCCTGTGATGTGAGCATGTTTCGGAGTGGTGTTGATGGGCCAATTGTGAGGGTGACCAATATCTGTGACTACAACTCCCATCATGCTATTGGCTACACTGACTTCACCAGCATACACAGATTTCCTTCCTTTAAGTGAGCTTCCCTGTGAGGTGGTGTTCTAGTGGTGGCAAAATATCAGGCAGTGTTTGTTGGTTATATTTGTACCACTGCCTTGCTCTATTTGTTGTTGTGTTTGTTCATGTCATGACACAGTTACATATCACTATGAGATGGCATGTATTGTGTTAATCTAACTGACATACACATCTTGGGATGATTATCTTTTGGTTGCTGTTGATTTGCTAGGGGTGGATGGTTTGACTGTCCCCTTGAGAGTGATGTGTGTGTATTGGCACACAATATTGTGTATATTAGTTGTGTACTCACCAGGCTCTGGGATGTCTGTTAGTCCATATACGCTCACTGGTGGTAGGATGGCCCGCACCTTCTCCTCCCAGGGCCTGAGGTATAGTGGTTTTGCAGGAGGGCCACTGCTGGTGTGCTGGCTCAGGAGGTAATCCTTCTTGAGTAGGTCTCTGACCCTCCTGCGCACATCATACCACCTGTTCTGGATGTCTTCCTTTGTGCGCAAACATGGTGATTGTGCGTTCACCCTGTTGACGATCCTCGCCCACATCTTGGTTTTCTGTGACATGGGGGTCTGTTGGACCAATGTGCCAAACAACTGTGGCTCTAACCTCAGGATCTCGTCTACCATGACTTCCAGTTCACTATCTAGGAACTTTGGATTCTTCTTTAGGGGCATGGTGATGGGTGGTGGTGGTGATTGATGTGTGTGTGTGTGTGTGCAAGTGAGGGTGTGTGAGTGTAGGTTTTGCTGTGTGTGTGTGAGGGTGCTATTTGTTGAGGTGCTAATGGTGTGTGGCTTTTGTGTTGGATGAGCTGTGTGTGTGTCTGTGTTTGCTGTGTGATGGTGTTGTGTGCTGGCAGGTCAGTGGAATTTGCAAAGGATCATGGTAGGGATTTGTGGGCTTTATGTAGGTGGAGTTGGGGGTGTGTCCTTGTTCCATTTTTTTCTCCCCCTGTATTTATTGGCTTTGTCATTGCTTGTTTGGCCCTTTTTTTTGTATTTTTTCATTAGTGATTATTGTGCATGTAGGAGTCGTTCTTCTGACCGAGTAGGACGTTGCAGTTGTCTCGTGCGCGCCTGTCCGAGTCGTTCCCGCTGTGTTTCAGCTCCGTTTCATATGCGGCGTACGCGTCGTTCGCGGGGTATTGTGTTTGTTCGGCTGGCTTTTGTATGCGTGTCGGTCGTACGGCTTGGGCTCCGTGCGAGTTGGTCTGATTTTGCACCCATTGCATCGTACTGCGCGGGTCGGATTTCGCGGGTACGTTTCGTTCGGGTTGTTTCCTGGTGCGTGTCGGTCGGTGCGATTCGCGTGGTTTCCCGGCCGGATAGCTTGTTTCCGGCCGGGTCGGTCGTTCGCCTTGAGTTCCGTACGAGTCGGTCGCGATTTCCATGCATTTCATCATACTTCCCAGGTCGGGCAACGCCGGTACATGTCGGTCGGACTATAATCCCGTACCGAGTTGGTCGGTATTTTTTCCGGCCGGAATCGGAATCGGCCCCTAAACATATATAATTTAAAATTCCCAAGTAAAAGTTCTTAAATTCTTAAAAAGTGTTACTCAGTATTAATTTAATAAATAATATTCATAAATATTAAAATTTCATCGAAGTTTATTTTTACTGTACCAACATTATTTAAATATTTTTAATTTATATATTATTTTTGTAATTTTAAATTTTAAACACATTTTTTTGTATATTAACATAAATATTATTATTATTTTTTTTTTTAATTATTGTAAATACTATTAGAACATTTAGATACATAATTCATTAGAATAAAAAATAAAACTTATAAAATAATTAACATTTTTAAAAATACTAAATTTAAAATTTAAAATTTTAATTGGTTCATTTTATAAATTAAATTAAACATATCCCCTATCAACCCAACATCTCAATCTCATAAAATTTCATTTTAATTTAAAAAAAGAAACTATTAAAATTTGAAAATTTGTTGTAAATTTTTTCAAAAAACTCCCCACCTTAACTACCGATAAACACAACATCCCAATACTAAATATATATATTTTTTTAATAATTCGTTTTTTTGCATTATTACAAACTTTTTAAAACTGTCCTCATCCTTATTCCTAATAAACCCAACATCCCGCTCCTAAAAATTAATTTAAAAATATTTTTTTAAATTTTAATTTTTTATATTTTTCATAAAAATTCTTTAAAACACTCCCCACCCTTATCCCCTATAAACCCAACATCCCGCTCCTAAAAATGTATTTAATTTTTTTAATTAAAATGTTTTAAAAAATTACAAATTTTTTAAAACACTCCCCACCCTTATCCACTATAAACCCAACTTTCCACTCCTAAAAATTAATTTCATTTATTTTTATGAAATTTTATATATATTTAAACTTTTTTACAAATTTTTTAAAACACTCCCTTCTTTTATCCCCTATAAACCCAACATCCCGCTCCTAAAAATGTATTTAAAAATATTTATTTAAATTTAATTTTTTTTTAATTTTTCATAAAAATTCTTTAAAACACTGCCCACCCTTATCCCCTATAAACCCAACATCCCGCTCCTAAAAACAAATGTAAAATTACATTTATAATATTTAAAAAACATTTTTACATTTTTACCAACATTTTTAAAACACTCCCCACCCTTTTCCCCTATGAACCCAACATCCCGCTCCTAAAAAAATTATTACAATTCAAAACTTTTATAACATTAATTAACTTTTAAAACATTAACAAACATATAACATAATAAAAAAAAAAGTAAAACGATATATTTACATAACGATATTTTAACAAACAACATTTAACATAACGATTTTTTAACAACACACTAAATCGACATTATGAACATCGATATATTAAACATCGATATTTCATTCTATCGATAGTTAAAACTCGATATTATTACATTTCGACATTAAGAAATCAATATTATGTCTACTTACCCCAGTAATTATCATCACTGGTTAGACTCCCTTAAACAACTGGTTCCAGTTAAAGGCTCCCAGTGTCACAGAACTAATTCATCAGAGCCTTGGTTCTCAGAGAACCTCAGGCAGCAAAAACAGAAGTGTCATAAACTCAAAAGAAAATGGAGACTGAATTACCACATGAAGGATAAAGAAGCCTATAAATCTTCCATTCAAACATATAAAGATATGATTCGCACTGAGAAAAAACGCTAATTCACCCTCAAAATTGAAGCTTCTAAGAACTCCTCAGAAGAACTATTTGCCACGGTGAAAAAACTCCTGGAACCCAAAAATAACATGATCAATCAGCTGTTTTGTAACATCTTGGTCCTTTTTTCAAAATAAATTTAAAGTGGTCTACAAAACCGTTATCGTTATAAAGGTGACCCAACAGGGAGACTTTTATACACCTATAAAGGTCACCAGACCAGTTGATAAGTTCCAAAAATGGTGCAAATGGCGGTGTTGATCGAACAGATACTAACCTCAACACTTCCGCAGGATTATCCGGTAGCAACAAATCTAGTATCCTGTACTTTTTTCGCCAATGACCATAGATCTGGCTATAAGTCTACTAAATCAAGTAAAATCAGGTTCCCCATGGGAACCATGTTCACCTAAGATCATGCATCTGTTACCTCAGATCTCGGCAACCTATCTCAAGAGCATGTTCAATTTGATGCTCAAAACCGACTACTTCCCCCAAAAATTGGAAAAAAGCATAAATTCTGCCACTCCTTAAAAAGACCAAACTAAGGGTGTCATTACGATGGCGGGCGGACAATGTCTGCCCGCCACGGTAACGGTAAACGGGACCGACCGCAAGAGGTGCGGCGGTCCCGCTGTGCCTATTAGGATGCGACCGCCACCATGGCGGTCGCATCCTGTGTAGTTAACATTGTGGCGGGCGGTGCTGTATTCAGCATCTGCCACAATGTTAAAAGGGCATGTCGTGCATTTGCATGCACAACGTGACAGGCACCACGCGGTGCCTGCCACCTTGTGCATGCAGATGTCGGGGGTACCATGGGTACCCCCAAGTGCAGCCACCCACCCCCCCAACCACCTGGGGCCCGCAACGGGCCCCCAAAGGCATTCTCCGCATGCCTTTCCATGGCGGAGTCTCCGCCATGGAAAGGCATGAGACCGCCATCATCGTAATATGGATGGCGGTGCCTGCAAGGCACCGCCACCATATTGCAGGCCTTTTCCACCCTGTAGGCAATCAGGCGTATTGCCTACCGGCGGAAGACTGGTGGACGGTCTTTCCGTCCGCCTGGGTCCCCACCGCCATTGTAATATGGCGGGGGGGAAATGTTAGGCGGGCGGACGAAAATGGCATGCGGATCGCCACCGCCATACGGGCGGTGGCGATCCGCCCGCCATCGTAATGATCCCCTAAACACCATGGATCCTAATAACTATAGGCGATCTCCTGCCTACCAATTGTTGAGAAAGCCATTAACTGTGAACTGACCTCATTCATCAATGACAACCATCTGTTGGATCCTACTCAGTTTGGCTTCAGAAGTCATCATAGCACAGAACTGGCTTTGATTACCAAAACTGAAGAAATAAGACAGACACTAGATACCAGAGGGAATGCATCTTTTATTTTACTGGACCTCTCGGCTGCATTCAATACGGTTGACCACGACCTGCTTATCAATCTTCATAGCTCCATAGGCATCAGAGATTAAGCCCGCTCCCTTCTAAAATCTTTTCTTTATGGTAGAGAACAAGGGTCGCCTCAGAGGACTTTATTTCTCCTTCCTTCTTGTTGCCATATGGGGCGCCTCAAGGATCATCTTTGAGTCCAACCCTGTTTAACCTGTATTTAACCCCACTGGCTGGTTTAATCACATCCTTTGACTTCACACTAGTATCCTATGCTGATGACACCCAGATTGTGGTGTTGGTGACCAGCAATCAACATGCCACTGCATCCAGATTCCATGACTGCATGCTCTAAATCAGCAGCTGAATAAACAGTAACTGCCTGAAACTAAAATCTTCAAAAACTGAGATTCTGCTGTTAGGCAGTGATCCATCTTTTTGCTCCCCTAAGTGGCGGCCTCAGGAACTTGGAGCCCTTCCAATCCCAAGCACAAAGGTAAAAATCCTTGGTGTTATGTTTGATAGTAAACTATCGTTTGAAGGCCAGATTAACCACATCACATTTTCTTGCTTCTTCCTGTTGAAGCTGCTAGGGAAGGTTCTCCCTTTTATACCTCAAGATCTGAAGAAGATGGTAGTCAAAGCCCTTGTCACATCGAGGTTAGATTACTGCAAAGCGCTGTTCACCAAAATCCAGAAAAGGTTTCTGAACAAGTTACACATCCTCCAGAATGCAACTATGCACTTGCTCTGGGCATTCCAAAGCACAAGTCTCTATCTCAAGCCCTGACCCAGTTGCACTGGTTCCCCACTAGTAAACACATTGATTTTAAGGCCCTCTGCATTGTTTTGAAATCTTTACACAAATTAGGCCCTACGTATCTGACACAACTCTTTAAGGGTTATGTCCCTGCCAGACCCCTATGCTCATCTTCCAGAAAAAACTTGATTGTCCCCAAGTTCAATAAAACAAAATGGGGTAACAGAAACTTTGTGACATACACTGCTAGGTTATGGAAATCTCTAGCTCGAGAGCTAAAGTAGAAATCCGACCTGCTTGAGCTCAGAAATGAATTGAAAACCTGGCTTTTTAAACTCTAGGATTGCCCATAGCCTTTTTTTCTTCATCTGCAGATCTCCGTCAGTAGGCTAGCGCCTAGATACATCCGGGTAGTTTTGCGCTTTATAAATATTATTTTCAGTTCATTTCATTTTCAAAATACTAGTGCTGTATCTCAGGATTGGGGACTGCTAAAAAAATAATTAAACCACTATTTTTAATAGCTATTAAAATTCAATTCAATGGTGAAGTCACATATTTAATAAATATTAAGGAAAAGAAAGTTACCATTTCCCTGCCTGAAGTTCTTGAAGGATAATTAGTATTAACTCTCCAGCTTCTCGCAGCCTCTGCCCAGCCTGGGAAGAGATGTGAACGTGGTGTGAAATTCCTCCCAAGAGCACACAATAGGCTGACCTGCATGGGCACAGATGACTCATCTGACTCAATAGAATATGCAGAGTGGGGGCTGTAGTCATTCAGTTGACACCACAGTGTCAAATCCTTCATGACAGGTCAGTCTCAAGCCAATGCTTTGCACCCTCCAAAGGGAGGAAACAGGATGCCAGGACAATTCTTGTGTATATCTGGTCTGTTTACTGAAGGAGCCTGCTTTTGTCCCACCAGTTCTCTGTTCCTGGGTTTTTTGGTGGTTACAGTGCCACAGCGTCAAATTGAATTTTAATGTTAGATGGGAGGACACTAGAAGTACCATAGTACACTCCCCACTCACAACCCCAGCCTTCAGAGCCCAAGTTTAATTTGGCTGAAGACATTCACCATCTTGGATTTACCCTGGCACAAACCATTTTGCATTAAAGTGAATAGGAACTTGTGAAAAAATAGGCAGATCAGGGTCTTGGAACTTTCACTCCATTGGTCAGAGAGAGACTAGGAGTGTCTTAAAGTGTTCCCACCCATAGGCTGATGACGCCTATAAAGCTTACTCAGCCTTCCTCAGAAATCTACTACACTTTCGAAAGGATAAGAGATGACTGAACCTGTCGGACTTGGCATCTGTGACCTGTGAGAAGGACCTGAGGAGGTTGTACCCCCTTCCACTTGAAATCTAATGAAAGAGAGATCTCCAAGGATCATAAGGCTGATCCCCTGGGTGACTCCGGCAACATGAAAATGCAGCAGAGGACCATTCCTATGAAGAATCCCAGCTGATCATTTGGCTACTGGACCTGGACTGGACTTATCTGTTGCCCTCTGCCTGACTCTTTGAGAGTTTTTAAGTGTCCCATCCTGAAGCCCTATGGGCCTTGGAAGTGTATTCATGTAGTTGTTTGGGCACCAAAATAAGTTTGAGAATTTATTTAAAAAGTTTCCTTCAGAGCATCAAAGGGGACCAACCGCAAAAAGTATCTGACCAGCAGTCAACCATGTTCGATTGAATGTCTGGTTCGTGCCACATGGGTAAATGACAATGTCCCTTTCAGATTGGGACTTAGAATTGTTTATGAACTTCCCCATCTCCAGGGCATAGTGAGGCCAATCTACTTGGTGTATCTGACCCACGCTTCATTACGGTTGGCCTCAAATTGCGCCTAGGTCCTGGTTTACCACAACTATTGACTATCCTGGGCACTTTCTGGCACTTTTTCCACATAAATCTTTAAGAAATCACATATATTGTTCCTCTTATCGACGTTTGACAGTTTGGAATCATTTTTATTTTGACATTTGTTCTACTTTTTTAAATTGGAGTGGGATCTTTATTGTGCTGTGTTTTCACCTTTTTAATTGTTTTGTACGTCTAAATGCTTTACACATTCTCATAAAGTTTAGCTTTCTGCCCTGTGCCATAGCTACTAAGTGTTGAATTCAGGTTTAAATTACTGAAACATTCGACTGGACAAGATAGTAACTTTATTACTTGAGGTGGACTCCTATCCAACTTTATTAATAAATCACTTTCTCACACAGACCATAAGTGAACCAGGTGTGTGGGCCATCAACATAAAGTGGGCACCTCACCTTAGCAGACAGTCGCCACTGAAGCACTGAAACAGCGACCCTCATGAAGACAGTTGACCTCTGATTCTTGCACGTACTCCCTTACAGAGATGCCAAAAAACAACAACAGTCGAGATAATTCCCAATGTTTACATCCATCTTCTTCAAGCAGTCTGAGTTATGTTTCAGACTATAATTAATACTTTTTTACAGCATCTCCAGAGTGATTGGTTTCTTCCTCATTAAGCCTCTCGCTCTATGGTGGAGTATCTGATACAGATCTTCTACAAATGTCTTGCTTGCTCTTTTCTCCACATGGGAAGCCTGGGTGGGTACAGAGCACTACTCCCAACCCAGGAGTCCAGAGAGCGGGGCACAATTCTCCCCGCCTAAGACTTCCACTTCACACATGGGGTGCCAGTATGCTGTCTTCAGATCAATCCTTGCTGCCTCAGCAGCCTGTTAGTGCCTGAATGCACCACACCTGAACATTCCCCTCTGAAGGTCTACAGCAACACAAGCAGCCCAAAAGGGGAAAGAGGGGACATGAGGTAAAGGAAATATTTCTAGCCCTCCTGCACTAGAGGTGGTAGATCCCTGATGACTGGTGTGTCCAAGAAGAATGGGTAGCCATTCCTGGCAGAAAATAGTTGAACCAGCTCATGAAAGGTCCCCTCCCTAAATGCTGCTCCCTGCTCAAGCAGGAGCACACTGCAGTGGAGCAAGGCCAGAATCTCTAGTCAGATTGCTGAATTGATTGTGCTGTTGTTCCAGGAGCACACATGGACAAGAGCCAAGAAAAAAACTTTTTGTCTCCACAAATACTCTGACAGAAGCTCCATCAGTTTCTGCTAGCTTCCATTAGGTTGGTCTTTGCTCCATCAAAGTGACATCTCTGGAGGGACTGAGAGGGCAACCTATCCAAGGAGCAGGTACCATACCATCCTGGCTTTTTGGACTTGCGGGTCTGGGCCCTCATCAATTCAAGACCCAAAGACTAGACACTCTGCAGAGCACAGTCTCACTTCTGCCACAAAGCCTTTGTCAGGACCTCATCATCCACATTGGGAAGAGAAGGTTTGAAGGGGTACAGAATGAGGCCTTCACTTAGGCCCTATGCAGTGTCTAAGCCTTGGCCAATGTCCCTCAGATTCAGCACCATAGCTCGCCAGCTTGGCCACACAACTTTATCTATAGGGCATTTGCGACCATCTTCAGCTCAAATCTTGAGGAGTTTTAGCTGAGGTGATCGAAGTAGATACTTCAGGTGGGAGACTCTTCACTGACCACTTGATCATGCACACAGGTCTCATGGTGCTCCAACCATAAAATAAATGATTTACTTCCCAAGAGCGTCTTCTAACCCTTAAGATTGATGATTCACCTGAAAACAAGTTTTATAAAATATGGTTTTGTGGAGACATTTAGGCAAGCACATGCATGACCCCATGGCTCGCATCTAATGAGAAGCTAATCCAGGCTACCTTGTTCCTTGATTTCTTAGCATAGTGGTAAGGATTTTGATCTCATCCTCCTCTGGTGCTTTTGCCACATTTGACAACCAAGGTTCTCTGGGAGTTCCTAGATCCACACAAGGAGAGGAAGGTGTTTGTAGGACTTGTTAATCTTTCCAGTACTCATTCATCCACAGAAGAAAGAGGATATCCACTGACTGCTCCGTGGGACAGTGTAAGAAAAAACATACATCGAATGTGTGCTCATCCACAGTAAGGCATCATATGATCTTACAAGAGGAGGGGACATGTCAGACATAAAAACACAACACAGTGAGACAGTGCAATAGTTAATTTTTCTATTGAATAAGAAATACCCTTGGGGAATGTGAGTGCTCCTATTCAGAGGATAGCAGTGGAGAGTAGGAGAAAGACACAACCTGTGGCATACAAATATTTTGAAATTAAGTAGGCTGCCTTCGAATGCTTAGCAGTTATGTACCTGAGATGGACAAAGATTTGACTGCTTCCTACGCTCTGCTCCCTACCCTTCACATGAGACCTCATTTTACCAGAGCTTTTAACAAGATCTTTGGGCAATTGTCTATGCACTGTTTGACTGACCTTCACATATAATTCTTTGACCTTCATTCTCCTTGAGGATTGTTTTACTAATGTGATGGTTGATGAATGAATGAATGAATGAATGGAGTTATAGAGCACAACTATCACTCCAGGGAGCATCATGGCGCTAAAGCAGAAATGAGACAAGAGAGGAGAGCAGCGGTATGTTCTTCCAGATCAGATGAGTGAGAACACTAAGTTGTCCGGGGCTCCGAAGATCCAAGTTTTCAGGAATTTCTTGAAGATAGATTCTGTCTGAGAGAGCCGGAGATGAATGGGTAGAGAGTACCAGGGGCAGAGTACTGGAGCTCAATCCAACTTCAAATACAACTCACACTAAGGAACTAACAGCATTTCCTTTTTAAATCTTTCCCTTTGCATGCAAGATAAGAGTCCATGGGCAAGGACTTAAGAAGGATTCTGTGTTGACCTTGTACCATTCCTGTTAGAGGGAGGTGCAGGCTGTGCTTGTAACTGTGTATATGGAATCACTGACATAATTTCGACAGACACGTTATCGACCTACATTTATTTTGACACAAAATTATCGACAGCAATAATATCAACACTAAATACTTATTTAAAAAAAAAAAAAAATATCGAAACCATAATATCGTTCTTCAAAAATATCGACATAAAAAAAATCGTGCACATTATTATCGTTTTCAAAAATATCGGACACTGTTTAAATACATACACTATGGGGCCGATTCCGATCTCGGCCGGTAGGGCACCGAATCGGATTCGGCTTTACCGGATCCGAATCGGACGCCCTGTTTCCGACCGATTCGAACACCCGTCCGCGCGAGCAAGTACAATGCGAGCGTACGCGAAATCCCCGACCGACTCGTTCCCGGCTCCGAACCGCTCCGACCGACACGTACGGACTCGACTCGCACCACGCAATGGAGACGTTCCCCGACCGGGCAAGTACGATGCGCGCCTCGAACAGTCCGACCGACTCGCGCCGTCCGGCTCGAAAGAGCAGTCGGAGCCGGACTTCGGGGTCCGTGTCGGACCCCCTGTACGCGTAGCCGCGCGAGTCGCACACAGGGGGACCCATGGGTCACCCCTAAACATGCATGTACGGCGTGAGTCGCACCGACGCGTACCCGCTGTAGGGGCGCCCTTGTTCACGACGCACCCATTGAGTCAATGGGAGCCCGTGTACGCGTCGTGACGACCGGCTCCCATTGACTTCAATGGGAGTCCGACCGAATCGAGTCCGATTGCATGCGTCCGCATCGTACTCGTTCGGTCGAACTGCTAGAGTCCGGTTCGGTCGGATATCTCTCCGAATCCGACTCGGGGGTCGATTCCGATTCGGGCCGGAAAAAGCACCGACCGACTCGGATCCGGAAAAAATACCGACCGACACGTACCAGTGGCGCCCGACACGCCAAGTACGATGCAAGCGCGATAAATCCGACCGACACGTCAGGAAACCAAGCCGACCGACCGAGCCGCTCGGAAAATAGCAATCCGGCCGGAAAAACACGCGAATCCAACCGACCGACACGCACCCGGAACAAATCCGACCGAATCGTACCCGCCAACTCCAACCCGCAAAGTACGATGCAAGGCGCGAAAAACTACGACCGAGTCGGACGGAGGACAAGCCGTACGACCGACACGCATACAAAACCGAGCCGAAGCAACACAATACACCGCGACCGACGCGTACGCAGCATACAAAACTGCACAAACACAGCGTGAACGAAACGGAAAACACCGTACGAGACCAATTCAGGGTCCGACTCGGTCACAAGAACGTTTCCAACATACACAAACAGCACAAAGGACAAATCACCCAAAAAAGGCCAAACAAGCAATTACCAAGCCAATAAATACTGGGGGGGTGGGGACAGAGAACAAAGACACACCCACAACTCCACCTATATAAAGGACACAAATCACTACCATGAGCCTTTGCAAATGCCATTTCACTGCCAGCACCCAAGAGAAAGCAACCACACACCCACAGCTCATCCCTCACACAAGCCACACACCATCAGCACACCAACAAATACCTACCTCACATACACCCAGCAAAACACACACTCACACACCCTCACCTGCACACCAACACACACATCACTCACCATCACCACCCATCACCATGCCCCCAAGAAGAATCCCAAGTTCCTAGATTGTGAATTGGAAGTCCTGGTAGACGAGATCCTCAGGGTGGAGCCACAGCTGTTTGGCACTCTGGTCCAACAGACCCCCATGTCGCAGAAAACCAAGATGTGGGAGAGGATCATCAACAGGGTGAACGCACAATCATCATGTCGGCGCACAAAGACGGACATCCAGAACAGGTGGTATGACGTGCGCAGGAGGGTACGGGACCTGCTGAAGATAGACTACATCAACAGCCAACATACCGGCAGTGGCCCTCCTGCCAAGCCAATATACCTCAGGCCCTGGGAGGAGAAGGTGCGGGCCATCCTTCCGCCAGGGAGCGTATATGGACTAGAGAACATCCCAGAGCCTGGTGAGTACACAACAAATGTACACAATAAACTGCCACAAAACACACACATCACTGTCAAGGGAGAGTCAAACCATGCACACATAGCAATTACACAGCAACTAGAACAGAATCATCCCAAAATGTGTATGTCAGTCAGATAAACACAACACATGCCATCAAAAAGTCACATCCAACTGTGCCAACACATGTACAAACACAACCACAACTACAGCTAGGCAGTGGCACAAATAGAACTAACACACACATCCACACATGTAGCCACCACAACAACACCAACACACAGTGAAGACCACTCAAAGGAAGGAATTCTGTGTATGCTGGCCAAGTCAGTGTAGCCAATAGCATCATGGGAGTCGCAGTCACACATATTGCCCCCCACAACTGTCCCATCAACACCACCCTGAACCATGCTCACATCACAGGGAGTGGAGAAGGACTCACAAGATGGCTGACACTGGCTACTGCTGTGGGGAGCACAAGGCCCTGCTGGCAACTGTGCACCAACAAACAGCAGGACACCACTGACTGACATCCTGAGAGACAACTTACACTCCCTGCAATGCAAGCACGTTCCATGGTGGGATATCTGGCTGGCTGGGTGGGAAGGGGGACTTGCAGCACTGACTATAGTCACCAGCACCTCCCCTCACCCCCCCACCAACACAAACTCCACAGTACCCACCTGGTAGAATGCAATGCCCTCCTTCCTAACACAAGATCCCACAAAGCACCACCACCCTGGGTTATGTTGTGTGAAGCACAGGGACACTCTTGGGACTCTTAGCCAAACAACTGCCAGGACAACACTCCCAGCCATCCTGTCAGCACAGCCAGCCCACCCCACAGGGAAGCAGAGTCAAAAGGAAGGAAGCATGGGCATGCTGGGAAGGGGGTGGAGGCAATAGCATGATGGGAGTCGTAGTCACAGACATTGCTCAGCCTCACAACTGGCCCATCAACACCACCCTGAACCATGCTCACATCACAGGGAGTGGAGAAGGACTCACAAGATGGCTGACACTGGCTACTGCTGTGGGGAGCACAAGGCCCTGCTGCCAACTGTGCACCAACAAACAGCAGGACACCACTGACTGACATCCTGAGAGACAACTTACACTCCCTGCAATGCAAGCACGTTCCATGGTGGGCTATCTGGCTGGCTGGGTGGGAAGGGGACTTGCAGCACTGACTATAGTCACCAGCACCTCCCCTCACCCCCCCAACACAAACTCCACAGTACCCACCTGGTAGAATGCAATGCCCTCCATCCTAACACAAGATCCCACAAAGCACCACCACCCTGGGTTATGTTGTGTGAAGCACAGGGACACTCTTGGGACTCTTAGCCAAACAACTGCCAGGACAACACTCCCAGCCATCCTGTCAGCACAGCCAGCCCACCCCACAGGAAGCAGAGTCAAAAGGAAGGAAGCATGGGCATGCTGGGAAGGGGGTGGAGGCAATAGCATGATGGGAGTCGTAGTCACAGACATAGCTCACCCCCACAACTGTCCCATCAACACCACCCTGAACCATGCTCACATCACAGGGAGTGGAGAAGGACTCACAAGATGGCTGACACTGGCTACTGCTGTGGGAGCACAAGGCCCTGCTGCCAACTGTGCACCAACAAACAGCAGGACACCACTGACTGACATCCTGAGAGACAACTTACACTCCCTGCAATGCAAGCACGTTCCATGGTGGGCTATCTGGCTGGCTGGGTGGGAAGGGGGACTTGCAGCACTGACTATAGTCACCAGCACCTCCCCTCACACCCCCCAACACAAACTCCACAGTACCCACCTGGTAGAATGCAATGCCCTCCATCCTAACACAAGATCCCACAAAGCACCACCACCCTGGGTTATGTTGTGTGAAGCACAGGGACACTCTTGGGACTCTTAGCCAAACAACTGCCAGGACAACACTCCCAGCCATCCTGTCAGCACAGCCAGCCCACCCCACAGGGAAGCAGAGTCAAAAGGAAGGAAGCATGGGCATGCTGGGAAGGGGGTGGAGGCAATAGCATGATGGGAGTAGTAGGCACAGATATTGCTCAGCCTCACAACTGTCCCATCAACACCACCCTGAACCATGCTCACATCACAGGGAGTGGAAAAGGACTGACAAGATGGCTGACACTGGCTACTGCTGTGGGGAGCACAAGGCCCTGCTGCCAACTGTGCACCAACAAACAGCAGGACACCACTGACTGACATCCTGAGAGACAACTTCCACTCCCTGCAATGCAAGCACGTTCCATGGTGGGCTATCTGGCTGGCTGGGTGGGAAGGGGGACTTGCAGCACTGACTATAGTCACCAGCACCTCCCCTCACACCCCCAACACAAACTCCACAGTACCCACCTGGTAGAATGCAATGCCCTCCATCCTAACACAAGATCCCACAAAGCACCACCACCCTGGGTTATGTTGTGTGAAGCACAGGGACACTCTTGGGACTCTTAGCCAAACAACTGCCAGGACAACACTCCCAGCCATCCTGTCAGCACAGCCAGCCCACCCCACAGGGAAGCAGAGTCAAAAGGAAGGAAGCATGGGCATGCTGGGAAGGGGGTGGAGGCAATAGCATGATGGGAGTCGTAGTCACAGACATAGCTCACCCCCACAACTGTCCCATCAACACCACCCTGAACCATGCTCACATCACAGGGAGTGGAGAAGGACTCACAAGATGGCTGACACTGGCTACTGCTGTGGGGAGCACAAGGCCCTGCTGCCAACTGTGCACCAACAAACAGCAGGACACCACTGACTGACATCCTGAGAGACAACTTCCACTCCCTGCAATGCAAGCACGTTCCATGGTGGGCTATCTGGCTGGCTGGGTGGGAAGGGGGACTTGCAGCACTGACTATAGTCACCAGCACCTCCCCTCACACCCCCCAACACAAACTCCACAGTACCCACCTGGTAGAATGCAATGCCCTCCATCCTAACACAAGATCCCACAAAGCACCACCACCCTGGGTTATGTTGTGTGAAGCACAGGGACACTCTTGGGACTCTTAGCCAAACAACTGCCAGGACAACACTCCCAGCCATCCTGTCAGCACAGCCAGCCCACCCCACAGGGAAGCAGAGTCAAAAGGAAGGAAGCATGGGCATGCTGGGAAGGGGGGTGGAGGCAATAGCATGATGGGAGTCGTAGTCACAGACATAGCTCACCCCCACAACTGTCCCATCAACACCACCCTGAACCATGCTCACATCACAGGGAGTGGAGAAGGACTCACAAGATGGCTGACACTGGCTACTGCTGTGGGGAGCACAAGGCCCTGCTGCCAACTGTGCACCAACAAACAGCAGGACACCACTGACTGACATCCTGAGAGACAACTTCCACTCCCTGCAATGCAAGCACGTTCCATGGTGGGCTATCTGGCTGGCTGGGTGGGAAGGGGGACTTGCAGCACTGACTATAGTCACCAGCACCTCCCCTCACACCCCCCCAACACAAACTCCACAGTACCCACCTGGTAGAATGCAATGCCCTCCATCCTAACACAAGATCCCACAAAGCACCACCACCCTGGGTTATGTTGTGTGAAGCACAGGGACACTCTTGGGACTCTTAGCCAAACAACTGCCAGGACAACACTCCCAGCCATCCTGTCAGCACAGCCAGCCCACCCCACAGGGAAGCAGAGTCAAAGGAAGGAAGCATGGGCATGCTGGGAAGGGGGTGGAGGCAATAGCATGATGGGAGTCGTAGTCACAGACATAGCTCACCCCCACAACTGTCCCATCAACACCACCCTGAACCATGCTCACATCACAGGGAGTGGAGAAGGACTCACAAGATGGCTGACACTGGCTACTGCTGTGGGGAGCACAAGGCCCTGCTGCCAACTGTGCACCAACAAACAGCAGGACACCACTGACTGACATCCTGAGAGACAACTTACACTCCCTGCAATGCAAGCACGTTCCATGGTGGGATAACTGACTGGGTGGGTGGGTGGGTGGGAAGGAGGTCTGGCTGTCAACCAAACACAATCAATGCAGACCATGTTCACACCCCAGAGAATACATAGAAATGCCCAAATAATGCAGGACAATGTGCCACACCAATATCAACCCCTGACTGTGACGACTTAGGACAATACAATGTACAGGCCCGCACCCCGAGGCACAGTCACAACTGTCAGGTGTGTCAACCACTGATGCCTGCAGAAACATGACATACATTGTTTGTGTCTCCCAAAAACAGGTGATGATAGGGACACAGCAGCAGACGCTGAGGAGTCCCAGTCCCAGGCTCAAGAGGATGCCGAGCTCACTGGCGTCGTACAGCCTCTGTCCTCCTCGGACGATGAAGAACAACCTGGCACATCCGGTGCAAGTCAACATGCTGCACCAGCAGGACCACCAGCTGCAGCACCAGCAGGTCCACCAGCTGCACCCCTGCACCCACCCCTCCAACGACTGTCACCACGAATACCATCCCTGCCGACATGGACAGAATAAGGAACAACACCAGCGCAGTGACCCTGGACCAACCTGGGGCCATGGACACCACCACCACCACCAACCCCCAAGGTGGACCAGGGTTATCTGTGCGTGCAACTGCACACACTGCACATGTCAGCAGGGGTGGTGGGAGGGGTGGGAGACAGAGGTCGCTGCTTGCAGACGTTGCTGGTGTGCATGAAGACCCACAACTGGTACGCATAGCTGATGCGTACCAGTCCAGCACCGGAGAGCTCAGCCAGGTAGTGGGGCTCCTCAGAGACATTAAACAGCAGCAGGCTGCCCATCATGCCCGCTTGGACTCCCACATGTCCCAAGTGGAGTCACACATGTCACGTGTGGACTCCCACATGTCACGTGTGGACTCCCACATGACCCGCGTGGAGTCCAAGTGGGATGTACTACATGAGATGACGGCGGTGCACAGGGACATTTTACAATGCCTCCGCCAGATGAACAGCAACCAGTCCACACCTCCCTGTGTGCCAACAACATCTGGTACCGAACAAACTGCAACTGCCACAGGGAGGGAGGAGGACTCTGGCGGAGAGTCCCCTGCACCGCAGCAGCCTGCACTTGAGGGCCCCCCCAAGAAGAGGGGTCGTCCGAGGAGGGGAAAGTGAGAGGCTGATGGCCAAGCGCAACTCCCAGGAAGCCTGAACCTGTTCTGGATTTTCGCCTTTGTGCACAGACTGTTCACCCTGTTGATGGCAACACTACTCCCACACATTGCATGGGGAGTATAAGTTGGAACAATGTGTCAGACAACAGTGGCCCCGATACTGGGGATCCTGTCTACCTGGACTTTCTATTCATCTAGGAACTTGGGATTGCAAGATTCATGTACAGCACAATCCATCCTATGCACTATTATCACAATAAACACACTAATACACCATACTTGCCTCTGTCGTGATTCCAACGTGGGTGCTGTTATGGGGATGATGAACTGCAAAATTACACAGTGTATGCGAACTGCAACAGCAAGGACAACACAGGCATGTGAGTACAGGCAACGTGACACATATGAGGGAGACACACCACCAGGGCTACACAACACATACACACCTAGGCCATCTGACTCATTGCCTACACTGATGTTGCCAGGGAAGACGGTGCAATGCACAGACACCACACCCATTCCCAGTTGTAGTCAAGTAGCCCACAGGTGCAGTAAGCAAATGGCAGTCAAATGTGTGACCACAGACAACGCACATCACAAAGTGAAGCACAGGTTTATTACACAGTTGCAACATGCTGTAACCACTACAGATGCAAGGTAATCCCACCTGGCAGCGGGCACACAGTCAACAACTGTAGACTGAAGGAAGTCCATGGGTGTGGCGCACATCACCTGTAGGGACACAACAGCTACCAGCCTGGATGTGCAATCACGTCGTCGGTGGACACAGTTCACCAAACGAATCTGAAAGTACCCTGTGAAGGACAGAAATGACACACAGTCAAAAGCAATGCAGTACAGGACAGAACAGCAAAACTCATGCACAATACATGTTACAAGATACCCACCCAGAACCAAGTTAGCATGTCAACACTGTTGGGGAGTACAGCCCACCTGTCACCACACATCGCAACACACATCCTGTCAAGTAGCCCATGGACACACTCCAACAGCACCAGAGCACCACCCACACATCATGCCAACTCACATCATTCACATGACACCTCAGGATACTCACATTCAGCTAAAGAAGTTGGTGATGAGCTGTGTGCGGACATCACCATCACCATCATCATCATCATCGTCACTGGCATCGTGGTCCAGGCCAGGATCCTCCACAGGTGGCGGATGTTGGTCATCGTCATCCTGGATGAGAGGCAACTCCTTCCGCACTGCCAGGTTGTGGAGCATGCAGCAGACGATGATAATCTTGCACACTTTCGCAGGGGCATATGGGAGGGACCCTCCGGTCTTGTCCAGGCAGCGGAAGCGGCTCTTCAGGAGACCAAAGGTCCGCTCAATCACTCTCCTGGTCCGACCATGTGCCTCATTGTAGCGCATCTGGGCAGGTGTCACAGGGTTCCTGAGGGGTGTCAGCAACCACGGCATGTTGGGGTATCCCGAGTCACCTACGGACAGACAAGTGCACATCAGCTGACTTGGAAAAGTGGGCGGAATACTACAGATCAGATCACACACAATGGCACAAAGTCAGTACACACCGACAAGCCAGGCACGCTGGTTCTGCATCTGTGCCATCAACCTGGGGATGCGACTACTCCTCATCACAAAGGCATCGTGTGCTGAACCAGGGAAACGGGCACACACGTGTGTGATGGTCATGTCTGCAAGACACACCACCAGTGCATTGACCGAGTGGTAGTGCTTGCGGTTCCTGTAGGCCTGCTCCTGGGCCTGTGGTGGTACCAAAGCCACATGTGTCCCATCAATGGAGCCAATGACATGCGGCATCCTCCCCAGGGCATAAAAGTCACTCTTCACGTCAGTGAGTCGTCGCAGTCTAGGGAAATAGATGTACCGGTTCAGGAAGAGCAACATTGCCGCCAAAACATCGCGGAGCACACGGCTGAACATGGTCTGTGACATCCCACCAGCAGACGCCACAGTATGTTGGAAGGTACCGGTGGCAAAGAAGTGTAGGGCTGCCATCACCTTCACCTTGGGGGTCAGCGCTGTAGGATACGGCCGGCCAGGCTGCAAATGTGGGGACAACTGCACTGCCAAATCCTCAATCAGCTGCCTGGTGAAGCGGTACCGTCGGATGCTGTCCCGTTCCACCATCGTTGCCAGGTCTGGGAATGGCCGATGGACAGCAGGAGCCCTGCAGTGCAGAGGAGAAGTAAGCAAGATCGTCAGTCACCCCACATATGCGGCATTGAACACACTCAAGATCCCAACATACATCATCATGAGGCACAACTACATGAAGTGTGCAGTACCGGAACGACATTTATGGTACATACATGGCCAACATCTGTCAACACGGTCCTACAGGTGGCATCAATTTGTCCCTAGTTTGGCCCATTGGATATCATGATGCTGTGTCACAGTCACCCCCCAGTGACATGTGAGGACAGATGTGCCCCAGGCACCACAGCTCAACGACAGGCACATTCCCAGGGACCCTGTAATGCCACATGGACACTGGCATCACCTGGAGTATCATGTGTACACCACAACAAAACAAACATGACCCCCACAGGTAGTGGCCACACTTGCCATGGCAGGAGAGCCATGGACGTCTGTGACACACACGCACAACATCAGAGTCCATGCACACACAACGTGGATGTGGAGACTGTCTCCCATTGTGCACATGAAATCAGAGACATTGTAAACACTACATGCACAAAGACTGTGGAGGGCCATCACTATTGTGCCACTGGGACACCCTGGCTCAAACATACCGTCCCACATGGGACTCACGGGGTATGTGACATGACATACACAAACACCACTGTGAAATGTGACCATGGCACATGCACAGATATGAACAGTTGCACATCACAGTGGTCACGTACACGTAACACCCATGATCCTGTCCCCATGAACACGTGCACAGCCTGGGGGTGGCTGCCCACAGGTGACACCCACAGGACAACATGTACACCAACATACACACAATAGGAAATGCAGCCTTACATGCCTTATGATAAGGTTTGGACAGGCTGTCGTGATGTAGGTGTGCCCCTCACTCCCTGGGAGCTATCTGTGGCTGGCATATGTCCATCTGAGACAGGCATGCTGACATATGCCAGTCACATGTACAGTGATGCGTTGTACTGCAATGGACCGATCGGTGCCTCCGGCCGGCCCATTGCATTCAATGTGTGCGGGTACGCGTTGTACCCCTGTGCGCGTTGAACAGCAATGGACCGATCGGTGCCTCCGGCCGGCCCATTGCTTTCAATGTGTGCGGGTACGCGTTGTACCCCTGTGCGCGTTGAACAGCAATGGACCGATCGGTGCCTCCGGCCGGCCCATTGCATTCAATGTGTGCGGGTACGCGTTGTACCCCTGTGCGCGTTGAACAGCAATGGACCGATCGGTGCCTCCGGCCGGCCCATTGCATTCAATGTGTGCGGGTACGCGTTGTACCCCTGTGCGCGTTGAACAGCAATGGACCGATCGGTGCCTCCGGCCGGCCCATTGCATTCAATGTGTGCGGGTACGCGTTGTACCCCTGTGCGCGTTGTACTGCAATGGACCGATCGGTGCCTCCGGCCGGCCCATTGCATTCAATGTGTGCGGGTACGCGTTGTACCCCTGTGCGCGTTGAACAGCAATGGACCGATCGGTGCCTCCGGCCGGCCCATTGCATTCAATGTGTGCGGGTACGCGTTGTACCCCTGTGCGCGTTGTACTGCAATGGACCGATCGGTGCCTCCGGCCGGCCCATTGCATTCAATGTGTGCGGGTACGCGTTGTACCCCTGTGCGCGTTGTACTGCAATGGACCGATCGGTGCCTCCGGCCGGCCCATTGCATTCAATGTGTGCGGGTACGCGTTGTACCCCTGTGCGCGTTGAACAGCAATGGACCGATCGGTGCCTCCGGCCGGCCCATTGCTTTCAATGTGTGCGGGTACGCGTTGTACCCCTGTGCGCGTTGAACAGCAATGGACCGATCGGTGCGCACCCATTGACAATGGGCTTGCCTGGCAACGGACGCGTTTTTGAATATTCGAACGAGTCGGTTGCTGGAAAATCAGTTGGTCACCCACAACAATGTTGCAAAATAATGTATGTCATGAAGTTGAAGATTTGAAGGATGCTGTGGGCGTGTTTTGGTGCTGCTATTCCATGGATTGGCCAGATTCAGAAGATGCTAACGACTTGGACCTATCACTTTGGACACAAGGGACAGTATCTGCCTCTCCAGCACATATATATTGCTGCATGTTCCCCTGAGAGCCCACTTGCCTGCACTACATGCTCCAGGACGACATCTGCCACTGCACTGCTGCTGTCTCTGCCCCTCTGGACCCTGCAATGGCACGTACTGTGGAGAGAGCCCCAGCCTTCAGCCTTGAAGAGAACCAGGCCCTGCTGGACAGCCTACTTCCACAGTACAGCAAGCTGTATGGGACACCAGGGGAGCAGGTGAGTGTTCTGTGCACTGCCTTTCTGAATGTGCATTTTGTCTGACTAGCAAGGCTGAGAGTCAGCACACCACTGGCTAGCAGGCTCACTGAGTAGTTGTCACCCCCATAGTGTGTAGTGACTTGCACTGGACAGGTATGGTGCAGTGACAGTGCTTCTGAACAGGGTTTTACTCCCCATGCTATGATACCATGTAGTGACTTCTGGAAAACTGTCCATGGGCAGCCGTGCACTGCCTGGGTACACCATGTGCCCCTGTGATTGCGACATGTATATGCAACTGTGTCATGCACGGATATGTTGCATGTGTAGTAATGTCCTTATCACTTTGTCATCCTGACAGGCTTCTGCCCATCGGAAGCATGAGATCTGGAAGGACATCGTCCGGGCTGTCCGGTCCGTGGGGGTCTACAAGCGCCGGATCCGCAACTGCCAAAAGAGGTGGCAGGACCTTCGGGGCTGGACCCGGAGGATTGCACGGGTCCAGCTGAAGCTGTCGCCTCCTCGCAGGAGGGGCGGAACACGGACCCTGACCCCCACATGCTCAGGATCCTGGCGGTGGTCTTTCCAGACCTGGATGGGCAGCTGAAGGCCAGAGAGCAGCAAGGAGGGGGTGAGTCAAAGACTGCACTGTGTACTCTGTCTAACATGTTATGTGCCCTCCTCGGGCCAGGTTGAACTGCCACAGTACAGCAGTCATGTTGTCCAGGAGCCATGTCCCTCTATTGTGCACTGCCCACTCCTCATCTGATACCCAGGTGTGGCCCTTACATGCAGGGAATTCTGTCACTTAGGACTGTGTCCTTGCAGTTTGCTTGACTCAAGGTGGGAGACAGCATCTGTTTCCCTGACTCTGTGGTGGGCATCATGGGTGGGTCCATTGCTTACACAATGCCTGTATTCTGACATGTAGGGTAGTGTCACAGGTCTCCCATATGTCCAATAGGTATGACCTGGACAGATGAGGGTTAAGAGGATGTGTTGTGGGGGGATGTACATGTGCACTTGTGCAGCTCCAGGACTTGCATTCCCCATGACCTACTATTGTGACACAGTGCAGAGTGTTGTTGTCTGGCTGCAAAGTCATACATCACTGAGACAGTGATGTATGACTTTGCAGTCATGCCTCCGCCATGGCATGTGTCTACTGATTGGTGATCCTGCAGGGGAGTGACATGTGCTACATGCACACCATAGTGGCGCTGGCTATCAGGACATGGGTGCATCATGGTGTCTGTCGCTGGTATGCATCACATGCATTTCCTATTTGACTCTGGGCATCCCTTACATCCGTAAACCTGTACTGACTCAGTGGCAAGAGCTGTGATGTGTCCACACCGTGTCCTCTGCACTGTCCAACTACTGTGTACTTGGTGCATGTGTCAACACTGGGGTGTTGCAATCCAACAGACACCAGACAGATGGGTACAAGGCCATGTGGGATGTGAGTGCCATGCTTGGCATCAGACTGACAATTGACTTCTCCTGTTCAATTAGTGCACTTTTAGCAATGTACAACTAATGATGCCAGGGCTTGCTCTGGGATGTGCTGTGCTCACAGTGGTGTGTGCGTTATGTGCAGGTGACTGATGTCTGTCTGTTTCCCCATTGTTTGCAGATACATCCACGGCCACGGAAGGGGACAGCTCCACGGACCAGGAGGAGCCGGAGAGCCAGACTGGGTCAGCAGCCGAGGAGTGGTCGGAGGGACCCAGTGGCACGGAGGGCGAGGGGAGCCACACCGAGGAGTCCTCAGCAGCATCCACCTCAGCTGAGGACCAGAGCAACTCGGAGGATGACTCCCTTGTGGAGGCGGGTGTCAGCAGCCACCACACCCCAGCTAGTGTTGCTGTCCCCGCCACCACCAGCACCACCACCGCCCTCCCATTGGCTCCCATTCCCCAGGTCCGTGGAGGCTCCCATGTCCGGGAGCGTGTCTCCTTTGGGCCAGGCACCGCACCCCCTGCCCCTGTGTCCCCTGCTGCCCTGAGTGAGGAGTCTGTGTACCTCCTTCGCCAGCTCCATGTAGGGCAGACAGCCATGCTGAGTGTCCTCCATGCGCACACCGCGCTGTTGACTCAGCTGGTGTCGTTCATGGAGGGCATCTCATCGGGCATGTCTGACCTACAGAGGGGCAATAGGTCCATGGACTCCTCCCTGACGGCAGCAGTGTCCCTCCTCAAACGGTCCCTCACCCCTCCTGCCTCTGCTCCATCCACACTCCCCAGCACCTTACCCATCCCAGGCACACACACACTGGCACACACCAGCACACACACATCCAGCACACTGACACACACGCCAATGACAAAACGCACACGCAAGCACATTCAGGGGACTGAAGCCAGACTCACAGGGGATGGGGCCCTGGAACACACACACGCATCCACATGCACTGCGCAGTCCTCAGTTCCCTCTCCCTCCAAAGCACCCTCCCTTGCCTCACCTGCAACCCCAAAGTCACAGCAGCTCTTCCTCTGTGACCTCGGCCTCTTCCCCACCGATGAAGCTGCTCCAGCATCCCGGGGGAAGAGGAAGCCCACCCACACGGAGCAGAGTGCCCCTCGCCCCCGGACACCCTCCCCAGGCGCAGACGGACTGAGGCCCCCACCCGCAAGTCCCCCCGGAGTGCTAAGAGCAAGACCCCGCCACCGCCCTGCAGCTCAGGCACAAGGTCTCCGTCCTCCATCCCTCAGGCCCCCACTGCACAGGTGCCCCCACCACACCCTGCCCCAGGTTCCCCCACCCACAGATATACCATCCCCAAGATGCTCCGGCCTTCTCCCCTGCCACTTGCTCTCCCAGCACCACACCCCCGCTGCGCTTGTCTGTGCCACTGATGTGGTGAGGGTGTCCTCCCCCTCTGTCCAACCCACCTTGCCTGTTCCCCATTCTCCTCCCCTGGAGGTAGGCACTGCAGTGGAGTCCACTACCGCCCTGTCTGACTTGGGCACTGCAGTGGCGGACCTGTCCACCCCATCTGCAGGGTCCACTGCAGTTGTGCCGGCACCCACGACATCTGTGTCATGCCCCCCAGTTGTGCCGGCACACACCATGTCAGACACCTCCACTGCAGTTGTCAGTGGCTCTCCAGCACCCACCACCCCTTCCCTGACTCCCCCTGGTGAGCCCTGATCCTGTCCCTGCGGTGCCTGGCCTGCCCCCCGGTTGCCCCTCCTAGTGGATTGTCCCTGGTATTGTGCAGGCATGCGTAGGGTGACATCTGCCAGTGTCACCCTGTTTGAACTTTGACAATGGACTGGCCATTGGCCTTTGCTCTTTTTTCAGGACTTCGTTTGGCCTCAACACATATGCTGAATAAAGCAACTTTCTTTTCTCTAGTGCTCATGCTTCAGATGTACATGTTGTTGGTGCAGCTAACCATGCCCTTGCTGCAGTGATGGTGATATCTGGTCTCATGATTATGAAGTGTTACTGTGCAGGAACCCATGTGGTCCAGGGGGAATGTGTCCTATCATGTGGTGTATCCATGTCATCAATAGCAGCATCTGAGGGTGTCATGTGTTCAGTATTTGGCAATGGGTTTCCTACTTACATTGGCAATTTCACATCTGTGGCTTCCACCCCTGCACATCTGTTGTGCCTGCCATCGTTGCATTTGTCTACTTCCCTGACCGTGTTGCCATCTCCAGTGGACATGCAGGTTTGGGCATCAATGGGGAGGGACTCATCCGTGTAGTCAGTGCAACATTGCTATACAAGTGTGTTGGATCTGTGCTGATGATTCCGTTGGCACATCCATGACCAGGCTGATGTGATGGGAGCCCTCATTTGGTGCTAATTGTTGATTGTGTGACCAAGTGCTCAGCTGACATGATGGGGCCCTACTGAGGCAACATATGGCACAGCTTTCCTCACACAGGAGTGGAGTCCCCTCATGGCAGTGTGTACACGTGTGACATTGCCTGCGCCCAAGGTGTGTGTTGTATGTGCATGTCTGTGTGTTCACTTCCATTCATCTGCGCATGCTGTGATCCCTAGTGTTGTACCTGTTTGTGATGCTTGCTGACTTGAGCTATGTTCCCCCAAAGTCTTCTCCCTGTGTTCTCTGTGATGTGGGTGCATGGCACATTACTGGTCATCAGGGTGTCACCCATAGGTGTGTTTGCTGTCAGGGCAGAGTTTGTGTGCTGACGCAGATGGGTCACAGTCAGGTTTCCCTTTGGCACTTGTTGTTTGCCCCTGTCATGTGATTTCCAGTTTGTGTTATCTTTCAGTGATTGTGACACGTTGTGTGTGTGACTGCTGGCACTCCTTAGGGTCCGGGCTGCAATGTTGGTTGTTGTCTATGTGTGTTCTTTGTGGGTGACCTTGGTTTCTTCATTGGTGTGTGACTGTGGCTGGGATCCCATTGGTCGGTGTGGTATTGCCGTCATGTCCATGTACAGCGTAGTGTGCAGTGTGTCAGACATTCAGGAGTCTTGTTGAGTGTCCATGTGTGATGTGTTTCTACACCTTGGTTCCCACCCACCACCCTGGAATAGTAATGGGTGCATGTGCAATGTCACCAGTGCATGTGTACTTCACTGCTGCACATTGTTGGAGGTCGAGGGGTGTGGTGTTGAGTGTGTGCAGATGAGAGTTGTTGCCCGGCTAGTCCCCTGCCTCCATGTTGGCCTTGGCTTACTGGCCATGCTGATTGATTTGTGCTTGTGTAGGTGTGATGGTAGTTAGTTGCTCAGGACACCTGACTGTGGTTCACAGTGTGAACGACATTTAGCTTTGTCATCACAGTGGTATTTTTCTTCAGCCCAGGGTCACCACATTGTGGGGGCCCTGGGGGTGGTGCTGTGGTGTGTCTGTGACTTGCTGTGTCAGTTGTTGTTCCTACGTGCCTGTGTGACATGTGTGTTTTGTGCTCCCTCTCACCTGTCAATGCCTGCTTGCCCACATAGGGGATTTGGATCCATGAGTTACCTTAGTGTGGCAGTGTATGCACATCTGTATGATTGGTATTCAGCTCTCCTCATGTGTTGTGTTGTTGCCTGGGGACAATGGCACCCCCACCCCTCACCTGCTGTGTATGATGACAGTGTTGGTCTGCCTGTTTGTGTTTGTGCATCTGCACCACTGCATTGGCATATCTTGGGTGTGCCATTGGCTGTATGTTGTTTGGTGTGTTTCCCCTGCTGTCCCTGGGACTCCTAGGTCATCGGTCAGCACAGTGATCATGGTTTGTGTGTCCCATTGCTGCCATGGTATGGTATCTGTTCACCTCACATCTGCTGTCTCCACAGGGTATCTGCATTTGTGTGCCCATTGGTGCAAATATGTGGTTCTGCATTCTGATGGTCACTTCTGTCATTGTGTCATTGATGACTGTTGACGGTCTCAGCCACCATGGGTGTTGTTTGTCTGCACATGGCCAAAGGAATGTTTCATTTGCACTGCAGTATTTGGCTCCCCCAATTTATGTTGCAATGGGACACATACACTACTTTGCCACAGATGAGTTTTTGGTTCTGTGACCAGGAATGATCCATGCAGTTTGGCAGTTGCAGCTCTTTCTTTGTCAACAATTACCTTTTGGTCACTGTGATGATGAGGGTGTAGACCCCATTGCCACAATGTTCAAAATGTGCTTCAGCTATGGACCCCACACTTGCCTTTTGGTCACTGTGATGATGGGGGTTTAGACCCCATTGCCACAATGGTCAAACTGTGCTTCAGCTATGGACCCCACACTTACCTTTTGGTCACTGTGATGATGGGGGTTTAGGCCCCATTGCCACAATGGTCAAAATGTGCTTCAGCTATGGACCCCACACTTGCCTTTTGGTCACTGTGATGATGGGGGTTTAGGCCCCATTGCCACAATGGTCATGGGCTGCTTGCATTGTGGGTGCCACACACATATATGTGTGGCACATGTGCTAGGGGGTCACATTGTATGTTCAATGTCATGTTCGGTGTTGTAGGCATTTGACACAGCCTGCTCACACGCTTGTCATGGTGGTGGGGGGATGTCTTAATCTTGCATTCCCTAGGTTGTGGTGTGCTTGTTGTGTCATGCATTGTCCATCCTATGAGTGGGGGTGGTAGTAGTGGTAGGCATCCAGCCCCCTGGCTAAGGGTGGTGGTAGGCATCCAGCCCCCTGGCTAAGGGTGGTAGTAGTGGTGGGCATCCTGCCCCCTGGCTAAGGGTGGTAGTGGTGGGCATCTGGCACCCCCTGGCTAAGGGTGGTAGTAGTGGTGGGCATCCTGCCCCCCTGGGTGAGGGTGGTAGTAGTGGTAGGCATCCTGCCCCCCTGGTTGAGGGTGGTAGTAGTGGTAGGCATCCAGCCCCCCTGGCTAAGGGTGGTGGTAGGCATCCAGCCCCCCTGGCTAAGGGTGGTAGTAGTGGTGGGCATCCTGCCCCCTGGGTGAGGGTGGTAGTAGTGGTAGGCATCCTGCCCCCCTGGTTGAGGGTGGTAGTAGTGGTAGGCATCCAGCCCCCTGGCTAAGGGTGGTAGTAGTGGTGGGCATCCTGCCCCCCTGGGTGAGGGTGGTAGTAGTGGTAGGCATCCTGCCCCCTGGGTGGGGGTGGTAGTAGTGGTAGGCATCCAGCCCCCCTGGCTAAGGGTGGTGGTAGGCATCCAGCCCCCCTGGCTAAGGGTGGTAGTAGTGGTGGGCATCCTGCCCCCTGGCTAAGGGTGGTAGTAGTGGTAGGCATCCTGCCCCCCTGGTTGAGGGTGGTAGTAGTGGTAGGCATCCAGCCCCCTGGCTAAGGGTGGTAGTAGTGGTGGGCATCCTGCCCCCTGGGTGAGGGTGGTAGTAGTGGTAGGCATCCTGCCCCCTGGCTAAGGGTGGTAGTAGTGGTGGGCATCCTGCCCCCCTGGGTGAGGGTGGTAGTAGTGGTAGGCATCCAGCCCCCTGGTTGAGGGTGGTAGTAGTGGTAGGCATCCAGCCCCCTGGCTAAGGGTGGTGGTAGGCATCCAGCCCCCTGGCTAAGGGTGGTAGTAGTGGTGGGCATCCTGCCCCCTGGCTAAGGGTGGTAGTGGTGGGCATCTGGCACCCCCTGGCTAAGGGTGGTAGTAGTGGTGGGCATCCTGCCCCCCTGGGTGAGGGTGGTAGTAGTGGTAGGCATCCTGCCCCCTGGTTGAGGGTGGTAGTAGTGGTAGGCATCCAGCCCCCCTGGCTAAGGGTGGTGGTAGGCATCCAGCCCCCTGGCTAAGGGTGGTAGTAGTGGTGGGCATCCTGCCCCCCTGGGTGAGGGTGGTAGTAGTGGTAGGCATCCTGCCCCCTGGTTGAGGGTGGTAGTAGTGGTAGGCATCCAGCCCCCCTGGCTAAGGGTGGTAGTAGTGGTGGGCATCCTGCCCCCTGGGTGAGGGTGGTAGTAGTGGTAGGCATCCTGCCCCCCTGGGTGGGGGTGGTAGTAGTGGTAGGCATCCAGCCCCCCTGGCTAAGGGTGGTGGTAGGCATCCAGCCCCCCTGGCTAAGGGTGGTAGTAGTGGTGGGCATCCTGCCCCCTGGCTAAGGGTGGTAGTAGTGGTAGGCATCCTGCCCCCCTGGTTGAGGGTGGTAGTAGTGGTAGGCATCCAGCCCCCTGGCTAAGGGTGGTAGTAGTGGTGGGCATCCTGCCCCCTGGGTGAGGGTGGTAGTAGTGGTAGGCATCCTGCCCCCTGGCTAAGGGTGGTAGTAGTGGTGGGCATCCTGCCCCCCTGGGTGAGGGTGGTAGTAGTGGTAGGCATCCAGCCCCCTGGTTGAGGGTGGTAGTAGTGGTAGGCATCCAGCCCCCCTGGCTAAGGGTGGTGGTAGGCATCCAGCCCCCCTGGCTAAGGGTGGTAGTAGTGGTGGGCATCCTGCCCCCTGGCTAAGGGTGGTAGTGGTGGGCATCTGGCACCCCCTGGCTAAGGGTGGTAGTAGTGGTGGGCATCCTGCCCCCTGGCTAAGGGTGGTAGTGGTGGGCATCTGGCACCCCCTGGCTAAGGGTGGTAGTAGTGGTGGGCATCCTGCCCCCCTGGGTGAGGGTGGTAGTAGTGGTAGGCATCCAGCCCCCCTGGTTGAGGGTGGTAGTAGTGGTAGGCATCCAGCCCCCCTGGCTAAGGGTGGTGGTAGGCATCCAGCCCCCCTGGCTAAGGGTGGTAGTAGTGGTGGGCATCCTGCCCCCTGGCTAAGGGTGGTAGTGGTGGGCATCTGGCACCCCCTGGCTAAGGGTGGTAGTAGTGGTGGGCATCCTGCCCCCTGGGTGAGGGTGGTAGTAGTGGTAGGCATCCTGCCCCCCTGGTTGAGGGTGGTAGTAGTGGTAGGCATCCAGCCCCCCTGGCTAAGGGTGGTGGTAGGCATCCAGCCCCCCTGGCTAAGGGTGGTAGTAGTGGTGGGCATCCTGCCCCCCTGGGTGAGGGTGGTAGTAGTGGTAGGCATCCTGCCCCCTGGGTGGGGGTGGTAGTAGTGGTAGGCATCCAGCCCCCTGGCTAAGGGTGGTGGTAGGCATCCAGCCCCCCTGGCTAAGGGTGGTAGTAGTGGTGGGCATCCAGCCCCCCTGGCTAAGGGTGGTAGTGGTGGTGGGCATCTGGCACCCCCTGGCTAAGGGTGGTTGTGGTGGTTGGCATCCAGCCCCCCTGGGTTGGGGTGGTGGCGCGCATTCAGGCCCCTGTGTGCATATGTGGCATTGGTGATGGGCATCCCGCCCCTATGGTGCTGCTGTTGCTGGTGTAAGTATATTCAGATTCCCAGTGTATGTGTGTGATGTGTCGTGTACGTGTTGTATGTGTTTTGTGGTTGGTGTCTGACTTACCTTCTGCGCCGTACGCGTCCGTGCCTGTTCCGGTAGTAGATGTAGAATATTGGTATGATCGGGACGAAGGGATTCATGGTTGGTTCGTGTCGTTCGTCCTTCTCGTTGCTTCGCGTCGTCCTCGTCGCTTGGCTTCGTCCTCGTCGCTTCGCGTCGTCCTCGTCGGTGCTGTGTTCGTCTCGTAGCCGTGGATCGTGTTGTGGCGCGATTCGGAGCTTATGTGCGCCTCTCCCGGATGCTTTGACGTGCCGTGCGTAGCGACGGGTTCGGCGCGTACGGAAAGCGCATCGTACTTGTCCGGCCGGACGGGGCTGCATTTTCCCTTCCGTGCGACTCGATTCGGCGTTTCCGGATTCGCCTCGGTCGGAGAACAGGACCTGGTTTGGGTGAGTACGGCTCGGCCGGGATTTTTGCTGTTGTGCGCATCGTACTTGCTCGTTCGGTGTACTGTACGGATCGGTCGGGAAACTGGCTTTCGCATGGCTTTTTTCCCGACCGAATAGTATTGGGTGCGCCTCCGACCGAGATCGGAATCGGCCCCTTAGTCTTTAGCCAAACTACCCCACCTCATATAGCTTTTTACGAGTTCCGTACCTTACGAAATTCCGTTTTTCTTTACCCATCTCTTTTTACATTTGTACATTTTGAAACTCACTGCCGGCAGTGTCTGGCGCCATCACTATGCACTAACCCTGCCTGCACTCACACCAGCATGGATTGCCATCCTGCCTGCACGCATGGCCTAGACCTCCATACCTCGCCTGTCACACTTGCCAATCCCGGACTGGATCTCCGTCCTCCTGTACTATCCCAGTCTGGACGACCTTCATGTGCCCTCCCTGGTAATGGGATACCTCCTCCTCTTGGGCAATGCCCAGTCTGCCTCTCCTCTGCCGCCACCCTCCTTCCAGTCTGTGTAGGTGCCCCACTGCTGATCGACTAATTGTAGCTGCCATCACTTCGTTGTGTTCACCCCTCCCTGGCACCTCGAGAGCCCATCCTTCATATTTGGCCCTCCTTCACCTTGGAAAGGTTTTCCGAGTCAGTGAAGAACTGTGTACAGTGCCCTATCTTTCTAGAGCCCTCTCGGTGCAGGTTCTGTTCTGTGGGGAGTTGCGGTGTTCATAGGATGCACCTTCTGTAGTAGAGGTGCCCTGGCTGTAGAGAGGCGCTGTGCACAGATGGTGCGACACCTGTGAATAAGTGCTGTGTACGCAGCATGCTTAGTTATATGCAGATGACTGCAATGTCGAAGGTTCCCATCTGGAAATACGATTTGTACAATGTGTGCCCACCTATGAATAACAAAAGGTCCCCGGGAGTTCGTTGGCAAGAGGATGCTCCCCACTTTCCCTTTACAGAGGGTGCTGCGGACACACAGTGTCCATCAACAGAGGAGCGTTCTCTATACACATGGTGTCAATCTGAAAAAAACATGTATACAGAGGCGATGTGTGCAGAGCTCAGCTGCTCACCTCCAAAGGAGTGATGTGTGCACACGCGCCACCTATGGATACATAATGCCCACCTTCAGATAAGTGCATGTTCACAAGATGCGTACAGCTCATCCCTACCTGGAAATAAGGCTGTATACTCAGTGCGCCATCTGCAGAGAACCTCGGTAGGTGTCTGCTTGCAATCAAAAGCCACCCAGTCTGGCAGGGGTAATCGCCAGAACTACTATAATGGTCACGTAACGCTTAGGTGCGACACAGACAGTGACATAATCTCAACAGCAGACATCGATGTGGGCGAAAGTGCGCGAAACCCCGATGCAGCAGCAGCACAGTCACATACCACTAGTTCTACCAGACACAGCCCTCACTACTGGTGAAGATGACCCTTCTGCAACTGTTGCTACAAATACAGCAACAGCATTTCACCGCGTGTGGCACTGATGTGCCCTTACTGGAAAATGCACCACTTTCCCGTTACCTGATCACTTACGTATCGTCTCTCCTCCCAGAATCCCTTGAAGCACAATTCCTGGAAGCCACAACCACAATCCTCTCGGTTTGTTCTGTTCTACTTCTGCCCCCAGGCCTACTGAGCCGGCGTGACTCTTCACCGGTGAGGACCGGCCCTCTCACCGGACCGCCGTCTCCTGACTGCATGATGCAGCAGGGCCCTCTCCCTCACCCAGTGCCCTCCAGTCGGCGGGCCAAGCAGGCGAGCCAGTTGGCAGCAGAGGCCTGTCTCTGGCTGGGTCCTGGGATGGGATACCTCACAAGTCACGCGTGGTCACAGGTCAGCCCCACCCTATGCCTCACCCTGAAGACCGCGCAGACGCGGCCGGAAACAACTGCGCGCGCGCCGCCGCGCACCATTTAATTATGAAGAGCCTCAGAGGCCCGGCCCGGGCCCGGGCGTGTGCACCAACCATTTAATTAATTAAGAGGCCGGCAGGGCGTGCGCACGGCATCATTTAATTAATGAAGAGGCCGCCTGGCCGTGTCGTGCGCGGCTGCGCGCACCATTTAATTTATGGGGAGGGCGGCCGGGCGTTCATGAAGACTTGAAGAGGCTTGCTTGCTGGCTCCGCTGAGTGAGGGGGCCCCTAGAGCACGGGGGCCTGTGTTACGCCACTGCCCCCCAAGCCAATCCAGTGGTCACGGCTTGCTTCAACACACTAAGGATGCTGAAGAAAATCTTCTAGTGGCTACCAGGCATCACCAGGAAAACGATAATTCTGGCCCTCATCACCAGCCGACTAGACTATGGAAATTCCCTGACTGTCCAAAACACTGCAGCCAGACTAGTCCTCAGCCTCACACGCCGAGCCCACATTACACCACACATTAGAGAACTCCGCTGGCTCCTGATCCACAAACACACAGGGCCCGATTCACAGAACTAACTTAAGACAAAATCCTAAACTTACTACCATTTTGGTATTCACAGAAGGCACTTACTTACTCATTTTGAGTAACTTACTCATTTGTGTAACTTACTCATTTTGGTATTCACAGAAGGCACTTACTCATAAATGAGTAAGTGCCTTCTGTGAATACCAAAATGAGTAAGTTACACAAAATGAGTAAGTTACTCAAAATGAGTAAGTAAGTGCCTTCTGTGAATACCAAAATGAGTATGTGCCTTCTGTGAATACCAAAATGGTAGTAAGTTTAGGATTTTGTCTTAAGTTAGTTCTGTGAATCGGGCCCACACACTTTAAACTCCTCACCCACACAGCTCTTCACAAACTGGCCCTGCCTATCTGAACAGCCACAAACACTTCCAGCAACCTTCCAGACACCTTCGCTCTTGCAGGCTCTCACTAGTATGCACCCCAAGCATACACAGAAGCAGAGCAGGGGTCCCCACCTTCTTGTACCTGGCCCCTAAAGCCTGGAATGACCTCCTACAACACATCAGAGCCTCCGCCTCTCGTCTTGACTTTTCAAGAAGCTGAAGACCTGTTTTTTTGTGTAAGCCCCCCAGGGCTGTCCTCACACCCCTGCTACAGAGCGCCTGGATACCCTCACGGGTGGTTAGCATGCTATAAAAACACATACCATACCATATCATACCATCTCACTTGCATAACACTTCTTTGCAGTCATATCCCCTCCCATGCACATACTCAGACAATGGAGATGATGCCATTAAAGTTAATGCATACACTAATAAGAAAATAATGCTCTAGGCAAACCAAAATTATGCGAATGTTTCCAAAATCATTTCCCCGCACTGAAGAACTCTGCTTCCATTTAGCAGTCCACCACAGCTCCCACTTTAGGTCTGAAATCACCAAATTTCACTACTAAAAGAAAGAGCACATTTTCAATAACACTATCCAGATGTAGATCTCCATATTCCTTCGAAGCTCTTCCTTGGTTCGGACACTAAGAGCCCACCACCTGACCTCAGGCAGACCAAGACATTCCCAGTATGAACAGTGATTGCCCATCCCCTCTCATAACACCATGAACAGGTCATCCAGCTGCATGGAGGTGAGCCACCGTACCACATAGCAAAGCAACGCCTGCGTGACTGGGTGAAGTCTCAAGAAAAACAGACAAAAAGAGGAGAGGGGTAGTGAAGCCCATTATATGACACAGGAGGTGTCTACAGATGAGACTTACTTTGAAGAGTAGTCAGGAGGGATTTATACTTTCATACCTGTGAGACATGCTTTGCAACATCAAGAGGTTTCAAGTAGACAAAGGAAACTCTCTCTTAAAGGGGGACCTATTAAAATAAACCACAGGCAATAAATGCAGTGCTTAATTTGTAAAAAAAAAAAAGAAGTGCCAGGTCTCTTGTGAGGAGACCACTGCAGCTTGCACCACACATTGCCCCTGCCGCGCTGCCATCACACTCCAGTAAGTATGACTATTCAGACTTTTCCAGGCCCCCAAATCTATAAGAATGGCTTGGGCGGCAGGTAATAGTCATTTTTAATTCATATTGAATTAATAATTGACTGTTGTTGTGGTTTTCTCAGACAGCGCCCCCTTGTGGCAAACTGTCACAAGCACTGTTGTTGACAATTATATGCCGGTGCCGAGCACCGGCTCAAATTAAGCACTGAAATAATGTGTTCTGGATAGATGAATATTAATTAAAACACCAAGCATGAGGAAGAGATATACCAGAATGACAACAAGGTCAAATAACTAAGTAGGAGAATAGGAACAAGGAGTTTTGTTTCAGAGGGTGGGGGGGACCCAAAAACGAAAGGTATTTTCAACAAACCATAAAGTACAGGTAGGAATTCATAACTCATAAGTAAAGAGCTCACATTAGTTGCTAAACCATGTAGTCTAGACTAATATTTAGTGGCTCATAGAGTACATTTGTATTCTTATTAATTTAATTTAAAGGTTTTTGTTGTAAAACAAAATATGTTCTCTATTCATACAGGGCCTCAATCTTCAGGAATAAATGCTACAACAGTGACCACTGTCCAAATGGCGGCAACCACTTTGTTAGGAACACAACCCAACAATTCCTCCAATGTTTCTCAACCAATACCCACCGCGGGTCCTGGTACATTTTCTTCTACCAACGCCGCATCACCAGTGGCAACAGCCTTCAAAAGCCCCAACACCACCATTCAAACAAATACTTCTGCCATGCCACCAGCATTGTCCATGCTAACCTCTTCAGCTGGAACAACTACACAACAACTAAACAACACCAATGGAACAGGAGTCACAGGAAACGATTCAGGAACTTGGTCCCTGATCTCTGCACCAGGAGCCTCATCGAATCAGAACACCACACCCAGAGCAACAGGTATGGGATGTCTCTCATCTTTGTGTATATGTTTATAACATTGGCTAGATATGGTTCCATCACCTCCACCAAAATATGTACTCGTCGTATGGTTCTGTTGACGACAATAATAAACAGCCAATTTTATAGGTTTTAGATTTGTATGCACTTATAAGCCATTTAAATATTACTTTTGTCCGGGGATTTGAGGAAGTTTTGCAACACTATATTAGTGGTAGATTGTTGTGAAGTTGTTTAAAAAAAGTGGTACCTGTTTGACCATCCTGTATACAATTCCTGTGCCTCTAGTGCCAGCGTGGTCTGGTGCAGAGAGCGACCTTTGGCTTTCTGACTGTCAGAAAGCACTAACCTTGTACTTATAACTTGTAACTTATACCTTGTTTGATCCAGTGGGTGCAATGCATTCTTCCATCTCTTTCTGCCTTTACCAAAGACCACATACAGTGAGAATATAAGGGCTAGTCATAACAAAAGGGAAATTTGGAATTGAATAACAGAGAAAACGGAGCCACCAGGCACCACCACTGTAAGTCATCGCTTCAGCCCTAGGTTGCTTGTGTTCCAGTTCAGGGAGGACCTGACCTTGCAGTTTGGGCTGGACTGTTGTCATTAGAGCAGGGTGAAGACTGATTGCATATGGCTGGGTCCAAACTGATGTGGCAAGGTGGGTGAAAAACGATGGATTGGGATACGACCCATGAGATTAATTTAAGCATTCCATTCATCACCTTGTTGTTTTTGCATTTGACACCCTAAGTGCGTTGGGTATGCCCAGATGTGGGCCCTGGGTTCACTGTGCCACTGGAACCAAGCTATACCTGGCTGAAGAGCCCTAACTTCTCTTCCTTTGATGTCAGTTCTTGTTTGAATCAGACATAACAAAGTAAGTCATCAACAAGTTTATATTCACGGCAACACATTTGTTCCTGTTGTTTTTGGCACGTTCATTGCCAACATGCTGCTTTTGTCCATGATTTTTTCTCCTATCATCCTGAATTCCTTCTTGATAATCTACCAGATGCATTTGCTTTGCTATTTCCAATTCTAAAATATTAGGGAGATTTTGATGTTTATTCTGACGACGCTCCATCTTCAGCCAAGGTCTTCAAGATTGACAAGAAACTTTCTTGCCCTCTGTGGCTTTTTCTTCTTAACTGGGACCCCCTTAAGGAGACACTTGACACCTTACACGTGACCTCTTAAGTGCAGAGTGACACTGTGGCTGCTGGGAGGAGCTGCCCTCTCCTTGGGCAATCAAGAAGGAAACTTGACAGACCTTTACGGCTTACCAGTTTTAAAAATGACTCGGAGCATTTCATTGGTTGAATGTTCAGATATCCTTTACCAAATGGAAGAGTGCATTTTCCCTGGCAATAGGGGCATATCCACCATTTTGAGACCTGAACAGGTGATACTGTTGCCCGCAGCTCCTTTCCAAACAACTGTTGCTGTAAGCATAGAAAGAGAGACTCCTAAGCTACCCTCTGCTGCTTCAGAAAAGGAAGAAGAAAATATTTGTCTTGGGGAGAGTAAATATTTATAGAAACACAACAAAACTTGAATGTGTTGGAGTTCTTCACACATCTGTGAAGAAGCTGACTGTGAGGAGGGTCACTTGCAATTTATTAGGGGCAGAGGGCACTCCACCTTTGGTACATCAACAAAGCAATGAAATATCACGTCAAAGCATGAGAAAGAGTTCAAGAAGTATGGGAGGTTCTTTCAGGAGCAGAAGAGAAGAGAAACAGGTCATGAGAAATGAGAGAGACTTTAGAAAGTTCTCCTAAATGTGCTGCAGGAAGCAGAAGAAAACAATCCTTACCCAAGGCTCCTAAAAATCTACCTCATTGACAGCAAAATCAACATGTGGGGCGGAAAAACCCCCCAGCATTGGGAATAAAGAGAGAAAATATAATTACTTTAAATTCTAAGACATTCCTTGCCTCCAAAGATAAAAAAAAACCCAGATAAATCCAAAATAATCTAAAAACAAGAAATCTAAAAAACCAATCTAAAAAACAGTTTTTTTGAGAATCACCACAAAAAATAAAAAAAAGAGCCTGTCATTATAAAGGCCTGGGGCTTGCAAGGCTGCCCACAGTGAGTTGGCGGCAGGGGCTGGATTATGATTGGTAGCGTGCAGCCATGCTTCAGCTGCAGTTTCTATTTAAAAGGTATTTTTCGATTTGCCTATAACTTTTGGCCCAGTGGACAGATTTACACCAAGTGTGGCAATTGTTTGGCGTAGTCAGCTACGGTCTGACATTATCATTTTCATGCAGATCCACGCAGAGAGTGAAAACATATATTTTCCCATCTTAGCTCCTATTGGAAATTTTGGTAGCGCTTGCAGCCTAAGCTGCTGAATGTATTTACACCAAACTTGGCATAAAAGTAAAACTTTGCTCAGAACTTAATAATAACAATACGATTATTTTTTAAAGTATCTTTAGTAATTTTTGTTTTTTTAATTATTCTTTATGAACATTAGCTAATGACATGTATTAACATTAATTGGATTGGTTTAAGGTGTTTTTTGTCTTTTTGAGCTACAAATGTAGGTGACACATTACCTTATGCCATGTATTCAATACCTTTATTGATTCTCTTTTGTAAAAAGTGAGTGTATATTATTTTTAAAAATATTTTAGAGTTTGTAAACAATACCCAACCAAATTCTATTCTTTTTTGAATAAGTAGTGATGTGTGCTAGTTAATGATCACAAACATTTTATTGAAGTCACACAACAGATATAATTATCTTATCAAAAATCATATTTGTTAAATTAGTCATATGATCAGTAAGTTTATATCTTTTGATGGGGAAGAAATTCTTATTCACCAATCACTGATTACATTTTTGCTAGGGGGTGTGGTAGCTTTTAGGTGGGCATGTATTTAAAGTCATTTTCTTTTGATGCCTGAACTGTTGCATGTATTCCTGGTTTATGCTTTTGTTGTCTAATGATGGACGACCTTGCTTTATAAAATGCCATGTATCCCAAAATACGCTATTTTTTCACGCATTGCCCAATATCAAAAGTGCCTCTTCATTACAGCGTAAGTGACTTTGTTTCGGCACGTCTATTTTGGTGCAGATCTGTCTGTCCTGCAGGGAGAAATATAAGGGGGAGTCCAAAAATTCGTATTTTTTATGTTAACTTCCTACGGAAAAGTATTCTGCGTTCAGCCGCGGTCCATGCAGGTAACAGTGGTGGGGCGGTGGGGCGGTGGGGCCGGGTAAGGGGGTTTCGAGGGACGATGCAGAGGGAAAATTAAATAAATAATTCATTTTCCCTTTGCATCATCCCTCGAAATTCCCCCTTACCCGGCCACACCGCCCCACCGCTGTTACCTGCAAGGACCGCGGCTGTCTGCGCTGAAGCTAAAAATTATGAACAAATTACTTCACACTTGGCATGAAACTTGAGACTTATTTAGAAAAAACCTACTCAATGGGTTCTGAAAAATCAGTGTTCAACAAGATATCGGGCTGGCTTCAAGAAGTTAATGAGATGGGGACTTTTGCACATCTTGACAAAAGATCTGCAAATCTTTCAGGGATCTGAGTCCTTGAATCCTCTAAGAATATTACATTTAGAAAAAAAAAAGTTTGGAAGAGGGAGCATTTTTCCCTTTTTCCAATGCAAGGTTCACAATCCCTTGGTGGAGTCAAAGATATGGTCGCTGCAGTGGCCATTACAGGATGTCCTAAGGGCATAAAGGAGCCAGGGGGCATTCCCGAGCCCAAGGAAGGATGTGTGGGGTAGGGTCCCAAAGCAGCAGATTTATTTTTTGCAGTTTTATATAATGCAAACCCGAACCGAAGGTATTGGAGCGCTTTAGATGACCACCAGTTACATTACACAAGGACACCTTAATTTCTTTGTAGATACAGGGAGGTTAAGTGATTTGCCCAGAATCACAGGATCCTGAGCGGACGCCGAGACTGGAACCCTGTTCCCCAGTTCCAAAGTAGGAGCTCTGGTCGTTACACATCCACTCCCTAACTCTCCCCTAAGTGTGTGAATTCATGATTTTACTAATAGGTCTATAAATTCTCTGAAAAAAATATATTATTAGTGCAGTGGTAAGATATGGAACTGGGCCAGCTTCCAAGTGAACACTTGATCAGTGTTAATCCCCTGTGTAGTGTTGTGTGACTTTGTGCAGTAGGACCCTTGTGGTCCTAGGCAGACTCCTTACAAAGTTACGTAATCAGTTAGGAGGTATTTGGGGAGTGTCCAGGTGTGGTCAATAAAGTCTATGACGCAGGGCGCTCAGTTAACAGTTTCATGCTGAAGAATTAGGACGTGTATTACAGAGCTCTGAGTGTGGCATAGTCATTTGTGTGCTCCAGAGCTGGGGTGGATGCTACAACTGGCAACATAGGGGATACCTACCCTGAAGAAATAAGACTGCTCTACCTGAGAGTTTGCTGAGGACCAGCAAACTGCTTGTGCGCCTCAAGAAGCAAGCTCCGGTTGGCATACGTGGAGTCAAAGCGCTGCTCTAACTCGTACAAGGCCCTTGAAGAAGGTGAGGACCCTACAGAGGAGCACCATCAGAAAGCCTGCCAAAAGCCTACTCGTAAGGACGAAGGAAGAAATACTGCACCACAGTGTAACACAGAGCCATTATCCATACAAAGCAGAAAATGCTAAAGGTGGAGATTACCAGGCACAAAGAAATGTTAGAAGCAACGACAACCAGGTACAATGCCCAGAGTTGAGAGCAGTGGCGAACGTGTGCAAGAGACAAAACCATTACTCACCACCAAGAAAGAAGATGGCACTGTACGACATCAGCCTTGCCGTGACGATCCAAATGTAAACTCGCGGTTGATGCTTACATAAGGTGTAGGTCAAACTGAGTAGCAACCGTCGTCGGCACAGCATATATTCTCAACATCAGTAAGCGTCAACATAGGTTATGACACTGATGTGCTCCTGAAGCCACCACTGCCATTCAACACCGCCAAAAGGCGGAATATTGACTGCATGGATCGAAATGATCAATGACTCCAAAGATGCTCTAGAAGAAGTAGATGACAAAAAGATCATCAAATACTTAAAGAACCTTGCAGGTGATGGAGTGAAAGAAGTGAAAGAAATGATTAAAGAAAATATCACAAGCTGCTGAATCATCGTACCGTCAAATCAAAGAAACTTTGGAAGCCAAGTTCAATCCAATGCTGAATGTTGCAATGAAAGGTACATTTTCAACCAGGCAAGACAGCAAGTTGGTGAAAAGATGGATGAGTTTGTTGAAAGACTTGATAACCTCATAAAACACTGCAGGTTCAGTGAATCCAATGACGAAAAAGCCATGTGTCTCTGAGTCATCAATGGTTGCCTCTCCGATTCGTTCAGACAACGCATGCTCAGAGAGACACTCAGCCTAGATAAGGTACTCATGGCTGCAAGAGCTGCGGCACGTGCAGATTGACAGGCTGCTGATATAGAAGCTGGAACAACTCAGAATGAATCAGAAGACGATGTCTCAGAAGATATATAAACTGTGTTTCCGATGTGGATTCTCGTTTCCACATGAAGGTAAATGTCCTGCATTGGACAGATATGCAAAGGCTGTAGGAGAGAAAACCATTTCATAATGGCCTGCAAAGTGAAAGAGAAACTAAATGCGTCATGATCAGAAGAGAAATTGGGCATCAGAAAGTTCCTGAAACAGTCTAGCCACGACCACAAGGCCAAACAATAACCTCTATTATAGCAAGTAGGAACTAAACAAAGTTGATCATCTTCAAATTCATCTTCCAAAGGCTCCTCAGTGTCATCATGGAGTGACAGGGAGGAAGATGGATGTGCAATGGTGATGTTGACAGCAGAAAGACATGCACACGTAGGATTGCTGCTTGCAAAGAAGAACCCAGGTCAAAGAGAGATCGCCACGTGAAGCAACCAAACTCATTTGGCCATTGCTCCAAGATCACACTAAAGGTAAATGGCTGCCCAACTACTTTCATTATAGACAGTGGGGCATCGATCAATATCATACCGCCAGAAAAATACAACAAACTGTCGTTGGTACAACGTCTAGTGCCATCGAAAACAAAGGTGTACACATGGGCTGCTTCTACACCATTGCAAAGTCAACGGTCATTTGTAGTGACCATGCGGCATAAGAAAACGACAGTACAAGCACAAATTAATGTTCTCCAATGTACTTCGTCGAGTGCATGTTTACTCAGTTTCAGCACTGACATGGGACTGATATCCATCAACTACAACTTCAATGCACATTCTGAAATAGTGAGTCAATTCCCCTTGATTCCTGGACTAGGGAAACCAAGAAAATATTGGTGCAACTTCACACTAATGAGGACATTCGTCTTGTTGCTCAATGACACCGTCAATTGCTTTTCATTTACAGGAGGCAGTTGAGAAAGAATTAGAAGCATTACTAAAGCATGACATCATCGAGTGCTCTACTGGTCCAATGCCATGGGTTTCGCCCGTAGTGGTGGTGCCAAAAAGGACAGTGGAGGGGCAGTGCGCATTTGTGTTGATATGTGCCAGACCAACAAAGCAATCGAGAGAGAAAGACATCCAGGTCCACACATAGTGGACATGATTACACAGCTGAATGGTGCCAAAGTCTTCTCGCGTCTTGATTTGAACAAAAGAACCACCAACTCAAGCTGGAAGATTACTGTAGGTACATTACTGCATTTTCAACACATGTTGGTTTGTTCAGATATTCAGACTAATTTTTGGTGTGTCGTCGGCTGCAGAAATCTTTCAGGATGTTACTCACCGAGTAATTCAACCTGTCACACATGCTTTAACTACAGTGATGATATATTAGCGTTTGGGGCCACACAAAAGGAACATGTCAAAGCTCCTACACACCTAGCCTCGGCTGGTGCAGGTAAGAGCGGTTACCTTGCGCTTGCCGCATCACCGACTGGGCGATGCGGCGAGCGCAAGATAAGTGTTTTTCTTTTTTTTAAATTGTATTTTCCCTCGTCATTGTCTGTCAACTCCCCCCCAACCAACCCCCGGCCCACCGCTCGTACCTGCACCAGACACAGCTGTACATACCTATGTAGTTTGGTTGCTGATGCAGGTCTCACGTTAAATGCAGAAAAGTGTGTGTTTCACTAAGCCAAATTCAAATTCTTTGGGCATATTTTCTCTGAAGGGGGAATGACTTCTGAACCTGAAAAAGTACAAGCATTGTCATCCACCTGTCCCCCGCAAGATGTAACCATGCTGCGGTCCTTCTTAGGCATGGCCAGCTGTTGCTCCAGATACATTTGTGATTTTGCCACGGTGAGTGCCCCATTAAGATAGTTGACAAAGAAGAATGTCCCCTTCCAATGGACCTCTGAATGTGATTGAAGAATCAAGAATATCAAACATGTCATTGAAAATGCAACTGAAATGACTTACTTTGATCCAAAGTTACACACTGAGATTGTTGTGGACACAAGCCCCATGGGGTTGGGCGTGATCCTTGCTGAACACAATGGACATCCAAATGCTCCGAGACACATTGTGGCCTATGCTAGCAGAAGTCTATCTTACACTGAACGAACCTATTCTCAGCCCGAAAAATAGAGCCTGACTGTAGTGTGGGTTTGTGAACATTTTCATGTGTTTCTGTATGGAAAGCATTTCACCCTTGTCACTGACCACCAAGCATTTCTCACCATTTTCGAAAATCATAAAGCCAAGATGCCCCCCTCCACCTCCCCGTATCGAGAAATGGGTGTTGAGATGGCAAGAGTATGATTACACTATTGTGCATAAGCTGGGGAAGGATCAAAATCCTGCAGATTACTTCTCACGAGTGCTGTTACAGTGTCACAGTACATCATCTAAAGCAGCTGAAGAGCACATCAAATTCATAGTAAAGTATGACACCCCCTTCAGCTCTATCCATTTAGCAGATCATTGTTATTACCAACACAGACAGAGACATGCTCACACTCAAGGATATCATTGCAACGCATTCATGTAGAAAGCATACTTGACCTCTTACAGATGACACTGAACATCAAAAATTCAAAAATGTGCAGGAAGAACTTTCTGTGACTCAAGAAGGTATTATACTAAGAGGTTTGAGAATTACCATACCTGAGAGCTTGAGACAACAAGCCATTGAACTGGCACACGAAAGTCATCGTGGCATTTTAGCCACCAAGTGAGCCCTCAGAGACTGAGTGTGACTTTCTTGACTTGACGAACAAGTTTAGAAGTAACTGAAACCATGTAACCTGTGTAACTGCTTATCTCCCAAGACAACACAGCATCCGCTAAATATGTGTGACCTTCCTAAACGAGCAAGGGAGAAAATTGCATTTGATTCTTTGGACCCTTAAACAATGGCCATCATCTCATGGTAGTTATTGATGAGTACTCACGTTTTCCCTTAGTGGAAGATTTATCATCAACCACACATGGCAAAGTCATCGAGAGGCTGGACGATATTTTTGCAAAATGGGGTGTTCCCTCCATCCTCAAATCTGACAATGGTCCACCCTTCGATAGCATAAAATATAAGGTCTTTCTCAGTCGTTTGAACGTCAAGCATCAGAAAAGCATGACAATGGGCACCATCTCATTGAAGTTAATGACGAGTACTCACGTATTCCCTTAGTAGAAGATTTATCATCAACCTCACATAACAAAGTCATCGAGAGGCTGGATGATATTTTTGCACCTTGGGGTGTTCCTTCCAGCCTCAAATCTGACAATGGTCCCCCTTCAATAGCAGAGAATTTAAGGACTTTCTCAGCTGTTTGAACGTCAAGCATCAGAAAAGCGCGCCACTCTGGCCACAGGCAAATGGCATTGTTGAGCGATTTATGGAGACCCTGAAGAAGGTGGTTCAGCGCGCTGCGCTCGATATAACCGATTTCAAGTCAGCCTTATGTCCAGCCCTTTGTGCCTATCGGTCAGCTCCCTATTCGACAATAGGTGAAAGCCCTGCCACCTTGCTGTTAGGGAGAGCTATTAGGACAAAGCTACCACAATGGACCACAAGCCGAGTAATAGACCATGATGAGATTTGTGTCACGGACACTTCTCGCAAAAGTAAGAAGAAAGTCTATGCAGATAAGAGCCGATGCACTCAGGGATCGCTTTCGAGGATGGAGACCGGTTCCTAGACAAACAAAAATAGAAACGTAAGACTGACGCTCCATTTAATTCTGAACCATTGAGAGTCGTGACAAGTAAAGGACATATGGTGACCACTCAATGTCCCGGATTATGTGCAGTAGGACCCTTGTAGTCCTAGGTGGACTCCTTACAAAGTTACGTAATCAGCTGGGAGGTATTTGGGTGTGGTCAATAAAGTCTGTGACGCAATGTGTTCAATTAACAGTTGCATGCTGAAGAATAAAGACATGTATTACAGAGCTCCATGTGTGGCATAGTCATTAGCGTGCTCCAGAGCTGGGATGGGTGCTGCAACCTGCCATCAACCAATCACCACCAATAATCAGTGAGGGAGGTCTAAACCCACTCCACACATGCCCACATGGAACCGGAGGCAGTGGAGTCCCATAGAAGCTATATTCTGTCTCCAGATGTCCACCTACCTAGCAGCTCCCCCTTATACAGAGAAGGAGATAATACATATAGTGAGGCCATTTCCCTTTTCTTCCACCTCTTATCACAGACAGAAAGAAGTAAAATAACAATGTAGGGGGAAGTACATTGGCGCCTGTTCTCGTGGGAAATAGACAACAAGAGAGAACAGAGGCACATGTTTCTTTATCAATGAAATAGGCTACATTGTGATTTGCAGGCCAAGGGGCACTTTTCTCCTGAGGGGATTCACTTCATGTATCTGGCATTGTTCTGAGACATACCTTACCAGTACTCCAAAAGAAAGCAAAAAATGTGTCCAAGTAAGAGCTAACAAATACATAAACAGGCAAAGAATCTGTCAACGGGATGAAACAAAAATAGAAAGGACGAGAAATAGGGCAGAGTGACTTTAAGGAACAAAATAGATAAAATAGGGAATATTTTTTCAAGGGGTGTGCCATAAACCAGGAGAGGCAATAGAAGGCAAAGCTTAAGGTACAAGTTAGCACTAAAGACTGTATGTCTGACTTTAGTTGCTGAGTATTACAGACCAAAAACAAATCCTAAGCTAAATTCTGATGGATGATACTGTGTGCTTTATTGAATTACAAAATGCTTGCTCTATTATTTTGTTCTTAATTCTTACAGGGCCTCAAGATTTGTTTGTAAATTCTACAACAGTGGCCATTGCACAAGTGGTGGCAACCACTTTCACTAAAAATGCCTCTCAATCAGTGCCCACTGCAGGTCCTGGCACTTCCCTTACCCCTGGGGCTGAACAAGAGTCCAGAGGTGCAAACCAAAGCAACTCAACCTCACCACCAGTGACAGCGTTCAATAACACCAGCATCACACAAGCAAACACTTCTGCAGTGCCAGCGGCATCGTCTGTCTTAAACACTGCAGCGACAATAACAGCACAACTCAACAACACGAGTGAGACAATAATTACAGTGAAATATTCAGCAACAGCATCATCAGCAGGAGGATCAAATCAAAGCATAACAACTGGACCAACAGGTAAGGCAAGTCAAGGCACATACCTCAGGTATATGTTTCAGAATCAGTGATGGTGACTCTGTAGTACTTATTTGATTTCTATTTATATTGGCCCAATTTGGCAAATCTGGAAGACATTTGGCAAAACATATACAGGCTCAAGATTGATCTTGTAAAGGTGTCCACACTGATGAAGAACAGCAAAAGTTATATTGGGATGGCTGAGGTTGGGTGCCAGAATTTATAACTCAATTCTGATCATTTGTGTTTCAACTAAAATTCCTGTAGGAGAGATTTGTTTAATGATGGGTCAAAAACCTCTGTGCAAAAAAATGTATAATTCACCTTGAAAGTTATCATTCACCTAGAATAATGATTTAAATTTTGTCAATGCTCTGGTGTACCAAAAGGCTGGTGCCAAAAGATTCTTCAGTTAAACAATAACTTGAACTCAGGATTGGGCCATGTGAAGTGTGCTACTTATAGGGACATGAGGGCCAGTAAAGGTGTTTCTGCCACTGTAAACAAATTAGCCACCAGCCATCACTGTCCCTTTACTCTGGTGCAGGTGCAGTAGCTGCCTTTAATTGGAGGCTGGAGGCATATTGCATGCTTGTGCTTTAATGTGCTATGTGCTGTGCGGATGATGCTATACAGACATTGTGGTTATCAACTAGACTCGAGAATGTCCAGGCCACTGGGGAAAAATCAAAATGGGCAGGATGACAAAGCACAAGCACTTTCACCTTGTACAGTGCATACATAAAAGCAATTCTAGGCACTGCTCACAATTTGGACACCATTAGAATGCTTCTGAAGTGCTTTAGATCTCTGTTGACCTCATTGTGAGTGATCTGTTAATTCAGATTCAGTCTGGTAACTAAAGTTATCAGGCCCATTGGATTTAGGAGTTTTGCTTGAACACTGCTGCTCAGTGGTATTCCACCCCTAGACCTTTACCCAGAGGCTTCACCTTCTGCAAGTCTTTATAAGCTGTTGCTTTATTTGTGGCACCCATCCTTGTCTCCCATGAGACACCAGTAGTGGGATGTGCACTCTTGAAATGTGTACATTCTGGGTACGGGTAAGGCAAGTGCTAAGTTCTACTGCATTCTTCGTGCATGCATACTGTTTAGGTCTGTCTTGACAATGCAGTTGCCTGCAAAATCTACTGTTACAGATTCTTGAAAATATAGAAAAGGTTGCATTTATTTCCACCCAGAGGAGCTTTTCTCTCTCCACTCCTGCTATTGTTTGTTTGGTGTACCATTCTGCCCTGTCAGAAGAACTTCCATTGGAATGTATATGAGACTAGTCTGAAAAGTGCAGTCACAGTATGTTACATTCAGTTATCTCCTCTCTGCATTCTGTAGAGAACACATACAGCATATTATCAAATAGGTCTGGCTTCAGTGCGTTAAACACATCGCTTAATTTGTAAAACAATAAGTGCCAGGGCCCTTGTCAGGGGGCCAATGCAGCTTGCACCACCCATTGCTCTTGCCAGCACTGCCAATGGCAGTACCAATACAACTACTAACCATCACACTTCTACAAGTGTGACAATTCAGAGTATTCCAGGATCCCTAGGTATAAGAAAAGCTTGAGCAGCAGGTATTATTCATTTTGAATGTATATTGAATTAGTAAACAACTGTTGTTGTGCTCACTCTAAATCAGACAAACAGCGCCACCATGTGGCAGACTGTCATAAGTGCAGGTGTTGACAATTGAGTGCCGGTGCTGAGCACTGGAAACCACTGGCCCAAATTAAGCACTGGCTAAACAGTATTTGTGCATGCAAAACCCTCCAACATAATTTGTGCATGCATGTGCATGTATGTGTCAGCACAGTAAAGCCAGACCACTTGGCTTTGCCATTTCTTGTTACTTCATAGTCACTAAGACTCATATGTACTAACACATTGTATTACAGAAGAGACCATCAATTTTTGTAAAGACCTTCTGTTATGTTCATTATATGAGTGCACATAATTCATCATTGCAATGAGTATTAGGAGTTGCCTCATTTGCATGGAGATGTAACCCCAGAATCCTTAAAAACTAGAAGACATTTTGACCATGGTGAGAGCATCGGGCATGGCTGAGTGTCAGGCAGGGCTTATGAGCCAACAAACCCTTCGAAATGGCATGGATGAATCAGTCAAGGATGATGTAATCACACTCAAAATAGGATTCAAGTGGGAGAAAACCCCATTTTTACTGTACCTTGTCACCGCCATCAACATCATGATGGACATCAATTTTGGGAAACTGGCAGGCAAGCCTAAATGATGCCTCCCAATGTATGCATATTATTCAAAGAGGCCCCTAAAATGTCTAGGATTTTTTTAGCCTCTGCTCTCACTTAACAAATGTTTATATGTAGGAGGTGAAAGCTGCAGTGTGTCTCTTAAATTTAGGTTTTCCTTCAGGAAGGGCTTCCTCTCGGTCCTTTGCCAGCTGATAGCCCGAGCCTCTGAAGAATATGCTGTGGTAGGTGAGACATTTCCTGAACTATATTGAGGCATGGGCAAGGTCAAAGACAGGCAAATCTGCTTGCACAATGATGAGATTGTGTTGGTCCAGGAATGTCCCTTGTACGGCATACAACTGTGAGTATCTGGTATCCCTGTTTTTGATTTTGGCCCTAGACCCACAATAGTCTAGTATATGGGTACTCACAAACATTTGCCAAGGGGCCGCAAAGTACAGTCTGTGGTGTGACCAAGGGCTGCACTGATGCCAGAAGGGTGGCGGTTGGGGGGCTGGGTGGGTCAGGGATTAAATAAGTGGGCAAGCATTTATTTGCAGGTTAATAAATGCTTGCCCGTTTATTTAACATTGTTTTCTGAGTATTATTGCTCAGCCACTAAACAGCAGCTTGTGCTGCTGTTCACCAAGGCGGGCCGCATGTAAAGGTCAAGAGGGCCACAAGCAGCCCCTGGGCCGTACTTTGAGCACCACTGGTCTAGTATGTGGGTGAATGCCTAGACTTATAATTTGACATGTGTAAGATCCTGGAGGGGCGCACAAAGCGTGCCCTCATTTGTTGGACAGTGGACTATTTTTCCTGTCATAGGTATGGCAAGTAGCAGGGTGGTGGCAGCGTACTGTGTTTTGTAAATCATTAGTTGTGACCAGACCTTTTTATCTGTGTCATGAGAGTGGAGGCCTATTAGCACACTTATGTAAAGTTCTGCTGGTACGCGCTAACCACTAAACGTCTGCATAGCAACATGTCAGACGCAAGGTTCATGGGAGTAGACTTGAAACCGTGTTCATTCATCTCTTAATGGATCTGTGCTTGTATGTAGGGTGGAAGGCCCCATGAAGTACCCATGAAGAGCCTGACAGGAGGTAGCTGGAGCACTCAAAGGGATATTTTACAGGAATGTATTTCCTAAGACAGTGATTTCTGACCAAGGAACCAATCTCATCTCCTCTTCCATGAGAGAAATGCAGGGGAAAACTGGAGGGGCATATCACATATCTATAGTGTGCTATCCACAACCCGATGGGTTGGCAAAGAGGCTAACGAGACCCCTAAGAGCATGATTGGAACGCTACCTGAGAACCTCAGGAGTAAATTGGGGCTTCCCCTGCAATGTCTCTTGTTTGTTTCTTGTTCACTTACTGGGAGATTCCACAGAAGGGAGTGACTTTCAGTACGTCTGAGCTTCAGTTTGGGCACCCAGTGTGTGTGGTCCTCTCACTTTGATCAGAGAAGAGTAGAAAAGAACTTAGTCCACCACATCCTTCTGAGGTGATACATATGTGAATGGCCTGAGTAAGTTGGTGGTGCAATATATTGGTCAGGTGAAGCAATACCTCCAGGCCAGTCTAGAGCTGATGAAGAAATGGTATGACCAGAAAGTGGTGCTGATTGAGTATCAGGAGGTAGTGGTGCTGAAGCCCATTTGTCCTTGAGCTTTGGAGGATAAGTGGTGTGGTTCATACACAGTAGTATGGAGGATGTGTGGAGTGAACTACTTGGTGAGCACAGGTGCCACCAGGGAACCTAGGAAGATGTTGCATGTGCAGAAACTGAAGCCTTTCCTCAAGCTATATTGAATAGTGAACATCCCACCAGTTATGAATGACTCTAGGGTTGATACCTGTCTTTGTTCAGGAGATTGACACAGGATATATTCTGGCTGTCAAAAACAAGACCTATATCATGTCTGATCCAGGTCACGAATGGTTAAGGCAGAGGTAGCTGAGATGTTGGACTGAGGGGCCAGATTGTTTTAGCTTTATGTGCCTGAAAGAATACTGCATCTTTCTATACCAGAAGGGTTATTCCAGTTCATGGTAATGCCAGTTGTGCTGGGAATGCTGCTCCCACTTCCCACCACCTGATGACCCATGTTCTATCAGGACTAAAAGAGTACTCTGTGACCTACCTGGATGATACTGCAGTGTATAGCAAGTCATGCAAGGACCACCTGAGGCACCTAGCACAGATGTTGGTCAGGATACAGGGGGCAAAACTGGTCATCAAGATAATCAAGTCCCAGTTAGGGCAGTACACTGTGGTCTATCCTGAACATCAGGTGGGCAACTGGAAGATTCACCAGTTGGATGCCACATTATGTCAGTGTTGGAGTGGGAGGTGGCATTGATGAGTGCATTACATTTATGAATCCTTCACTGGTTACTATAGGAACTGTGTAGCTATCTTTGAGACAACAGTGGCCTATTTGACAGCTGTCACATCCAAGAAGCAGTACAAGAAAGCGGTTTTCAATAGGGAATGTCAAAAAGGTTTTGAGAAACTGAAAAGAGCACTGTGCAATACACTTGTACTGAGGGCCCCAGAATACTTTCAAAACTTCATTGTACAGATGCACACCTCAGACAAATGAGTGGAATGTGTACTGGCTCAACTCAATGACAAGGCCAGAGAGCATCGGGTGTCCTTTATTAGTTGAAGATTGCTACCCAGAGAGCAGACCTGGGGGGGCTTAGAAAGGGGGAGGGCATTAAGAACGTAATGCTTTGCCATAGTGTGGCCTTTGAGAAGGTTCCAACCATATCTGTTTGTTACTAATTTTGTGGTCCAGACAGATCACAAACCACTTAAGTGGTTGATGGCAATGAAAATGGCAAAGTGCTGAAATGGTGCATTTCATTGTGAGGTCTAGCTTTCAGAGTAGAGCATAAAGCCAAAATGAACCACAGCAATGCAGGTCGACTTTCCCAGCAGTTTTGACAATGTGATTACCGACTTCCCCAAAGATGAGAGGAAAGTCTGATGTATGATGGGCATCTGCTAGTTTGGGGATGTCCTGTGCATGGTGTACAGCCGCAATCCCCTGCTCTGAGGGCCCAACTGCGAGTATCTGGTATCTTGGTTTTTATTTTTACCACAACCTCATGCTAATCTATCACAAAGGTGAGTTCTTTGTCTACAAGACTGCCAATTTTGCATAATTCTTTGACCCAGCAAGAACAAGAATCCAGCTCATGTTGTGCCCAGATTCACTCTAGCTGCTTGTGACATCAAGCAGTATGTTGCTGAAGAGCACCTTTGTAACATTATTAGGCTGGCAAGTCAAAGTGCCCTAAACAAGAAAGACATGATAGAGGAACATAACCCAGGTGTCACTAAATCGTGCCACTCTGTGTCCTCTGGCTCTTACTATAAACACCCACAGATAGAGAAATCTTAAACATGCCCACCAGGTATATAAGCAAAGCCATCTAAAATATCTCAAGTTATTTGTACAAAATAAACTGAATAGACACACCAATGGACTTATGCTCCCTTCAAAGCAGGCTGAATAACTTACACATGAGGGCCACAGGGGCAATGTGGCTAAAAATGGCTGTCTTGTCAAAAAGTCTGGTTAATGATGAACTGCTGGAAAAGACATCGAGAGAGTGCCATGCTGGACAACGTCTAGGGAAAGATATCACTCTAGACCCCTTTAATTGTTTATGCTGCTGAAGAGTGTCTGTAAAGATGTCCTAATTTACTTTGTGGGACGCTATGCCAAAGAACAACATCTGTTACTACTATGAGTGCTCTTGTTTTCCCATGGTAAAGACTATCCCAAGCACTGACACAGATGTTAAGATGATTTTGTTGAATAAAATTGAATACATTATTTTTCACTTTGATATCCCATCCACCATGGAATCACACAATGAACCTCCTTTTTTGGGAAGAAGCTCAAGGATTTTACTGTCTGGCTATTTGTCAAGCATCAGAAAATAACTTAGCTGTGGCTTTGGGAAACCAGCATTGTGGAGTGCTTCATTGCAATGCTGAAGATAGCACTCCAAGGAGTCAAAAGCGTAAGATCCCTTATCTGTGAGACTCTCTTTGATTCTACATGCCTACTGAGACAATCTGTATAGCAAAGCAGGCGCCTCCCCTGCCAAACTCATGTTAGGGAGGAAGATTGCAATCAAGATACCTCACCTCACAGTGGAGCCTGATCCAGAACTACATTGGGAAGTGATTCACACAGGAAGTAAAAAATGAGGTCATATGCCAACAGGTGATGGCAAGCCTGACTTTGTCATCTATTTCAAGGTGATCTTGTACTCATCAAGTACAGAGACACTCACAAAGATGACCCAAACTTTTATCCACCATGATGTGATCCATGTGAAGAGGTGTGTTTACAGCTTTTTTCTGAACTGTAGGAGAGTTGGAGCTGCTCTGATGTTGATAAAGGTGCTATTCCCGATCCGGTGAGCATGAATGGAGAAGGCCTGTTTCTGTTTTTTTTATTTCTTGCCATGTTTTGTCTCAAGACTGTCAATATCAAGGTTTCCGGTCTGGTGGTGTTCCTCAGGTAAGACTAGTTTGTTTGACAGGTAAGATGGAATCTTGCATTGAGGGATTTATGGGAGATGCAGCTCATCTTTTAAGAAGATCCGGTTCGGAGGCAAAAGCTAGTGTAAGTCTTTTAACATGGGGTGATGTGGTTCAATTTCTTTGAGCCTTTGATGAGCTGTGGGGCTATGTAGAGGACACCTTTCAGGGGTGGTAAGGTGGAATCAGGGAGACAAATGAGCAGGTTGTTCTCCTCCGTCCAAATGAGAGAAGTCCTAAGGCTTATATGGTTGTTCTGAAGTCATCTTACGGCTCCCGTTTATTCAAGAGGGAGAGTTGGAAACCTGATGTCTTAGTCTTCCTAGTGATGTGTTGCTTGAATGATAGGTGTGTTGTGGGTGAATCCCAGACATTTGTCATGGTTTCTCAGCTGGGAGGTGAAGCCTGGTAAGTTAAAATTGGATGTGGAAACCAAAATAACAAATTAATTATTTGAGAGTATTACATACCCTTGGCATTTCATCCACATTGGAGATGGAACAAACATTGCATAGTAATCCTTCCTTTTCTATGGGGTATAAAGAATAGAAGCCCTTGTGCTCACCTGTTCAGCCCTTTCACAGCACTCAGATTTCCTCTATAAGTCATATAAACTAAGGGGGCAATTTAAATCACAGCGGGTGGCCTGCCGTTCCGCCATGGGGACGGTGTAATTTATTCTGTCTACATGGAAATAACTGCTGAGCAGGCGGTCAACTATAAAAAGCATTGCCAGTAACCGCCAGCAGCCGCGGTTCCTGTCAATGCATTATATTCTGTGGTACGATCCTGCGTCTGCTTTAGTAAAGAAAGAAAAATAATGCTCTCCTCACCATGGGAGTATTCTCCCATGGCGGGGTAGTATTATTACGTTATTGTTTCTTACCGCCAGAATGTGCCTGGAGGTGTAGTATGGATTGTGGGTCCATTGTTGACATCTGCTAAGTTAGCATGAGCTTCGCTGCCATGAGGCTGCTTTTGCGCACAACACTGCATGCATAGATTTCGCAAGACTCTGTTTGTGCCTTTTCACATGAGAACTGTCTACTTTTCGCGTTCTCTGCCGTGCTCTGAGGTTTAGTCTGCACAAGATGTACAAGGTCGATCAACAATGCCCCTTGTTATTCTGTTCTGGTCAGTCCCTCGAACCTAGACATAACATGACACACAGCTGCACTACTGAAAATCGTATGCTTTAATATTGCAAGCTAAACATGTTGTGCAGGCACTTGGAGAGATTCCTTTCCGGAGAGAAGAGCTGTGCTTGTCCTGAGATGTAAACCTTTCATCTAGGCCTTGAGGTATGGGGTCTGCTGACAAAGCCCAGAGGTCTTCTTTTTTATAATAAACTATTTCTTACCACGGGGAGGGTGGTTAGGTATTGTAGCCCTTTTCCACTGTCTTTATAAAATGATATCCCCATTTGTATTCTATGGAATTGTGACAATGCTGACTATATTGTGTTTATGCATTTTGCTGCTAGTAATGGCACGTGTACTGTACCATAGAGCGCGCTAGTTAAAATAAACATTTTAAACTATACCGTGACTCTGATTACTCGCATTGTGGACAAGTATGAGTGAGTGAGCGAAAGTTGTCTGGCTCCCGCGATTCCTGAGAGAGTCGGGAGTGTTGTGTTCTGAGTTGTCTAATCATTGGTAGCTTCGCTGTTAGTCGGAGAACAAATGAGACACTATAGCTAGTCGGTTTGGGATTTTGGGTACTAATGTGGTAGGTTGGTACACCCCTATTCACTGAGGTCCTGTTTTCCTGCGCATAATTCTGTATATGTGCAGAATCCCTGCAACATGGCGCCGCCAACGTTTGGTCTGGTTCTTATCTGCGAGACGCTTGAGTAGTGCTTGTGCTTGTCCACAATACCCTCACTTTTGTCTCCGGAGACAGCTGTGACGGTGTAACCTCCTATATTGATGTTTTTATAGGTTCTTTCAAGCTTGAAGTTCAAATAAAAGGTTTCTCTCTTTATTCTTAACCCATTGTTGTGCTGCCGCTTATTGAGTTGTTCTTCTTTGCTTTTCGAGATGGTGATTAACATCCCGCCACCTAGTCGCGCACCGCTCAGGGCTCATTTGACACTACATGGGGTCCCCGATGCGGGTGTTTTGCTGATTTTTGTAGTAGAAGCGGATCCAGCATACCGCTTCAAAGTGTTTTACTCTTGGGTCACCTTTCCGGCGGTGGACGGAACAGATAATCTGTTTCACGGATACACTGCCACGGCTGTTCCTAATGAGTATCAGCCCTATCGGGCTCTAGAGGTTCCGCTCACAGCTTGGCAACACCGAATTTGGTTTAATGGTGCCCTTCCTCATCCACTCACGTCGGTCCGTTTAGGTCCATTATCAATAGATGGGGCCACATGGCCCGGTTTGGCTGGGTATACTCCTCACCCGCGTGGGCTTACAACAGCTACGCTGGCAGAACTTCGCGTGTTACACACTTCTTTAATACGCGTGCATAGAGCTGTTATTCAGTTTATGTCGCGCAACTACCAGGTGGGACCGCCTGGCGTTGCTGCGCAACCTGCTGGTATAACCATCAGTCCTGTCATGGTTAATTCCGTAATTGGCAAGCGCCCACAAAATAAGGATGATTTACCTTATTGGCTCGCTGAGAAATTTGGACAGATTGAAGCTGTTTTTCCCCAATACAAATCCTGTGGAGAAACACAGGATATTGATGATAAGTTTGCCTAACGACTTGTTTCCTGAGGTGGCTGATTGTAACACCTGGGGCAGGGTGTTTGCAGCCGTATATTCAAAGTGTTTCGGCACTCCCTCTATGACTGTACTCCCCTCCGTGATTAAACGTGTTCAAGATGAACACGGTGCTGAAGCGGCTGTAGAGCTGGGGATGAGACTGGTGGGGGTGTTCGACGTGGTTGCTGATCTGATCCTTGCCAATGTCAAGGGCGATGCAGTAAGCTTTCAAGTTGCTAACGGCTTGGAGGCTGTGCCTGATGCAGACAAACCACGCGAATTACCGAAGATTATTGCAAAGGCTTATAAAACAATAGGCCGCAATAGTTTGGGAGTTAAGCTTTTTACTCAAACGCAAACACAATCTCAAACACAACAGAAAGCTCAGTCTGATAAAGACGGGCGTCCAGTCTTTCCTAAAAAGAACTGGAAAAATAAAAAACAGGGGCAGCAACAACAGAAGCAGGGTTCGCGTGCTGGTTCACCGACACCTGACACTTCTGAGCGTACTTATGACTTGCGCGACCGCGCGAAAATTAAGACTCCTGATAGATTTTAAGTCCCTGATCAGCGTTCTCCTCGTTCTTCACAGGACACATCTGGCTCTCAAGTCGGTGGTGGAGATCGCCAGGATCGTGGCAAGAGTCATCCTGCGCCACAGGGACGTGATCAGCCTCGTCAGTTTGACGTCAAGGGGAAACAAGAGGAGCAACCACGCTTCCGTGCCCCATTTCAAAAGAAAACGGTTGCCGCTTTGACAGCCAGATATGCCTCAGACGGTGAGAATCCGACTACTGGATTGGACTTGGGTGGTGACTCTGCTCGACAGCGCAGCGGAAGTTATCATAGTGCGGGAGGCACTGCGTCCTTGTCTGGAGGCGACAGCAACTGAAACTTTCAGTACAGTAGAGACAGCTGACACCCGGGTTGTCCCACCAGATAGGCTGTATAACATAGTTTTTCGAATTGAAGGCGACATTGAGCGTGTAGTCACAGGGATTTTTTGGGAGAATCTGACCGCTTCCTATGACATTTTGTTAGCAGAGGCAGATTGGCCCCCACCTTTTGTACTGGCCGCATCAAGGGGGGAGGACGTGATACTTCCGAATTTTTCACGTTATGTCCCCAAGGAGCATGCAGAGGCTTTTGCAGCTGAGTGGGCTTTGGCCCTGGCGCCGGCAGTGTACCGTAATCAAGTGGGCTGGGATAAAGATTCTCCGCCACATGAGATTCCATTGCGGTCTATGCCTCAACCTCAACCCCAATATCCCATCCGGCGGGAAGCCAAAGGTCCCGTTTCTGATGTTCTAACTGAGTTGGAGTATCAAGGAGTGATTGAGACATGAGTGTCACCGATGAATAATCCTCTTTTTACTGTGTCCAAACCCGATGGGTCTTATCGCATAGTTTTAGATTACCGGCATTTGAACTCTCATTGTCGTACTTGTGCGGTACAGAATACCCATAGCTCTGCTCTTGTGGACAGTATTGTTCGTAAAAAATATAAAACGACTCTTGACATTTCCAATGGCTTTTACAGTCATAACCTGTCCCCTGAATGTAGTCAATGGACCGCATTCACGGCCGGTGGAAAACAGAAAAAATTTCGGCGTTTACCTATGGGGTATAAGAATAGCCCCGGGGTTTTCGCTGCGCGTTTTGTATCTTTGTTGGACAGCATAGACCCAGATGCATACTCGTATGTTGATGATATTTATCTAAAAATTACACGAGAGGTGAGCTGTTCCCCAATAAAAAGGTGTGGACAACGTGTGACAGAGGTGGGGGATGAGGGGAATACTCCTTTTCGGAACTAGAGTCCTCACACACCCAGCAAGCTAGGTGTCATGCTTCATCATATGGACTTGCTCCTCGTCGGGTCGGCGCTGCAATACCCGACGGGCACCCATAAAGGGGCTCTTTGGCGGAGATCTTCAGTTCCTTGCCGTATGGTGCTGTGGGTGTGAGGGCCCTAGAGAACAGTGTAGATGTGATGTGAGTGGGTGATTATAAAAAGGTTGGATAATCCAGATAAACTATTTATTAGGGTGGCTATCCACCTTATTAAAAGAGAAATGGAGTGGCTGCTCTCTGGCACAATGGTCCAGCGGAGCAGAGCTCAACTCTTACAAAGTGGTCAACATGTTTCATGCATTGCGGTCAATACTGATCCATTGCATTTCATCAGGACCTAGGTGTAAAACTATCTACACTTGGTGGTGGGTGGAGGAGTTCCTACCTACCACTCTTCGTGGAGACGAGCACGGAGTCCCGCCAATCCTAGTTGTAACCTAAAAGGAGGATGACATGAAGCAGTATATAATTACTCGAAAATAGACCTAGTCAGCAGATCATATCATCCCAACAACCTCATACCAGTTGTCCACCTGGTGGGTGCAAAGGGGTAGTATAATACCCCCTCATCTAAAAACCATAAATTCAATAAAAAGAGAAGTGACTGGATTAAAACAATGGCTAAAGTGAGAGAGACTAATGGTGCAAAAACCTACACAAACCCTAGAGAGGGAGTCAATAGCCTATGATGCAACTCACCTATCCGGAGGGAAACACTCACTCCATTCGGTCTTGTCAGCTCCAGACACCAATGTGGTGGTGTCCTGTATAATTAGAAGTGAGAATCTCAATAAGGGGAGATAACAAAGCAGAAGAGGCAGACATGGCCCTCCCTAGTTATCCACACAGAGTTATGGAACACAGCCCAAGTCAGTGTCCCAATGTGGGAGTGGGAAGCCCAAACGAGCACCCCTCCCCTCCCCTCTAGCACAGAAGTCATGCAGACCGGTCAACCCCCGTGTGTGATGCAAAACCAGTCCGTGGTAACACCGGCGGAGTCACCCGCCACCCGGGAGGGGCGGGCAGGGTAGCCCCCGGTAAAACCCCCGTCCATGGGCGCGTCCACAGGAGTCTTACTTAATCCAGACCACACAAGTTTCTGCAGGCGGGGACCGAACGATGCCGAGGGAACCCAATCACCAACTAGACTAGGACCTACTTGGTCCGTGAACCAACACCGTCAATTGTACAGCCTCAAAGAACTACCAAATCACTCACCTGCCCAAGGAGGACATATGCCGGTAATCTACCCGCCGCAGAGCTGGAAAGCCGGAAACTATCAAGGCTGCCACCCGGGTAGCGCTTATAAGTCTCCCTCGCGTCCTCTCAACCAGTCGCGTAGTTCGCCGGCGTCACACCATGTCACATGATACAGAGGGCGTGTCGGTAGTCTAAGCTGAGCTGACAATGCGAACAAGGCGGCCATTTTAAGAGGGTAGGAAACTATGCAAATCCTAGTGATCCATAAGCATTATTCATGCTCTGGCTGCTCGAAATGTATGTGTAGTCTAAAAGCGATCGTCTACCTATATGCTCTTTGGGGGTGACGATGCCATTTAACTAGCCATTACCCATCTCCTGGCTATACAATATGCGGGTGCAGTCCAGGCGGCAAAAATACCTTCGTGTGTTTAGTGCCGTGGTTAAGGGGCCGTGGAATCATAAACAGATGAGTCCCAATCTTACGAGCAGTGCCCCTACTGCACCATCATCCAAGTATTGTTGAGTACAACAAGTGTGAGGGTATCAGAAGTGGGACCCGTGGGGTCCAGAGAGTGTGTAACAGGTATGTTAACTCAGAGTGGAGGCCCAAACCAAGGAGCCCCTATAAGGTGTAAGGTAGGGGGATGGCTATCTCCTAGCCAACGCGGCCCAAGGTATGTCATCATTAAGACCAAGTGTGTTTGTAGACAGGCGGTGCACCCATCTCTGTTCAATTCTGAAGAGGGCATGCTGTGTGATCCTGGGGTGTGCCTCAAGAACCACCCATTTGAGAGATTCCGCAGAGTGGTTAACATCTTTGCAGTGTGTATACATCTTAGTGGTTACTCTCATACACCTCACATTGCTCTTATGCTCTGTAATGCGTACCTTTACAGGTCTCATCGTCATCCCTACATATTTTCTGTCGCAAGGACATGTGATCAGGTATATACATCTAGGAGTGTTGCAGTTGGTGTGTCGCTTGAGCCTCCATGTGAACGTATCAGTCAGCGTGACCTCTCTGACAGTGCTAGTTTGTTCGCATACTGAGCACGTCCCACACGGATAGTGCCCAATCACAGGTGGCAAGTCCCAAAGCGTCCTCTGGACCCCCAATTCCTTGGCCTTAGGCCTGGTGTGTATTAAGATATCCTTCAGATTTTGTGTACGCTTGTAAGCAAACCTAGGTCTAGGGAGGTCAAGATCCCCTGTGTTCACTATTCCCCAGTGCTTGTTAATGATCTTCTTAATCAGTGTAGAGTGAGATGTGAAAGAGGTAACACACGTCAATACTTCAGCCTGTTCCTTAGTGGTGACATGGAGTAGTGATTCACGTGGATTGTTTAAAGCCCTTTTGTAGGAGTTCCTGACCTGGCGTGCCGGGTAGCCTCTCTCCCTAAGGTTCTGTTGTAGGTGCTGGGCCTCTATCACATAGTCATTCAGGAAGCTACAGTTTCTCCTAATACGGAGGAACTGTCCAAACGGTAGGTTGTTCCTAAGGGCCCTTGGATGGTGGCTATTGTAGAGAAGGAGACTATTCCTATCTGTAGCTTTTGTATACAGTGTCGTACTCAATCCATCATCTGTAAGTCTTATCCTTAAATCTAAAAGGGAATACTCGTGTCTGATATAGTGTGTGAGAATTTGAGGAACATGTTTTGCGTGTTGACCCAACGGCAGAACGCCTCACAAGTTATTAAGTCTCCCCTCCACAGGATAAGGATATCGTCTATGAACCTCCGCCATAGTGTCAAGTTTGCTCTATACGGATTGTTCGGGTTCATGATGACCTCCTCCTCAAATGTTGCCATATAGAGGCAAGCCACACTAGGGGCGAAGGTACTCCCCATGGAAGTCCCCTGGGTCTGATGAAATAGTTGCTTCTCATATTCGAAGAAGTTCTCAGTAAGTGCTAAGGTAGCACACTCCATAATGAAAGAGACCGGTGTCGGTGAAACCCATTCTTCCTTCAATAGACTAACCTCCACGGCTTCCAAAGTTGCTCGTTGTGGAATGTTTGTGTACAAAGCTTCCACATCCAATGTCACTAGGAGATGGACCCCACTGAGGGTCTCGGTGTTGTCAATGATGCGTAGGACGTCAGTCGTGTCCTGTACGTAAGATGGTATCTTCCTCACCAAGGGCTGGAGGAAGTGGTCGCAAAATCTAGACAAAGGTTCCAAAGGGACCCTATCCCAGACACTATAGGTCTCCCTGGGACTGGTGTAATGTTTTTGTGAATCTTTGGGAGAGTATAGAAATACGGTGTCTTGGGATTCTTGGTTATGAGGAAATCAGCCTCCTTCTTTGTGATCCAGCCGTTGTTCTCCGCCTCGAGGACCATAGTTGCTATCTTCAAGGTGAGTCTAGGAGTAGGGTCTATCGAAAGAGGTGTGTAATGCCTGGTGTTCCCAAGTTGGCGTCTACACTCTCTATCATAGTCTGTAGTAGACTGGATTACAGTTGCCCCACCCTTATCGGCCTGTTTGATGGTAATGCTGGTATCGTTGGCCAAACTCATGGCCGCATTTCTTTCATCGTTACTGAGATTGTGGAATGGGTAAGATGTGGAGGCAACGGATAACTCTTTGAGTACCGCCCCCTCAAAAGTCAAGATCTCAGGTGGAACCATGCTGTTATTAGGGGTAAAAGTAGAAGGGTTGCGCAGGCCGGAGCCACCGTGATCGGGCAAGACCCTGTCTTGAAAGAAGGCCTTGAGGCGCACCTTCCTGAAGAACTCCTGGACTTCACATAACTCACTAAATTTGTCAAGTTTGGGGGTAGGGACAAAACCAAGGCCTTTTTCAAGGACTATCTTCTCCGAGTTAGTTAAGTCCCTATTCGAGAGGTTGACCACTAGGCCCTCTTTCCCCTGCTCATGCTCCTGGTCTCTACTGCGCCCGGGGTCTGATCTTGCCACTGAACACCTTTCTGAGTTCCTCTTCTTCTCCCTTTTCCTCTGCCCCAACCTCTGCCTAAAAAGGAGGGTTACTCATAGGGAAGTATTGTGGTGGCCCTTGAGGGTATATTGGGTACTGCCACGGGGTGGAACTGGTCCAGAAAAGATCGGACCATTATTATAGTTAGGGTAGGGCTGGTAGTTGGGTCTACGTTGGTTATGATTACCCCAGCTCCCAGTGCTTGAATCGCTGTTTGAGGACCCCCTCCTGCTGGTATCAGAGCTCTCATCAGAGGAGTAACTACTCCTGGGTGCAGCGTAGTCATCTTTGAGATAAGGATAAACCTTCTCCTTGTCGAACTTGGCTACGTCCTTTTGCAGTTTGGTAACCTTCTGTTTAAGGAGGTACTCCCTATTCTCAGCGATTTCATTATTTATCTCCATTAGCTTGGAGGAAAAAGTCGTTTTAGGAAGAGAGGATTTTAATGTGGCTTCGGCTACCTGTATTCTGGCAAGAAGCGCCTCTGCCAACCTTTTGGCGGTATTGATAATCAAGACTAGTAGATCTTTGGTACATTTCCAAGATACTTGGCACCAGTCTTTTTTGAAGGGCCCATCTTCCAGGAATATCCTGGGCAAGATGTTAACTATGAGTCCATGGGGCGCAATGTTGGCCCTTAAATACTCTGTCATGAGAGCCCCATGTAGAGTGATTTTAAGCCATTCTCTCTTCAATGCCGCTATCGACGTCCAGTCATCTAACTGTGACCCTGAGGCCACAGCTCCTCCTGTCCCAAGCAAGGAGGGTGCTGTTCTTAAAATATCAGCTATAGCTTCCTCATTAAAGCTAAGACCCGGGGTATCCTCCATCACTGATAGGGAACCCCGCTATCCACGCAAAATATAGAAAAATATTTTCTGGTGGTATAGCGACCTAAATGATGGACCAATATGTGGAAAGTACACAATATGGTAACCTAGTTACTACTGTCCCACGGGGGTCACCCGTGCAGAATATCTTAAACAAGAAAGGGGGACTAATAGGGCTTGTTAACGGGGTCCAGCACACATGCCCAAACAATAAATTACACGAGAGGTGAGCTGTTCCCCAATAAAAAGGTGTGGACAACGTGTGACAGAGGTGGGGGATGAGGGGAATACTCCTTTTCGGAACTAGAGTCCTCACACACCCAGCAAGCTAGGTGTCATGCTTCATCATATGGACTTGCTCCTCGTCGGGTCGGCGCTGCAATACCCGACGGGCACCCATAAAGGGCTCTTTGGCGGAGATCTTCAGTTCCTTGCCGTATGGTGCTGTGGGTGTGAGGGCCCTAGAGAACAGTGTAGATGTGATGTGAGTGGGTGATTATAAAAAGGTTGGATAATCCAGATAAACTATTTATTAGGGTGGCTATCCACCTTATTAAAAAAGAAGAAATGGAGTGGCTGCTCTCTGGCACAATGGTCCAGCGGAGCAGAGCTCAACTCTTACAAAGTGGTCAACATGTTTCATGCATTGCGGTCAATACTGATCCATTGCATTTCATCAGGACCTAGGTGTAAAACTATCTACACTTGGTGGTGGGTGGAGGAGTTCCTACCTACCACTCTTCGTGGAGACGAGCACGGAGTCCCGCCAATCCTAGTTGTAACCTAAAAGGAGGATGACATGAAGCAGTATATAATTACTCGAAAATAGACCTAGTCAGCAGATCATATCATCCCAACAACCTCATACCAGTTGTCCACCTGGTGGGTGCAAAGGGGTAGTATAATACCCCCTCATCTAAAAACCATAAATTCAATAAAAAGAGAAGTGACTGGATTAAAACAATGGCTAAAGTGAGAGAGACTAATGGTGCAAAAACCTACACAAACCCTAGAGAGGGAGTCAATAGCCTATGATGCAACTCACCTATCCGGAGGGAAACACTCACTCCATTCGGTCTTGTCAGCTCCAGACACCAATGTGGTGGTGTCCTGTATAATTAGAAGTGAGAATCTCAATAAGGGGAGATAACAAAGCAGAAGAGGCAGACATGGCCCTCCCTAGTTATCCACACAGAGTTATGGAACACAGCCCAAGTCAGTGTCCCAATGTGGGGAGTGGGAAGCCCAAACGAGCACCCCTCCCCTCCCCTCTAGCACAGAAGTCATGCAGACCGGTCAACCCCCCGTGTGTGATGCAAAACCAGTCCGTGGTAACACCGGCGGAGTCACCCGCCACCCGGGAGGGGCGGGCAGGGTAGCCCCCGGTAAAACCCCCGTCCATGGGCGCGTCCACAGGAGTCTTACTTAATCCAGACCACACAAGTTTCTGCAGGCGGGGACCGAACGATGCCGAGGGAACCCAATCACCAACTAGACTAGGACCTACTTGGTCCGTGAACCAACACCGTCAATTGTACAGCCTCAAAGAACTACCAAATCACTCACCTGCCCAAGGAGGACATATGCCGGTAATCTACCCGCCGCAGAGCTGGAAAGCCGGATACTATCAAGGCTGCCACCCGGGTAGCGCTTATAAGTCTCCCTCGCGTCCTCTCAACCAGTCGCGTAGTTCGCCGGCGTCACACCATGTCACATGATACAGAGGGCGTGTCGGTAGTCTAAGCTGAGCTGACAATGCGAATAAGGCGGCCATTTTAAGAGGGTAGGGAAACTATGCAAATCCTAGTGATCCATAAGCATTATTCATGCTCTGGCTGCTCGAAATGTATGTGTAGTCTAAAAAGCGATCGTCTACCTATATGCTCTTTGGGGGTGACGATGCCACCCTAATAAATAGTTTATCTGGATTATCCAACCTTTTTTATAATCACCCACTCACATCACATCTACACTGTTCTCTAGGGCCCTCACACCCACAGCACCATACGGCAAGGAACTGAAGATCTCCGCCAAAGAGCCCCTTTATGGGTGCCCGTCGGGTATTGCAGCGCCGACCCGACGAGGAGCAAGTCCATATGATGAAGCATGACACCTAGCTTGCTGGGTGTGTGAGGACTCTAGTTCCGAAAGGAGTATTCCCCTCATCCCCCACCTCTGTCACACGTTGTCCACACCTTTTATTGGGGAACAGCTCACCTCTCGTGTAATTTATTGTTTGGGCATGTGTGCTGGACCCCGTTAACAAGCCCTATTAGTCCCCCTTTCTTGTTTAAGATATTCTGCACGGGTGACCCCCGTGGGACAGTAGTAACTAGGTTACCATATTGTGTACTTTCCACATAGTGGTCCATCATTTAGGTCGCTATACCACCAGAAAATATTTTTCTATATTTTGCGTGGATAGCGGGGGTTCCCTATCAGTGATGGAGGATACCCCGGGTCTTAGCTTTAATGAGGAAGCTATAGCTGATATTTTAAGAACAGCACCCTCCTTGCTTGGGACAGGAGGAGCTGTGGCCTCAGGGTCACAGTTAGATGACTGGACGTCGATAGCGGCATTGAAGAGAGAATGGCTTAAAATCACTCTACATGGGGCTCTCATGACAGAGTATTTAAGGGCCAACATTGCGCCCCATGGACTCATAGTTAACATCTTGCCCAGGATATTCCTGGAAGATGGGCCCTTCAAAAAAGACTGGTGCCAAGTATCTTGGAAATGTACCAAAGATCTACTAGTCTTGATTATCAATACCGCCAAAAGGTTGGCAGAGGCGCTTCTTGCCAGAATACAGGTAGCCGAAGCCACATTAAAATCCTCTCTTCCTAAAACGACTTTTTCCTCCAAGCTAATGGAGATAAATAATGAAATCGCTGAGAATAGGGAGTACCTCCTTAAACAGAAGGTTACCAAACTGCAAAAGGACGTAGCCAAGTTCGACAAGGAGAAGGTTTATCCTTATCTCAAAGATGACTACGCTGCACCCAGGAGTAGTTACTCCTCTGATGAGAGCTCTGATACCAGCAGGAGGGGGTCCTCAAACAGCGATTCAAGCACTGGGAGCTGGGGTAATCATAACCAACGTAGACCCAACTACCAGCCCTACCCTAACTATAATAATGGTCCGATCTTTTCTGGACCAGTTCCACCCCCGTGGCAGTACCCAATATACCCTCAAGGGCCACCACAATACTTCCCTATGAGTAACCCTCCTTTTTTAGGCAGAGGTTGGGGCAGAGGAAAAGGGAGAAGAAGAGGAACTCAGAAAGGTGTTCAGTGGCAAGATCAGACCCCGGGCGCAGTAGAGACCAGGAGCATGAGCAGGGGAAAGAGGGCCTAGTGGTCAACCTCTCGAATAGGGACTTAACTAACTCGGAGAAGATAGTCCTTGAAAAAGGCCTTGGTTTTGTCCCTACCCCCAAACTTGACAAATTTAGTGAGTTATGTGAAGTCCAGGAGTTCTTCAGGAAGGTGCGCCTCAAGGCCTTCTTTCAAGACAGGGTCTTGCCCGATCACGGTGGCTCCGGCCTGCGCAACCCTTCTACTTTTACCCCTAATAACAGCATGGTTCCACCTGAGATCTTGACTTTTGAGGGGGCGGTACTCAAAGAGTTATCCGTTGCCTCCACATCTTACCCATTCCACAATCTCAGTAACGATGAAAGAAATGCGGCCATGAGTTTGGCCAACGATACCAGCATTACCATCAAACAGGCCGATAAGGGTGGGGCAACTGTAATCCAGTCTACTACAGACTATGATAGAGAGTGTAGACGCCAACTTGGGAACACCAGGCATTACACACCTCTTTCGATAGACCCTACTCCTAGACTCACCTTGAAGATAGCAACTATGGTCCTCGAGGCGGAGAACAACGGCTGGATCACAAAGAAGGAGGCTGATTTCCTCATAACCAAGAATCCCAAGACACCGTATTTCTATACTCTCCCAAAGATTCACAAAAACATTACACCAGTCCCAGGGAGACCTATAGTGTCTGGGATAGGGTCCCTTTGGAACCTTTGTCTAGATTTTGCGACCACTTCCTCCAGCCCTTGGTGAGGAAGATACCATCTTACGTACAGGACACGACTGACGTCCTACGCATCATTGACAACACCGAGACCCTCAGTGGGGTCCATCTCCTAGTGACATTGGATGTGGAAGCTTTGTACACAAACATTCCACAACGAGCAACTTTGGAAGCCGTGGAGGTTAGTCTATTGAAGGAAGAATGGGTTTCACCGACACCGGTCTCTTTCATTATGGAGTGTGCTACCTTAGCACTTACTGAGAACTTCTTCGAATATGAGAAGCAACTATTTCATCAGACCCAGGGGACTTCCATGGGGAGTACCTTCGCCCCTAGTGTGGCTTGCCTCTATATGGCAACATTTGAGGAGGAGGTCATCATGAACCCGAACAATCCGTATAGAGCAAACTTGACACTATGGCGGAGGTTCATAGACGATATCCTTATCCTGTGGAGGGAGACTTAATAACTTGTGAGGCGTTCTGCCGTTGGGTTAACACGCAAAACATGTTCCTCAAATTCTCACACACTATATCAGACACGAGTATTCCCTTTTTAGATTTAAGGATAAGACTTACAGATGATGGATTGAGTACGACACTGTATACAAAAGCTACAGATAGGAATAGTCTCCTTCTCTACAATAGCCACCATCCAAGGGCCCTTAGGAACAACCTACCGTTTGGACAGTTCCTCCGTATTAGGAGAAACTGTAGCTTCCTGAATGACTATGTGATAGAGGCCCAGCACCTACAACAGAACCTTAGGGAGAGAGGCTACCCGGCACGCCAGGTCAGGAACTCCTACAAAAGGGCTTTAAACAATCCACGTGAATCACTACTCCATGTCACCACTAAGGAACAGGCTGAAGTATTGACGTGTGTTACCTCTTTCACATCTCACTCTACACTGATTAAGAAGATCATTAACAAGCACTGGGGAATAGTGAACACAGGGGATCTTGACCTCCCTAGACCTAGGTTTGCTTACAAGCGTACACAAAATCTGAAGGATATCTTAATACACACCAGGCCTAAGGCCAAGGAATTGGGGGTCCAGAGGACGCTTTGGGACTTGCCACCTGTGATTGGGCACTATCCGTGTGGGACGTGCTCAGTATGCGAACAAACTAGCACTGTCAGAGAGGTCACGCTGACTGATACGTTCACATGGAGGCTCAAGCGACACACCAACTGCAACACTCCTAGATGTATATACCTGATCACATGTCCTTGCGACAGAAAATATGTAGGGATGACGATGAGACCTGTAAAGGTACGCATTACAGAGCATAAGAGCAATGTGAGGTGTATGAGAGTAACCACTAAGATGTATACACACTGCAAAGTTTTAACCACTCTGCGGAATCTCTCAAATGGGTGGTTCTTGAGGCACACCCCAGGATCACACAGCATGCCCTCTTCAGAATTGAACAGAGATGGGTGCACCGCCTGTCTACAAACACACTTGGTCTTAATGATGACATACCTTGGGCCGCGTTGGCTAGGAGATAGCCATCCCCTACCTTACACCTTATAGGGGCTCCTTGGTTTGGGCCTCCACTCTGAGTTAACATACCTGTTACACACTCTCTGGACCCCACGGGTCCCACTTCTGATACCCTCACACTTGTTGTACTCAACAATACTTGGATGATGGTGCAGTAGGGGCACTGCTCGTAAGATTGGGACTCATCTGTTTATGATTCCACGGCCCCTTAACCACGGCACTAAACACACGAAGGTATTTTTGCCGCCTGGACTGCACCCGCATATTGTATAGCCAGGAGATGGGTAATGGCTAGTTAATTGGCATCGTCACCCCCAAAGAGCATATAGGTAGACGATCGCTTTTTAGACTACACATACATTTCGAGCAGCCAGAGCATGAATAATGCTTATGGATCACTAGGATTTGCATAGTTTCCCTACCCTCTTAAAATGGCCGCCTTGTTCGCATTGTCAGCTCAGCTTAGACTACCGACACGCCCTCTGTATCATGTGACATGGTGTGACGCCGGCGAACTACGCGACTGGTTGAGAGGACGCGAGGGAGACTTATAAGCGCTACCCGGGTGGCAGCCTTGATAGTATCCGGCTTTCCAGCTCTGCGGCGGGTAGATTACCGGCATATGTCCTCCTTGGGCAGGTGAGTGATTTGGTAGTTCTTTGAGGCTGTACAATTGACGGTGTTGGTTCACGGACCAAGTAGGTCCTAGTCTAGTTGGTGATTGGGTTCCCTCGGCATCGTTCGGTCCCCGCCTGCAGAAACTTGTGTGGTCTGGATTAAGTAAGACTCCTGTGGACGCGCCCATGGACGGGGTTTTACCAGGGGCTACCCTGCCCGCCCCTCCCGGGTGGCGGGTGACTCCGCCGGTGTTACCACGGACTGGTTTTGCATCACACACGGGGGTTGACCGGTCTGCATGACTTCTGTGCTAGAGGGGAGGGAGGGGTGCTCGTTTGGGCTTCCCACTCCCCACATTGGGACACTGACTTGGGCTGTGTTCCATAACTCTGTGTGGATAACTAGGGAGGGCCATGTCTGCCTCTTCTGCTTTGTTATCTCCCCTTATTGAGATTCTCACTTCTAATTATACAGGACACCACCACATTGGTGTCTGGAGCTGACAAGACCGAATGGAGTGAGTGTTTCCCTCCGGATAGGTGAGTTGCATCATAGGCTATTGACTCCCTCTCTAGGGTTTGTGTAGGTTTTTGCACCATTAGTCTCTCTCACTTTAGCCATTGTTTTAATCCAGTCACTTCTCTTTTTTATTGAATTTATGGTTTTTAGATGAGGGGGGTATTATACTACCCCTTTGCACCCACCAGGTGGACAACTGGTATGAGGTTGTTGGGATGATATGATCTGCTGACTAGGTCTATTTTCGAGTAATTATATACTGCTTCATGTCATCCTCCTTTTAGGTTACAACTAGGATTGGCGGGACTCCGTGCTCGTCTCCACGAAGAGTGGTAGGTAGGAACTCCTCCACCCACCACCAAGTGTAGATAGTTTTACACCTAGGTCCTGATGAAATGCAATGGATCAGTATTGACCGCAATGCATGAAACATGTTGACCACTTTGTAAGAGTTGAGCTCTGCTCCGCTGGACCATTGTGCCAGAGAGCAGCCACTCCATTTCTCTTTTAATAAGGTGGATAGCCACCCTAATAAATAGTTTATCTGGATTATCCAACCTTTTTTATAATCACCCACTCACATCACATCTACACTGTTCTCTAGGGCCCTCACACCCACAGCACCATACGGCAAGGAACTGAAGATCTCCGCCAAAGAGCCCCTTTATGGGTGCCCGTCGGGTATTGCAGCGCCGACCCGACGAGGAGCAAGTCCATATGATGAAGCATGACACCTAGCTTGCTGGGTGTGTGAGGACTCTAGTTCCGAAAAGGAGTATTCCCTCATCCCCCACCTCTGTCACACGTTGTCCACACCTTTTTATTGGGGAACAGCTCACCTCTCGTGTAATTTATTGTTTGGGCATGTGTGCTGGACCCCGTTAACAAGCCCTATTAGTCCCCCTTTCTTGTTTAAGATGATATTTATCTCACAGACGACAAATTATGGCCGCATTTATGCCGTGTTGACCGCATCATCCTTGAGTTTGCGGACTACGGATACAAATTTTATTTTGCTAAATCTCACATCGCTTGCTATGCGGTGCTTTTTTTGGGCTATGAGCTCAATAATGAAGGTTGGGGCTTGGCACCCCACTTTTTGGAGAAATGGGCATGCTTGCAATCTCCAACTACCCTGAAAAAACTTCAGTCTTTGCTAGGATTTTTAAACTTCGGGAGGTCTTACATTCCCAAGTATGCCCAGCGTATCAAGCTTCTTTATGTTTTGATACAACCTACCTTTTTAAAAGCCAGCTGGCTCCCGGAACATTCTGCTATTTTGCATTCTTTGCAAACTGACTTGCTTGAATCTAAGTACTTGTTGACACGTGATAACCACACCAACCTGGTGATACGAATCGTGCCAGGCGCAGTGGGTTTCACTTACTTGACGTACAATGAAGGCGACACAGTACCTATTGCATACAAATCACATTTGTACACTTCAGCCAAAATGCGGTTTTCCGCTGTCGAAAAGGTTTTGACAGCTGTGCAGATGGCGGTCCTGAAGGAATGCGCACTGGCACAGGGGAAGCACATTTTAGTGGTTACACCTTTCCCTGCTTTGGAAGCAGTAACTAAAGCATTACATCCCCGTTGGATACAATGGGCTACTTCTTTGACGTCTCCGGATGTCACATTTATCTTTGACCCCTCTCTTCAGACACAGGAGTTCTTGCAGTATGAACACGTTCATCCACCTCCTCTGTCTTTGCTTCCCTTGGAGGATTACACATGTATCCTCTACACCGATGGTTCGGCGCAACCAGCCACTGGTTCTAAACATGCTTATTCAGAGGCTTGCGCTATTGTGGCTGGTACAATGGTGAATGGAGAATTCAAGTCTAGTATAGTGCATACACAGGCGCTAGGGGACTGTACCGCCCAATTGGCCGAGCTGCGCGCTTTGGTTCTTGCTCCCGAGTTTGCAGATCCTAGTGTTTCTACACTCATTGTGTGCGATTCCTACTACTGTGTTCAGTCTTTCAATGACAACTTATTCTTTTGGTCTCAAAATGATTAACGAGATTCTAAAGGCAGCACAATTAAGCATAAAACGCTTTGGGTTCGAGTGGCGGATCTTAAACAACGTCTGCCACTCACACATGTTATACATACTCTTGGCCATCAGCGTGTGGGAGCACACACTCTTGGAAATTGTTTGGCTGATGAAGCAGCCAAATCTGCAGTAGCCACGTGTTCCGTAGCAGCTGTTACAAGGTCCATGACTAAAATTGATAATTACATTTTGGCAGCAATTGCTGCAACTGCGGAGGGCTCTAATTATCCACAGGGTTTCCCTTCAAAGTATTCTTATCAGTTAACTCCAGAAAAAGTTGCTTTTGCTAGAATACCTGACGTTGGAGATCGGCTGATTCCCAACGCGGACCGCAGACACACTTTAATCAAAACCGCACACGAAGGTATGGCTTCGGCCCATGCTGGAGTGTCCATGACTGTTTCTATCTTGCAGCAACGTTATTGGTGGCGTGGTTTATATAAACAGACCCGTACTTATGTGCTTTCGTGTGACATCTGTCAACAAATCAAGCCTTCTACGGTAACACGTCCACCACAAACACAGCTTTGCATTGCAAATCGCCCCTTTGCTTGTGTACATCTTGATCACTGCGGTCCATTTACTTCTGATACTGCATATAAATACATTTTGGTTGCAGTTGATTCGTGCACTAGATTCCTTTGGGTTTGGCCACAACGCAGTGCTGACGCTCGAAATGTCATCAGGGATTTGCGTGTCTTTGTAGGGATTTTTGCCTGTGGCACCTTTCATTCAGACCAAGGTCCAGCGTTCGCCTCTAAGGTGTACAAGGACGCTATGAAGTCTTTGGGGGTGCTGGTGCAGTTTTCGTCTCCATACAGGCCTGAGGGCAATTCAATTGTGGAGTGAATGAACCGTGACTTAAAGCAATCCTTGACAGCTAGAGTCTTAGGTACTGGCAGGAACTGGCTGGCCCACTTGTATGGGGTTCAACGTGCACTTAATAATCTCCCTAGAAGACCTCTGAGTGGGCGGACCCCATACGAGATGCTCTTTGGCATCAAAATGTTTGTGCCAGACCTTGATGGTCTAGACGTTGCGGTGGCAGCCGCGACCTTTGACGTAGATAATCATTGTACTATGTTACAGGACCTACAAGAGACCCGTGCCCGTCTTGCTACTGAACATTTGCCTTCGGCAACAGATGCTGCACTGCTGATTCCGGTGGCCGGCTGGCTTCCGAAAGTTGGTGATCTGGTCCGAGAGAAGTTGGAGAACAAAAAAGAATTTTTTGGTGCACCGGTTCCAGTGCTTGGCTTGAAGGGTACTCGTACAGTCCTTTTGCCACCGCTTCCTGGTCACAAGGACAACAGATACATCTCAATTGACAATGTCAAGCTACAACATCTGGCCGATTCTGAATAGTGTGACGCCTGCTGTTTCGTGCCCCACAATTTCGAGAAATCCTGGGGTTAGCGAATCTTTCAGCTCACCTAATGACACTGTCATCGAGATGGACCCTGTTGTTGACCATTTACCTGTCCCTCCTGCTCCCTCCTGCAACGAGGAAGTTGAGTATACTTATCCGACAAGTGAGTCTTTGCATGGCTTGCCCGAAGGCCCTTTACACCATGGCAGCTTTTCTTTTGACTCGTCTTCCACGACTTCAATTGGCCCTACCAAATTGTCTATTTTTGTTTCCTGGTTTAAACAGACTTATTTGGTCCCTCCTTGGACATACATCTGGTTAATAATGATCGCGATTTTTCTTTTCATGTCCATTGGGTTTGTGAGTTTTTTTCCTACTCATCAATGGTCACTACTTACCAGAACGCTCTGCTGTGAACTTGGTTGATGGTATTCTGGCCCCTCACTCACCTTCCCACATCATGAAGCGTGACCAATCTCTTGTTAACATTTCAGCATTTCCTGTTGCGGATGGTATCATCTGGGATAAAGTTGATTTTCAGGTCCATGGCCCGACGGAAATTATCAACGTTCCATACGTCTTTCGTGTCTCCATGGGTGATGTGGTAACACAGGACATACGCTCAGACGACTGGGATGTGCATGCAATACAATCATTGTTTTCTGATTTGAAGTATTACGCTGCTTTTAATGCTGAAGATTTATATTTAAATTCTGCCAATTATGCCGATTTATTCTGTTATCAACATTATGGGCATCATTTCCTACATAAGACTAATACATTACGCCCTGTTGTCAATTACGCACAGTGGGAACATTGCCCTACACCATTAAAAGGTAGCTCGAAAACTCTTAGAGATAAATGTACATATTTTACAGATTTCGACAGGTCAACACCTGAGTCCTATTATTTTAAATTAAATGTTCCTTCAGCTCCGAAAGTAATGTTGACCCATACGAAATTAATTTATTCAAATTCTTTCAGACATGATCTGTCAGTCAGGGGTTATGATCACTGGGAGGCCACCATTGATTTGAAATCGATCTGGGGTTCTAAAACCTGGCAGGTGCGAGGCACTGAAGCCTTACATCGTGCCTGCCTCATCCCAACAAAAATTTTGTTTTTAAATGAAACAATTTACCAGACAACTTGCTTTGGTTTGGCAACTGCAAAAAAGTTGAACGCCCCTGCCATTCCCTCTTTAGCTGAGTATAATAATTGGTGCATATATACGAATTATACCATTGAGGCCTTACAATCTTTGTTTCAAAATAACACGTTTAATGTATCTGAAATGGATCCTTTAGGTTGGCTAGTTTGGCAGACAAATTCGAATGCCTGCCAACTCCGTTTTCATAACACTAGTTTAGGTTATATGCAAGACAGACCCGACCCAAGATTTCCAGATACAAATTTGGTAACAACCTATTCGGTTGGAAAATTATGTCAACAGTGGTTGCAGCACTCTACACTATCGTCCGTTAAACAACATTTAGCGTTGTTGTCCAATAACATTAATTTGGCTGACTTTGTCTTGGGACCCAGGGTTCCTAGAACAAAGAGATTCTATTACGCAGCTTACAATGAAATATGGAAACTTTCACAGATTGAAGCGGCGTCACGTCTGCGGGAAATTGACCAAGCGAACTTAGAAAAGGTTCTAGCTGTTGTCGATAATAGTATTAACACACTATCTTCCCGCATTTACACATTGGATAATATTGTTTCTTCTGTTATTGATATTGTGCAAGAAGATGTGTCTCTGTTATATCATGGTCAAAATCAATTGCGTTCTGTAATGCAATTCGCATGGACTTTGCAAACTCTAAAAATGGGAAAAGTACCATGGGATTATTTAAATGCGACTGCTTTGTTTTTACCATTTAATTTGACTGACAAACAGCAGTTCATGTCCATGAAAGATGCAATTTACACTCTTCTACACATAGAAAAAATAGACCCTTTGCCCCTTTTCTGTAGCGGAAACTGACATTGCTGTTTGGCTAATTCATGGGGTTATATCTTTGCCTTTCTCGCTGTTTCAATTCAGCTCCTGTATGAATCATTACCCGCTAGGCTGCTTTGAACCCCTGGGTAGCTCTTTTCAGCATGAACTGTGGTCTTTGCCGTTTACCTACCGATGTTTGCTGGAAGACACTGAAGTATACCTTACAGGGCAGGACTGTGATTCTACAGTAGGTCATTCCCTTGTTTGCAAAAATATAAAGTTGCACGGTGCATGTAATATGTCAGCTCCGAACCTTGCATGTGTTTTAAAAGGTAATCCGGTTCCCACAATAATTCCCACGTTCACTCTGCTTAATAATGGTAGTTATCTTATTCTAAATAACCAAGACTGCTGCGGTTTGCTGGCTGGCATACCATACATAGTAACGGTTTCACAGCGCGTAATTTGTTGTAAAAATGTGCTTTTTCCTCCCCCGCGTGGGCAGCTTGATAGCTCAATTTGGCCTTCAATACCAACTTTGAAAGCAGATTTCAACAAGTTGAGCAGATTAAAGGCGCTTTTAACACAACAAGAAGTCGCCCCTACTTCCGCATGAGAAACCTTCAACCTGCAGGTGGCTAGCGCTGCTAGCGAAATTCAAACACTTTTAAACACTAACCTCCCACTGCATTTTGGGGAGCTAATACACCGCATATTTAATGCGTCTGATACAAGTGGCCTTGCACATTTTTTTAAAGCTGTCGGCTCTGGCCTTGTGACTTTTTTCCAGACAATATTTGGTGTTATACCTGCATTCATTCATTCTATTTTTTCCAGCGTCTTTGGTGGATTCCCTTTAATGCTGGCGTTAGCTGCTGGAATCCTGCTTCTACTGTGTCTGCTGCGCAATAGCTGCTCCTCTTTTAGTGCTGCACAGACAAGACCGGCTGCGATTGCTCCGTGACCGTATGCATGGATGCTTCGGTACACTACCACTGGCAGCTCTCAGTGTGTCTTATGGGTTGTCCTTCCGCTTTGCATACTTCACTTGCGTGCAACCTGTCTTTGCATGTCTAAAATGTCCGTTTACATGGGCGTTGGATTTGTGCCTCTCCAATACGTCGTGTCCGGACCCGGATTTCGACCAGCTGATGGGTTCCTTAGTGGCCCATGAGCAGGACTGTTCTGGGATTGGCTTTATGGCGCATGCGGCTGCACTTGGAATCTTGGCTCAATGGGATGTCTGTGAGGCTGCGCAGAATCTCCTACTTCAAAGTTACATCGAATTTCACGCGAGTTGTCCGGAGATGCTAATGGAGGCACCCGCATATGAGGAGCACACTTGTTCATTCGATTTGATGAACTGGATGGCATCCCTTTTTCTACCAACGACAATGATTTCCTTCTGGAGGGTGTTGCATTTTTTGCTCCTACACTCTGATGGATTAAATTCACCAGTCCTTGGATTTCTGATGCCTTTTAACAAAATTACTTTTTTCCCTAATAGTTTTTTTTTTTTTTCTTTCACTCGCCCTTTTTGAACTCTGCTTGCACTTTTTGAACTCTGTTTTCGTACTATGTCGACATGCGATGGCCTTACCAGGGGGAGGGTGTAGTATGGATTGTGGGTCCATTGTTGACATCTGCTAAGTTAGCATGAGCTTCGCTGCCATGAGGCTGCTTTTGCGCACGACACTGCATGCTTAGATTTCGCAAGACTCTGTTTGTGCCCTTTCACATGAGAGCTGTCTGCTTTTCGCGTTCTCTGCCGTGCTCTGAGGTTTAGTCTGCACACGATGTACAAGGTCGATCAACAATGCCCCTTGTTATTCTGTTCTGGTCAGTCCCTCAAACCTAGACATAACATGACACACAGCTGCACTACTGAAAATCGTATGCTTTAATATTGCAAGCTAAACATGTTGTGCAGGCACTTGGAGAGATTCCTTTCCGGAGAGAAGAGCTGTGCTTGTCCTGAGATGTAAACCTTTCATCTAGGCCTTGAGGTATGGGGTCTGCTGACAAAGCCCAGAGGTCTTCTTTTTTATAATAAACTATTTCTTACCACGGGGAGGGTGGTTAGGTATTGTAGCCCTTTTCCACTGTCTATAAAATGATATCCCCGTTTGTATTCTATGGAATTGTGACAATGCTGACTATATTGTGTTTATGCATTTTGCTGCTAGTAATGGCATGTGTACTGTACCATAGAGCGTGTTAGTTAAAATAAACATTTTAAACTATACCGTGACTCTGATTACTCGCATTGTGGACAAGTATGAGTGAGTGAGCAAAAGAGTTGTCTGGCTCCCGCGATTCCTGAGAGAGTCGGGATTGTCGTGTTCTGGGTTGTCTAATCATTGGGAGCTTCGCTGTTAGTCGGAGAACAAATGAGACACTATAGCTAGTCGGTTTGGGATTTTGGGTACTAATGTGGTAGGTTGGTACACCCCTATTCACTGAGGTCCTGTTTTCCTGCGCATAGTTCTGTATATGTGCAGAATCCCTGCAACAGAGGTAAGGAACAGTAAAAAATGGCTACATCTACCCCCACCTAAATTGGGCGGGCGGACATGTAATTTTTCCCTCTCTCCAGTGCCGTCGGCAAAGTTTGGCCACGGTGGAGATAGAGTAGTCTCCGCTGTGGCCAAACTTAAGATTTGCCCGAAATTAAATTAGGAGGGCGTACCACTTTGTTGGCGGGGAGGCAACTTCATCACCACCGCAATGATATTCCCTTCCCGCCAACATAGGAATCAGGCTCTAAGTGTTGTGCAGTCTTTTGACAAAAGCTTATGAAAGGCCTGAGTGTGTACAGCTCAGACTTGCTACAAGTCTTACATGATTCTAGCCAATAATTCTTAGAAAAAAAGAGAAAGCATAAGTCTCCTATCAGCAAAGTTAGAAAACATTAAGTATTAATATCAATGCTAAGTAGAATATTTTAGAAAAGTTCTCCTCAAACGTTCAGTATTCAGCATGCTTCATATGTTGCCCAGTCCATGGGGAAATACATGTATAGGCTTTTGCTGAGAGAACTGAGCATAACACCATCTTAATTCACCCGTAGGACTGTCAAATCCAGCGATAAATTTGACCACACAAGCTACTTCATCAATGAATGTAAGCAAAACGACTGCGGTGATCCCTGACAATTCATCAAGCTACACAATCTCAGTGAACAGTCCCACAGGAGGCACTCCTAATGTAGAGCAGCGGACGTCATCTGCACCTTTATACACCGGCCTTCTGATGACGAAATCCAGCAACACAAATCAGACAACTAGGTTTGACTCAAAGCCGACTGTGCCAACTGCTTCCTTAAATCCAACAACACCCCACCAGCGAGGTAGGATTTCCCTCTTCGAAAGAATTGACCTCCATACTTATGAACTAAGTGGGTGCCATTGTAGCATAACAGTTGTAGTAACAGATGCCAGCTTCCTGCTGCTGTTTCAGTCAAAGGTTTTAAGAGGTTTGTGCAAGGGATGAAGGCAATGTCTCTGTCCAGGGGACCTGAGACACCTTCGAAATTTCAATGCATTCCTTGCTACTTCTAGAAAAATTGGAAGATCTGGATTTTTCATTACTCCTGGGTAGGAGTTGGGCAGGGGCAATACTTTCTTTAAAATGTACCATACAAATGATTCATTGCGTTTTTAGAAGTTTTGGAGATAAATCTTTTACAGAGGTGTGCTGTGAAACGTATATTTAGGAAGCAGATGTTATTGTATTGTTGCACTTACGGGTAAACACACAAAATATTTTTTTTGCTTCAAAAAGTTAGTGGTTCAAAACATATTACACGTATATTTCAAAACAGTTTCTCAACTTATATCAACATTTATACAAACTGTGCTAACTTTTGCTAGCCTTCTACATACTGAAAGAAGTTATTAAAATATTATACAAGTTATGCATTTTTCCTATCAATAATTTATAACTGTTTAAGTTGTACACTTTATTGACTTTAAAAAAATAGGGTTGAGAGGATAATATTTAGGGAAGTTGTTTAGTTACTTTAAGAACCATTTCTTACTTAACTAATGAAGGATATTGTTCAGTACTAGATTAACTTTATGTACTATTTTGATGTTATTTCTTATTTTATTGCAATAAATTATCTATAGTTTTTTATTCTTATATTTTTATGTTATGCTACCTATTGCACACAACCTTATTTTATTTGTACTATATGTTTTTTATAATGTTGTACAATTTGCCATTTCATATAATTGTACACATTTCATATAATTTTATACTATATTGTATTACTTCACGTTGTACTGTATAAATTATATTTTGATAAGTATTACTTATGTATTACTTATTTTAGTTTGCTTTCTGTATTTTTATTTAAAATTTTTGCAGTAATATGATTCACATTTTATAAAATGCTCCTTTATTTTAGAACTGTACCAATCACATTTTAGAAATGTTGATACGTTTGTGCATGCAAAACGGTTTGTGACCTTTTCCTACCACATGCGTTAAATCCTACTTCTCACGTGAAAGTCACCTTAATAATTAAAAACAATTTTGATCATCAGTTATACTTTTTAAACTAAAAAAACTCACCCAATGTCATTGGTGGAATTTAAAAGAATTCATGAGAGGTTTTATCAAACTAACTGCAGCTGGCACCAGGTTCATCTAAGCAGAGTAGAGTAGGTTGAAACATGAGCCGTGATCTGTGAGCCTAGGGCAACGAGGAGGCGGAGTCACAGTTATGTGCCAGGTGGAGCCGGTAGCTGAGTGCCGCTGAGCACAGCATCTGTACGCCGCGCTGGCTCCCCACCTCCTTCGCCTGGGGGGACACAAAGGAAGGAAAACTGGCTGGTCCCTGGCACAGTGGAGTGGCATATTGGAATGGCATATTGGAGCGGTGGCAGCGGTAGGGAGCTGCCATTAAGGTTGAGCCCACGAGGTGTGGAGGCGTGCAAACTAGGCTTTGCCACTGCTTGTGCCTTTCCTGGCGTGTGCCCCTCGGCCCTTTTTCCTCTCCCCTTAACTCCTGCTGTCTCCTAAGCTGAAAAAAAACAGATGAAGTCTGTGAAAGAGACAAAGGCGGAAGTGTCTTGGCTTCCCTACATTGTATAATCAAGGGTAGCTCAGAAAATCATTTGTTTCATTTGCAAATTGTATTGAGAATTGAAGATTGAAAGTCTGTTGTTGTTCCTACACTGTTGGATGGCGGAGCAAGTAGTATTTCTATTGGTCATAATTTTACGATCTTGAATAACATTTACAAGAGAGCTAAGTAGGCAACCAAGTAATTCCGACTGTTTACGGCACACTGATATTAATAGCCTCTCCAAACTAGGCTGTGACTTTGGTAATTCCTTGGCTGAAGAAGCACATGCTAGAGGTTCACAGTCTCCTGCCAAGTGTACAACTGGATTTATTGTTTGTCACAGAGCCTTGGGCAGAGGTCTCCACCAATCCCGCCTCCTCGCTCCTAGTAGACTCTATTTGGTCTGAACTGCACCTATTGGTCACAGGGCCTAATGCTGGCCACGGTCTTTATCTTATTTTTGCTCCAAACAAGCTGGTCAATTGTGGTCTTCTTGTACCACAGGCATGAATGGATCGCTCGCATATTGCTTTCTGCTTTTTTTCCATGATGCAGTGGGCAGTCCTAAACGGCCTCTTAGTCCTATTATCTCAAAAGGGGCAGGATCTTCTTCTTAAGCTTTCACAAGAGCTCTCAATGAGTCTGGGCTTCCATCTTGCACCTCCACCATTGATGGTGACTGGGATGAATTCAGTCATTGGATTTGGCCTGGGCAGAGTTCATGGAGTTCAGCTATGCGGAACTCTGCAAAATGACCAAAAACTCTGCCGTGCTTCGCGGAGTTCTACAAGTGGCAGAGTGCGTTAAGTCGTGCCATTTGCACAGATATTTTGTGGCAGGTCCTGGTCCCGCATTGGGAGATCAGCGTGAATGGTATCATGCGAAGCACCAGAGGGCGCTGCTTCTTTCTGCCACTCGAGTAGATGAGCGAGGAAAAACACAGCTCGGCAAAGCAGAGTTTTTCGGAACTCCATGTGGCTGTGCAGAGTGGGAAATCTCAGCAAACTCAGTTAACGGAGCAGAATTTCACGTCTAGGCCTAGTATGTAGCTGCCTGGAACAATTCTTCACAAAGGAAGGTTAGATTGCACTGTAAAACCTAGAACAACATTGTCGGGTGAATAATGCTCGAGCTTTGAACAGCATTCTGGACTTAAAGGAACTTGGCGAATACAACCAGGCCAAACTATGATGCGACTAAAACCTTCATTGTTCATAATAATGTAATGGATGCCTTTAATACTATTAACTTCTTGACCTTGTGTACTGCTTCCACCTTGAGGAGTCACCTTGTTTGATATGCTGATTATTTCTATGGTAATAACTTCCTCTCCAATTTCTCAGGACCACTAGACCGCCCTTTTCTCCACTTCAGGAGGATAGAATTAATTCCTCTCTTCTAGCTGAGTTCTCTCCATTGTACTTAGTGGACATTCAAGGAACTTATGGCATCGACTTCTTGTGGAACCACGTTGGACCCATGCCCCTGCACATTATGCATACTGGCTCCCCTTTTGTTGCCAAAGCTATGCAGACTATCTGCAATACTACTGATTCTTACAGCTTTGGTTCCCACCATTGTGACATGCTCTGGGGATCTTCTGTTTAAGAAAAACATTATGCTTATTTATCTATCCAAAATAATTTTCATCCAAACTCCTGTCTACCTTTCCCAATAAAACTCTTAAAAAACACACATTACTAGATGGAGGTCGCAATTCCTTGAGCCCAACAACATCTTGGACACTACTTAAGGTCTGGCTTACTGGCTTCTCATAGCACTGAACCTGCTTTGCTCCCTGTTCTTAATGACCTGTGGTTGCCAGCGAAACAAGGGAGACTTTTTGCGCTGGTCCTTCTAGGATTTTCCGCTACTTTCTATATGGTCTTATAACCGTCTTTTGGGTTCCAAAACCCTCTCTCATGGTTTGTCTCAAGGATCCTCCTTGAAGATTTTTTTCGTTTGCTAACAGCCCGATTCGCAGAATCAGGACGAATGTGAATGTAAAAAGGCCTTATTCAATGTACTAAGGCCCAATTTGCAATTTGGTAACCTATTGCCGAATCGCAAATTGGGTTTGCGGTGCGGTATTAGGAAGGGGTGTTTTTAGGGCGTCCCTTCCTAATACCGAATCACAGTGGTATCTGTGAATGTTTTGTGACTGAAATGGGGTGCAAAACATTTGCATTTTTCCATGTACTAAGGCCAATTTGCAATTTGTTAACCTAATACCGAATCGCAAATTGGGTTTGCGTGCGGTATTAGTAAGAGGTGTGTTTAGGGCGTCCCTTCCTAATACCAAATCACAGTGGTATCTGTGATTGTTTTGCGACCGAAATGCAGTCGCAAAACATTTGCATTTTTCCACCTACTTCAAGTAGGGGGTAACCCATTCGCAAATGGGAAGAGGTCCCCAAGGGACCCCTTCCTCTTTGTGAATGTTTGTAAAAACATTTTTTAAGAGCAGATCAAGGGCTGCATAAAAAAAAACACATTGCTTTATTGAAAAGCAATCACAGACATGGTGGTCTGCTGACCCCAGCAGGCCACCATCCCTGTGATTTTTACGATTTTCAATGGGTCGCAAATCGAGACCTACCTCATGAACATTATTGAGGTAGGTCTATTTGCGACCCACAGGGAATCGCAAACTGTGTTAAACACACATTTGAGAACAATCACACAGAAGAGGGCCCCTGTGAAGGATGCCTAGGCAGGGGAACAGGGGAAAGCAATAAGTCAAATCAAAACAAAAACCCACTGCCTGAATTGTTTAGTAGATACGCAATATGTCGGAGATAAAGAAACCCGGGAACTGTCAATCCAGTCCACTGGGAGCAAAGAGACCGGGGAGCTGTGTGGAGACAAACAATCCTGGATTATGTGACAATAGTATTACTTTTATTCAACATTTTCAAATATCTTAAAGTATCAAAATTTCATTAGGACAACATTTAATAAATATTACAATAAAAACCACATCCTATGCATCGGAGATGCTATAAGTGAAAACAGTACCCAGGCGCAAAACAGACATACACTAGATCCTCACATTCATTCCACAAAAACATGCTGACTCATTCACACAACAGATGTTTCAATGGCATTCCACTGAGTCCATGAATATTCTCCTCAGAAGGTAATGGATGGTATTGGGTAGTCGGTGATCAGTTGTTGAATAATGCTCTTGAGGCTACATATAAGCCTCAGGGGTGTGCATATATCAGGTGGTAAAACAACTGATCACCGACTACCCATGTCCATTCAGTGACTGCATCATATCAAGCAACAACTACAAAGCACTGCATGATTGAGATGTATACTAAATACCATCCATTACCTTCTGAGTAGATTATTTATGGACTCAGTGGAATGCCATTGAACCATCTGTTGTGTGAATGAGTCAGCATGTTTTTGTGGTATGAATGTGAGGATCTAGTGTATGTCTGTTTTGCGCCTGGGTACTGTTTTCACTTATAGCATCTCCGATGCATAGGATGTGGTTTTTATTGTAATATTTATTCAATGTTGTCCTAATGAAATTTTGATACTTTAAGATATTTGAAAATGTTGAATAAAATTAATACTACTGTCACATAATCCAGGATTGTTTGTCTCCACACAGCTCCCCGGTCTCTTTGCTCCCAGTGGACTGGATTGACAGTTCCCGTGTTTCTTTATCTCCGACATATTGCGGATCTACTAAACAATTCAGGCAGTGGGTTTTTGTTTTGATTTGACTTAAACACACATTTGCACATGGGTGTTTGCGATTACCAAATGGTGAATCGCAAAAATTCTCTATTTGGTAATCGCAAACCACGCCCTTTGTACATCTGGCCATAAATGACTTCCTTAGTACTTTCTGCACTCATCTGAGGTATTTGTCTTGATGTACAATCATCATCTGTATTGAAAACTCACTGACTTTGATCCTTATTAAACACAGGTCCTAATCCAGTGAAATCCTGTGGAAACTAGAAAGTATACTTTGGAGCCATTTGAATATTTATAGATTTGGCCAAAAGTACTACAGCACTCCCTTCACGCTTTGTACATGGGCTACTTTAAATAACTGTAAATTTAGTAAATGTGCTATAATTTGTACATTTATACATTTTATATCTGCAACTCTGTTCACAATGATTCATAAAAATAGGAAATAAAGTTGTCTCAAACTGATCACTCATACCAGGATGTCTTAGTTCAGAAAATTATGGCTGTCATTTAAGCCAAACTTCAATATGAATCAGATCACCTTTTCAGGTCCAGATTAAAGACAGCCACTAATAAACTGCTGCCACACAAACTACCACTGCCACACACTTCACACCACTGTGATACACACCACCACCATCCCATTCGCACCTTTCTTGCCACACATAGCACCACTGCATCACACGCCACCACTGCAACACACATGAATAGATACATAAACACAAGACCATTGCCAAATACAAATACACCATGCCACATGTAGACACCACCAACAAAGAACACATTCACCTAAAATAGCTTCTGCGTTATAGGACTGCGTTATGCACCTGTTATGGCCTGATGGCTCTGTGGTGCACTTGCAGGCTGCCAAGTCAAGGGTTAACACCAGTGAAACCAGCTGAGGCTCGACCGTGATAAACCCTGCGCTTTCATAGACTCTGCATAGAGCAGGTGAACTTCAAGTTTGGCTTAGTTACAGAAGTCCTGCCTCTCTACAAAACTCTAAATGACCCCAGTGTCTTCAAAGCCTGGGTCGATGTCATTGTGATTCATTGCACTAAGTACAAAGCTGGATTATTCTGTAGTGATGTGCAATAGTATCACTCCTAATGCAGAATCTTCGAAATGTCATTGACCATGTGACAGCTGCAGAGGAAAGGGTGTGTGAACTTGAGGAAATGACACATTCCCTTAGGAAGGAACTGGCAGAGGTGAAGATGATCACCAAGGACCTTGCATAGAAAGGTGGATGATGCTGAAAACCGGATGAGGGGAAATAATTTGAGACTGTTGGGATTCCTGGAGGTGGCCGATCGGGGCAATATGGTCAACTTCCTGGGACAGTGGTTCCACTACACCATCACAGCTGACAACCTCTCCGCGTGCTTCGTCATCAAGCGGGCACACAAAGCGCTAACTGGTCGACTGCCTCCTGGTGCTCCTTCGCGTCTAATATTCGCACGATTTCTGAACTTCCAGGACTGGGATATGATCCTTAGAGAGGCAAGGCAGAAAGGGGTAAATAAATATGATGCCTCCACCCTTATACTGTTCCCAGAATACTCCAGGGAGGTGCAGAAGCAAAGGAAGACGTTCGACGCAGTAAAGGCCAAGTTGTGATCCATGAGGTTGCAGTATATGTTACTTTTCCCAGCCAAACTGAAGGTACTATTTCAAGAAAAGGCGTATATCGTCCTAATGCCTGAGGATGCTTGGCAATGGCTCGAGGAGAGGCTGGGGGCCAGGCCAAAACTTTGCGGAGACATTGAGGCTCTCGGATCTTTGGAGGCGGTGCCAGCTTAGCGAGAGGAAATACTCATACTTCTCTGGGGTGCATGGAGTCTTCTCTAGGATAGATTTTGTCTTTGCCCCTGCGGGTGAGGTGGTGGTGCTAACTGGGCATAATATCTGCCATGGGGACTGTCAGACTATTCCCTGTCTCAGTGGGGAAAAGGCGAGGAGTAGGGACCACAGGATGAAAGTTGAGCGCCTAGGACCTGAGGATGAATAAATAGATATGGAACTGTTCTTTACCAAAAATGAGGGCTCTGTGGAGACCTCACTGACACTCTGGGAGGCATATCAAGCAATTCTTCAGAACTGAGAACAGAATATATGTGCAAGGAAAAGAAACACAAGGTATAAAAGACAGAGGAGCTTGAAATCCAGCTGTAAAGTCTGGAAGCTTCATACTCGGATCAGCCCAATCTGCAGACCCACAGGCTCATCGACGTGCTGCAAACGGAGAACCGGTCCTTGCCTAGGGAGAGGTGAGGCAGTGTCAGTTGGCCACCCATCACTGTATTTATGATACTGGCGATAAGGCAAGCAAATTGCTAGCGTGGCTAAGCAAGAAAGAGGCTGAGGCGCATTGGGCGGGAACCATCATGGCTTCGACTGCATTGTTCTATACGACTGATGCCCAAATAGTGGGGGAGTTTGCCCAATACTATGCAGAGTTCTACGGAGCCCGTCCGCTACTGGGAGCTTACCTAATTAGGGATTTTCTTTCAACTGTGATGATCCCAGTACTTCCCGCAGAGAGCCGTATGGATTTTGAAGGGGAAATAGACCTCTCTGAAGTCAAGGCTGCTATCGCAAAGCTTAAATTTGGGAAAACCCCTTGGCCGAACAGACTCCCGGTGGAATTTTTAAAAAGATACGCTGGTACACTGGGACCCCATCTCCTGAACCTATTTAGTGAAGCGCAGGATAAGGGGCTGCTGCCACCAGACTTACAATGTGTGACCATAATCGCAATACACAAAGAGGTCAATCCTAGAACTAGCTGGCTGGCGGAGGTGCAAGATAGGGGGACACCCCACAACTTTCTTGTATTAGATGCAGAAAAAAATGTATGCTATACATTGGCCCTGTTTACAGTAAACACTGGTAAAATTCGGCTTTGGCCCTAGGTATAGGCAGTGGGTAGCATTTCTGTACCAAGCCCTGATGGCCGTGGTGAAAGTAAATGGAGTCCTCTCAAATACGTTCCCAATTAAGCAGGGGATGCGGCAGGGATGCCCCCTGTTCGCTCTTACAATACAACCGCTAGCATGTATCATCTGTGCCCACCCTGGCATTCGGGGATTCTGAGTTTCGGACTTCAGTCCGCTACAGAGAAAATCTCGCTCTATGCGGATGACATTCTCCTCTACGTCACAGAACTTCATGCCACAATTCCGGTCATCTTCCAGACCATAGAGTTGTTTGGTAGCTTCTTGGGTTACAAAATAAACTGGAGGTATATTTTAACCTTACAGCCCCTCTGACACCATCACCTTACCAGGTAGACTGCGAGTTGAAACTTGAGTTTTAAATACCTGGGCATACATGTTATGCCTGACAGAGACCTGTGTCTTGCTGCCAACTTTGGGAAGGTGTCCACTACTGTTAATGGAGATGCAGAGCATTGGTGTGGGCTGCCCCTGAGCATTCTACCATCTTCAAGATGATTATGCTCCCCAAGCTGCTTTATAGCCTCCAAAATACATATTATACTATCCTGTAGATGTTTATCAAACTAGACAGGTGAGGATGCTACTAGGGAGTCACTGCAGTCACTACAGTGAAACTCCTACAATGGAGGAATATCCCTTCCGGATGTGCGGGCCTACTATTGGCCAGCGCATCTGATACCAATCAATGATTTGATGTTTGCAGCACGAGAGATCACTCAAGTTACATGTTGGAGAGGGCCCGGCTATTGCCGCTCTCCCCTCTACACTATATATATGGCGGGACCGGTTTGGGAAGGTTGCTGCCGGCGACGCAGGTGGCGTTGGAAGTATGGAGAAGGGCCACCAGAACTATGGGCTGGGCATCTAAGGTAACCAGAGAAACACCACTGTGGAAGGAGGGTATGATGAGAGAATTGGGGAAGCTACGAGGGTTTGAACCTTGGGACTTGATTGCATCTCCAAAATAGGTGACATACTGGAAGATGGGGACCTAATGCCATTCCCCTCTTTGAGGAGGGAATGCCACCTTCATCAAAACCAATACTTAAAGTTTGTGCAACTCTGACATGCCTAGCTGGCTGAAGGATTGGACACCATCGACATACCTGAATACACCCCACTTGAGGATAGGTTACTTATGGGGTAGCTTGGGAGCAAGGCAATCTCGCACACCTACAGAACAATCAATAATAATATCCCGGACACGCTAGGTAAACTGCAAGAAAGATGGGTGATGGACATTGGGGCGATGGCCGATACAGATTGGGAGGTGGCCTTGATGCATCCACGGGAAGGTGCAATAAAGTCATGGCTCCGGCGAATACAATTTAAGGTACTCCATCGGGTATACTATGACCGAGCCAGTCTGACTAGGATAGGAAAGGTGGCCTCGCCGGATTGTTTACGATGTATGGGGGCTAGAGGCGACTTCCTGCACACACTTTGGGGCTGCCCTAACATACAGACCTACTGGGCCAAGGTTATATGAGAACTCCTGGCTATCCTGGAGGTAGATTTCCAAATTGACCCGAAAATTTGATCTGCTTAGAATACCGACGGATATAGATGTCCAGAGAGCTCAGCCACTTTTCAGTAATTTGGGTGTGGTTGTGGCGAAGAGAGACATAGCCAAATACTGGGGAGTACTAGTCCTAGCTGAGTGCTTTGTGGTGTACTGTCTCCCAGGTTGTAGCAACTCTGCGTTGTGGTTACTGACGGTATGGTTGAATCGGAGTATTTTCTCCCACCCCCTGATGCTTTAAATGCCTTTGATGTTCCAGACATTGCCTTGTCGATACTTTGAAGTATGTTTCCTTTAAGCACCAACTCGGGTGCTATATGATGCCTGACTATGTTGTTGTTTATAAAAATCAAATAAAGATTTTAAAAAAATAGCATTACACTTTCTCACCCTATATACCAAGTAAGTAGGTCTTCTTGATTAACACAGAATATGCAGTGGTTCCAGAGACTGATACAACCATGAAGGCGAGTACATATTCGACGACTGCTGCACGAGCCTCATCAGCGGGAAACACCACAAATGCCTCCTTCCTGTTGATAAGCATTGGACTATTGCCCACCATTATCGCCCTGAGCACGCAGGGCACTTCTCCTGAGACTGGAAGTGTGGCCACAAAGCAGATCACTTCAACAGGTGCAAACAGGAGGGTCATCACTACAGAAACTAACACAAGAAGAAGCGCCACCAGAAAAGCCACCCAAAGAGACACTACTGCCCGCCACAAAGGTACGACGAAAACTAGTGTTATGCCAATCAAATCATTTTTCACCAAAACACAGCCTATGTCACTAAGAAAGAAGCATAGCAACAACCCTATTTCAAAATAAACGGTGCTGCGTCTAGCAGCACAGCAAATAACAGTGGGTATTGACTAGGCAGACTTTGAAAACAGGATTGAAAGGTGCCTGGAAGATCCAGTGGTGTAATTTAAAATGACGCCCCCCCTGCAGAATGTGAAGAGGGCCCCCTGAGTCTCCCATATCTTACAGATATTAGTTGGCCTTGGGTACATTAGGACCTCTCTGAAAGGTTTAGGGGCCCCTGAATGGGTTTGCGTGTCCCCTCCGCGCCGCAGGGGCTGCAGGGTGAGCAGGGGCCCGCGTTACGCCCCTGTGAAGATCCTGACATTTTGTTTTACAATTGTGCAGCTTTGCTTGCCACGGTTTAATTCGAATTGTAATGGCCCAACACAAAAGGCACAAAACACACCACAATAAGGTATAGGTCGCTCCTGCACTTGAAAGAAAACATGCAGTTGCACTTGTTGGTTCCGAGTAAAAAAGCAACCGACTTTGCTTTCCATCTTGGTAACTCATGGCTGGTGTGTTGTGACTCTCCTAAAGTTTGTTGAAAGAATGCAGGAGCATAATTGGTCAGACGCTCCAGTCACTTTGGCATTCGCTGTTAACATGCATTTTTTAATGTGTTTATTGAATGAAGACAAAGCTAGGGTGTTGCTCATCTCTTAAGAGCCAAACAATAAAATTGCTTAAGCTGTACTGACTGCAAGTTTGCTTCAGGCACAGGGTCAAATTGTTGGCATCAGGCCCAAAATTGCACCTAGTATAGGAATAGCTGGTGTACGCTGGTGGGCACTTTTGTAGTGATTTTCCTTCTGGTCCGACTTTGGTTCTCCCTTAGGTTTGCGTCTTAGACGTTTTAGGCTGTCTTTGCTCTATATAGTCACATATAACACATTTGTTTTTGCGAAATTGTTCTAGGAATATGTGGTACATGTTGTTTATTATTCAGAGACTCTTCTTGGGAGTTCATCTGCACATCTCGTACAAGGTTGTGGGGAAAACAAAACAACATAGTGTATTGTTTTCTTTGCTCGTTCAGCAACAGCTTCTAGCGTCTAGACATAACACCGTCACACAGCTGCATCGTCTAATACAATAGTTTTATCATGTAAACTGTGTACTGTCCCTTTGGGGGCAGAGAGGAGAATTCCAGCAGAGTGGACTGTACTGGAACGAACGTGCACCTGACAAGCAGCCTTGTGTAAACTGAGTGTACACTCATGATGCAGACCACCTAACTATATACACCAGGTATGGGGTCTGTTGCCTATCTAAGGGATCACATATATCTCCCTGTGCTCACACAGTAAGGGTAGATCTAGACAGATAGATAATTTGCCATGGTTGAGATGTTCATTTTATACACCCTGTTAGTAATGCGAATTACTTTGTTTAGTTGCAGCTGCCTAATGATCGCAGCACATTTGCTTCATATTAGACTATGATAGTTTCAATAAATGAATTGTAAACTTCCTTTGTGTCTTTCTTATGTTTATTACGGGCATGCATGAGAGAGTAACGAAAGAGGATGATCTGTTTCCATTGTTCCCTTGAGGACAAGAGGGTCATGTTCGAGGCTGCCAAAATCACCCGTTACTTTGGGAAGGTTTGAAGTACGGGTGAGTCACTGTGAGCTAGCCAGGCTTTAGGCCGACAGGCACTGACGTTGTAGAGAGACTCAGTCCCTACATTCTGACGTCCTGTTGTCCTAAGGTGCAGTTCTGCTTTACTAGGAGAATCCATGTGACACTTGAAGTTGAAGGCAAATGTCTGTCCCGCACCAGAGACCTCAAGTGTCACTCATTGCGAGTGAGACTCACACATTTATAGGTTGAGTTGAGCTGTCACATACAAAAGGCTAAATTCACAATGGGAGAGATGGGTTAGAACGTGGACTCTAAATGTGATTGTTCAGAGCTCTGGTGGGTACAATGTGGCTCATGGGAGCTGTAGAGGCATCAGGCAGCTCTTCCAACTCAGGGAGTACTCCAGTATTGTGCTTCAGTTGAAGGATAGAGCTCTAAGCAGATAGCAGCCAGCTTGTGCCAGAGCAAAGAGTGACTACACCCACTTAACCTGCAATAGCACCCCAGACTATGCAGACCCCAACCTGAACATACAAGCACCCAGCATCTCAAGAGGAGATCGAACTGCGCCTCCTGTGCCTAAGCATTGCTTAGCTTGTACTGTTGGGAAGGCTAGCCCCACCTGCTTCCTTTTCCATATTTAACGTATTGCTTGAATTTGGACCCTTGCTCTCCTGCGTATTCTTTAATTTATCTTGGAAGTTTATTTTATTGAGTTAAACCTGTATTTAGCCTGGAAGTTTATTTTATTTTATTGAGTTAAACCTTTCTTTTACCATCTTGTTATTTCCTGGTACTTGATTTGCGCAGCATCCTGAGTACCTTGGACTCAGTTTCTTTGCAACAACTGTGGTTGCCGAGCACCTGGTTGCCCGGCAATCTATCCCCAACCCCCAGTGCCATTGTGAGCTAATTTACTTTACTCCACCATTGCTTTCCTTGTGCTGTTGAGGAGCTTAATTCTGCCTCCCGCCCTTTCCTTATTTTAACTTTTTGTTTTGATTTAGACAAGTATGACAGCATAGCACACCCACCCAACGCCATCTTTAAAGCTGACAGATATTTTTACCTGAATGCACATCTAAGGCAAGCCAGTCAGTGATCATAGGCACACTGGCTGGGTCTACAGCTTGTCCCCCTGCTAGACTTTACTTCTGCTCTGAACTCTTAGACTCAGGGGAACAGATAAGCTCTAGTCCGGACCTCTGGGATCCCTCTTGCCAGTTACTAGAGCCTCTTTTGTGCCTAGATATTCGGCTTGGCAGTTCGGGCTGGACTGTTCCCTTGAGGAACAGGGTCAAGACTGGTTTACATATGGCTGGGTCTAAACTGGGGTGGCATGGTGAGCAAAAGAACAATGGATTTAACCCAGATCTCTTGACTGGGGGTGAATGTTTGATTTGCTCTGCATTCCGTCCATCATCTGTGTGTTTTTTGCTTAAATATTTTCCATGGCACTGCTCATCTCTGACTAACTCAGTATGTGCTTCTGATGTCATGACTATCCCCCAGTTACTTTAGCCACACCCACACTGGCATTAAATTAGGCCTGCTCAGTATCCGCTCTCTACCCACACATGCGCTTAAAATTCACAATCTTATTAAGGATCAGGACTTAGATGTCAACTGTCTTAAAGAAACTTGTCTGTCTTCCACTTTAGCTCCTGAGTTGGCTCTGTGGTCCCTACAGACTTTCATATTATTCACAAAGACCACCCAGGAAACAGCAGAGGTGGTGTTATAATTATTATTACACCACCCTGCTGTAGCCTGTAAGTCATTTCTCCTATGCCAAACTTCTTATTTGCAGAATTTTGTTCCTCCCCCATCTACTTTCTAGACCATCATGCTTTGTTATTGTCCCTCCGTTCCCCATGCCTCCTTTTACTCAGATTTGGGTGACCTTCTTTCTCCTTATATATTATCCATCTCAAAATTCATTCTTCTCAGAGACCTCAATCGCTGGCTTGAGAGTCCTTCTAATCCAGTGCTATTTCTCTTTCTTGAAAGCTGCCATACTTTGGGTCTTGCGCCCAAACTTAATCATCTTATGCACAATGCCGGCTACCTTTTTAACCCTATTTGCTCTTCTTTTGACAAAATATTGGCCTCTAACCCCATCCCAATTCCTTGGACTAACCACATTTCAGTTACAGCTACACTTCTCTTGGCTACTTCCCCTCTGCTCCTTTCAACTCGCCTGTCAAAACCAAAACTCTCTTTTGGTCATCTATTAAATTACTGAACTTGAATCCCGCTCACCTTTACACCCTGCACCTTGGATAGTGCCATGGAAGACAGGGCCCTCAACTTTATAATCTGGGCCCTTACTGCAGTTGAGGTCCTTCTGAACTTAAAACCTGTCCGCCAAGCTCGTACTCATCAACGAGCCCTTGGCATACTGAAGAACTAGTCATTAACAAACTCCAATGTGAAATACTCAACTCCAATACTCTCCTTTCTACAGCGACCTTTACCTGGCCACTCTAAAATCTTACAAAAAGGCAGTCAGAATTGTCCGGTCCTGCTACAACCTCTTGAAAATGTAATATGCTTATAATTCTTCTAAAGAAGTGTTCAAAACAGTTAAAAAGCATACTTCTCCCCCGGTCATTCACAAACCATCTTCCCACAGCACACAATAGTTTTGTTAAATACTATCCAACTTATTTATGGATACAATATCCAACATAACATCTCAATTTCCTCCAGCCTTACCTCTGTACTTGGTCTACGGCATCTCCTACCTCCAAATTTATATGTTCCCCGACTGATCTTTTAGCTACCACTGCCAATGTTATCCTTGATCTCCACCCTACCCATATCTTCATCCCCTTCCCTCTCCTCGCTGCCTGATTTTTCACTGCTTACCCCAGCCACTATGGCCACTCTAATGGCCACTGTCAAATCTGCCTCCACACTTGACACTTGTCCTGTGCACATCTTTTGGAATCCATCCTTAAAAAAACTACAACGGACCCTCTCATTTCTCTTAACTACCCCCAAATTTCATTACCTCCGAACCCTTCTAAGAATCTTGAAGAAGCATATCAACAATCACCTTTCCTAATTCTAGGAGGCTACCTCCTTAATACATCATCCTCAATCAATCTCCCTCCAACCTCATAGCCCAGCGACTTTCTTGTTAGCCATCTCTGATGACCTGTGAATGAAAATGGAGCAAGGAGCTAAGGCAGCCCTGATCTTACTAGGTATCACACTCTGTTCTGATTACCCGTCTTCAACACATAGGGTTCTGGGGACCTGCTCTCTCTCTGTTTATGGCATTCTTATCTGACCACTCTTAAGCAGTTCAACTTCCTTTCTTTCGATCAAAGCCCAAACATCTCCTATATGGGGGTTCGCAGGACTCCTTACTAAGCCCCACCATGTTCAACGTTTCCGTCTCCCACTTGCCCTTCTCATCAAATCCTGGGGCTGGAACAGACCTCTTATGCTGTGGATATTCAAATTCTAATTTGCATGAACGCATGAGCTCCGGCGATCTCCTGGATAAGTCCCAACTTTCTGAAGTCAAATTCCAATAAAACTGAGGTTCTCCTTGTTGTGGCCTTCCTTCCATCTGGTCCATGGCCTGGTATCCATCGGATCTTGGCCCTAGACCTGCACTTGACTCTTCTCTGTCCTTTTCAAATCACAGCTATCAAGTTGCACCCACTTGCTCCTATTACATCCTTCTCTTGCTCACCCGTCAACTTAGGAAAACTGTGGTCCAAGCGGCTATACTATCTAGAATTGACTATGGCAACTCCCTTTTCCTAGATGTTCCTGCTAAATCTGTTTCTCAACTCTAAATTGTACAGAATGGGGCAGCCGGTGTCCTGCATATTCCACATCATTTTCTGTTGCCCATTGTCTCCCGATTCTCCACTGGTTCCCAGTTACCAAGAGTAGCACAGGTATTTGTATGAGTTACCCAAACTTCATTCATTCATTCATTTATAGCAGTGGGCCACTTTAGACATATCAGAGTCCTGCTGCACTACTTTCATAAGTGACAGACCTAGTGAGGTTTTGTTGTTATTTTATATTTATTTATTTATTTTTCTTCATTTTACTAATGTCACTTCTTAAATTGTCATTTGTCTGTCCATTATGTCATTAAATATGCTAATTCGGACGCACTCAAATGAGTTGCCAACACTTCATTTGATATCCCTGAGGCCATTGTACATGATACCCAATGCATCAGTGGCCCTCATGTGCTTGACCATCCACTCCGATTTAAAGGAATATGGGCTATCACAAATTTACAAAGCGTACACTGTTCTTCCGTATACTGCATTATACAGTAGAATGACCACTGCCCTGTCCAGCACACCACAGCTTCACAAACTGAAGGACAAGCAATGCAGGAGTTATATTGCATCAGTGTGTTTTAGCTGGGCACAGTATGTAATATTGTCATGCTCTGTTATGAACATTGGTATTCTGTTGTTTCCTCGTAGACAACATTCTGAGCCTTCATGAGTTGATAACCTGTTTTGGGCTTTGTGTTCTGTTCTGCCCATCTTCTTAACATGCACCACCCCCTTTTTTGTTCATTCTGGAAATGCAGACTGTAGGTTTCTGCAGTGGGTGCAGCACACTAACTAGAATCAGGCACATGTGTTCAAAAAGGGTATGTATTGAAGCGGAGCTTGCCAGCTCCAAGATGGTGGTGTTCTTAAAGAGCTCCTGCTCAGATGTGGCCTTGGAGCTGTAGTCCGCTGCCAGGAGTTAGCGACTGGTTGGTAGTCGTAGGGAAGGAGCTGTGAAGGTGGTGGCACCCCTGTTGGGATCTTCAACAGACCTGTTTCCCTACCACAGACCTGTATTTTGCCAGACAAATCCTCCCTAAGGGCGGGCAAAATGGCAGCACCAGTGAATGATGAGCAGGTCTCCAAGGGGCACTAGCGAGGTGGAAGTGAAGATGCGCATACGAGATTCCTAGTCAATGATACGAGCTGCCCCGGGCAAATATAGTTGCCTGAGGCTGCAGTCTGTGGCTGACACTTGGTGGCACCAAGATGTGGATGAGAACGCTAGTAGCGGAAGCTAGATGCAAGCTAGATCCCAGCCATTTCACCTCCGTGTCGAATTAACATGAGCATCCAAAGTGATTGCCCCTGATGAGTGACAGGGCTGGATTGTGGGGCAAGAGGGTGCCCTCTGAATAAAATAATTTGCATTATCGAAGGAATGAAGACTTCTTCTCCCCAAGGGGCCTGATTCCCAGAGACCCCGCGAAGGGGGATCCTGGGACTGGTGAGCCCATAGAAGCTGCTCTTGGGAAGGACAAATCCCTAATAATGTCCATCTTAAAAATACTTGCAAAGGGGCAATAGGTAGATGGAAATCAAGATGAAGCCACTCATCGAGGCAATTGAAGATTTCAAGTGCTGATTCAGCCATGATGGAGCATGATGTTGGACCGCTCGAACACCAAATGACAGCAGTTAAAATAAATTGGAAGATCATGGAGATATGCTGCATGCGTTGCAGAGGTGTAATGGTTGTTACAGCCCAAGGTGCAGCTGTTGGGAAATAAATTAAAAGCAGAAGAAATCTGGCTCGTGTGGGCTGACAGACAATACTGGCGACTTGCCATCAGAGGTCCAATGATTTTGAAGTGAGGCGGTACTCAAGAGAGCCCCAAACATGCTCAAGTGTCAGTACTTGGTGCTTTGCGTTTGACTAAGAATCTTACCACTAAAGGGTAAGACATAGGTACAGTCTTGTGGGCGTTGGAGACTTCGAAGCAGTTCATCAGGACAGTTCAAACTCATACAGAGGCGAAAGATATGACAGAGAGTGGCCAGAACATACATCTTTGAGGATTTGACTCAGAGACATTGGCAAGATCTTCATCTCTTCAAAAAAGTTAAATTGTCGTGGTCCTCATTCCTGCGTGGTCTCATTGTGAATCCCACCCGAGCTGAGGATGAAAGTTGATGAGAGGTTCTCCATGTGTTCGAAGGAACGTATCAGCTCTGAAGGTGGTTTCATCATTAACCTGGGCATCATGCATGGATCCACTCGGGCAGATGTGCTTACAAATACGGCAGGAGAGACACAGTGCCCGATCTAATCCCATTTCACATTTATAAGCCAGGGAGAGTGGAATCAGGAGGACCCATTGCATGATTGAGGGATGTCATTTAAGTTTTTATATTCTGCACTGGGGGTTGTTAGAAGTTGATAGAATTTAGTAACAGATTTTCCTTGTTACTCTAATTCACCCCATATTTCACCCATGGCAGTAGTCCGCAGTGTCTCTCTTACTGATTCTTCTTTAATGCTCTGAGAATTTAATCTAGGGCGGCTTCTCCATTTGAGCGGAAGAGCATCGCCCCACCTGCTGCGAATAAGTACAATGGCATGTCAACGCCATTTTACTTAAATGCTGCAGTGCGAGGGCAGGGAGCGGGGCTGAATCCTGCACTTGCAGGATTCCAGCTGACCCTGCAGTGCATATGTCTGTTTCTACGGCCAGCCCGACATGTGCAGTGTGCTCTTGCTGGCACAGGCCCTCAGCCGCAAAATGAGCTCTGGTTTAGCCTGCTCCCACCAATACTGGAGCTGCTCTCAGCATGAGAGCAGCTCCAGGATTGGTTGTATTGTATTGGTGTCCAATGAGCAGGAAGGAAGTCCTTCCCTTTCCTGCTCGTGGACGCCGATCGGGCAGAAAGGTGCAACACCGGGGAAGCAGTGTATGGTGAGTTTGGCGCCATAGCGCCGCACCCTATTTTTATAGTTGTGGCCGCCACTGAATTTAACACATAATCAGTTTGACTGTCAGTGCAACCTTATTGTGTGAAACTACTATCTGAGAATCTAAATGTGCAAGAAAAATGGTTTTAAAAAAACGTGTTCATATTTACAAATTGCTAGAACACACCCTCTCGTAAGACAGCTCTTTTCCGTGCTCAATTTCCATTATTTTGGTGGTGGAAAATGGACAGTGATGTACAAACATATTCTAGCCACTTTTACATTTTAAAGCAACTGCTACTAAAAGCGTATCTACTGACAAGCTAAAATAATGTGATGTTTGGTTCCTAACACTTGATTGATAATTGACATCTGAACCAAATTTTCGCCATACATGTCATTTGGGTTGAACTGACAATTGTGTAAGGTGATAAATACCACTGGCCACTTTTCTACTATATAACGCACCAGCCAGCCCAGAGATGTGGGAGAAACCTGTCTTAAATTAGCATTACCAGGAATGTATCACACCGTGTGGGCACTGAAAGTGCTAATTTCAGACGGTCCTCCCCCACAGTTTTGTGGCTGGGACATTTTTAACTGGCGCTATTTACTGTCCCTTATTGTAAGATAAGTCAGTGCTGGTGCAAAAACCTTTAACCACCTTATTATGAAAGCAGGTTTATGGATTTGGAAATGTAACAAGGATGTTTGCTCACATTTGTAGCATTGCATATTGTTCTATGGTGATGTGTTCTATGGTGTTGTTTTTTGTGATACATTATCACAAAGTGATGTTGTTGTGTTGTACAGTGGGTGTGTTGCATTCTGCGTTGACTCTTTTGTTGTGTTGCACAATGATATGTTATGAATGTGTTGTGATGCTGCTTTGTGTATGTTATTTTGTATACATTAGATATGCCAACAAATGTTGCAGCATTTCTGTACAAACGTAGTACATGCCTTTAAATTTCCCTTGACAATTATTTGCCCATAATATGGGCCTTAAAGTGAGTACTGTGTAGAGAGAACCTGTGCTACAGTTTTGGGATGAATGGTGTCCTACATAGGGCCCGATTCTGATGCGGGTTGGAAAAGCTTCCCGACCGAGGGCCTGATTCTGATGCGGTTAGGAAGGCCTCCTAACGGCATTTGCTCCTTCCAAATCGGATCGGGAACGTGTCTTCCCGACCGAGGGCCCAATTCTGATGCGGTTAGGAACAAATGTTCCCATTGAAGTCAATGGGAGTTCAACCAAATCGTATCTGGAAGCATCCGGATGCATCCTACTCCGCCGGTCGGACTTTCCCGATCCAAGTGGGTCGGACACCATTTCCCAAACGATTCGGTTGGGAAGCTTTTCCAACCCGCATCAGAATCGGCCCCTTAGTTGGAGATCCGTAGCAGCACTGTCTTCACCACTTCAGTTAGTGGTTGCTGGTGAATGGAGCGTGCAAGGCTTGTGCTGCCATTGGCTGGAAATATAACCGCATTTGCTAACATATCAAAACCAAACAACTGAATATAACGCAATAACATATATAAAGCAACATAACAACACAGTTAAAACATAAGGGGCACATGACAAAGCAGCAGTCAAAATAGAACACAAAACAACAACTGACTGCAGGAAAGCACACCAGAATCACAGTGCAGTAATGCAGCTCAAAGGCACAAAGGCACAAAAACACAACAAAACAGATCCGCATCACCACAAAATGCCACACAGCAAATGTCCACAAACGTTCTTGTCCCACATTACCATCTCCAGAATCCTTCTTTTATAATACGATGGTAAAAGGTGTTTGGAGCAAACACTGCCTTTACTTACCACCAAGGACATGAAATAGTGCCAGTGAAATATGTTTTTTTCTGGTCTTAGGTCTTAAATTAGCACTGGCAATGCTCAATTATGTGGCACAACCCCTGGTGCCATATCACATAAAATTAGTCATCGGAGTGCTATGTTAAGGGATAGTTTCTGCCACTGTTTTGGGCTAGCTGTTGTATTAAAAAGTTGAAGAGTTCGAGCAATGCTATGTACCACCCTTAAATGCTATGTACCACCGTAAATGATTGCTTGTCATATGAACTTTAAAGATACATGCTACATATATCTGGACATGAAACAGCATTTGTTGATAGATTTGAATTAAAAAATAGTACATAACAAAGTAATATACAGAAAGCAGCATAACAACATCATTAAAACATAGTAGGACACAACATAAAGATCAGTCAAAATATCATAATAACCGCAGTACAACACAACAACATCACATTGCAATAAAGCAAGTATATAACAGCACAAAAAACAATGCTACCACACACAAATGCTACATTTTCAGTGGTGTAGCTTCAGGGGGGGGTGTTTGGGGTGTTTCACCCCCCCTAAAAAAGTTATTCTGTAACAAATAGTTGGATACAGGTGGTTTCAGTCAGGTATGGTGAGGTGTGTGTCGGATTTCACTCTGGATTTGTATATGCCCAGAGAACGGAAATGCAGGCGTTGGTGATATCCAGACTCGATTATGGCAACGTTTTGTACCTGGGCACTGATAAAGCCTCCGTCCATCGCTTACAGCTTATACAAAACGCAGCTGCGCGGCTTCTTTTTCGGCTGCCTCGACATGCCTCAACCACACCCTTGCTCCATCAACTCCATTGGCTCAAAGTGAACAAGCGCGTTGAGTTTAAGGACTTATGTTACATGTTCTGGGCCAAACATGGCTTGGCGCCCCCTTACATACAAAGCCTGGTCAAACCTTATGCGCCCACTCGACAGCTGAGATCAGCGAGCCTCTCTCTGTTCTCTGTTCCCAGAGTCCGTCTTACTCGTATGAGAGGCTGCTTGTTCGCCTATCTCAGCCCCAAACTGTGAAATTCTCTTCCTTTGGAACTTAGGTTGTGCCACTCGCTCTTAGTCTTTCACAAGAAATTAAAGACCTTCCTTTACAACCAAGTTTAATTCTTCTGCGCTTTCTTCCGCAACCTGTGGCTTGCGTTTTGTCCTGTTCAGCACCGGGAAACCCTGTTGGGTAGCTGTGCACTTTATAAATTTATAAAATAAATAAATATGCCCACATTGACAAATACACGCAGACACACATTATCTCTCATCTCTGCCTTAAAACTGGGTTAGACCAAGCTATGCCCCTGCATATCATACATATATGCAAACATTTTTGCCACACATTACCACCACCAGATTTCTGCCTTTATAATACAGTGGTAAATGGTGTTTGCACCTAAGCACCTGCTTCCTTACCACCCAGAACATAAAATAGCGGCAGTTAATAATGTTTTGTGATCTGGTTCTTTGTGTCTTAAATTGTTAAAGAGTGCAAGCAGTGTTATCCGACCACCTTAGAGCGTGGTAAATGGTTCTTTTGGTTAACATTAACTGGTGGCATGTTTTAATCTTTCATATACGTGGAAGGAAATGTAATCTTGCAAAACTTAATTTGAGGAAAGGTTTTCAGAAGGTGTGACACTCTTGATGTTTGTATTTTATTTCACATATGCATATTAAGCTGTATTAAACTGTATAACTAACCTTTTCCAAACACATAGGGTGATTTAGGAGTTTGTTATCTATTAGATTAAGCAGTATCACATTGTAAATTTACTGTAGACTATTTTTTCTCTGGAAAGACCGGTTCTTAAGTTGTAAAAGAATGAATACTGGTGCCCAAAGTTCTGCTTGGAAGCCTGCAGCCATAGCTATTAAATGTCGGTGTTAGGAATGAGTAGTCTTGAATCCACCTCATGCGTCTTTAATCCACTGCCAGACTCACCTGGCCCCTTTATCCCTTTCCTACAGGTTCTTGCTCTCTCCATAAAGATTTTTCTGTCTTTCTCTTCCTCCTTTCCCCTCTGTTTGTCTTCCCCTCACTTGCCCTCGGTCAACATCTGATGGGAAAAATAAAGTGCAGGTCCGCAAAAATCAGAACCAGTGGCCCCCACTGGCAAACACCAGCTAAAATTAAGCACTGGGAGAGACTGCCATTCAAGGATAACCAGGTCCACCAGCTACCAATCTAAGCATAGGTTTTGTTTGTTGCTTTGTGGGAAATCAGTTTGCAGAAACTCCTTTATGTAATTGAGAATGGGCAAGAAAATTTGCCAATACTATAAATGTGGAATTTTTACACTTCTTTTTTTCATTGCAGTTAAAAAGTCTCAGGTGATCACTTTGCAACTGAAGCTCTTAAGAAGACTTCCAATTATGAGTATCTTGGAAATTGAGAACCAACTTTTGCAAAAGGTGAGTTTTGTCTATCCTTTGAAATGTACATCCTGCATATCCCTTACTTTTTGCCATACGCTATTTAAGGTCTTATAAAGATAATCCATAGCAAAAGTCACATGTTTAGCAAACTGCACGGTCTTTCTCTTGTTGTTTATGGCTCGTTGTGTTGTCAGCTCCCTTGCTTAGCTTTAATCTCTTCTAGGTCAGGCAAACAGCCATATGTGTTATTGCTGGCAAGCTAGACTAATCCATGGAAGATATAAGACATACTGATATGCTTCCACACTAAGTGTGGGAAGATGGTGAAGGCATAACTGAAATGAAGAGTGACATGGAAACTAGCAAAGCAATCTCCAGAGATCACTTTGCTTATTGACAGATTGGAAATTGGTTCCTTCAGCATTGAGGCTTCTTCTTCTCCATCAACAATCAAGCTTGTCCTTTGTGATAGACGTTTTTTCTTTGTGAAATGTGTGAGGGTATTTTAAGAGTGAACAGTTACTTATCTAATCACAACAAGGTGCGTGGTTATTATCCGAGTAGGAATAAGTAACTTGGTGTGGGATGTGAAACTGACTCAAACAAGTGTTCTTTGAGGTTGTGTGTGGACTTTACAGGATCTGGTTCTCATCTCAGACAGAAGCACTTTCAGGAAGGAGGTTAAGGGGTCAGTTTGACTTGTATCATGTATTGTGGAGACAGCATATACAAAGCTTTGAGTTAAGGCAACTACGTTTGTACCATGCCCCATGGTGAGTCAGTGAGCGGAAGGTCAACGCATTGTCCCTTTTATGTTGTCCTCCTATCAAACTTACGGAGCACTTTAGGTCACCAGAAAGCAGTACAGATGCGCAGCGGGAGGCCATACTGAAACATATTGCAGTAGCCTTAGTAAGAGTTTACTACTGTTGATATTCTTTGTGTATGATAATCAGAGTAAGGCATAAAATTTATATTCAGTCAGTGCCTTTCAAAGAAGAGAGCGTTTACTGTGTTTTTGGGTTTCTCTTTAATTGTTACATCTTTATCCATCACAATTTCCTGGTTTGCGCTTCATCCTTTTTGGTAACCACCTATACTCCAAAAAAGTGGATTGCAGCATGAGCCACTGGTGAAATCTAAGGCTTTGGAGAATCCCCCAAAAATAATATCTGTTAAGAGCATTTCCCTTCAGTTCAGTGCCTCTCACCCAACCATAATTAGCCGCAAAGTACCAACTAGCAGTCCATATTTTCCCAGGTCCCATATATCAGAATAGACTTTTTGCAGTCGGGCCCTATATCTCACCTTATTTTCTGAGTATGTGCACCTAATCAGTTAACAACTCAGCTTTTATAGAAAGGCATGCAAACAATGGCAGAATTTGGTTGGACAGAAAAACCTGTCCTAAAACTTTCAAAATTGGGTATGCACAATGGACAAACCAATGTCTGTCAATAATAGGCTATAATCAATACTGTCTAGGAGAGTGAGAAAGGTATTCACACAAAGCTGTGTATATAGCTTGTTATCTCAGCAGTATGATGCCATCCTCAGTGTCAGGGTACCTAAGTACCTAAGTGATGTAACTATGTAACAATGTTCTGAAACAATGTCCTACCTCATGTAAAGTGCTCTGATACCTCCGGGTCTAGCCAGCGCTATATAAAACTTTTCAAATAAAAAAAAACCCAAATAAACAAATAAGTCACCGTACCAGGTAATGCAGCACTTTTGCTTACATGCAATACTTACATGTAATGTTTTTACTAACAAAAAGAGCAAAATTGCCTAGCGTCTTCTTTGACAGTTCTCAAGGAAAGAGGAACGTCATCTTAAATTTGAAAAGCAGTTTCTGCTGAGAAATTTTATGAGGGATACCATTTAAATATTGAGACTGTTTATATTTCCTCCTTCCAGTATGTTCAGTGAATTGGGCCAATCCAACTGTTAATTGTTTCAATTACACTAATTAACATTATGCTTTCTTGTGAGGAAATTCATCTATCTTTGCATGATTTACACCTTTTTATTTGAATTCTGAATTTTTGACCATTGTAGGCTTGCCCTGAATCTATGTCTGGAAAATAGGCTGACACTCAGATATTTCCCAAAAATAATAAGTGGTTCCTTATAAGATACAAAAATAGGGATCTTGGCAATTTGTCTTGTTACTTATGGGACGGTTGTGAACTATGTGGAGCAAGATACATTTTGCCCATGGTTTTCTTCATGCCACGTACTCCAGTTGGTTGTGTTAGTTGTGACTGCTTTGTTACTTCAAAATTAATTTTTATTTAGGCTAAGTAACTGTGATCAAGTTCAAAATTACAGCCTAAATTAAGTTGGTTGTAAAGTTACCTTCTTTAGTTTTGATATTGAAAAGTAGCTAGATGTGCCAGGGACAGCTCAAGTGTTTTCATGAGATATATTTTTGTGATTGGAAGACTGATTACCTTTGTACCCCTCTTTACAAACATAACTTAACTAATTTGCTTGCTCAATTTTTTGAAAGGGCACACACAAACTGAGGAGTGGTGGGGAAAATGTGACTTATATTCATTGTCTGAATATTTGCAAATGAATGGCCCTGTCATTACGTACCTCCTTCAAAAGAAAGACTGAGTTGGATTGTCTCTCCAACTATATGCGGGAAATCCTGGTATAATACCAACTGAAGAAGGTGCTAGAATGTGCTTCAGATGTTCTGGGCATGACTACTTAGTGGTAGTTGTGATGGCTCTTTAAACTCAAGGTTATCAGCCATGTTGAGTTTAGGCTTGCAATAGTTTCTCGCAGAAAGTTACTGAATCTGGGCATACTCAGAAGTGAACTATGTGATAGTGTATTAAAAGTGAAAGTTTTAAATGAGATAACTCTTTAGGAATTCATTTATGATCACCTACCAATCAAATACTATTTCCCATTTTGAAAACCCAAACTTCTCCCACAAATGGTTCAGTTGAAGCAGGTGCAAATGTGAAAAAGAAGATCACCAAACGGAGACTTCTCTCCTGAACATGTTGGGGAAATATCTAGCAAGATCCCTTGTGAATTCACCTGCTGGAAAGGGCTTGATTTCAGTATTATGGATGCCAGGCTCCTGCCTTGGTCTACAGGAATATCTGGAACATCATCTGCAGAGAATGATGCATGCTGCTAGAATTTGGTTATGGAGGACTATTTGAGGACAGCTGAAATGGTTCTGGATCCAGGGGAAACTGTTGAGCAGAAATAGCCTGAAGGAAATGGACTGGGGTTGATGAAACCAGCCCCGAAGAACTAGAGGGACATTGAAATTTGGCAAACCCCTTTATGATGTTCAAATTTTCAAACCTGGAAAAAAGTTCCATAAAAAGCTGGAGACTGATTCGAAATGTCAGTTCTCATCCTCCCACCAGGCTGCAGCCTCAGAAAGGCCTTTTAGCTAGTATCAATTTCCAATCTTAGCAGTGATGGCTGGTTCGACAACTTTGAGACCGAGATAAAAATCAAGCATTAGCTCGAACCAGTGTAAATGGTGTCAAGGTTGAATTCTTTCAGGCTAAAAGATAAACCTTTTTACACCACCAAGGCCTCAATCCAGGAAATCTGCAATTTTGGAGAATTTACTGAGTCTAGTTGATCAACATTGTACTATCTTTTTTCCCATTCAATTCTAATGACACTCCACATATTTTGCCCATATGTTTTAAACCTCTTAAGCAATCTCTTTTACTTTTGTATGTTTCCCACCAAATTAGCCTGCTTTTACTTAAACTTGATATGAACCTTTAACTTCTTAACTATATTCTGTTTGCTTGTGTTGTTATCTGTAACACTCAAATTTTCTCTGAGAATTGCATTGTTCCTCTGATCTAATCACCAAAAGCCAGCCAAGAAATCTCAGGCAAACATGCTTACCTTCGCGGACTATACCGATGGGCATACTCTGTTGGAGTGGTTTCATGCAATTTGTTTGAAATTTGTTTCTCGTTCTGGAATAGATTGATTAACCTCTTTGCCTTAAGAGCTTCAGTTGTGTTACATATTCATGGGCAGATAGTCCATGAATGGAACTAGACAAAATATGTGATGCGTGGTTCCACATTGCAAATGGTTAACCATTGCTTGCTTCAGCATGATATTTTATCTTGATTGAAGATCAGCTTTTTACAAGACAAATATATCCTGGATACCCAATTTAAAATGCTCAATTGACATTGTCAAGCAACTAATGGTAAGTGCAGATGGCCAATGTGTGAGTCTCCATTTTATCTTAAATTCCATATTAAGATTTAGAGGTTTGTATATTGAGAAAATTATGATTATTTCACTGATGATGCCTCTTTTGTTATTACAGGTCAGAACTTTTATCCAAGAGAAGTTTCCAAACATGACTATTTCCGCCTCCATGAGAATTAAAGAGAAAAGAATACTCCGCCTTACTGCTTCGTAGAGGGCATGGACACATTTGATATTGCTGTATATTTTTTTAATGTGTCAATAACGCACATTTGCCTCGTTCTGGATGACACCTTGAAAGGCTCAGCTCAATACTTTTTGAAGTCTGCGCTAAATTCACTCACTACTGTCAACTCCTCCAGGCTTTTCAAATCTGATTTGTCAATCAGAACTACAAAGGGAGCTGTACATTAATTTACTGAGGCAAAATAGGGATTTGAGGGATACAGTTCAAAGACTGAATGCTATTCTCTATCTACAAATGCTCGACAAATGCTTCCGCCACTATCCTCCAAAATGGTATATCATGACACACCTTCAGCAGTCTTCTGCTTTAGGGTTTTTTCATTCATTCATGAGCATTGAATTTGTGTTATCAACTCCTTTTATAGTTGGTGAAAGGGCTACATTTGTGTATAATGTGTCAATGGCAACCTTTACCCCTGTATCCCCCACCAGTTGTATAATGAGCAGTGCTGCAAAGGTTTAAGGATGTTTTGTGTCTAATGTCAATAGTCCTCCCACATCACAAGTGTGTCCCAAGGGCATCCCACACATGTCCATAAGGGCCAGAGCTATGCCAGATTTTTGTTTACTATGTGAATTAGCTTCTTTAGATTCTGTGTAAGTAAATTCGTTTTTATGTTATTTAAATGTCCTAAAAATCTGCCATACACCCAACACAGTTACCCAATAAGACCCATTCTGCTTGTGTCCAATATATGTCTTTCTTAAAGTCAGACCCTGGCCCTTCTTTTAGGCACTTTTTGAGACTGGTTCCCATTCTTGTCCACCTTCTCATTCACCCCAATCTATTACCGCCTGTTCTCTCTCCCCTTCACATAGTTTTTATCTTCAGCCTAACGTCCATTACCTCCTACCCATTCCTGCCCCTACTCCCACCTCCCATCTCTTATGGCTAGTGTCTGTTCGCCATCCAAGTATATGCATGACATCCACCTTCTGTGTCCAGATCCTGTGCATCTCCACCCTGCTATTAGCTCCTCCACTGCACAAGAGTAGGTCACATGATCGGCAACAATATAAAAAGATTTGGCAAAATGGCTGGTGTCAAATGCCATACAGTGTCCTCAGAGCAGTGTTGACCTGTCTTCCAAATGGGGAAAAAAACTCTTGTTGGTGTCTCTTACATTCCTATTGTCAGTTACTATGACAATTACTGTTTGCAGCTCTTGTGGACTTAATCACTAGCAGAAAGGAGGCACAACAGATGTCCGACATGAGGGTGTACTCTGCATCACTATTTACTTTGATAAAAATGCTGATTTAGTGATGTGACTATCATCCCTTTATAAGAATCCCCCATACAAACCTTTTTATTAGGGCTTGCGTACGACAGCATATGCACTGATTGCCCTCTCGCTTGTGAGACATATTGTATACAACCAGGGGCTTGCAGCCTGCCCATTGCTTAGTTAGCTTCATTGTCACTTGTATTTGCTGCCTTCTAATTGTCCAGCGCATGCTGGTTTCGCTTCCTCTTTTTTTGGGTGGAGCCTGGACCAAGTACTGGTTGTTTCATCTTGATTGATATCCTTCTGTTGAGCATTCTGTGATTGAGGTATTACTTTTATTTTGTCTTCTTCCCTGTGTCCTTGTTGAAGCTCCTTCCGTTTGAAACTATGTTTTACTATGCCACGCACACTTCAAAAAACCCTTTTCTCCTTCAAAATGGATGTTTATTGTGACAACAGATGTTATCTACTTTTCTTCAGACAACAGATGTTATCTGCTTCCAAATGTATTTTAACTATGACATTGGCACAATTGCTTTCTTTATGTCATAGGATGTTTTGCCAAATGTCTTTTTTCTTTCTTTTTCACGCATCGTGAGATGAACTGATTTGCTCAGAATCACAGGGGTATTGTGCCTAGACCTAACAAGCATTGGCCAATAGGTTTCGACTTTGAGACTATTGGCTTTGCCATTGCCTTTTGTTGCTGATGCGCAGCATGGGCATTGCTGACTTTAGCAATAACTTGTAGCTGTGTTGTTTAGCAGTGTGACTTCTGTGCAGTAATGGCTAAAATAATAATCACAAAAAGTCCTATAAAGCATCCAGTCCTAATGCACTTTGAAAAAAAATGCATTAGCCTTGGCTGAGTCATAGTGCTTTTTTAATTTAGTTTTAACCACACTGCTAAGCATCTGCGTTGCTGTACAGTATGGCTACATAACATTGCCAAAGCCAATAGCTTTCATAGGCGAGACCTGATTACTTTGCCACTGCTTGTTTAAACATTACAACTTGCCAGATGTCAGAGTGCAGAATGAAGATGTACTTCTTGTCACAAAGGACTTGTCATTCATGAAAGGTAAGGTATTTTCAGACATTGGAGAAAACTGGTGTCGTTCCAGGAACAAATTAATTGATACATGATCGAATATCTTCTAAGGATGGACAAATTATTTAAATTTCTTAAATATATTAAGAATTAGGCGCTCATGTCATATTTTTAGGAAAGTATCATGCCATCAAAAAAGACACTTTTCTAACTAATCCAAACACTGAGCCCTGAAACTGTGACTTTTTGTATGCTTTTTGCATATTAATGCTGGAACGAGACTTCAGCACTAAAAATTAGTTTTATGGCAAAGTTCAGGGTGATCCTTTTAATGTTAGTTGCAGTTTTGCAGTTTGCAAAGACATGGGGACTGCTTCAGAGGTTGCTGGATAGAGTACTCAGCCCCAATCAGGGTACAGTATACTGTCTGGCAAACTGATGGTAGAGTCAAGCAGACTGTCATGTTTCTTAAGGCGGTGGTGTTGCTGGCATCAGCACCAGAATACCTACACTGACTGCCGAACAGAGTTGGGACAGTTGCTATAAATACACCTTTTTTTCTGTTAGAAACCCCCAGGGAAAGCCTGGCAGCCCTGAACAGAAACCCCCCCATAAAAAATTACCTTTACAGCCTTGGAGAAAACTCTGAGAGTGTCAAGGTCATTAGTAATTTGTTTTTCAAAAACAAGCTTGAGTCTTTTGATTGCATGTTGATCAGCAAAGCTTGCATGATGAACAACATGCAATCAAAGACTCAATTTCCATTAATCATCACTTAATATCACTTCTACTGTAACATTTTGAAGTCTTCATCAAAACCAGTTAAACTGATGTGATAAATTCTATGAAACTGTCTATACAGCAAACAGTATTCATTTTGAGAAAGACTTTCACATATGTAGAAGAAACAGAGTCACACGTTTCTTAATTATGATTTGCTGAGATTCGCAGGGCTTGCTTCGAAGATGTCCTAGGGTAATCAAATCAAAAGGGCCTGGGATTCCATTCACTTTTTCAGACAGATGGAGGCATAGGTGGAGTCATTTTGAGAATGGGGTTCTGCCAACTAGTCTTTGCAGATCTCTTTGCTGGAGCAAAGACTAGTTGGCAGAACCCCAATCTCAAAATGATTAATCTTCAGTACTGGTTCCAATGTATTTTGCTTTAAGAATGTCAGGCCCAGTACAATGAGACAATAACTAGTCTGGGGACATACCGGTATTCTGGAAGCATTGCTGCACCCATGAAGTTCTCACTTTTTGTTAGAAACGACAAGTGATCTACAGTGGATTTAAAAGTAAACACAACCTGCACTTTTTTCTTTTAGTTTTCTAAGTGGCAATTTATAGGTCGCAAGAACAAAATAAGCCCAGAAAACATATCCTTCTCTTGAATCAACTTGAGACACCATATCCAGACACAGCAGGGGAATTATTAATTGTTTCCTGTTCTTTTATTGCTAGCTCTACATTTCTGATACTCTCCCATATGGGTTCACTCTCTCCATGCTCCTTCCTGACAGTCTCAGCCCCACCTCTGACACCATTCCCTCTCATCTTGTATACTTCTCGCTACTTCCTGCTCCCTCTCTATCTCTCTGGTTCTTCTCCCTCCCTGTTAGCTCCACATCTCTGTCACTTTCCTCTTTGCTGACTGCTACTGCAGATAGTCCATATATTTCTATGCATCCAAAAGTCAGAAAAAGATTATATCTTTGAAGATACTTCCACAAGTACAAACACACAACATTCACAACTAACTACTTCAAATGGTGATTTATGTTTTCTTTAGAAAAATAGAGAAAAATATTTACAACTTGCTAATAGCAAGAATTCATATATTTCATCTGAACTCACTTATAATTTTCAAAGACACAATGTGAATCGCCTTCTTGAGTTATGGCCAAAAGTATACAGTTTAATATTGTTGTACATTATTTTATACATTTCTGTGCTTTCTCTCCAGAACCAAGCTAATTTTTGTTATCTATTATGTAATATTATAACATTAATAACTCTTGTGTCTACCTTTTCTTTAATGTGTAGTTATCTAATTTTGACACACAGTCTTTTCATTGTACAATGTGATCCTTATGAGGAATTGGGATTTCTATAGATTGAGATATCATGTGCATTTAATTATTATACATTTGCCCCCACAGTTTTGCAAAGATAACAATGCAAAATTTCATTGTGAGTGAAAATGCCTTCAGGATGTTTTTTAGCATTTGCTCATTTCCACAAAAAGTTTGAGAAATAATTAATGTGCTAAATGTAGGGGTAAATTATTTTTCTAGAAAAAAAAGCGTTTTGGGGAATTATTCAGCTATTATTGTTTTCTAAACTTTGACAACTTTGTGAAGTTGGAAAGGTTTTAAAACAATTCACAAATAGAAAATTTTGTATTTTCCAGCAAATTCTAAATGTAATATCTGAAACTTATACTAAGGATCAACTGAATTTGTAAACTCAAAGTTTAACAAGGTAAATTTTGAACATATTTAATCTTCATCACATCTTCAAATTAGCCTCCATTCCACAGGGAAGTTGCCTCACAAAAGACCAAGGGCCATATTATCAAGAAGGGCGATAACATTATCGCCGCTTTAGCGGCAGGAAACTGCCGCTAAAGCGGCGATAAGGGGCTTGATAATATGCCCTATGGAATTCCACTAGAAGCCCAGGTTCTGGTGTGAAGGACATCAAACCTGGGCTTCTATTGGAATTCTATAGGGCATATTATCAAGCTCCTTATCGCCGCTTTAGCGGCAGTTTCCTGTCGCTAAAGCGGCGATAATGTTATCGCCCATTCTTGATAATATGGCCCATTATCTTTTGTGAGATGCTGCTGTCGTATAATTTGATATAGTTCTTCTAGTATATAGAATTGTATTTTTAGTTCTGATTAACCCAGAATTTAACCAAGCTAATTTCCAAATCTTTAACTCACCGTAAAGATCTGATGAACTAATTTGAGGAGATTTTGTCCGTATTGATGGATTGTTAAAAAGAACAATCCTCATTACAGTTATTTCTGTTTACAAGACCATATTTTCTCAAGGAGAATGAATGCATTCTGCTAGTCACACATATTTCTGCTCAGTTGCAAACCGTATGTCAAATGTTGTGTTGCTTGACTGTTACAAACTGTATGTCAAATGTTGTGTTGCTTTAAATAGTAATAAAACCTCTCCTCCCAATCCTCAGAAGACTAATTTCTACCACGGAACACAACCCCATTTGTTTGCTCCTTGCATAGGCTGTCTTACATGTTAAAACAATAGCGTCATCACCAAAAGGGCGGGAAGATCTGTTTTAGGATAATTAAATTGATTGAACAATTGTACTCTTGTATTCATGATGTCTGTGTTAGTTGACTGTCTTTTAGGGATACTTGAAGACTTGGGGAAGGCAATTGTTCTTTGAACCTTAAAAAACAGGACATCTGCAAACCTCAAAATCCTTCTGTGCAAGTTTGCTCATGATGGTTTATTGTTATTCAATTTATGATTTAGTGACTTATAGCATAATAAAGTGATTATCAGCAAGTATATACTCTTTACTTCCTTGTTTCTAAACTCATGCTTTATATATCCTTTTAGTGTATCAACCACCCTTGAGTTTAAAAATAAAAAATCTACTTTTATAAGAAAAGAAATCCAATTGGTTATGTCCACCTTTAACTACGCTTTACCCTTAAGCAATATTATCTATGGGATTAAGCACTCCCAAATACCTATTAATTGTGAGTGGACTCATGGAACTCCAGGTAAACTCAAGATCTGATTTTGCTCCTGGAGTTTGATGCACCATCTCCGAGAGAAAATATGTGGTGATGTTCTTCTATCACAAATCATGAATAATGGGTCAGAAAATTGAAGGGAGTTTACCTTTAGAATACATTTATAATCATCTTCGTCAGCCATCTCATATTAAAAGTCTCACACTTTAAGTGACACACATACTTTACACAGCAGCAGACTTGATTCCATAGTGTTCTAATATTGCTTCCTCATGGTGTACTATTAAAGACCTTGAGTGCTAACATTCTGTATTGAATAAAACACTGAGGCACACTTGGACACCATGGTGCTCTAACAATCGCTGTGCAACTCAAAGGCTTTGCGAACAATCATGCCCTGGAAACAAGCAAAACCTGGCCTTTAAATGGATTGTTTATTATCAATGCAGATTTGAAGCTCGCTGTTTGAAATGTATGTGGAAACGTGGGTATTTAGTATTTTAAAATTATTAGACAATCAATATATTGATAGACAATAAACACCTTTTCTGTCTTTCCCTGTGACGTTATAGAATAGGTATTTTTGATGGACATGGAACTGTTTGCAGATATAGCCTAAATTTTTGATTAAAAGACTTGTGCCAAAATGGGTGGTGATGCCCACAAAACAGCTGGTATTAAGAGATGTATCCTTTTTTATATTTACATCTGCTTTTATTATTCTGAACTTTTCTTATGCCCCACTGGTGGCACTTGCTTCAAAGTAATTGTTAATATTTGTTAAAGTTAAGATTTTGCTTTTTAATGAATTTAAAATATGTGTGTTGTCTGTAAAGAAATGTACTTAGAATAGTAAAGTTTTTGGTCAAACTGGGTAATTGGGGCCAAATAAAAGTAAACATAACATTGGAGAGTTAAACACCACAAATAAATCCCCTAGGAAGTGTGTCTGCTATCCTTCTCTGATTATTTCAGTAGTCCAATCAACAGGTTTCAGTGTGCTTTGCTACACTAAGTCTGTGTTACTGCATGCTATACAGTGCTGAGTGCATGTATTGTTACTTACAAGTAACCCATAAATAATGCAAGGTTTGTTTGCTTTGGCTCCATATATACCAATGATGTTTCTGATCTTTGGGGCTTCCCTACTTTGCACATGTTTTGGCGGTGGTGTTTTAATTTGCAAGCAAGGTTCTCTGAATTAAGACTGAGCCACAGTATAACACTCCGAGGCTGTTCTTGTGAGATATCTGAGAGAGATTAGTTTGAGGCAAAGATATCATTTTTTAGCTCTTTGAGAGCCTGGGTAGATCGTAACTGCTAACTTGTTATTCACTCTGCAGGTTGTATTAAACTCCTCCCCTGGAGGTTTTGATGCTTTATCTTTACTTTCTCCGTTATGTTATTCTCAGTTGTTAATTGTGAAGTGCTCAGCTGCTCCTATGGATCGGTCTGCTCTTTATGTTATCTGCTTGACTGCCACATCTAGATCCACTTTCCATACGGTTAGGAGTCTGTTTAGCCGACTAAGGGGCCGATTCCGATTCGGGCCGGAAATCTCTCCGACCCAGCCGGACCCGGAGAGATTTCCGACCGAATCGGACCTGTGCAGCCCGACCGAACGAGTACGATGCGCACGTATGCCATCGGACTCGAGTCGGTCGGACTCCCATTGAAGTCAATGGGAGCCTGTCGTCACAACGCGTGCACGGGCTCCCATTGACTCAATGGGTGCGAGGCGAGACAAGGGCGCCCCTACAGCGTGTACGCGGCGAAGCGACTCGCGCCGTACACGCACAGGTAGGGGGACCCATGGGTCCCCCCTGTGTGCGACTCGCGCGGCTACACATACAGGGGGGTCCGACATGGACCCCCAAAGTACGGCTCCGACTGCTCTTTCGAGCCGGAGTGCGCGGCTCGGTCGGACTGCTCGCGGCGCGCATCGTACTTACCCGGCCGGGGAACGTCTCCATTGCGCGGTGCGAGTCGAGTCCGAGCGAGTCGGTCGGTGCGGTGCGACCCGGGAACGAGTCAGTCGGAGCGGTCGGGACGCCCGGACGAGTCGGTCGGCGAATACGCATCGTACTCGCTCGCCCGGACGCGCGTACGAATTGGTCGGGAAATAGGGCTCCGAATCGGATCCGGTTAAGCCGAATCCGATTTGGAGCCCTACCGGCCGAGATCGGAATCGGCCCCATAGTGTCAGAAGAAGCGTCTCTAGTTGGAATTTCCAAGTGTGAGTGGTTTTCTCAGAAAATGGGGCACAGTGTGTAGGTTCTAGTGTGAGTTGTAGTTGTGTAAATGTGCTGATAGGTAGTAAAGGTCTATAACCACACCAGATCTCAATCTGTGTCATAACAATTGCTGTTTCAGCAAGTTTGCAGCCAAGCCTAAGGCATCATTAGCACCTTTCCTGACCAAACAAGAGAACAACAGCACCATAATTTGCTTGGAGGGGGTACTAACAGATCTGGTTTAGGGCAATGAAAACATATTACAAATCCGCTGGGTAAACTTGGGGTGCCTTCTACGAGTGACAACTAAAAGGTAGAAGGAAATTTGTGGGTAAGTTGAGTTGAGTGCAATCAATAAAAGGCAGATTGGAAAACAGGCAGAGGCTCTCACATTGATAGGGAAGCTTGTGTTCTGCATCATGGGATCTTCATTCATTGTAATAAACAACTAATAGCCCTATCCATCCTGGGGCACTTTTTTTAATGGAAGTAATTGTTTGTGCAAAAAATAATGTATTGGATTAAACATTTTGCTACATATCTATAAGCTACACAGGCTCAATTTAATGTAATAGCTCAATAAAATGAAGCCACTTAAGCATAAAGTTATCCCAAATAAAATTAATTCAATATTATCATCCTTCACAAAATCTTTTTGAGGATTAAAGGGAAAAATGAAAGAAGACTGACACTTCAGCTAGACAGGCAGCAGTATGATCAGGCCTAAAATTGCACAGCTTCTTCAATGGTTCAACCACTACTATCCCATCATGCCTTTGTGGGAGCATATTAATAAAATCAACAAACTAATGCTTTTTCAATAATAATGTGCTGAATTAATGTAGAAATAAATGTGTTTTAAATGTAAAATTATAGTAGGCAGTCATATTTTCTCCTACGCCAAACAGCTGAAGTTAAAACTGTGTGACAGGCTGACATGCTTCAAGACTACTGACTTAGTATAAAATATTGTTTTCCTGACCTTCCGATGGACATATTTTCAAATGACAATAGTTGCACAATTCTTTTTATCTATTTCTGCAAAATGTTTCTACTGACAAAAAGATCCCTGTTAACTAATGAATTAGAAGATTTATTTTAGTGAGGTAATGAAGAGTTCACACATGAAGATGCAGCATTTTTTAGAGAATATGAACGGATGTTGACTTAAATGTTTTGTTTTTTCATTATTTTGATGTTTCAACTTCTACATAGACCATTGTTTAGAGACTGGATAATAGAAGGTTAGAGATGTAGTCTTAATGTGGGAAAGTAGACCTGAATGGCAAAAGAGCCCACATGAGCTTAAAAGCGCTACTACTTGGGCCTGATTACAATCCGAGGCCCGCCGGACTTGTGGGGGCACGGCGGTTGTGGTCCAGCCACCGCCGCACCGGCGGTCTGACCGCCATATTACAACTTTGGCGGTCGGACCGCCAATGCACCACTGCAATCCCGTTCCCTGGTGGTCCCGCAGTAGTCAGGGACTCACAATATGCTGGCGGTGCTGCTGCGGCACCGCCATGCATATTACAAGTTTCAGGACCGCCAGCGGTTTCATGGTGGTTCTTCCTCTATGAAACTGCTGGCGGTCATGAAACAAAGGGCGTCCTGCAGGGCCCCATTGTGCCCCATGCATTGGGATGCATGCAGGGGAGCACATGTTGTGCCCCCCTGTGCGCATGCAACCCCAGTTCCAGCACGACATGGACTTCACAGTCCGTGCCGTGCTGGAACGCGCTGTGGTGGTCCTGAGGCAGTGCCTTTCTAAGGCATACATAGGTGCCTTTGAAAGGCACCGCCGCAAGACCACCACACCGCCCACCCGCCAGACCACGAAAAACTCGTAATCTGGCACGCAGGTGCCGGCCCTGTTTGGCAGTCCTGGAGCGGGCGGTGGCGTGGTGGCCCACTCCAGGACCGCCAAACTCGTAATCCAGCATTCAGTTGCAAATCTAACGCTGATATCTATTGTATTCTTGGTGAGAAGCCAGAAAGTGATCCTCTTCCCATGAAGACATCGAAAGCTGATTGGCTGACTGAAGACGGAAGATGCAACATGTTGCAAAAGCTTAGATTGTGATGTCTACAATAGTGCGTGTTCCTAGAGTATGCTGCCTTCATTCTTCCATAATATTTTTCACTGTCCTGTTCCACATTGCTTTGAGACTCCACTGAGTTTCTCGAACCTCTCTTCATGTGAAGTTCTGCTTTATTGAATTTGATACTAAAGCTTTATGCTTATGAGTTCACTCTCTCGAACTTGAAACTCTTTAAGGGTTTCCAACTGACATATTTTCTTTCCCATTCCTAGAATAGGGATTCCTCCCTTTATGGAGCACACTTAATGCATTATATTTGAATTATTGATTTTATTGACTATGGAGGAAACTAATGATTGATAATGATGAATTTATATACTGATTTCAATAAAAATGAACTACTTAAAGATGATTAATAAAACCCTTTAACACACCAAACTCTCATTATTGACTAAGGGTGGGATAGAAATTGTGATGCTATTATAAATGGGGTGTACAGCTCCTGATTAATTCTCACTTACCTCAATAATCCAGAGACCTAAAGATAAAGTGAGAGGGGGATTTCTCCCTGATGGATTGGTAAACCTTTCCTCGTAAACCGATAATTTAACTGTGACTTCCCACTCCAGCACCTTCAGTTGACACTAACCTAAGTTCTTTTTTTCCAGCTTCTGTAATCAAGATCCCAAGCACTGGGCTCTGCTCATTTTCACTATTTAAGGCAGGAGAAATCATTCTAAATCAACAATTTGTTGAATTCCATTGACATCTTTAAATTTATGTCCAGATAGAATTTGCATCTTTTTTGCCAACAAGGTGCCTTCACTGTTTGTGAAGTGTCCCTACCATTAAAAGGAAAAACCAGAAAAAAGTTTGTCATAATGTGTCTGTAGTCTGCCTACCAGACTCATTTACCATGGGCAAAAAAGTTATTTTAAAAGGAGAAAAGCTGTAGATTGGTGGTTGCAAATGTATGGAGAGTCAGGGGAAGTTTCTCCTTCCAACAGCAATCATCCAATGTCTCTCTAAAGGCACCCACAAAGATCCAAAAAGAGAAACATACAAGTGTAAATTTCCAATTACCGGTCAACATTAAGGACTTTGCCATTGAAGTTGGATACTCATGCTATCTGCTAATTTTATAGGGCTTAATTGATTTTAAAAATTCTGAGCTTCTTCAACATTGAGACACCCTTTGATGTCGAGATGTTCTACAATGACACAGGCTTTCTTATTCAATCACCTTGAATGGTCTTTAAATTCTTTCCCTTGTAAATCTGTCTTTAACAATCCTCAGGTCTACTTGCATTTCAATACAAAAGACTCCACTTATTGTTATTTTCTTGATACCTGCTATTGTTTTTTCATTGTGTCCTTCTGTACCTCCTCAAACTGTGCCAAGAGAAGCACCACACTTTAACATAACTCTTTTCCAACGAAGGCTGCATTATCTACATCTATAATGAAGACACATATGAATTGTGTTGCATACTGCTGCATCAAGGCTTATCAACCAATACTGGCACAACTATAGCTGTGAGGACATACATCCTTTTCTGATGGACTCTCCTCCGAATAGTTGGGCAGATTTACAAGCCCCTTGCGCCGCAATTGCGTCACTTTTTTTTACGCAACGGCGGCGCAAACAATGCAGCCTATTTACAACGTGACGCATCTAGGGAGATGCGTCACGTTGTAAAGCCCTGCGTCACATTATACCTGCGTCAGGTATAATGTATGCAGGGTGGGCGCTCCCACGGAGGAAGGCCTCGTAAAAGTGATGCAGTGAAATCTACAGGATTTCACTGCGTCACTTTTAGGACACCACTGCGTCAAAACCTTACGCCTGCTTGAAGCAGGCGTAAGGAGTGACGCAGTACAGTAAGTATAGGCCTCAAAATACATTGCTGGAGTTGCGTCATGCTTGCGACACAACTCCAGCAATGCGTGACTTTTGGGCCAACAGATGCGTCAGAATTTCTGACGCATCTGTTAATCCTTGCACCATGGAGCACTGTATTGTAAATACAGCGCATCCATGGTGGCGCAGGGACATTTGCCGCTTTCGCAAGGAAACTGACGCATCTATGCAGATGCGTCAGTTCCTTGTAAATCTGCCCCTCAGTATCTTGAGTGGGTGATGTGAACCCCTTGGGCAGTGCTTTTGCCAGAGGAGGACAAAGCTAAACATTCCTCTGACACTCTATATATGTAAGACATCAATAATCTTTGAGAATTTAATACATTAAATGACAACAAAACTGATGGTGTCTTTAGTCCCAATACTAATACGACTGGCAATTGAACTTCTAACTCCAGCATCTGCTAAGTCTGCAACATTGTACCGAATGGGTGGATCCTTAGCCATATTGATGATTGTCACTGCTGCCAGGAAATGACATGCCATTGTCGTCTGATTAATAGTAACTCCAGTCAATGCAGAGTTTTACTAAATGCCTTTTGAGTGGACTGCCAAGAAGTCTTAAAAGACTGCTCATTGTTTCCATCAAAATCATCTGTGCAGAAACTGGCTCATCAGAGATGGCACGGTGTGGCCTTGAGACTTACAGATCTGAAGCCTGACGAGCAGAAAAAGAAATGAGCATCTTCTGTTTTCAGTAACTTTTCTCTTTGGCCACCATGCCCATTGTAAGTAATTGGGTTGTTGGTTGACTGTGGTGTAAACGCTAGTCAAGCAGCAACCCCAATCCTTGTCAGGATAAGGCACAAGCAAACCCCAAATTAACCTGTGCTCACCCCCTTGGTAGCGTAGCTCAGAGCAGCCAGGCTTAACTAGAAATGTGTAAAGTATTTGTGCAACATGTCAAGCAGTAACACAGTGAAAACACACCACAAAAGGAGCCCACAACAGGACTAGAAATATAAAGTGATTTTTAACATAAAAAACAAGACCAAAAACAAAAAAAATCCAATTAGTAGAATTAGAGATATAAAATGTTAAAGTTTGTAGTGACAGTAGTGCTAAAAACCACACAGCGCCAACTGGGGATTTCTGGTTGTGCCGGACCAAGACACAGTCACAAGTTCAGGTTGACCGTGATGGAGTATGGGCCGGCTAGAGGGATTCAGTAGGCACGCTAAAGAGAGTACCTTAAATCCTGGTTGCTGGACGTTACGTGGATCCATGTAAAAAATGTGCGGCCAAAGTGGTGCGTCGGTTCCGAGATGCGTGAGGCTGTAGTGCGAGGTCCTGTTGCATCATCGAGGATTCCGTTGATGGGGCTTGCAATGCAAAGTCCGGCATCAGGGGTGCGTCACGCAGCTGGCGATGTATTGGTTCTGAGGAGCTGTGAGGTTGTGATGCAGAGGCCGTCAGCGAGGCTGGATGCGAGGACCCGGGCTGTGGATGTGCCCCCCCCGTTGGGGCAATGCGTCAGTTCCGAGGATTGCGGTGGGTGATTGAGGTCTTTGCGATGGTTCCATTCCACTTAGCAGTGGCAGTGTGTCAGTTCTGCTCGTGGATGCACCGCTCAACTGAGGGTTACGTTGGTTCTGCTCGGGGATGCTTCACTCAGCAGAGAAGATGTGTCTCTTCTGCTGGCAAGCTCCTTAGGCCCACTTCCAAGGGTCCAGGATTGGGCTGGCACCACTTAGCAGGGCAGACTCACATATGGTAGAGTCCAGGTGCAAGGTGATTGGACGCCTGTCATGTCCCTGAGGCTTCAGATCAGGAGGCCAGCCAAACAGCCCTTGGAGTCACTCTGGGTTCAAGAGATGCAGGTCCAGTCCTCACCCAGGCAAGAGGGCAGCAGGCAGCAGGTCAGCACAGCAGAGCAGACATTCAGCAGAGTGCAGTCCATCAGAGTGGCAGTCCTTCAGCAGCGCAGCAGTCCTTCTTCCTGGCAGAGTATCCACAGGTTCAGAAGCGTACTGAAGTGGCGAAGTTGTTGTGTCTGAGGTCTTTCTTTTATATAGAGTTGTGCCTTTGATGTGGGGAGAACTTTCTAGAGGCATGCCTTTGAAGTGCACATATGTCCTCCCTTCTCTGGCTCCAGACTAACTACACGGGGTATGCAGCCCTTTGTGTGGAGAGGGAACACAGCCCATTCAGGTGTAAGTGAGGTTGGGCCCTGCTTCTCCCTCCCATCCTGCCATTGATGGCCCACTCAGTCACACCTAAGCTCCCATTGTGTGTGCTGGTGCCATTTAAAATGCTATGCTTTGTATGTGATACCAGAGTAAACTCCTGGTTACCAGAAAACTGCAGTGCATATACTCTGGCTTATGTTCTCTCTCCTATACAACATACTAAAATGAACATGTGGACATTTTGACAACTTAAACTGAGGATCGGCACAAAAGAAAAGAGAGGTGTAAAATAAAACACAAAAGAAGGACAGATATATTTTTGGGTTTGTTGAAAGTATTGATACACACGTTTGGGGTAGGAATGAACACAGTTGAAATAAGAAAATTGTCTACCCTCATGAAGCACATAGCCAGCTCTACCGAAGATGCTTTTGGAAACATAACAGCAGAGAGAAACTGTTGTATGGAATGGAATGGCTCTAGATATTATCGTAGCCAAAAAAGGGGGTGTCTGTTGATTGACTGGTGCAGAGTGTTGTACTTTTATCCCTGACAGTGTTGGAAATATTCATAATAGGCAGAAAGCTACTGTGTTGCATGAGATCTTTACCCCAGGATTGTGGGAGACATTGGATGGTGAGCTATGGTGCTGTGGTAAATACCTCTTGGGACTTGTGCTTGAGATTGTGGCAGGGGTTATAGCTATTAATGTGATTAATCGATAGCTTGATTGCTTTATAAAATATTGTGCCAGAAGAAGAGCAAGTTCAGGCAGTGGTGTCTCTAGAAGTTATTTTTCAATGGTGGCAAACAATGAGTCACAGAAAATAGGTAGGGCCACCTATAGGATTCCCCTTTTCTTCTTTCAAAGTTTCTCTCTCCCTTTCTTTCAACAGCTGACATGACAGATCCATGGCCTCCATCATGAGTATTAAAATGATAACCAGATAATGGCCATTTAACTTATTACGGTGCACTCCATTCCCTCGTCAAATTGCATTCACTCGCCTTTTCCTGCCATCTCCTATGAAAATGGTATTACTTGCCAGCAGATCTCAGAGAGAGGCATGATTTCAAAATGGCTGCACAAATGCCCAAATCTGTCAAGATCACTTAGATATCCTCAGGGTCGTGCCGATGCTTAGAGGGGTCCACCTCTCGACAGCCCCAAGTCCGGATAGCTATATCAACTCGGATGGTTGGGATGGTCAAGCGGGGGAAGGAAAGGATAGAAACTGCAGGGAAGGAGACCTGAGAATGACAAGGAACAATACTTAATAATTTTATCCCTCTAAACATTTGGATATGGTAATGTAAAGATGCATAAATGTGTTCATGAAATACCTGTAAAGAAAAAAGAAGTTGCACTACACCAGGAGAAAGGAGAGGGTGAAAACAGGATACCCACACGTTTACTGTCCATTTAAACGAGAGGATGTAACTCAACAGAGTATCATTCCTGGACACCCCCCCCCCCTACTGACCTCTCCTGTAAGAAACATGTGAAAAAGAAAGGCCACTATTACTTGTCTGAACAATTCTTCTTATCTGCTTTTTCCTCCATATAAAGTATACACTGAAACGCCATGGATAAGAACCCCAGTCTTGGCAGAATGACCATGGACTCCAAATCCCACGTAAACAGATATATCCAGAATGCAGAGTAATAGTTACAGCAGTATATGCAAGAGCGAGACTTCCACTCTTTCCAGTATGAACACAAAAGGCAGCCAAAAGGTAATGCACATTAAATGGTTTTACTGGGCCATACTGATTGTCATGCCAGTTAATCCAAAACACATAAAGATTCCCACTCTTTTCTCCTGAGAGAGGGGGCCAACAATACCTACTTGGTTAGTCTTGACAAAATGGCAAAGTAAAGTACGTAACAAAAAAAACGTTTCCAAAACCTCCTCTGCATGAGCCCGAATATAGACTCGCCAACGGAAGTGATTTGAATGCGCTTGGAAACTCTTAACAGCAGGGTCTCTTGGCACTTCAGTGATACCCTAATCACCTCGCGTTTCTCCCGCATGAGACCACTCGAGTGATGCGTCTCGCCAATGGGAGAAATCCAACGAAGTCGCTTTCAACAAAACTCAACACGGCAAGCGACTTCTTCAAGGAAACAAGAGTGGTGCGTATAGCACCCTTACCAGACCGCGTCCTTGAAGTATCCGAACGCCAATATCCACAAAATAATTGTCGTTTTCACGAAGGCATCGTTCCCCTATATCCGGCTTTTCCTGACGGCACGCTCTGCCGTGCGTGTTACGTCGGAAACCTTGGAATGCCGGGAAACTGAGTCTTTCCTCACACTGCAGCTTCAGGATCGGCTGTCAGTGTACTCGACTTCGATGCACCCTGACAAAAACTAGCTCAGAGCCTAAACGCCAGACAGCGATGATGTCCCTTGATTTATCCCAATAATATTACATTCATGTTATTTTCCTAAACACTTACACCTTCCTGAAAAAAACAAAGGTTAAAGGGACCATATAGTTAGGTGAAAATGTCAGTTAAAAGACACTGAAATTCACCAGTTATAACTTTCAGAAGTAATTATCACTTGTGCCACAAAGTAACTATAACTTTCACCCCCGCCATGCACAGTGTTGTCATCAATGATCTCATTTCGGATGTTGCAGTGATGTTATCAGTGATGTCAAAGAACATGTTACGCGTGATGTAATAGGGGAGGTAATTAGCAATGCTCCTGTCATGCTAGACCATGATAGCAGGCCATGCTCACTCCTACCTGTCTGAATCCACATATAGGGCAGGAGATTTAAAAAAGCATTTCAATGTGTACTGCTCAAAGCTTCTTAGGATACTTTATTGTCATATGCCACACGTTCTGCAAGGAAGCATTTTACTTTTAAAAGCTAGTGGGAGGGACATCATGGATAGTCTCCCGTACTCATGGAAGAACTTTACTGCAGCACCAGAGGACGCCATAGAGGTAAAAGTTATGTTTTGTAAATGCTCTGCACAGTTTAAAGAACTGAAGAAAGTTAAGCCCAGATATTTGTATATGTCTACTCTCTCTTCACCATTTCCAGCGAGCTGCCAGAAACCAAGGGCCATATGTAGGTGGGCTAATACCGGTCGGTAACGGCCGAAAATCGGTAAATTTCCCGTTACTGACCGGTATTTAGCCCTTAACGATGTAGGAGGCCGGATTTAAGGAGTCGGTAATTTACCGATTCGTTATTTTAAGGAATCGGTAAATTACCGATTCCTTAAATCCTATGTAGGAGCACTCAAGTGAGTGCATTTTTGGTTTAAGGATTCGTTATTTACCACCAACTACAAGTTGGTGGTAAATACGAATACCTTTTAAAAAGCAATTTAGTGCTTTTTAAAAGTGCCATGTGGCAGACATACATGCCCTTAGGGCATGTATGTGCGCCACATGTGCACACATGCACGATTCAGGGGTGCAACAGGGTGTCAATTTGACACCCTGCCACCCTTGAATATGCTCCCCCTAGTCAATGGGAAGGTATTCCTTATTACCGATTCGGTAAATAGCGAATCGGTAATAACGAATATTACCGAATCAGTAAAATTTACCGAATGTTTACCTACATTCTATTTACCGATTCTTAAATACCGAATCGGTAAAATTCGGTATTTAGGAATCGGTAAATAGAAATTACCTACATATTGCCCCAAATCCTTTATTTCTTCCCAAAAATCACAGTTTTCATTTCGTCAATTTTTTACTGTGATATGGTCAATGTAGTAATCATGTAAGGCCACCAACTTTCTGTGCAGGTCGAATGGGGTATGACCCATTAAAAAGATAATTTAATATATGAAACATGATGCAAGAACCTTTCCTAGTCTAGGAGAGAATGTTAAGTTAGTCTAGGAGAGAATGTTAACTTAGTTGGTAAATTGGTGAAATATAGACCGAAGATGGCTGGTGCCAAGAGTCAGTCCAGTTTTTAATCATTGTGCACCAAATCTGCTAAGTGAGTCAGCCTGTAAGATGATGATCTACCTCCACCTGTGCCCAACTGGACGTATGTAAAGGCATGGAAGATTGAAAGGAAGCCTGGAGGGATGCTCCAGTCAATCAGCTTTTTCCACAGAAACTCTCTGTCCACTAGACCAAAAGCAATGCAGAAGGTGACGAAGCAACAATATAAACCCCCAATTTGTCCAATTGACTCCTGCACTAAGGCCCTCCTGGAAACCATCTTGTTCAGGAGGAATTAGACTTCGGTCGGAGATCCAACCAATTCAATGCTAAAACACTAGTTTTAAGTATATTTTAGTGGTGATGCGGATCAAACGGATCAGTCTACAAATCAATGGAATACTGGCAGCACCTCTTTCCTATGTGTAGCCTCACAATGGTGCCTTTCCAAGACAAGAGGGATTGACTAGTTTCTATCACTCAACAGAAAATGGTACTAATTGTTGTGCCTGTCAGTTTACATTGGATTTTAACACTCCTGCTGTTAAATTGTCTGGGACCACAGATCTACTTCATATTCATAGAAAGAACTACATCATTTATATTCTGGAAAGGTGAGTTTATAGCATTATTATCAGCAGTGCAATTTACATCACAAGAGGGCTCACTTACGTTATCATAAACATTATTCAGTGACCCAGGACTTCCCAGGGGCAGCACCCACCAAAGCTGTGTGAAGCCCATGGTAGCCCTGATTTCATAACCTCCACAATTTCCTTGGATCTCTAGACCGGATACCTTCAACCATTATACACCAGGCCTTATGATAATATTTTTTCATTTTTCCGTAAGTGATGCATTTTAATTTTGAAAGACCTGAGTTGTCACAGTATCTGGAATCGTGAAATTACTGGTAAGTAATTGTAGATGGAATCAGAGTAATAAAAACTGGTAAGTAATTGAAGATGGATTCAGAATGATGAAATTACTGGTCAGTATTTGAAGCATTAAAAGACTGACACCCTGTCCAAAACTTCGAGTAAATATGTGCCTCTGTCGCTACTACCTCATGTATATCATTTCGTAGCATAGAAAATGTGAGGTTCTCATAATACCCCATCTATAGAAGATGAGCAAATTGAGTATTTTCAAAAAGCAACATATACCCCTCTACTTTGAACTTTTAATAACACTGTTCAAAACTAGTCAGGGTACCCGTTTATTGACATCAGAGTCTTGGTTTCCTAGGTTTGTCCCCTGATGGCAGGGAGGGACTATAGGTACTTCTTTGTGGAATTTATGTCCTTTGCGTTCATGTTTGTGTGCACTATAGGTATATTTACTAACATTTTATGCTGAGTTTGCCTCACAAAATTGAAGCAAATCAGCACAAAATGTTAATTTCAAATTGACTTTCCAGTGCAAAATTGATTTTGCTCTGGAAAGTCACTAGAAGGTAATGTAAAGCAACGCCAGCACTGCTTTGAATTACTTTGCGGCAAGGGGCATTGCACTGGTGATACATGTGCATTCCCTTGCAACCATCCATGGTTTTTGATACAAAACCCTATCTTCTAAAAATTAAGTAGGATTTTGCTTAAAAAATAACACCCTTTTGAGATAGGCAGTATTGTGGAGAAATGCTTGTATTTCTCCTTTCTTTCCTGACTTTACATGTATGCTGCGCTATACAGCACACATAAAAGTAGTAAGTGTTTTAAAGTTAGTCCCAGCATAGAATGTTGCACTGGCAGAGTATCCTTCTGGTACAAAACCTATGCTAGACTCACACAGACACCCTTGCATTATGGTGCAAAGGTGTGTGCATGGCGCTCGGCAGCCTGATTCTGAGCCAGCACTAGGGAGAGAGCAGGAAAGTGTCATATGTCTGTAGATATGACTCTTTCCTGCTTTCTCCATCTCACGCAGTGGAACACAACACAGCACGTCTGGTTTCTGTGCTGCAATGCATGAGAATTTAGTAAATATACCCCTTTGACTCTCAAATCTTGCTTATTCACTGAAGACTCACATAGAAATCTACTAATCTATTGCAACAACAACCCACTGAGGACTGAAAGGCAATGATCCCTTATCCATAAACAAACAAATAAGTGTCAATAAAGAAATGCTGTTATCCACTATTTGGGGCTGCCAGAATTTGGGAGAAGTCTCGAGGTTGACAATACCCATGGTTCCTGCTGGCCTCAATTATGTCTTAATCACTGTTATTAATGGTTTTCAGCATTGTCAAGCTCCCAGTGGCAGGACGACCAGCTGTGCCCCAGTAGACTCTTCTTATGTCAACAATATCAGTTCATCAGCTGATCTCACGGTCAGAGTTGGCATGGTGTGCTCAACATCTGAAAAGTGGGCCAGTCCATTTCAGAGTTTGTATCTTCATGTGTCGAGTTCATAGAGTCATCTGTTGGGTCACTATCAGGGAGACCCAACATTGATGCCAAAGCTTGTTCTCTTTCACCTTACATCTGCCTGCATTTTGGTCTTCTGGAGCATGTCCTCTTGCTGATAGGTTTTTTTGATCTTCGTTCCACTCATTAGCTGTGTGAAAGTTGGTTATCTTTTCCTGAAGTTTATGCTTCCGTCCAGTCCGGTCTGACTTGTGGTTGCTTCGCCACCATGTCCCTAATTCGCGACAGCCTTGTGGGCACTTCTCTTGACAGAAAGTCACATGCTCTTTCTTTAGATAATGAGCTATTTCCTTTGAATCAGGACCATCAAGACCTTTTCACTCTACATTACCACGTTCAGTCACTTGGTAGTTGAGACTAATTGGCCAGAAGATTAGAGCGTAATTATTTTAGTAGGGACTAGGAGTTGTAGACAGGAGCCCAAGATGCTTTGCACCAAACTGCCTTCATCCTTCATCATCTGGGCTGGCACGGATTTAACCACTAGTTTTGCTCTGGTGTATTCTAGTTGTTGCACGCTCAGACCTACTGGTGGCAATTCTGGGCCATGGGGTACTTTGAGTTGAGCGGGCCGCATAAGCGGCCGCTGACAGTGAGGCCTGCCCTGTGTGTGCCCGATTGAAGACTTCTGCCAGAGGGGGAGGAAGTACCATGGGAGAGGTGACCTGCTTGCTGGGCTGTGAAAGTGAAGCAGAGGTTGAGGCCTGTAACTCTGGTGGCAGCTGCCGGTCCTCGCGTGTGCTCGGGAAGCTGCCTTTTAAATTGCAGATTAACCAGCTCTGCTCTGGCACAGCATGGGGAAGTCCCAGGTCGTGCGAGGTGGTGGAAGCACTGATTGGGGGCCCTAGCTCAGGTCTGGCTGCCTATCTCCTGCTGCATTGGGTGCCCTTCATTGACTCTCCCTCATGAATAGGCCTAGTAAGCAACTTGGGATGGTGGCTCCTGACTTTCAGAGTCCTGAAGGAACTATTTCTATTCTGGCCTCTATGGTCATTCCCCCTCTTTTTAATTCAGGCTGCTGTTTCCACTACTGGACAGCTGTTTTTGTCTCCCCTCCCTTTGGATGGTATGTTCACCTTCCTTACTCTAATAGGTAATATTATGAAGACAGGCAAGATAGCTCACAGAACTAAATCGAAGTTTGACGTCCCAGCTGTGGCTGGCAGGGCTGGGGGTGAATATCCTTTGGTTCAGTACTCAGACTCTAATGGAGATGCTTTTGACAAACTTTACAACATTTTGAGTGTGCCCTTACGAGCAAGATCATCATTGTGGTCATCGACCCCGGTTTACTGAGAAAAGACCAATGAAAACTCAAAGAGAAGGTGCAACATAACAAAACCATCCTACAGTATCTGCTCCCTCAGGCGCTGGACTCAACAGCACAGTTGTAAGACCCTCCTGACTGGGTGAAGTTCCTTGAGAGCGGTCTGAGGATACCGAAGATAGAGCCAGAAGAAATAACTTTTGCATCGTAGGTCAGTGGTGACTCCCCATTAGGACCTCATGTGGGTGTCTCCTCATATAACACTATTATACTGAATTATCCCTCATGCTCCTGTTTCAATGGAATCCTGATTATGACCCTATTATTTAAAGGATCAAAACGCTGTTGACTATTAAGGCAAACTATGTGTACTATGTGGGTCATAAGTTTAAGGAAATTGTGATGTGTATATATTTCTGCATATTTCACACGTTTATCACATTCTCCTTGAGCTCCAAGCATTTTTGTTAACCACACTGGACTGTGTTCTTTATTGTTGGTTGAAATGTAATGACGTTTTATGAAGGATTATTAAATGTGAACAATCATTCTTTGGAGTATTCAATCAATCACGTTTTACTAGGGATCACTGTTCTTGGTAAATAATTGAAAACCCAGGTTCCTCATGATCACAGGTTACCCCTTGTGTTATTGAGCAAACTTCTGTGAGTTAAGGTGCAGCTCAGTCCTACCTTAGTTTTGATTTCTAGGCAGTATGAGCGGTGGTTCATTGGTTACATGGCACTACGACCCCCATCATTTCCTGATATCTTAGTTCTTTAGCAGGTGCCATGACCGCCACAACACATAGCCTTCATTACCTTCTTTTGTTATTGTTTGGACGGGTTCTGTTCTTGATCTGTCTAGTAGTTTGGAATTAGATGGGGGGAAGGGAGGTTTCAAGGGGATAACTCAGCACGTGGTCAGGACCATGCACTCTGTGCACTCCATTAGGTCATCAATTAATTATGTGCTTGGGGATCCTTAAGTAGGGCACTTTAACGTTTTCTTATGGTAAATTTAAAACTCTAACCTGGAACATTTGAGAATGGGCTCTCCTAGCAAAAATGTGTTAGAGCATGATAGACTACAACGTAGATGGAGAGGGCTGGTTTTTTCCAACTTCCTACTCAGCTTAGCTAGAAGGGCTGCAATGTGGGTTCATCTGGGGAGCCCTTTTAAGACTCACACTACCCTTCTAGACCTGTTGGCAGATAGGACTTGGTAAAGGGCTCCCTAGAAGCCCTGTTAATAGTCCTATGCAAAAACAACAATTGATGGACAGAAAACAGAACAATGTCATACATTCACCACAGTACAAAGATCTGGGCCTAAATCCATCGTTTTTTTGCTCACCATGCCATTCCAGTTTGGACCCAGCCACATGCAAATCAGTCTTGACCCTGCACCCAATGGGAACAGTCCAGCCCGAACTGCCAGGCCAGGTCCTCCCTGGACTGGAACAAGCATCCTAGGACCAGTTTCGGGCTTTCAGCCCTCATCAGCCAGGATAGCTTGACTCCATTGGCATGGAGAGCACGGGACCCACGTCTGGGCATACCCGTCCCACTCGGGGTGACAAATGCAAAAACAACAATTGATGGACAGAATGCAGAACAACCTTTGGTTTTGCTATGTTTGCCCTTAGTTGGGAGGGTATGCCCAGACGTGGGTCCCTTGCTCACTTTGCCACTGGATTCAAGATAGCCTGGCTGATGACGGCTGTAAGCCAGAAACCGGTCCTAGGATGCTTGTTTCCGGTCCAGGGAAGACATGGCTTGGCAGTTCGGGCTGGACTGTTCCCATGAGGCACAGGGTCAGACTGATTTGCATATGGCCATGTCTGAACTGGGGTGGCGGAGTGAGCTAAAGAATGATGATGGATTAAACCCAGATCAGTTGACTGGGGGTGAGTGCTTGCAATGTTCAACACTCCGTCCATCATCCCCTTTGGTTTTGCGCTGTTAATAGTCCTAGGCAGCATCCATGCTCTCAATGTGAAACATTTGTTTTAATTTCATTTTATAACACTTTATCTACTTGGGCAGGCATTCCCTGCATTCTACGAGGTGACTACAACTGCTTCTTAGATGCTATCCAAGACAGGTCCCAGTCTCCTCTCCCACAATCTCCGGTCATACACAAGGAGAAAACTGGTTGCACCACTGGTCACTAGATTAGACACTAGACACTAGACATTTCATTTTACTCCAGCATGCAAGATGTATGTCAGGCTTGATCTTATTTTATGCACTGAGATCTGCAAGGTTACATTTCTCACACCACAAACATCAGAAAATAAAGCTTCTGACCACAACTCATTAGGGCTGCGTATTATCTGGGAAACTGGAAACTACAACCTGCTCAGCTGGAAGATGCCACCTTCACCAACACGTTGAAGGAGGCCACTGAGAATTTATTTTGCTTCAAACACAAGAACCATGATCATTTGGGAGGCTTTCAAGATGGTTGTTGGCTTGCAGGGAGCGAGCCTGTATGCCCCAATTGATGATCACAAAACTATTGAGAATTAGTTTTAAGAGTGAACTTCACGTTTACTGCTGGAACAGGAGGCCACCAGGAGCACAGAGGGGAAAGCAGCACTATTACAAGAAAAAGATAAACTTGCTCTCTTGAATACTTGAGCTCCTGAAGTGTATTGATTACAACTTCTATTGGGCCAAGACATACACAGAGCGGGATCAAATGGGTAAATGTCTTGTTAGGCTAGTCCACCCACCTTGGCTTGAAGCCCCAATACTCACAACACACAACAACATGGGTGGCACTTTGCACTTACAAGGGGCTCCGCTTTTTATGATTTCTATTGACGGTAATGCACTCAGCATATATCCCTATCAGTGGACGCGATCTCAAGCTATTTATCCAAGATAACAATTCCCCATTTACCCCCCTTCTGGCTGCGAATCTGGAGAAGCCAATCAATGAGCAGGAAATTAGAGGGCCTCTGTTGGAATTATTGATGAGTAAAAACCCCGAGCTCTCACAGGCGTAACACAGGCCCCCGCAGCCGCGCGGTGCGGGGGGGCCCCCAACCTCCAGGGGCCCTCCCAGCACCGCACTTCGGCCGGAAAGCTCCGGATTGAGTCCGGAGGGGGCCCCTCCATGTACCCTGCAGGGGGCCCCCCCAAGTTTCGTTACGCCACTGCTGGCTCTGATGGGCTTCCTGCCATGTTTTATAGAACCATTGCCGTATTATTGGTCTCCCATTGCGCAACTTTCTACAAAGTCTCTCAACAAAAGGGCTATAAACCCCCTCCACTCATGAGGCAATTATTACACCCCTCTCCAATGTGGGTTGAGACTCAACTCCTATAGCCTCTTACAGCAGATGTCAATTTTAAATAATGAGTACAACATTTTTAGTAAAATACCTTCAAGTAAGTGCCTAAAACTTCTCTCAGGATTAATCCACTCAGACCGGGGTTGCTTTACTCTCAGGCACAGCACTTCCGTTAACATTAGGCATCTGTTTGACATTGGGGATGAGGCCCCCAAACCTGGCCTAACTCAATGTGCCTGGTTTTTGACCTAGAAAAGGCATTTGATGCTGTAAACTGAAAATATATATGCTTCAGATGCTGGAAAAATATGGGTTCAGTAAACAAATTATCAGAGTTGAAGCAGGAGGCAGCAGGACTGCCCACTCACTCGCCTCCTTTTTGCCCTGGTTGTTGAACCCTTAGCGGCTACGATCCGTGAGATCTGAGCAAACTGGGGTCTCCAGATAAGAGACATCTCCATTGCATCTTCTTGTATGCCGATGATATCCCGATATATTTCAGAGAGGCAAATATTGATTTATTCTGTTTGTCAGACGTATTGATGATCTTTCAGGGGATATCAGGCTTGGGAGCTAACTGGGCTAACTTGTGTACATTGCCCTATTGCTCCTCGCACGAGCCCATACCTGCTGTACTGATCAATGAGAAACTGCGTTGGGTCCACTTTTTGGGTATTGAAATATACTATATGGATGTCAACGTATTATATAGAGTTACCATTTTGGGCATTCTGGCATTTATGTGAAAGCAGAATCCCTTTAGGCTTTCACAAGAGTGTGCAAGGGAATGCTCACATTTTCACACATCTCACCTTGCATCACAAGGTTTATTTTTCTCAACATAAATGGCTTAGAGTGTATATTTTAGCTGTTCATAGCTCTCTCAGAGACAGAGGTGAGGACTTTGATGACATTGTAGTAAGCAGAATAGTGCAGTTCTGAGCTCTGAGTTGAGCTACCTAAGCCCATCTGCGCTGTTTGTCCCTTAACCTTTCTTCTCATGTAGACTGCCTTGGCTGGTAGACAGGTCAACTGTGTAGGAGAGCAGGATCTGCTTCTTATAGTTACCCCCAATTTTTGCTGATATTTCACTGTTTTTGGACTTAGCCAGACTGAGGCCCTGCTAATCAGGACCCCAGTCTATCTGCTTTCTACTCTAAATTGATTGTATGTACTTTAGGTACACTCCAGATTGGATTCTGGGGTACCCTTGTGAGTCCCTAGTATATGGTATACTATGTACCCAGGGCATAGGTACCCCAGAGGCCTACCAGGGGCTGCAGCATGTATTGTGCCACCCCTGGGAAGCCTTTTAAAATGACACAACAGGTCTGCTACAGCAGCCTGTGTAGGTGGTATATGCACCCCTTACTGAGATATAGGTTCCCTATATCTCTCCATATCACTGCACATTTAAACCTATCAGTCACCCCTATGGCAGGCCTTAACAATCCTGAAGGCAGGGTGCTGGGTTTCATGTGAGAGGGTGCCCATGCATGAGCAGAGCCCCTCTGCAGCTTTCGGAATCTTTATTCCGGGGTTGTTTGTGATGCAGCAATACCATATACTCTTAAGTGCATTATAACCCCGCGGTAAATGCTAACTTGAGAATGGCTGCATGGAAAACTATCGTGTTTGGTGTCAAACACCTTGGAATCATACCTCCACCCCAGTACTGGGGTGGGAGGTATGATTCGTCCCTTCTAGAGGGAGCAACATGGCACCACTGGTACACCCGGTACCAGCTTAACAGAGCCCTGGCATCACAAAATGGATGCTGCAGCCACAGACACGAGTCTGCCCTCCTGCTGCTGGATGAAATTCCGGCAGGGGAGGCCTGGACAATAGGTTTCCTGTCACAGGGAGGTGTGACCACCTCCCAGACAGGCTTTAGTGTATTGGGGCTGGGTGGGTGCACTCTCAGAGTGCTTTGAAGTCTGCACTGGGGGCACATTTGGTGTCCCTGTGCATAGTCCAGCTCAAACCAGTTGCAGGGGCACACAGCCCCTGCTCTGGCATGAAACTGGACAAAGGAAATGGGTGTAGCCACCCCTCTTTCCTGACCCTCCCATAGGTGGGTCCCCAGAGTTTGTCCAACCCCTTCCTTGGGTATAAAGTAGGAAACCCTGACTACAGGACTTTAGATTGCACCTGGACTAAACTCTGTTACCAGAAACCAAGTACTTCGACGATCTACACTACGCTGGATGACTGAACAATCTCCCTTGGAGTAAAGGAGTTACTCCCCTGCAAGGCAGGCACCTTTAATGCAACTGACCGGTTGGCATCTCCGAGCTCTGACGGACTCCGAAGAATATTACCACACAGGAGGTGGGTTTTCCGAGGTCTCTGAGGTCGATCTGTGCCCACAGCAAGTCTGAGGCCCGTATCCCTCGTGGAGACCATGCAACTCGAACCCCTGGACACCGCAACCATTTGCAGAAGCATCAGCTTTCCGACAACCCCTGAGGCTGACCTTTGGAATACTTGTAGCCCTGACCCCGAGCAGTAATTGCACTGAAGATTGCAGGCCTACACTCAACGAGTGTTCCGTGGGCCACCATTTTGTGATTCCTCTTGAGGTCCCTTTGCGATCCCTGGTCTGTTGACCTGTGGGTCCCCAAGAAGGGAACTCTAACTTTTATTGGACTTCCCTGGTTACTCCAGACGTGCCCTGACTCTCCATTTCTTGGGGAGTCCCCAGGACCTTGCTGGTCTGCACAGAAGCATATTTTTTCTTCCTGCGTGGGTTGCTGTTGCCAAGGCTTGTTGTGGTCAATCCGATCACCGACACCCCAGCACTCGACAACCTTTGTGGGACAGCTCGAATCCTGCTCCTGGTTGTCGTTGACATCTCCAGGACCCCGTGGCTGCAGAGTCAAGCTTCACCTCTTCGCACCTGAAGCACCCGACATCGGTGGGCATTCGATTGCTCCGCTCCTGGTCACTGGCTAGTGACCCAGACTCTGTCCCCTCTGCTTTCAGGTTCTTCACATCTTCAATCCAGGCTTGGATCCACCCGGACACTTTTCTTCTTCACGGCAGCAGCACTTTGCAGCAGATCGCCATTGAAAACGACTGACGATTCCCGACACCTTTGACACCTATGCACCCGGCTTCCCTGGGTGAGGTAACTCGAGTACTCCGGTGCTCACGTGGGTGTTGGCCCTAGAACCCCTTAAGTCTAAAGGGGTTTGCTGCAAGTCCTCTACTAAGTGTCCTTTATTTTTAAAATTCCAACCGCGACTTTCCGCATTGAATCCTACGGCGCTCGCGGGCTGTGTTCTCACACTGCACACGTCCCCCGTGGGTCTCCTGTGTCACTACCTTGGGTGGTTCCTTGGGGTCCCAGCGATTCTACGTGCTCTAGGCACTGTGTCTAGTCAAGTCGTGGTTCTTATACCACTTTCTTAGTATATGGTTTGGTCTCCCCTGGAGCCCATTGTGTATTGTGCTATTTACTGTCGTTTTAATACTGTGATACTGTGTATCTTGAACTCTAATCTCATAAAGGGATTAGTAGTTAGTGTTTAGAAATAAATACATATATTTTATATATATCTTGTGTGGTTCTCATTTCATTTAGTTATTCAAGAGGTTATAATCTGGTAAACCAAGCTGCTTTACACTCCTTCAAGACTTAGCCTGAAGGCTGCTCTCCATAGCTACCACTAGGATAGCTTTCAATAAAGGTTGTCTTTAAACCTATCATCAATAAGGGTCGTTTGGACTGGTGCAAGGTGCCCACTATAACTAGTGGACAGCATATGCCAGGCCAACTTTTCACATTGGTGTGCAGCGGTTGGATTCAAGCTTGCTATTGCTTTACCAGATAATCTCTTTGAAATGACTAACTGAAAACCACTATAAGTACATAGGTACATATAAATCAAGTTTAGAATACAGTAAGTTCTACTGAACTTAGAGTTGTGTGTCAAGGGCTTAGCACACCCTTTCTACAACTCAAGAGAGTTTCAGTTCCCACTAGAGTAGGTAGGTGCATACACCACACCACACTAGAATGTCTTCAAGGCCTGAAGTCAGTGACTCCTTGCTCACTAGGTATGACAATCTCACATTCCAGGAATTGAGAAATATGTGTACCTCTAGGAGACTGAAAACAGGGAGACATGCAAGCACTCAACGCCTCATAGAGGCTTTGCTGTTAGATGACCTCAGAAAGACACCAGGGTCTGATGAGGCAGGCAGGTTGGGTGGGGCAGTAGAAGAGGAAAGGCCAGGTAGTGAAAACTACTATGACCCAGACTCTGATGCTGGCCAGGGGATCAAAATGATTCCCACCTGGAAAATCCAATTCTTCCTGAAGGTGAAGAAGGAGACCCCAGTGGGGTTCTCTTTACCCCACCTGGAAGGGTTAATAGTCTACCAAGAAGATCCAGGTCTCCTTCTCAGGAATCTAATCGTTCTGGTACTTCTATAGGGTCCTCTGCTTCTCATAAAAGGGCCTCCTCTTATGAGAAGAAATGCCAACTGCTTGATTTTGAGAAAGCTAAGCTGAGAATCAAGAGAGAACAATTGGCCTTAGACAGGGAATCCCTGGAGCTTCAGAAAGCTTCACAGAAATTGGGACTAGGGTCCCATGGTGGCAGCAGCAGTGTCCCTAGAGGTAGAGATCATACTCATGACCATAGGAACCTGAACAAGATTGTCCCTCCCTACCAGAGTGGGGATGACATCCACAAATGGATAACTGCACTGGAAAGGGCCTGTAAGGTACAGAGGGTCCCTCAGGAGCAGTGGGCAGCAATCTTGTGGCTCTCCTTTGCAGACAAAGGTAGAGACAAGCTCCTCACTGTAAGAGAAGAAGATGCTGACAATTACAAAGTCCTGAAGAGTGCTCTGATTGAAGGGTTTGGCCTAACCACTGAACAATACAGGTTAAAGTTCAGAGATACCCAAAAGGCACAGACACAGGACTGGGTGGACTTTGTTGATTGTGCTACTAAGGCTCTGGAAGGCTGGTTACTTAGCAGTAAGGTGTGTGATTTCAAAGGATTGTATAATTTGATCATGAGAGAGCAGATCCTTAACAACTGTCAAAATCAACTGTTTCATCAGTACCTGGTGGACTCTGATCTGACCTCTCCCCAAGAATTGGATCAGAAGGCAGACAAGTGGGTCAGAACCAGGGTGAGGCAGAAGGTTCAGAACCAAGGTGGTGACTCTAAGAAGCAAGATTCTAAAAGCTCTGATAAGGGTGGGGAAAAGGGTAAAGACCAGAAGTCTTCTCAAGGGCCCCAAAAATCTGCATCTGGTGGGGAGTCCCAATCTAACAAAGGAAAAGGTCAAAGGAAACCATGGTGTAAAATCTGTAAGCAGAAAACCCATTGGACTAGTGATTGTACCAAGACCAAAGACTCAACTCCAGCCACCATTGCCCCTAAGGCAACTGTTCCCCCTAGTTCAGCTCCAAGGGGTGGTGTTCCAAATAAGGGTGCAGTAGGGTTAACCCTGGGATCTGAGATGGACTCTGGCCTAGTCAGAGTTCCAACTCAGGCTGTACTGATCTGTGATGGAGACATAGATATGTCCTCCTATGTGAGTCCCAGTAATCTGGGCAAATACAGACAGCAGCCTTTAATTAATGGAAGAGAGGCTTTGGCATACAGGGACACAGGAGCAAGTGTCACAATGGTGACAAAAGATCTTGTAGCCCCTGAGCAGAACATACTTGGTGAAATGTACCAAGTGACCAATGCTAGCAATGTCAGGACAAACCATTCCCTGGCAGTTGTTAATTTCTCCTGGGGAGGGGTAACTGGCCCTAAGAAGGTTGTGGTAAGTGCAGACCTCCCTGTTGAATGCTTGCTTGGAAATGATTTGGAAAGTTCAGCTTGGGCTGAAGTTGAACTCAGGACTAACCCTGGGCATAATACTTTGCTACACTCACGGAGCATGCAAAGTTTGTGTTACTACACACTACGCAAATTGCACGTAGCAGAGTAAAAAACTCTGCTAATCAACATAGCGTAGCAGCAGTATATTAAACACATACAAATGCTTTGTTAAAGCAATTTTCTATGCTAAAAAGCATATAACAAATTCACAAAAGTGAACTTTGACAATGAAAATATCAACAAATGAGAGAGGTGATGATTTTGGGTTCCCCCCTAACCTAGGGGGAGGCCCAAGCAGATGCCTTGAACACAAAAAGCATATTATGTGAACGATTCAGTGGTGGTCCTTCCTCCTAGGACCACCCCAAGCACAGTTATGGGCAAAAATACAATCCCAACCAAAGGCCCTGCAAAGCATTATGGGACGAGATTAGCAGTGGGCAGTGAATATTATAGTGTCCAATATCAAAATAATTCTACAAAGAGCTGCAGTTCAACTAGTCGTTACTAGATGTCCCTCACGAGTCAAATGCAAAAGCATTGAAATTATTAATACATCAAGCTGCAGTTCCACTAGTCGTTACTAGATGTCCCTCACGAGTCAAATGCAAAAGCATTGAAACCCTTTCATGAAGCTTTTGCATTTGACTCGTGAGGGACATCTAGTAACGACTAGTGGAACTGCAGCTTTTTGTAGAATTAATTTGATATTGGATACTATAATATTCACTGCCCACTGCTAATCTCGTACCATAATGCTTTGCAGGGCCTTTGGTTGGGATTGTATTTTTGCCAATAACTGTGCTTGGGGTGGTCCTAAGAGGATGGGACCACCACTGAATCGTTCAAAAGATGTGCTTTTTGTTTTCAAGGCATCTGCTTGGTTCTCTCCCTAGGTTAGGGAGGATACCAAAATCATCACCTCTCTCACTGCTTGTTAATTTATCGATTTCACTTTTGTGAAATGCTATATGCATTTTAGCATATAAAGACAGAGATACTTATTTTATCTTAACTTGCACTGTGCAAGATGCCTTTGGCAATTATTGTACAGTGCAGTCAAGCACACAGCTATGCACTACGCAATTTGCATAGCTACGTCAACAAACAGCTAACCCGATACCTAGAAGAAAACAGCATCCTGGACCCATCCCAATCGGGGTTCTGCAGCAACCACAGCACTGAGACTGCCCTCATTGCCGCCACCAACGACATCAGGACCCTGCTGGACAACGGTGAGACCGCAGCCCTCATCCTGCTGGACCTCTCCGCCGCCTTCGACACTGTCTGCCACCGCACTCTACGCGCACACCTCCACGACGCAGGGATCCGAGACAAGGCCCTGGAATGGACCACCTCCTTCCCCGATGGCAGAACCTAGAGAGTCCGCCTCCCACCTTTCCGATCCGAAGCCTCCGAGATCATCTGCGGCGTACCCCAGGGATCTTCCCTCAGCCCAACACTGTTCAACATCTACATGGCCCCGCTCGCACGCATCTCCAGACAGCACGACCTCAACATCATCTCCTACGCCGACAACACTCAACTGATCCTCTCCCTCACCAAGGACCCCTCGCCGCCAAAGCCAATCTCCATGAAGGAATGAAGGCCGTCGCCGATTGGATGAAGATCAGCCGACTAAAGCTGAACACGGACAAGACGGAGGTCCTCATCCTCGGCTCCAACCCCTCAGCCTGGGACGACTCCTGGTGGCCAACGACGCTGGGAGCAGCCCCGACACCCACCGACCACGCACGCAACCTGGGAGTCATCCTCGACTCAATGCTCTCCATGGCCAAGCAAGTCAACGCAGTCTCCTCCTCCTGCTTCAACACCCTCCGCATGCTTCGCAAGATCTACAGGTGGATCCCGACAGACACAAGAAGAACAGTCACCCAGGCCCTCGTCAGTAGCAGACTTGACTATGGGAACACCCTCTACGCGGGAGCCCCGGCCAAGCTCATCAAGCGACTGCAACGCATACAAAACGCCTCCGCACGCCTGATCCTCGACGTACCACGCCACAGCCACATCACCCCCACCTGAGGAACCTGCACTGGCTCCCCGTCGACAGGAGGATCACCTTCAAACTCCTCATCCACGCACACAAGGCACTCCACAAAACTGGCCCAGCCTACCTCAACAGACGACTCTTCTTCTACGTCCCCAACCGCCAGCTCCGCTCCGCCGACCTCTCCCTCGCCACCGTCCCTCGCATTCGAAGAACAACCACCGGCGGCAGATCCTTCTCACACCTCGCCGCCAAGACCTGGAACACCCTTCCACTAAGCCTACGACAGACCCAAGACCTGCTGACCTTCAGGAGGCTACTCAAGACCTGGCTGTTCGACCAGTAGCAGCACCCCCCCCCTTCCCTCTCCCCAGCGCCTTGAGACCCTCGCGGGTAAGTAGGGCGCTCTACAAATTCTATGATTGATTGATTGATTACGTGTAGTTCAAAATGTACTTCACGTAGCTACGTAAAGTGCTACTACGCAAACTACGCCCAGGGTTACTCAGGACCCATGCAGAAATGTTGGGCATCCCTGCAGATGTGTTTGCTATGACCAGGTCACAGGCAAAAATGTCTAAAACTGAACAGGCCCTGGATTCTGGAAGAATGGACCAGGTGCCTCCCAAGAGGAGGAGCAGTAGGGTTAAGGCAGTGTCTTCCCCCCTGCCTCAGAATGCAGATCAGTCTCTTGAGGGAGATGATCTCAGTCCTGAAGAAGGAACTGTCCCAGGGGAGCTTGAGCCTGATCAGGTTGAGTTCTTGGGGACAGGGAGCCCTTCCAGGGCAGATCTGAGCCAGGAGCAACTGAGCTGCCCCTCTCTTGAACCCCTCAGACAGCAAGCTGCTGCTGAGGCTGCTGGTAGTGCTAGTGGTACCCATAGGATCTATTGGGATGATGGACTCCTTTACTCAGAGTGTAGAGACCCCAAGCCTGGAGCCACCAGGAGGTTGGTTATACCTCTGAAGTTTAGGAGCTTCCTATTGACCCTAGCACATGATATCCCATTGGCAGGTCACCTAGGCCAAAACAAGACTTGGGACAGAATTGTCCCTCACTTTCATTGGCCTCATATGTCTGAAGACACCAAGGAGTTTTGCCGCTCCTGTGTTACCTGTCAAGCCAGTGGTAAGGCAGGTAGCACTACAAAGGCCCCCCTGATACCACTACCTGTGGTGTGGGTTCCCTTTGAAAGGGTAGGGATTGACATTGTTGGTCCCCTAGACCCCTAAACAGCATCTGGGCACAGATTTATCCTGGTGGTGGTGGACCATGCCACTAGGTACCCAGAAGCAATTCCCTCAGGACCACCACAGCTCCTGTGGTGGCAAGGGCCCTCCTGGGAATCTTTTCCAGGGTGGGTTTTCCTAAGGAGGTAGAATCAGACAGAGATGCAAACTTCATGTCTAGTTACTTGACTGCTATGTGGAAGGAGTGTGGAGTAAATTATAAATTTACCACCCCTTATCACCCACAATGCAATGGTTTAGTTGAGAGGTTCAACACAACCTTGAAGGGCATGATTAAAGGTCTCCCAGAAAAGCTTAGGCGCAGATGGGACATACTTTTGCCCTGCCTTCTCTTTGCATTCAGAGAGGTTCCACAGAAGGGGGTTGGTTACAGCCCATTTGGGCTTCTGTTTGGACATCCAGTTAGGGGTCCATTGTGTCTAGTGAAGGAGGGATGGGAGTTACCTCTCAAACCCCCTAAACAGGATATTGTGGACTATGTACTTGGTCTCCGCTCCCGAGTACATGAAGAAGGCAACTAAAAACCTTGAGGCTAGCCAGGAATTACAAAAGGCCTGGCATGACCAAAACGCTGTGTTGACTGTTTATCAGCCAGGACAGAAAGTATGGGTGTTGGAGCCTGTGGCCACAGCAGCCCTCCAAGACAAGTGGAGTGGCCCCCATACCATTGTTGAACAGAAGGGAGAGGTTACCTACCTGGTGGACCTTGGAACTCCCAGGAGCCCCCACAGGGTGCTCCATGTCAACAGACTGAAACCATATGTTGACAGGGCAGACATGGGCTTGAGCATGGTTACTGATGAGGGACAGCAGGAAGAGAGTGATCCACTCCCTGACCTGCTCTCTCAGAACCCTGATGATGGATCAGTAGATGGTGTAGCCTTGGCAGGCAGCCTCACTGACCAGCAGCAAACTGATTGCAGAAGAGTTCTCAATCAGTTCAGACATATGTTCTCTCTGACTCCAAGTCAGACTACCTGGTGCACTCATGAAGTGGACACTGGGGACAGTCTGCCTGTTAAAAATAAGATTTACAGGCAACCTGACCATGTCAGGGACTGCATCAGGACTGAAGTCCAGAAGATGTTGGATTTGGGTGTGATTGAACACTCGGATAGCCCTTGGGCTAGTCCAGTAGTCTTAGTGCCTAAACCTCACACTCAGGTTGGTAAGAGAGAGATGAGGTTTTGTGTAGACTACAGAGGTCTCAATGCAGTCACTAGGACTGATGCCCATCCCATACCAAGGGCAGATGAGCTCATAGACACTTTGGCCTCAGCCAAGTTTCTCAGCACATTTGACCTGACAGCTCTGCCAAATCAGACTAGCTGAGGATGCAAAAGCCAAAACAGCATTTTCTACCCCTAGTGGGCACTACCAATTTGTGGTGATGCCCTTTGGTTTGAAAAATGCACCTGCCACTTTTCAAAGGTTGGTGAACAAAGTCCTTACAGGCCTGGAAGCCTATAGTGCAGCATATCTAGATGATATTGCTGTCTTTAGCTCCACCTGGGAGGATCACCTGGTCCACCTGAGAAATGTTTTGGAGGCCCTGCAGAAAGCAGGCCTAACTATCAAGGCCACCAAGTGCCAGATAGGGCAGAGTCAGGTTGTGTACCTGGGCCACCTTGTGGGTGGAGGCCAGGTTCAACCATTGCAGAGCAAAATCCAGACCATAATGGACTAGGTTGCTCCCACTACCCAGACTCAGGTCAGAGCTTTCTTGGGCCTGACTGGGTACTATAGAAGATTTGTCAAAGGGTATGGATCCATAGTGCCCCCTTTGAATGACTTAACTTCTAAAAGAATGCCAAAGAAAGTTCAGTGGACAATTAGCTGTCAAAAGGCATTTGATGACCTGAAGCAGGCCATGTGCACTGCTCCCATTCTGCAAAGTCCTGATTACTCCAAGCAATTTATTGTCCAAACAGATGCATCTGAGTTGGGGGTAGGGGCTGTGTTATCACAATTGAATGATGAAGGTCAGGATCAGCCAGTAGCTTTTATTAGCAGAAGGTTGACCCCCAGAGAGAAACGTTGGTCAGCCATTGAGAGGGAGGCATTTGCTGTGGTTTAGGCCTTGAAGAAGCTGAGGCCATACTTGTTTGGCACTCACTTCATTGTTCAGACAGATCACAAGCCCCTCTTATGGCTAAAACAGATGAAGGGTGAAAACCCCAAACTTTTGAGGTGGTCCATTTCCCTACAGGGGATGGACTGTACAGTGGAACATAGACCTGGGAGTAACGATGCCAATGCAGATGGACTCTCCAGATATTTCCACTTAGAACATGAAGACTCAACTGGACAAGGTTAGTTTAATGTCCTGACGTTTGGGGGGGGGGGGTTGTGTAGGAGAGTAGGATCTGCTTCTTATAGTTACCCCCACTTTTTGCTGATGTTTCACTGTTTTTCGACTTAGCCAGACTGAGGCCCTGCTAATCAAGACCCCAGTCTATCTGCTTTCTACTCTAAATTGATTGTATGTACTTTAGGTACACTCCAGATTGGATTCTGGGTACCCTTGTGAGTCCCTAGTATATGGTATACTATGTACCCAGGGCATAGGTACCCCAGAGGCCTACCCGGGGCTGCAGCATGTATTGTGCCACCCCTGGGAAGCCTTTTAAAATGACACAACAGGTCTGCTACAGCATCCTGTGTAAGGTGGTATATGCACCCCTTACTGAGATATAGGTTCCCTATATCTCTCCATATCACTGCACATGTAAACCTATCAGTCACCCCTATGGCAGGCCTTAACAATCCTGAAGCGATACCAAAGGGGACGATGGACGGAGCGTTTGAGCAAATCAAACACTCACCCCCAGTCAACTGATCTGGGTTTAATCCATCATCATTCTTTAGCTCACTCCACCACCCCAGTTCAGACATGGCCATATGCAAATCAGTCTGACCCTGTGCCTCATGGGAACAGTCCAGCCCGAACTGCCAAGCCATGTCTTCCCTGCACCGGAAACAAGCATCCTGGGACCGGTTTCTGGCCATTCAGCCGTCATCAGCCAGGCTAGCTTGAATCCAGTGGCAAAGTGAGCAAGGGACCCACGTCTGGGCATACCCTGCCAACTTAGGGCGAACAAAGCGATACCAAAGGGGACGATGGACGGAGCGTTTGAGCAAATCAAACACTCACCCCCAGTCAACTGATCTGGGTTTAATCCATCATCATTCTTTAGCTCACTCCACCACCCCAGTTCAGACATGGCCATATGTAAATCAGTCTGACCCTGTGCCTCATGGGAACAGTCCAGCCCGAACTGCCAAGCCATGTCTTCCCTGGACCGGAAACAAGCATCCTGGGACCGGTTTCTGGCCATTCAGCCGTCATCAGCCAGGCTAGCTTGAATCCAGTGGCAAAGTGAGCAAGGGACCCACGTCTGGGCATACCCTGCCAACTTAGGGCGAACAAAGCGATACCAAAGGGGACGATGGACGGAGCGTTTGAGCAAATCAAACACTCACCCCCAGTCAACTGATCTGGGTTTAATCCATCATCATTCTTTAGCTCACTCCACCACCCCAGTTCAGACATGGCCATATGCAAATCAGTCTGACCCTGTGCCTCATGGGAACAGTCCAGCCCGAACTGCCAAGCCATGTCTTCCTGGACCGGAAACAAGCATCCTGGGACCGGTTTCTGGCCATTCAGCCGTCATCAGCCATGCTAGCTTGAATCCAGTGGCAAAGTGAGCAAGGGATGATGATGGATTAAACCCAGATCAGTTGACTGGGGGTGAGTGTTTGATTAGCTCAAACGCTCCGTCCATCATCCCCTTTGGTATCGCTTTGTTCGCCCTAAGTTGGCAGGGTATGCCCAGACGTGGGTCCCTTGCTCACTTTGCCACTGGATTCAAGCTAGCCTGGCTGATGACGGCTGAATGGCCAGAAACCGGTCCCAGGATGCTTGTTTCCGGTCCAGGGAAGACATGGCTTGGCAGTTCGGGCTGGACTGTTCCCATGAGGCACAGGGTCAGACTGATTTGCATATGGCCATGTCTGAACTGGGGTGGTGGAGTGAGCTAAAGAATGATGATGGATTAAACCCAGATCAGTTGACTGGGGGTGAGTGTTTGATTAGCTCAAACGCTCCGTCCATCATCCCCTTTGGTATCGCTTAACAATCCTGAAGGCAGGGTGCTGGGTTTCATGTGAGAGGTTGCCCATGCATGAGCAGAACCCCTCTGCAGCTTTCGGAATCTTTATTCCGGGGTTGTTTGTGATGCAGCCAGACCATATACTCTTAAGTGCATTATAACCCCGCGGTAAATGCTAACTTGAGAATGGCTGCATGGAAAACTGTCGTGTTTGGTGTCAAACACCTTGGAATCATACCTCCATCCCAGTACTGGGGTGGGAGGTATGATTCCTCCCTTCTAGAGGGAGCAACATGGCACCACCTGTACACCCGAACCAGCTTAACAGAGCCCTGGCATCACAAAATGGATGCTGCAGCCACAGACACAAGTCTGCCCTCCTGCTGCTGTACGAAACTCCGGCAGGGGAGGCCTGGACAATAGGTTTCCTGTCACAGGGAGGTGTGACCACCTCTCAGACAGGCTTTAGTGAATTGGGGCTGGGTGGGTGCACTCTCAGAGTGCTTTGAAGTCTGCACTGGGGGCACATTTGGTGTCCCTGTGCATAGTCCAGCTCAAACCGGTTGCAGGGGCACACAGCGCCTGCTCTGGCGCGAAACTGGACAAAGGAAATGGGTGTAGCCACCCCTCTTTCCTGACCCTCCCATAGGTGGGTCCCCAGAGTTTGTCCAACCCCTTCCTTGGGTATAAAGTAGGAAACCCTGACTACAGGACTTTAGATTACACCTGGACTAAACTCTGTTACCAGAAACCAAGTACTTCGATGATCTGCACTATGCTGGATGACTGAAGAATCTCCCTTGGAGTAAAGGAGTTACTCCCCTGCAAGGCAGGCACCTTTAACGCAACTGACCAGTTGGCATCTCCAAGCTCCGACGGACCCTGAAGAATATTGCTACACAGGAGGTGGGTTTTCCAAGGTCTCTGAGGTGAATCTGTGCCCACAGCAAGTCTGAGGCCCGTATCCCTTGTGGAGACCGTGCAACCCGAACCCCTGGACACCGCAACCATTTGCATAAGCATCAGCTTTCCGGCAACCCCTGAAGCTGAGCTTTGGGATACTTGTAGCCCTGACCCCGAGCAGTACTTACACTGAAGATTGCAGGCCTACACTCAACGAGTGTTCCGTGGGCCGCCATTTTGTGATTCCTCTTGAGGTCCCTTTGCGATCCCTGGTCCGTTGACCTGTGGGTCCCCAAGAAGGGAACTCTAACTTTTATTGGGCTTCCCTGATTGCTCCAGATGTGCCCTGACTCTCCATCGCTTGGGGAGTCCCCAGGACCTTGCTGGTCTGCACAGAAGCATCTTTTCTTTTCCTGTGTGGGTTGCTGTTGCCAAGGCTTGTTGTGGTCAATCCAATCACCGACACCCTAGCCCTCGACATCCTTTGTGGGACAGCTCGAATCCAGCTCCTGGTTATCGTCGACATCTCCGGGACCCCGTGGCTGCAGAGTCAAGCTTCACCTCTTCGCACCTGAAGCACCCGACATCGGTGGGCATTCGATTGCTCCGCTCCTGGTCACTGGCTAGTGACCCAGACTCTGTCCCCTCTGCTTTCAGGTTCTATACATCTTCGATCCAGGCTTGGATCCACCCGGACACTTTTCTTCTTCACGGCAGCAGCACTTTGCAGCAGATCACCTTTGAAAACGACGACGATTCCCGACACCTTTTGACACCTATGTACCCGGCTTCCCTGGGTGAGGTAACTCGAGTACTCCAGTGCTCACATGGGTGTTGGCCCTAGAACCCCTTAAGTCTAAAGGGGTTTGCTGCAAGTCCTCTCCTAAGTGTCCTTTATCTTTAAAATTCCAACCGCGACTTTCCGCATTGAATCCTACGGCGCTCGTGGCTGTGTTCTCACACTGCACACGTACCCCGTGGGTTTCCTGTGTCACTACCTTGGGTGGTTCCTTGGGGTCCCAGCCATTCTACGTGCTCTAGGCACTGTGTCTAGTCAAGTCGTGGTTCTTATACCACTTTCTTAGTATATGGTTTGGTCTCCCCCTGGAGCCCATTGTGTATTGTGCTATTTACTGTCGTTTTAATACTGTGATACTGTGTATCTTGAACTCTAATCTCATAAAGGGATTAGTAGTTAGTGTTTAGAAATAAATACATATATTTTATATATATCTTGTGTGGTTCTCATTTCATTTAGTTATTCAAGAGGTTATAATCTGGTAAACCAAGCTGCTTTACACTCCTTCAAGACTTAGCCTGAAGGCTGTTCTCCATAGCTACCACTAGGATAGCTTTCAATAAAGGTTGTCTTTAAACCTATCATCAATAAGGGTCGTTTGGACTGGTGCAAGGTGCCCACTATAACTAGTGGACAGCATATGCCAGGCCAACTTCTCACAAACTGTTCGAACAAATATAAAGGATGTAAAGGAACAAATGTGTGTATATTCTGTTGAACTGCTGTCCCCCATTATGGCAATACTTTTTATAGGTTAGTCACACAGGGACTCTTAATAATGTAGAATATTTACATTCTCTGATTACTCTAAAGCTATTGCTAAGTTTTGTGTTTCATTTATACTGCAGTAAAATTGTCTTACACTGAGCCTTAAACAATATATTTGCAGATTTCTTTTCTGTGTGCACTTGTGGTGAAAGGAGGCCAGAATTAACAACAACAATAAATAAGCAAGTGTGATAGTCTCTGGCATTGTTGCATGCTCAAGAAGCAATATCTTCAGGTACGCTGAGGGATATGCGTGGGTCATGCCTTGTCTGTTCATTGAGACCTGCTTTGGTAAGTTGGTCCATGTATACTCTTGCCAAAGAGTCACACGGGAGCAACCAGGTAATGTTTGTAAAAACATAACACACGTGTAGCATGTAGTATGGTAAAGTTGGTTATCATTTATCTCAACACTCTTCAGATAAAGCTAAAGTATCAGTAGTTCAGCCTAAGTTAGAAGAGACGATAGTCAGGGAAAGGTGAGAACCTACGCAATTAATAAGACTGAAATCTAAAGAAGAAAGAACTACACATAAGCTATGTTTATATTGTGGAAAGTCTAGTCATTTTGTTACTGACTGAAGAAATAAACCTAGATCAATTAAGAAACATGTTTTGATAGTGGTGCTTTCAGCATCTGGCTTGGAATATGCTTTCCTTTATGTGCCCTTCCAGCATTTTACGCTATTCTGAACATGCATGTTGTGAGTAGCAGAAGAGGATGGGAGGGAACACAGGGTGTGGGAGCTACCTGGATAGAAGCCTTGTACCCTATTAGGGCGTGCATCCTGAAAAATCTATGTAAAGACAAATAGGACTACATGTCCGATGGGACCTCAGGACACTAACAAGACTTGCTAATCATGGCAGCCATCTTGAATGCCGAGCATATAAGTTCCTCATGCTCCATGGCATCCTTGCTAGGCAATCATGATAGCTGTTGCAGCTGGGATCATGCGTTGGAATCCTTGACATATGTTCTTCTGTGAAATCAACCTAAGACAAGCTGAAGTCAGAGAAGTAACTCACATCACACTTGCAAGGATACGGACCTGCACTTGTTGTTTTCACAAAGGAGTCAACCATTAAGATTTCAAACTTAATATCACTTGTTTGTTTTCATAAGAAGTCATTCATAAGGATTACAAACTCTAATGCTTGCGTTAATTTCAGAAGGTGTTATCCATTAAGATTTTGAATTCTATGACTCATGTTTATTCCACAAAGAGTTTTATGTGATTACTTACTAATAATTGTAGGCTAATCATGCTCGCACATAATTAATGTTGTATAGTATGTGATATCAGTAACAGCTGATATGTGATTACCAGGAGTATAACTGAGATGTGCAATACTAATGGATGCATTTCTTGCTACAGTTCTCAACTTGTTACATTGAGTGTCCACAGAATCTTGGCAAGCTAGTTCATAATAGTGAAGGCAGCACTCTTTAGCACATGTTTTAACCCTGAGTGTGATTCACTGTTATTATATAAACCTTAATTACACTTCAGTTTAGATGAAATGCTAATTTGCTTTTCATAATAGAGAATGGAAAACACAGAGAGTATCAACAAGTATATCATATACATGATCAGAAGGTAAACGTCAAGGTCCTCTCTACAGCCATACTAAAAATTTCCTTTTGTTTCTCAATATTTACACTACAGCAGTAAAACGTAAAGCGAGATTTGCAACCAGGCGGCTTGATGCTATCCAGTGTCTCTGTTTCTCTCTCTTGTCCCATTCCTCTTACTTCAGGTGTAAAGCAAACCTACACAGTAGTAGTGTAAGGTTAGATACGGTGGAAAACATCATCACTCTTGCAGGATTTGGATTGCAACGTTAGTGTATCTTGACAGTTCCAATTGAAAGCCAAAATCTAGCAGAAACCTAGGGGCCTGAATTAGAGTTTGACAGTCGGGAACTCCCTCACACATGGGACGACTAGCCCGTCTGCCGTATTACAACTATATTAGGAGATAATTCCCTAGTAACAAGGCAAATGAATTATCTGTCACCTTTGTGATGGAGAACCCGTCGCCAAACTCTAAATCAGGCAATAAGTTCCTGGGCAATGAAAGGAGCTGTCTTATCAAGCAGAGAAATTAAATTATTTCTAAATGGGGAGTGAATACTGTGTGGTCCACAGTAGCTCATTTGATAGTTCCAATGAAAATTATTTTGTCATAAGGACGGGAGAAGGTGACATTTAGCCTTTTAGATTCAGGAACATCACAAAACTATATGGACATTACGTTTGCTTAATATTTGCAAATTTCTGTAATTAAGAAAAAAGTTCCTGAGGAAGTCAAGGCAGTTGGTAGTTCGTTTTTGTCCTCAGGACAGTATATTTCCAAACAAAGATGAATTTGTTGATCTGCTTTGTTAACAATAAAGAAAACTAATGCTTTGACTTGCCAGTTCAAGGTGATTTTGGGTATGTCATTCATGACTTTTTGTCAGGGCAGCTGTCTGACTGCACATAAATCTGGTGAGAGTCTCCTTCTAAAATGCTTGTAGAAAATGGTATATATCCAGTTATTCTTTGTGCAACTTCCTTGCTCTCTTGTTACGAAGAGTCCAGTGAAGAATTTGTTAAGAAAAAAGCAAATGCGTTATCCTCACATAGACTTTATGATTGTTACACTGATCTGAAACAAGGTTATCAATAACTTGAGGTTAAGTGTATGCGCTCACTGAATCAAAAACAAAATAACTTAAGCAGTACTTAAATGAAAACATGAATAATGAGTTTATTAGGCCCTCTCAGTCACCACCTTCTTCTCCTTTATTTTTTGTTCCAGAGAAAGGGCTTGAATTGAGACCATGCGCCGAATATAGAATCCTCTATAAAATTCATGTTGAGGAATTGTATTTGCCCCTGGTGTCTGCTTTGTTAAATCAGGTTCACAATGCAAAGATTCTCACAAAACTAGGTGCATCAAGTAACAAAAATTCCATAACAAAATTGCAATTTATGTTAATTACCAATTCACAATTTATGATTCCTTATGTACTAAAATAATACCTAAGAATGATTATGGATCATTTTGATTCACACTTGCTAAATAAGAAATTACTAATACAGAATCAATAATAATCACAAATTGCCAGTGGCATTCACAAATTGCAAATGTTGCTGTGGCTTTCTGCTTTTGATCAACAGAGCTTCTAATGACCGTTCCTTGCAAGTCCCTGTCTGAGTAACAAAAAAAAAGATAATTAGGTTTATGTGGAATCAATTGTTCCCTAGGAAAGAGGTGGATAACTTGCACAGATTTGTTGCTATTTGATCATGCGCAGCATCTCTCGACATTAAACGGGGTTCTCCAGTGAACAATAATGTCACAATAGACCTCAAAACCCAAGCAAACATCATCAAATAAAGCAACATTCCGGAATGCCGACTGCTGCTGATTGTTAGAGATGCTGGACTGGGTAAAGAGATTTTGTTTTCTTCTCCACACTCAATGGCTCCTTTAGTAACTGGCTTAACCCACAGTTTACTAAGAAATGGAAAGCCTTGTTTGACTTCATATGTAGAGGGTGCTGTAGACAAGTGACAGCCAATTGTATTGGTGAAACACTCTTATCATTTAATAAAAACTCTGATTAGCAAATTCCTATATTGTACAAATGTGGGAGTAGCTTAATCTGTGATTGGGTCTGGCAATATTTTTTCCTCGCATTCATTGTAATGTTAACTTTAAAAAAAACAAATTCTGAAGTGGACTTCCAATTTGATATACTGCTAAATAAGACATTGAAAACCACACCACAAAAGTATTAACAAGAAATGTCCATATAACTGGATAAAATGGCACTCCTTTTAATTTAATTTCATATTTCATTTGTCATGCAGGTGAACTTGCCATTTATATTGATAATTTAGAAACAAGTTGTTCAGTATTTGCTTCTTCAAATGATATGTGTTAGTTTCATAAATAGCATCACACTAAATTAAATATTATTCACAGTATGTTATTGTTGGCAGTGTTGGTGTGAAATGTAAGTGCTTGTAAATTTGGGCTTTGCTGACTATTCACAACTAAAGTGCAAAAAGGGGTATAGAGGAGCCAGCATCCTCCATCCAGTCCAATAGGATGTCACTGAGCTTTGATTGCTGAAGGCTGGCCAAGCAACTCACAATGCATACCCTTTTATTCACTGACCGTGTACCCATACCACCTTAAGGGGCTTCATTTCTCAGAAATAATGGCATGATTGGTGTACTGTGGTCTAAGTTAGGCAGATGTTGAATTTATTGCACGTTTAGGTCATTCTCATGGAAATCCTGAAATGAAGTGTCTTTTTAGAGTTTGGAGGCAATGGAGAACTTTTAATTTGTGGAGGAACTGCTGGGAATCATGGTGAATCCAGTAGTGAAATTTACTAAACTATGTCACTCAAATCCAAATCAGGTTCTCTGCATTCATCCGTAGGCTTGTCATACATGTGTCTGTATGTCTGCCTGATGATTGTTGTGTCAGTGTTTTATGTATCACTGGTAGCTTTGGTAAAAATAGGTATGTGTGAAAATATTTTCTGCAAAGGATAATTTACCAAACGTTTTTTTGAAAATATTAGTCAGAACAAAATAGATTTTTTTAGGTTTTTTTTCTTGCAAAATATTTTTATTGCAGGGCTTTTCACCTGTGTTTCTTTTCATAGGTTGCCAACTTCTTGCAGAGGGCAAACACCAACGTTTCAAATTTCGCACCCTTCTGAAGACTCTTACACTAAAATGAGGTCATTTACTAAAATATCTTGAATATAAGTGCAAGAATAAGATGATATAGTATACCGATATGGTAAAGTAGAAGACACACCTGAGGGCTAATGCTTGGCTACAACTTGTATCTGACTCTGTGCTTTATTCATGTCATGTGATTTGGTTTCCTGATTGATCAATTTGATATGCGATTGCTTCTAAAATTTCAAATGCAACTTACATTTGGTTGCATTTGAAACTCATTTAATTTTATGTAAATATAAAAGAATCATTAAGTCTACGTAGTTTTTTGGGGGGAATTCCTACATTTTCATTTTAGAATTTAAATTGGAGTTTGGGAACTGAAATTTTGCAACCGCAATATTTGTATTTCCAAATCCAAAAATGAATGTTGACAAATATTTTGAAGTTTCAAGTATGTGTAGGTTTCCATTACCTTTCAAAATTCTTATTCTGGATTTCACCCACTCCTACATTTCCCCAGCAGGTTATTGGATATTCCAAATTGTTCATACCAGCAGTTCTACAGGCGGACACTCATAGTGAAGGCTGCATTATTAGTAGTGTGCAAAACATATGTGAGCGTTGTTCTTAACTGAATATTTTTATATGTTAAAAGGGCTTTGGAAAAGTGAAGTCAGTTTATGACATGGTTTGATTTCAAGATGGCCACTCAAGTATTGAGCCTAGAAAAAGTTTGAAGGCATCTCATTATGACAGCAAAACTACACCAATTCGCAAAGAATCGAAATTTGCGATAAATGTCTTTCAGTTAAGAAAGAATGTCTTCTATATCATAAATAATGACATGGCAATAAAACTGTGATTCACAGCATTGATGCATATGCAGTAGGCGGTGGCCTGTATAAGTTGCAGTTCAGTTGTTACGCCACTGTCAGATGTAACCCAGAGAAGAAGGGTCAAAGCTGTCTCTGTGGAGCAGGCATGTCTTCTTCTTTAAATCTTGCTTTGTCATGTCTACTTGACCCTCCCCCACTTCCAGGTCAGCGTCATATTGCTGTCAGGAAACCATTTCCTTATGAACTGGTTCAGCTGCAACAGAGAAACATTGTTGTTGCTTCTTGCAGAGAAAACATAACACCCAAACTGAACTTTCATGATACAATAGTTTTTTAACTTATTTTTATTGGTTTTCATCTTGTTACATATCAATTCTGTATGCATTTCTTCAATATCATCATGAGTAGTAAACCTTATAAAGACAAAAAAAACAAAACAATCATAACAATTAATCTAAAGGGGAAGCACTCCTGCTCCGTCTAATAGATATCAAAGGCAAGCTGTTTACAATATTCATCCGATGGGTTAAGCTACATTACTGTTGGTAAGGATAACATCATTTAATGAGAAGAGACTATAATCAATTACTAATTTTTCTGCTTCTGATTACTACATTTGTCATGTGCCTAAACCTAAAAATGTAGAATGTAATGTATGAATTGTATTTGTGTAATCCTCACAATGTCTGATCTAGTTCGTCTTCCATTGCCACAAGTGATATACAGTGCTCCGTTGCTTTCTAGCTAGGTCTACACAGTAGAAATACCAATACACGCAATCATGGAGCTTCTTCGACTAATTTCGGTTCAAGTTTCATCAGGATTGCATCCCAGTCTGATATCCCTGCTGCTTTTCCTGCTTGGAGCTAATGGGTCTGTTCACACTATACTCGGCCAGGCCTATTTGCGCATCTCTAATTGCCATTTTGTAGGGCAGAGGGTCAGGCCCATTTTGGGTGGACCTGCATTCATTTCCTAAAAGGTTCAGCTCTTCATTGTGCTAAGCTTCCAGAAGGGCATTCCACCAACCACTGGTATTAATAATAATAATAATACCGACATTTGTTGAGCGCGAACAGCTACCTCGAAGGAGGTGTCCCGGCGCTAAAGTGACAAGTAACACGCGCGCGGCAAGCAGCGATCAGGACACAAAAGATTAGGCCAGGTTAAAAAGCCATGTTTTAACTGCCTTCTTGAATTGTGACTCAGACGAGATCTGATGCAAGGAATTCGGAAGAGAATTCCATAATTTGGACGCCCCAAACATGAAAGATCTGCCACCCAGTCGGGATTTCTTCACTCGTGGAGTGCAGAGTAATTTCTGGGTGTTAGTTCTCAGAGCACGTGTCTGCGTGTAAACACCCAGTCTCTGTTTTAGATACGAAGGACACGTACCATGGAAAGCCCGAAAGGCAAGGGTCAAGGTCTTGAATTTAATTCTATTGGCTACCGGAAGCCAATGTAATTCTCGAATATGCGGAGAGATGTGTTGCCGAAAAGGAACACGTTTGATTAATCTCGCAGCCGCATTTTGGACCATTTGGAGTTTCCTGACAAGGTAAGCCGGTAAGCCAATATAGAGGCCATTCGCGTAGTCCAGGCGGGCAGTTACAGTGGCGTGGACTACGGTCCGACGGCAGCTCTCAGGCAGCAGGTGTATAAACTTACGCAAATTTCTCAAACTACTAAAGCAAGCAGAAGTAACCTGCTGAATTTGGGTAGAGAAGGATAGATCAGCCTGCCATTTTACACCCAAATTTTTAGTGAATTCCACTGGCGCAGGTGGCAAGCCCATTTCCACAGGCCACCACAGGTCAGCAGCCGGAGGCTGAGTTTAGCCCCTGCTTTGTTTCTCACAGTCTTTGGAGGCACCATAAGACTTTTCCACCAGCAACCACAGGGTTCTAGTGGGCCTGTATGAGGTGAAGATAAATGAGAACGGTGCTAAAAAATGTTCTCGTTGTCACAGTACATTGTCTTAAATTGTGTGAGTGAGCTCACGGAAAGTGCAAAAACGCAAAGCAGAAGAAACATGTTCTGGTTTCATGAAGTGAAATAATGCTTAAGGACCTGAATTCTGTAGGACCTGAAGTGCTTTTACATTTGTTTAAATGTCCTGGCTAGCTAAGCACTCCTATACACTACTGCCTAGCCAGGTGTTTGATAAAGTTTGAGTAGTCCAATTGTCTTCAAACATTTTAACGTCTTCTCCTTTAAATGTCTTCAGAATGAGAAATATAGTTTTTTCATAATTATCCTATAAAATATTAAATACTGCAAGCAAGCTTAAGAATTATTTGGTGTTTGATTGCACACCCTGAAACAAATATAGATACAACTGATTCGTAAATGTGCTTTCCAATTTTTTACACTAATTGTATACAGGGTAAAACACAGGACGCAAGTCAAATATTTCAACTGACATTGGGGATTTAAGTGGGGCAGTTAAGAAAATGTTTACTGTAATATTCTTGTTTTTTCTTAAAATAAATCGCATAGATGAATTTTAAAAATACTTTAAGCAAAGGAGGCAAAATATGTAAGCACGTAAATATTTTTATTAAAAAGTGATATTCTTTCTTGCCTAAACCACTTTGCATGCTGGAATTTTGTATCCTTTCCTTATTGTGTTAAATGAGTAATTACTAGTCCCAAAATGCAGTTGCATAGTTGGCTAAAATGCCGGGGCTGGCTGAGAATGGCTCACAAGAAATGGGCCTAAATGGGAGCTCTGAACATATTCAGCAGTTCAGACATTGTAGTTAGGTTCAATTATTCCTTTTAAAAATCTAATAAACTACATGATTGGGAACATGCCATTTGTAGCCCAGGCTCAGTAAAAGTGTAAAAGTTTCCACATAGTGACCCTTTATCAGAAATGGGAGCTGGGTGGGGGTGGGGGCAATTTGGAGGGTTATTTGCTACCTCTATTTCAACCAGGCATGAGTGCCAAATGTTGTGATTAATAGTTTAATATGGAATGGCCACTCTGCTTTTTTTCCACTAAAAGCATAGCAATTAGGGGTGGGCGGAACTCACAGAGTTTCACTCCGTGGAAGTCCGCAGAGTTACATAAAACTCCGTGGAGTTCCGCCAACAGCCGAAAATGTGCATCTCGAGCTGAAATTTGGCACCAGTAGTGTGAGCAGCACTGAAAAATCTGCACGAACAGCACTATGCATTTTGCAACAGTGCGCAGTCATTCTAATTGATTCTGCTGTCGCTCAAGTAGAAAATCGCGAGTTGCAGCAAATCCACTGGAGCTGCAGCCTTTTGACCATGGCTCCTCATGACTGCATGCGTCCAACCGTGCTAAAAAATCGCACTAGGGGATGCCAAATCTCGCTCGTGCTTGCCAACTCACATTTCCTGGAGCCTCGCAAGAGAAAAATTCTGCCATGCAGCGACTGGCGGAATTTGGCCGGAACATGGCGTCAAAGAGTAACGCTGAGTCACCAAAATTCCACCAATTCCACTGGCGGAATGAAACATTCTGCCCACCCCTAATAGCAATGTTTTCACCATGATGCTTGTGAATTTTTCCTAGGTAAATACTAAATGAACCTCTTGGCCAGAGCTTGGAGCTTTCCCTTAGATGACTTCATGCCCCCCCACCAATCTACTGAGAGAGTGCCCGCGTCATAGTTGAAAGACCTCTATATTAGTCTGTGCCTATATAGTATGGGCAAGGGACCAAGTGAAATTAGAAATGAGGCCTTAATGTATTACAGAAGGTAATTCAATATTTTGCCCCACCATTAGAATCTCTCAAAACTAGGTGGCTAATTCACAAGCATTTTACTGTGAATGGGTGCGACTTACGCTTGCTGCACTCCTCTTCAGAAGTGCTACAAGAGGTTTTCACAACAAATTATTTGTGGATCAGGTTGAGTATTTGTGTGAAACCAGAATGGAGTAAGAAAAATCAAGACAAGGGGCCATGTGTTTTGGAGCATGCTAACCCCATCCACGCATCAAGCCTATTACTTACTTGTTGTAGAATCCTCTCCCTGACTGCAGTGTCTGTGAGATTCAGAAGGGTGGATACCCCCAAGGACAGATGGATGTGGGTTTCACCTAAGAAGAGAACAAGTGAAGAATAGTTATTAGACCATGAAATATTTCTAGACCTTGGCCTAATCAGACAATGCCCACATTCCTGAAATCAGCTTTTGTGGCCAAATGCCACCGTTCATTTCAAATGCATCCATAGTTTGCGATTCCTTACTGATGTTTGATGCCTATTAACAGGGAACATATTTATTTACCAGCGTCTTTCTTTACTCAGTATGTTATACATAGTCGCAGATGCATCTCTGCTTTCTGTCTTCTTTTAAAGGAGAGAATGTGTTGTTAAAAGATCAATTCAATGATCATCAAGAGCAGAAATTCATGCCAGACAACTAGCCCATTCCAAAATTGAGTAGATGCTTGTTGAGTAGGTCTTAAACGTGGAAGACACTATCTCAGTTCAGCAAATGTGTCCCATATGAAGTTAAATGAGAAACCCCTGTGTCCTCCACAATACCCTTTTTCCTGAGAATACTTCTGTGTCCCTATTGTCAATTTAGAGGACCTAAGGGATATTAATAAAAGTATACAGGATGACCTAACATCCCCCTGAGTGCCATGCTTCATCATCGGTCCTCCCGCGCTTGCCAAAGAATCCTCTAATGACAGACAGGCCCTTTTTATGTAAAGGGTACTTACAGGGGGAAAGAGGCAGAAGACCCAGATGATGATTAAAAATCCCAATCACCTCCCATATGGATATTACACTTTATTGGGTGGGTGGTGAGGAAAAGATATTATGAGTCTTACATCCATTTAGGTCAACAGGTTTCAGCCCTCTTGGTGGCTCAGAAAGTGTCTGGGGCTTTCTTCAGGACTGGAATCCCACTTTCTCTTAACCGTGAAAGAACCACGTGGTTGCTCTTTTTGTAGATTGACGCATATTTATTGAAAACGTGAATTTTGAAGCTTGAGTTATTACCTATAGGCCCTCATTACGAGTCAGACAGAACGGAATTACTTTATGGGATTCCAGTCCACCTGATTCCAAGTGGGTCAAATTTTCTACACCTGGTTTCCAGATGTGTGTGAGCCATCCCAATTTTACCATGCAGTAATTCCACCTGGTAAATTCGCAAGAGGCTTTGGCTGTAGCAGCAGACAAGGCTCATTTCAAGGTTTTGTTCTGCGTACAATTGTCCCCCCGCCTGAAAACATTTTTTCCTTTTTCTCCACTACTCTCCCACACCCATACTTCATCACCCATCCCATCTAGAAGTCCCTGCATATGTTTTCTACCTGCTCAGAGCTGGAAGCAAAAACATTTATAATGGCCCAGAAATTGAAGCTGTATGTATTACTTTTCTGAACTGGTCAAGTCTCAGGAAATAACTCCAATAAATATAGCCTGATTCATGTTTGAATTAGCCTCCATAGGAGTCCCATCTGTCTCTTAACCTGATCACCTGACTCACGCAATATTGTTATCATATGTTTGTCCTTCTGAAAGTTGAAAACGGATAGATGAAGTCCCAAGTGGTATTGTGGTTGCATCTATTTAGCATTTGGAACGGCAGTCTTAAGGAACTCTCTGAGTTTTGTGATAAATTGAATGATGATGATATACATTTGAAAATCAGAGTGAACTACGGTAGTACAAACATTGATTTTCTACATTTGAGACTTGAGATCAAGGATGGACGCTTGACACATTCCTCCATAGAAAATCAACTGCAGGGAACAGTTTACTCCACTCCAAAAGCAGTCAACCAGCACCACTCGCGTGGGGTATTCCATGTGGGGACCTAGTAAGGACACGGAGGAATTGAAGTACTATCGAGGGGTTCGAACATCCTAAACTTGGAGTGCTAAATTGATTTCGGGTTAGAGGGTACTCGAAAGTGTACTTCAAACAGCAGGTAGACTCTTATGCAGAGATGATTCACTGTTCAAACCCAAAAGTTGGATCCAAATTGGTGATTCCAGTAGTAAGGAAGGTACAGCAAGACTGATAACCACCTACAGCAACAAGTCACCTATCATAGAATGTGGGATAATAAAACATTAAGATGTCCTCTGTCACAATGGCGTGGTTCATAAACATCAACGGAATATGCCCAGCCTAGGATTCAGGGAAAATAAATCGATACCGTGGTAGGAAGCTATTTTCAATACACTGCGAAATCGTTTTTTCCCAAAGTTGGGGAAATATAAAACCTGCAAGTACAGCCTGAACGTGACTCAACACACTACTCCCCCTAACAACATATAATGTATCATTCTCAGCACATACCATGTGGCTCTGAGTTCATAGTAGATGCACTGATGTGACAAGTAGTAGAGTGAGTTGAAGGACTTTACTTCAGTTAAAGAAACACATGCAGGCTAACACCAATAACGACAACAAGTACTCAGTAGCTAGACATTCCATAACAGTGACCGGACGAAGCGGCAATACTTTGGAATGAACAGGGTTCCTAAAACACAGAAAGTGTGATGGGTTATGGGAGTTAAGAAAATTGGAGTCACATTTAATACTTGATCTGGAAAGGTGAACCTTATGGACTCAATTATGGGGAAGAATTATTTTTATTACAAGCCAGGTAGATCTATTATGTGGTCTCTCTTGCTTTATTTTGAACAGCACTTGAGAGATCACTACAGACAGGGCCAGACTGGCCGTAGCGGGCATAGGGCATCGGGCATTTCCCCGGGAGGCTAGAAGGCTGGGGGTCGGTTTTGGAACGGTGGGGGCCGGTTTTGCAGCAGTGCTCCAATATCGGCCCCCAGAAACAAAAGCAGCAGTGCTGGGGGCCACTTTATTTAAGCAGCAGTGCTTCCACCCCTGCACCCTCCCCCGGGGCCTGTCTGAGTAATTTGCCAACGCTTATTTGTGTTCTCATAGTGGCCCTGACTACAAATCCCATAATCCTGCTCCACTGGGAAGGAAGTTATTAACACAAACAAAAGACATCCCTACCAATAAATAGCAGTGGTCCACACACCTCCTCCTCTTTTGTTGCTGCTAAAGGTAAGTACATTACAAAACACTTTGCCAGCATTGCATTGATACACTGTGGATTTACTCAATGTTTGTTTGGTGTTTTTCACTGAAGATTTGATGTCTTTAGGTCAAAACAGGTGCCAGGCTTCGGGTACTCTGTGAAAATGTTACTTTGTTTTGCATTGATTAAGTTCACACAAGGCTTTGCTTGTGAAGTTGTTACTTTGTGTCAGCGCTGTGGCTGGTTTATTTATTTTAGGCTGAATTTGTGCTCACATGTGAATAATTACATTGTAGAAGAACAAGGCTGCTGGGAAGTTTTATCTACATTTATTTCATGGTCAGATACACTGTATTGCTTGTCAAAAAGCAGACGCTTGCCCGGGGAAGTGTTTGGGAAAGCAGCTGCCTGGGTTTACGTGTATGCCCTTTTGTTCTGTATGCTGGTTTTAATATATTTGCTGTTTTGGGGGTTCAAATCCTTGTTGTTTGCTGATTAAAGTGGGTGACGTCAGTGTTAATAATGAAGAGAATGGGGTTCTTTATGTTTATGTTTAGGGTTAAGAAAACCCTTTGTGAATTGTAACATTTTTATGCAAAGGTGTGAAGGACCGTAGAAAAGGCGGGAATAGGGCATGTTCCTTGTGCCAAGAAGTGCCAAGATAAATATTTGCTACCATGGGTCCTGCTTCTGGTATTCTGCACTTCTGAAGAGTCGAAGAAGTCAAGGGTCAATTAGAACACTCAGACCCAATAATAATTTCTAATTGGGCCAAAAAGGCGATCTCCTTTCTTGGGAATGCAAATGTGGGACTTTGTTTTGAGAGGCACAAAGGACTGTTGTTGCGTATTGAACCCAAACTTGGGGCGCTTGCAAGCTCGGATGTCAGGTTCAATTATCAAGGGTCTCTGTTTGGAGATGAACTTATTAAATAAATTGGGTGTTACGTTCAGACATTTGCCTCTCTTGACAAGGCACAATCCTCCCTGGCCTGCAGCCGCTGCACGTAAGAGCGGGTGGCGGTGGGGCCAGGTGACGTGGGATTTCAAGAGATGACCACGAGGGAAAATTAATTATTTATCTAATTTCCCCACATGCTCGTCTCTCGAAATCCCCCCTCACAGGGCCCAAACGCCCCACTGCTCTTACCTGCAGCGGCCGCGGCTGCTGGCCTGTGCTTTTGGAGGGATCTTTCTTCTAAATGCCTCTACAACCTAAGATGTGTGCGGTCAGTTGTGTCAAGCAGCATGTGCAAGTCTGAGGACATCTGATTTACAATGTTTGGTAGCTCTTTGCAAGCCATTTAAACCTGAGTCTTCTGCTACCCTTGGTTGGTGGGTTAAAAGTGTAATGCGCATGGTCAAGTGTGGACACAGATTTTTTGGGGGCTCACTTGATATGGAGTGCAATGGCTTCTAACGCTTTTTTGCACCGGGGTAGGGTTGGACGATATCTTGAGATCTGCGGATCGGTCAAGGGTGTCTAAGTTTACAACTTTGTATTGCACACCTATAGGACATGCATCTTTAACAGTTGTGCAAAGGCTGTGAACCTGCATTATATAGCCTCCTGTCTTGTGATAAAACTGCAGCTTATCCTGGATAACATCCTGATTTTATTAAAGTCATAGGAGATGAATATTATCCCACCTCTGATATTTGTTAGCCCTCCCTTATCTGATGGTAATATATTTGTTTGGTTACTCCTAGTGACAATCTCGACTAGCCAAGCAATGGGTTCAAGCATCTAACAATAATCTGGTGCTGCAAGTTGAACATTTGTCCTGGGAGGAGTATGACCAAAAGAAAGAAGTTCTTTGGCTGCCCCTTGGTTTCCTGTTACTGTTTGTGATTTTGTTTTCATGGACTAAAGACTCTGACTCATCAACGAAAGAGGAAGTGGTGTATGGCCTGATGCTATTTATAGGAGGGGATGTCATTTGTGTTTATTGATAACTTCCTGCACAAGGAATTATGGGAGTTGTAGTATTCTTTTAAGCACAGAATAAAAAAAAGAAAAGAAAGTACTTAATCGCCTCTGTTGTTACTAAAATCAGAACTCTTCTGCAATATTATCTATGATAATCTGCAATTTCACATTTACCCTAAGATATATACAGCAGGATTGAATTTGCCTCTAAATTTCGGATTTGAAATTTTTACAAAATTCTACTACTGGAATACATCCTAATCTGGCGTATGAATGATTTTTCACTGTTGCGTATGCCAAATATCTCAATGTCTGCTGGTGCTTTATACTGAGGTGAACTAAAGAAACATATTGTTGATATTTTCTTCTTTGCTAATGCACTTTTTATGCATAACTTACTGGTAACAGTAATTTCACACTCATACAAAATTGACTTGCTCCTGAAAAAAGAGCAATGCGGACTATGAAAAAGCCTGTTTTACTGTTCGTTACTGAACCTGGTTGCATCTTGTACTGTGACATTTCTAGTATGGCAACTAACCAAGTTCAAGGCTCATGTTAAGAGGCAAAAAGCATGCAGTCTGTTATGCTTTTAAATAAAACAAAGCAAACACAAGGATATGATGGACGGAGCGCTGAAACCTTTCAGACACTCACCCCCATTCACAGATCTGGGTTGAATCCATTATCGTTCTTTAGCTCACTTCGCCACTCCAGTTCAGACCCAGCCATATGCAAATCAGTCTTGACCCTGTGCCTCATGGGAACAGTCCAGCCCAAACTGCCTAGCCATGTCTTCCCTGGACCGGAAACAAGCATCCTGGGACCGGTTTCGGGCTAACAGCCCTCATCAGCCAGGCTAGCTTGAATCCAGTGGCAAAGTGAGCAAGGGACCCATGTCTGGGCAAACCCTGCCAATTTAGGGCAAACAAAGCAAACACAAGGAGATGATGGACGGAGCGCTGAAACTTTTCAGACACTCACCCCCATTCACAGATCTGTGTTGAATCCATCATCGTTCTTTAGCTTACTTCGCCACGCCAGTTCAGACACAGCTATATGCAAATCAGTCTTGACCCTGTGCCTCATGGGAACAGTCCAGCCCGAACTGCCAAGCCATGTCTTCCCTGGACCGGAAACTAGCATCCTGGGACCGGTTTTGGGCTAACAGCCCTCATCAGCCAGGCTGGCTTGAATCCAGTGGCAAAGTGAGCAAGGGATCCACGTCTGGGCATACCCTGCCAACTTAGAGCGAACAAAGCAAACACAAGGAGATGCCCAGACGTGGGTCCCGTGCTCTCCATGCCACTGGAGTCAAGCTATCCTGGCTGTTGAGGGATCTGTCAAGCAGAGGCCGAGAAAAAGGAGGATCCTGAAACTCAAAATCCCCATACATTTTCCATAGATGTTTTTTAGACAGCGCTACTCAAAAACTGCTGAATGAAATTAGACCAAATTTGGCAGGAAGCTAGCTCTTGGTCTGGAAAGCGAGCTTTCAGTGATTTGGTGTAAATCTGCTCAGTAGGTTTTGAGTAATTAAGCTTCAAATATATCTGTAAGTCCCTCAAAATCAATTAAAAAAAATAGAGCCTACTGATTGGCCTAGGGAGTTTTTTTCCCATGGGCCAATTTGCTCCTGCTGGAGTCCGACTCCTGTGGGAGCGAGAGCTCTGATTGGCTTGCTTATGCTTAAAAAAAGTATATATATATATCCAACAAAACTCCAATTCTGACGAAAAGAAGCATGCCCAACCAGACTTCAGGTATTAACTTGCACTTTAATTCACTAAGAAACAGCCTCATTCAAAGTCCTTACGCGTGTCAGCTACATCAGTAGCCTTGATCACAGGTGAGCTGTATGCATGTCATTACGGCGTCACTACGTGCTTTATACGCCTCCTTGGACTACTACATCTCCATGTAGTCCTAGCTTACTTCAATACCCAACATGCACTTTGAATGTAAAATCTCACAGACTTTGGGTACTTTTCACTGCTATTCACTTTCCCATCATCTTCATAAAATATCGGGTGTTTTCGCAGTGCGACGCACAACATACTGAGTTCATTCAAAGTAATTTTCTGCTCAATAATCTTGGGGCTGTTGCTATTTTCAATAACTGATAGTACCTGAAAGCCTGAAGTCCATGAATGAAGGACAAATGTGCTTCACTTTTCCCTTGCCTCGCAGAGTTAACCAACATTCCTCGGCTGGAATTCTCCGTGCCATTCACTGTTTGGAACACTGCGGGCGGGTCCCGCTCCTTTTTCAAACAATCCAAACTCCATTAATCCGCAGGGAGCACGGACCTCTTCCAGGGCGGTCTGGGCGCTGGGGGCGGACAACCTCCATATAACTCCAACAAAACTCCAATTCTGACGAAAAGAAGCACGCCCGACCAGACTTCAGGTATTAACTTGCACTTTAATTCACTGAGAAACAGGCTCGTTCAAAGTCCTTACGCGTTTCAGCTACATCAGTAGCCTTGATCACAGGTGAGCTGTATGCATGTCATTACGGCGTCACTACGTGCTTTATACGCCTCCTTGGACTACTACATCTCCACGTAGTCCTAGCTTACTTCAATACCCAACATGCACTTTGAATGTAAAATCTCACAGTCTTTGGGTACTTTTCACTGCTATTCACTTACAGGGGGTTGGGGGCACCAGCAAGGCCCCCCCACGTTTTAAATTTGAAAGCCCCGGGGAGGTGGCGGTCCCTGGGGCAGTGTGGGGGGGGTTGGCCCCTAGGGACCCTCAGGAATGAAGGGGACTTAAAACCCCAACTTAGAACGCGCCAGGAGGCGCGTTTGCAGAGTGGTGGGCAAAAGGGGGCATGGCCTTTCTCCACCTCTCAGCAATCCCACTGTGTGGGGCTTACTGGAGGTAAGACGTAGACTAGTTGGCCCCTAAAGGACCCCCAGCAGCGAAGGGGACTTCAATCCCCATCCAAGAGCGCACCAGGGAGTGCGTTTGCATAGTGGTGGGAAAATGGGGCGTGGCCTGCTATGAGAACTTACCAATCCTGCTGTGTGGGACGTACTGGAGGTAATAGGAGGGGTAGTTGGCCCCCAAGGTTGTCCTTGGGGGCCACCTACCCCTCTTGTTACCTGCATTAAGTCCCACGCAGTGGGATTGCTAAGACATCTAAGGAGGACATGTCCCCCTTTCTCCACCACTCTGCAAACGTGCCTCCTGGCAGACTACAGGATGGGGGATGAAGTCCAATTTTCTCCTGAGGGACTTTGGGGGCCAAGAAACCCTCTAAGTCCTATGCAGCGGAATTCCTGAGCGCTGGTCGGAGGCCCAGCACCCTTTCTCCACCACTCTGCAAACGTGAGTACTACTTAAAGAAGCATCTTTCTGCACCTCTGACTTACAGGTAGTTTTAATCCCCCTGCCCTATTATGTACTAGGGACTTACAGAAGAGGTCATGCCAATCACAGGGGTACCCCAACGCATAGTGTTCCCTAGTGTATATAGGTGTTTTCACTGTATTCTAAGTGTCTTTTAGCATAGTACTGGCTCTAGGCCTGGTTAGTCAGAGTCAGTTACCACCAGTACCCATCATCAAAAAGTTGGGGGCACAGGATGACTTTGCAACAAGGCATCTTTCTGCTCCTCTGTTGTTCTTTGTGCACATCTCTTGCTTCTTTCTGAAACTTTCTTCGTCTTTCTGGACTTCTGTTGCCTCTTTCTGCATTTCTCTTGCTTCTTTCTGCACCTTTCTTCCTCTTTCTGCACATGTCCTACCTATGTAGGCATAGTTAGAAATTAGCATTTAAAAAACCTTTGAAATTCACTGAAAAAAACACAGGTTTCAGGGATGTTATAGTTAGTAATTAGCATTTAAAAAAACCTTTGAAATTCACTGAAAAAACCATAGGTTTCAGGGACGTTATAGTTAGTACTTAGCATTTAAAAAACCTTTGAAATTCACTGAAAAAAACCGCAGGTTTCAGGGACATTATAGTTAGTTGGACATTTCACTCGTACAAAACCAGTGAAATTTGGATGTTATAGTTAGTTCAGCTAACTATAACTCGCGCCCCGCAATGTACTGCTGATGACGTCACATATTACATCACTAATGACATGGTCAGTGACATCACTGATGACATCTCAAATGACATCACTGATGACATCACTGATGACATCACCCAGTGACTGTGTGTTTCTGTAAAGTTTAAATATGTTTTATATATATATATATGCAAAGGTCTTTGAAGAATGAGTGGGTGTATAAGTGTCTGAATGGATGATTTAGTAGGTGTGTAACTGTCTGTATAAGTGAGTGATTAAACGTGTCTTACTGAATGCAGGGGTTAGTGACTAAACTGTGTAAATGTCTGTATCAGTCTATCAGTTGGTGTGTAAGCGGTTGCATGGGTTGGTGAGTAGCTAAATGAGTGTCTATATGTGTTATTGATTGGTTGTCTGACTATCTGTATGGCTGCCTGACTGTCTGGGTGGGTGGGTGGGGGATGTGTGACTCTGTGCATAGATGTGTGAGTGGATTATTCACTGGGTGTATGGGTTCGAGAGTGCATCTGTGATGGACTGTATGGGTGGGTGAGTGTGTGTATGGGTGTGTTGGTGAGTAAATGGATGTCTCAGTAGTACATGTGTGAGTAACTACATATGTGAAAGGCAGTATATGTGAGTTTTGGAGTATATAAATGACTATATGCGAGAGTGAGTGATTGTGGGAGTGGCTGTGTGGATGAGTGTGTGCTTGTATCAGTGATTGTATAAGAGCGTAAGTATGTGTTAGTATCTATATGAGTAAGTGAGGTGGTGTGTGTATAACTGTATAGGTGAGTAAATGGGAGTGTGATTAATTCTTTGCATGACTGACTAGGTGTGTGAGTAACTATGGATGAGTGGCGGTGTGTGAGTGTCTATATAGGTGTATGAGTGCATATGATAGACCTGTACTGATGAGTGACCGAAAGTATGAGTGACTGTATGGGCAAGTGAGTGGATGTCTGTGTAGACCTAAGAATCAGTGAGTGGGTATGTAGTTATTGGAGTTGGAGTGTCTATGGTTTTGAGAATGGCAGTCTGTAATTTAGAGTGGGTGTATCAAAGGTTATATTAGGGTGTGAGAAGATGCATCAGATTGTCATGTGGATGATGTCATCAGTGATGTCATTTGAGATGTAATCAGTGATGTCATCAGTGATGTCACTGACCATGTCATGAGTGATGTAATATGTGACATCATCAGCAGTGCATTGCGGTGGCGCGAGTAATAGTTAGCTGAACTAACTATAACGGCCGAATTTCACTGGTTTTGTACGAGTGAAATGTCCAACTAACTATAACGTCCCTGAAACCTGTGGTTTTTTCAGTGAATTTCCAAGGTTTTTTAAATGCTAATTACTAACTATAACGTCCCTGAAACCTATGCCTACATAGGTAGGACATATGCAGAAAGAGGAAGAAAGGCGCAGAAAGAAGCAAGAGAAATGCAGAAAGAGGCAACAGAAGTCCAGAAAGACAAAGAAAGGTGCAGAAAGATGCAAGAGATCTGCAGAAAGAACCAACAGAAGTGCAGAAAGAGGCCTTGTTGCAAAGTCATCCTTTGCCCCTAACCTTTTGCTGACGGGCACTGGTGGCAACTGACTCTGACTAACCAGGCCTAGAGCCAGTGCTATGCTAAAAGACACTTAGAGTACAGTGAAAACACCTACATACACTAGGGTACACTATGGGTTGGGGTACCCCTGTGATTGGTATGGCCCCCCCTGTAAGGCCCTAGTACATAATAGGGCAGGGGGATTAAAACTACCTCTAAGTCAGAGGTGCAGAAAGAAGCAAGAGAATTGCAGAAAGAAGCAACAGAGGTGCTTAAAGAGGCAAGAGGGGTGCAGAACGAGGCAAGAGAAGTATAGAAAGAAGCAACAGAGGTGCCGAAAGAAGCAACAGAGGTGCAGAAACAGGCAAGAAAGGTACAGAAAGAGGGAACAGGGGTGTAGAAAGAGGTAAGAGAGATACATAAATTTGCAAGTGGTGCAGAAAGAAGCAAGAGCAGTGCAGAAAGAAGCAAGAGAAATGCAGAAAGAAGCAAGAGAGGTGGAGAAATAGGGAAGAGGGGTGCAGAAAAAAGCAAGAGCAGTGCCAAAATTTGCAAAAGAGGTACATAAAGAAGCAAGAAGAGTGCAGAAAGAACTAACAGAGGTGCAAAAAGAGGCAAGAGGGGTGCAGAAAGAGATAGGAGAGATGTACAAATTGGCAAGAGAGGTACAGAAAGAGGCAGGAGGGGTACAGAAAGAAGGAAGAGAAGTGCAGAAAGAAGCAACAGAAGGTGCTGAGAAAGGCGTGAAGGGTGCAGAAAGAGGCAAGAGAAGTACAGAAAGAAGCAACAGAGGTTCACAAAGAAGCAAGAGAGATGCAGAAACAGGCAGGAAAGGTGCAGAAAGAGGGAACAAGGGTGCAAAAAGAGGCGAGAGAGGTGCAGAAAGAGGGAAGAGGGGTGCAGAAAGAGGCAAGACGGGTGCAGAAAGAAGCAAGTGAGGTGCAGAAAGAGGCAACAGAGGCACAGAAAGACACAAGAGAAGTGCAGAAACAAGCAAGAGAAGTGCAGAAAGAGGTAATAGAATGTCTGAAAGAAGCAACAGAGGTGTAGAAAGAAGCAAGAGAAGTGCAGAAAGAGGCAAGTAAGGTGCAGAAAGAAGCAAGAGCAGTGCAGAAAGAACCAACAGAGGTGCAAAAAGAGGCAAGAGGGGTGCAGAAAAAGGTAGGAGAGGTGCACAAAGAGGCAAGACAAGTACAGAAAGAGGCAGGAGGGGTGCAGAAAGAAGGAAGAGGAGTGCAGAAAGAAGCAACAGGTGCTGAAAGAGGCGCGAAGGGTACAGAAAGAGCAAGAGAAGTACAGAAAGAAGCAACAGAGGTACAGAAAGAGTCAAGAGAGGTGCAGAAACAGGCAGGAAAGGTGCAGAAAGATGGAACAAGGGTGCAGAAAGACGCAAGAGAGGTGCAGAAAGAGAAAAAAGGGGTGCAAAAATAGGCAAGAGGGGTGCAGAAAGAAGCAAGTGAGGTGCAGAAAGAAGCAACAGAGGTACAGAAAGAAGCAAGAGAGGTGCAGAAAGAGGCAAGTGAGGTGCAGAAAGAAGCAAGTAACACCACCACGCTGTAATACTCGAAGCTGCATTTTTGGGAACAGTTGAGCCGTTTGAGCTAGAAACAAGGCTTTTTTTGTTCAAATCTGCAGATTAGGCAACAGATGATGGAATATTTGGCAAATGCGGAAAATGTTTAATAATGTGAAAATTGGTGCAGCCGAACAGTCACATAATTCCAGTGGCCCTGCTCATACCTCTGACTAAATCAAGAAGTGCTCCTCAGTGGTTGCTTCTTTTTGTGTGTCTCATTGCGTTTATAGTTTAGCTTTTATGGCAACGAGGAAGACTAAACCCGAGGTTACCACTCCACAACACAGACTACAATACCACATAATTACTCTCCAAAACACATAATCCTACTCTACATAATTCCTATACACTAAATGCCACATACTTTCTATTCACATAATTTCACTGCACAACATACCACATAATGCCACTACACACAACGTACATCCACTCTACACCAAAAAACATTAGTAAAAAACTTTTACATTTACAACGCCAATAGCGCTAACTCTCGCAAATGCGAAACCTATTACATTGCAAATGCTTCTTTAATTAGTAGTCGCGTTTCCAGAGTGGTAGAGAAAGGGTGCTGGGCCTCCGACCAGCGCTCAGGAATTCCACTGCGTAGGACTTACAGGAGGTACCAGGAGGGCTTCTTGGCCCCCAAAGTCTCTCAGGAGTAAAGTGGACTACATCCCCCATCCTGTATTCTGCCAAGAGGCGCGTTTGCAGAGTGGTGGAGAAAGGGGGCGTGGCCTCCAAAGATGTCTTAGCAATCCTACAGTGTGTGACTTACTGGAGGTGACAAGAGGGGTAGTTGGCCCCCAAACATATCCTTGGGGGCCAACTACCCCTCCTATTACCTCCAGTAAGTATTGCTAAGTTCTCATAACAGGCCACGCCCCCTTTGCACATCACTCTGCAAACATGCCCCCTGGCACGCTCTTGGATGGGGATTGAAGTCCCCTTCACTGCTGAGGTCCTTAGGGGCCAACTAGCCTACCTCTTACCTCCAGTAAGCCCCACACAGTGGGATTGCTGAGAGGTGGACACAGGCCACACCCCCTTTCTTCACCACTCTGCAAACGCGCCTCCTGGCACACTCTTGGTTGGGGGATGAAGTCCCCTTTCCTCATGAGGGCTGTTACCTCCAGTAAGCCCCATACAGCTGGTTTGCTGAGAGTGCTCAAAGGCCACGCCCCCTTTTTACACCACTCTGCAAACGCGGCTCCTGGTGCACTGCTGCTCGGGGGATAAAGTCCACTTGTGTCCTGAGGTCCTCAGGACACAAGATGACCTCATCGTCCCACCAGCAGTGCGCTAAGAGGCGTGTTTGCAGAGTGGTTTAAAATGGGGCGTGGCCTCGGACCACCTCTCAGCAATCCCAGTGTGTGGGGCTTACTGGAGGAACCTGGTGGGCTAGTTGGCCCCCAGGGACCCTCAGGAATGAAGGGGACTTAATCCCCCAACTTAGAACACGCCGGGGGTGCGTTTGTAGAGTGGTGCAGGGAAGAGGCGGGCCTCCGGCGATATGCCGGCTTTTTTTAAATTTGGTTTTTGGAAGGGGGGCTGTGTGGCCCCCCTTCCCTTTATTATTTTTGGGCCCTGGGGACCCCGGGACATTGCAGGAGCTGGCCCTGTGGGGTGGCGGTCCCCAGGGCCATCGAGGGCTTCAGGAGTGGGGCCCTCGATGGCCCCCCTCCCTTCGTGAAAATAGCCTTGGGGAGTTGGTGGTCCCCGGGGGTCCGTAATGGACCCCCATATTTAAATAAAGTGTGCCCTGGGGAGGTGGCGTCCCTGGGGCTTTGGGGGGCCCACAAGGCCCCCCACCCTATTTTAATAAAGCCCCGGGGAGGTGGCAGTCCCCAGGGCTTGGGGGGCTGCGAGGCCCCCAGCCCTTATTTTTAATAAAGCCCCGGGGAGGTGGTGGTCCCTGGGGCTAAGGGGGGCCCGAGAGGCCCCCCACCCTTATTTTAATAAAGCTCCGGGGAGGTGGCGGTCCCCAGGGCTTGGGGGGCCCACGAGGCCCCCGCCTATATATAAATAAAACCCCGGGGAGGTGGCGGTCCCGGGGCTGCGGGGGGCTGCATGCCCCCCGCACATTATGGATAAAGCCCCCGTGGGCCCCCGTGGGCCCCGCTATATAATTACACATTGCCCTCGGGACCTGGCCCTTCGTTTTTTAAAAAATTTTCTTGGCCGGATTCGCGCACCCAGCGTGAATTTGGCTGATTTCTTTTTTTTTAAAATGCTTCTTTTGGCCCTGGGGGTCCTTGTGGGACCCCCTGAGCAGGCCTAGGGGGTCAGGTTGTTACTACCCTGCCCCCTTTTCTTGTTTTTCATCTTTTTTTGACTGTAACCGAGTCACAAGATGGCTGCCAACACTTCCTGGTTTGGAGTGTTGGCAGGCAGTCAGACTGAAGCTCGTGCTCGACAGGGTTCGCGAATCCTCCTCGGTGCTCAGATATATAATTTTTTTTTAAATTTCACAGCAACTACTGAACGGATTTACACCGTTTAAAAAAAGGACGCTTTCTGAACCAAGAGCTACCTTTTTGCCAAATTTGGTGTAATTCCGTTCAGCGGTTCGGGCTGTAGCCTGTTCCAAAATTCCTATGGAAATTAACATGGAGAAAACACGTTTTGGGACCCACCTTTTTTCTCAGCCCCCGCTTGACGAATCACCCCGAAACTTTCAAGACAGGAGCTGACCTTAGTTTTCAAAATTTCGCGAAGATTTGTCTAACGGCGCCAAAGATATTGGCAAAAGAAAAAACACTTTTTGAATAGAAACAAGGTCCTAACTATAACTACCTACTAGCGACCGCCAGTAGGTAATATACATATATATATATATATAAAAATATATGGGGGCACAGTGCAGATACCCTGCCCCCCTAGGCCCTTGTGTGGAAGACCCAGAGGAACCCACCTGGGGCCCCAAAATAAAATAAAAATCGACAATTTTTGCTGCAGTCATGCAGGAGTCCTGTGGGACTGCGGCAAAAAAACAACAAAGTGGCAGCCTGCCATTCATTTAATAATATGGAGATGGGGCATCAATGGACCTCGTGTCCCCCACGTCTTTCTAAGCACCTCTATCCCCTAGGGCCATTTTTTATTTTGTAGAAAGGAAGGGAGGGCAGAATTACCCCCCTCGTGAGCCTTTAAAGACCTCAGAGACCCCATCCCGATTGGTTAAACAAATGGGGGAGGGGGGCACGAGGCCACCCTAGCTGAGTCATTGAAGGTCCCAGGAACTCCATGCCCTGGGACTGAAACTAAGTTTAAAGAGCCTTTAAAAGGCCCTGGGGACCCCATCCTCCGTGGCCATCTCTATTACTCTATCTTGGGAAGTCCACCCTCAACACACATTATTTTCCCTGGGCAGGAACATTTTTAAATCTCCCACTAAATAGGAGCAAACTTGCCTTGCCTGCCTTCAGTAGTGCGGAAAGGCAAGGCAAGTCTGCCCTAACTTGGCAGGAGATTTAAACCTGCTTCTGCTGACTGGGAACAGACTTCTGTTCTGTTTTCCTGGCCGCACCCCTGTGGGCAGGGAAACAGAACGCATATTGCTCCCGCCTGGGAGCATAAATAGCTGTTCCCTTCAAGCGGGAGCAATAGCAGCTGGTGGTCCTTATCTGCCTTTTCAGGCGGCCCATACCTGCTGTTTCTGGTAGCACTTATTTCAGCTTCTGACGGTTACTGACTGATGCATATGGTGATCCTTATCTGCCTCTTCCAGATGGCCCTTATCGCTGCTTCTTGCTTTCCTTATCTGTTGCATCTAGTAGTCATTGTCTTCTATTTTTGTAGTACTTATTTGTTGCTTCTAACAGCCCTTGTCCTCTGCATATAACCTTTGTCTGCTATTTCTGGCACTCCCTTGACGCTCCTACTGTTGTTCATTGTGCTATTTCTGTCAGCCAGCTTTACCTACTTCTTCTAGTGGTCCTTGTCTGCTGCTTCCAAAGGTCCTCATCTGTCGCTTCTGGAGGTCAATTTTTGTTGTTAATGAGTGTTCTTATGTGATGCGTCTGATGCTCCAGATCTGCTCGTTCAGACATTCTTACCTGCAAATCTTGATGATATTTATCAGCTGCTGTTGATGGTCATTGCCTACTGCATCTGGCAATACTTATCCACTGCTTCTAGCTGTGCTTATCTGCTACTTCTGACAGTCTTTCCTGCTATTTTTGGTAGTCGTTATTTGCTTTTGCAGGTGGTTCCTATCTCTTGCTCCTGGCTTACCTTATCTGTTGCTTTTAATGAGCATTGTTGTTTCTCTTGGTACTTATTTGCTGCTTTCCCTTATCTTATGCATCTGGAAGCATTTGGCTGCTATTTCTGGTGGTCCTTTTCTACTGCTTCTGTTGGTCAATGTTTTTGGCTGTCCATATCTGCTGCTTCTAGTGGTGGTTCTTACCTGGCCCTTCTAGTGGCCATTGTCTACTATTTTTGGTGATTCTTATCTGCTGCTTCTAACAGTCCTTACCATCTGCTTCTGCAAGCCTTTTCCCACTAATTCTAGTAGTCCTTCTCCGCAGCTTCTGTTGGTCCTTGTCTTCTCTTTTAGGCAGTCCATAAATCCTGCTTGTGGCAGTCTTCTGTAGCTGCGTCGTCTAAAGGTCATTGTCTGCTGTTTTTGCTGTACTTATCTACTGCTTATCTACTGCTTCTGGAGGTCATTTTCTGTTGTCCTTATTTGTTATGTTATGTTATGTTATATAAATTTCTAACGCGCACAGATACTCCACGGAGTGTCCCGGCGCGAGCTTGAAAAGGGTCGGAGTCAGAGTCAGAAGACAGAAGTTAAAAAAGAAGAGTTTTCAGTTTTTTCTTAAAAATCATCGGATCTTTGACGCCTTGTAAGGCCAGTGGCAGAGCATTCCATGCCAATGCAGCTATCCGGGTAAAGGAGTGCCCTCCAAGCCTCTGGTGATTAAACCGCGGGGTCTGTGCCAAAAGTTGGGAGGAAGAGCGCAGCTGTCTCACCGGAGAATAGAAGGCAATCATCTTCTGCAAATAGATGGGTCCCAGACCGTGGAAGGCTTTGTGGGCAATGGATAAGATTTTAAATTTTATTCGCACCTCCACCGGGAGCCAATACAGAGAGCGCAAGTGAGAACGCACACTGCACCTGCTGGAAAGACCCAACAGAAGTCTAGCGGCCGAGTTTTGAATCACCTGTAGCTTATTCAAAAGGTAACACGGAATGCCCGCATACAGTGTATTACCGTAATCCAAGCGGGAAAGAATTAGAGCACGGACAACAGTTTCCTTAGCAGAATTAGGCAGAAGAGGAAGAAACTTCCTCAAGATCTTCAAAATGCCAAAGCAAGTGCTGGCCAACTTCTTGACCTGCGAAGAGAAAAGCAAGTTCTCATTAAACCAGACCCCCAGATTCTTGACCGAGTCTCCCTTAAAACTCGGAAGGGAGAAACCGGAGGGCCATAGCTTCTCTCTGAAGTCGACAGGAAATTTGCCGTACAAAAGGATCTCTGATTTTTCCTCATTGCACTTAAGCTGTGCCTGAGCAAGCCAGTGAAAAACTGAAGCTAAGCAATGTTGAGCCGGGGCAACTGCGTGCTCATCCTGACCCCAAGAGAACAGCAGCTGGGTGTCATCAGCATAGGCCATCACCTTAGCCCCTAAAGCCTCCGCAAGGTAAACCAGCGGGGTAACATAGATGTTAAAGAGAAGAGGGCTAAGGGATGACCCCTGTGGAACACCCGTGGCCACTGGTTGAGGGACTGAGGCACACGGTGGAAGCCAGACCTGCTGCGATCGACCCTCCAGGAAGGACCTTATCCAGCCCCACACGGACCCGGAAACGCCAATCTCCTGGAGGCGATCAAGGAGCAAGGCATGAGGCACTGTATCGAATGCCGCCGAGAGGTCCAGCATAACCAAAGCTGCCCTCCCGCCGGCATCCAGGCACTCACGAATCGCCTCAGACACCTCTAATAATGCTGACTCAGTGCTATATGCAGCCCGGAAACCCGATTGGGCCGGATGGAGCAGGCCATAGGTTTCAACAAACTCAGTGAGTTGGTTTGTGACCACCTTTTCACAAACCTTGGCCAAGCTGGGCAGAAGCGAGATGGGACGATAATTACCGGGAATCGAAGGATCAAGGGACGGCTTTTTAAGGAGGGGGAGAATTTTTGCCTGCTTCCAAGATAATGGAACAAAGGCGTCCCGTAATGACATATTGGTAATCAGATTGACCTCAGGATTAATACAATCTGCGACGGAAGCCAGAAGTCTGGCCGCGCAGGGGTCAGTAGGAGAGCCTGATTTCAGGGCCCTCAGGATCTTAAGGGTAGTAGGTAAATCTACTGGCAAAAAAGATGAGAAATTATGCAGTGGATCAACTGAAGGCCGGACAGAAGGACAGGGCGTAAGCACAGAGGCACACTTCTGGCTATACATTTCTGCTTCATCTGACAAACCTTGCCTGCTATTTCTGGTAATCTTTACCTACTGTTTCTGGTGGTACTTATACACTGCATCTGACCTTTTTACCTTCTTTGCATATGGTCATTGTCTGATGTTTCTGGCCATATTTGTCTCCAGCTTCTGGTGGTACTTATCGGCTGCTTCTGATGGTTCTTTCCAGCATCTTCTTGCAACCCTTGCCAGCTATTTCTGGTAATCCTTGGTCGCTGTGTTAGTAGTTCTAATCTGCTCTTTCTGGTGTTCATTTTCTGCTGCATCTAATGGTCTTTATTTGCTTGTATTGATGGACCTTACTTGCTGCTTCTGGCAGTCCTTGCCGGCTGATCCTGGTGGATCCTTTTTACCCTTTGTATTGATTTATCTGCTACTTCAGGAGGTCAATGGCAGATGTTTCTAAAGGTTCATATCTGTTGTTTTGGTGGTCATTGGCTACCGTTTCAATGTTTGCACCTTCCATCTTCATTTGCTCTGATGTAAAGGGCATTCACCATGCATGATGAATTATTGCCCATTCTAAGTTCCTATACTTAGTTTATACGTGCTGCTCTCTATAACATAGTCAATTAAGGGCATTGATTAATGTGATTAATCTATATATTACTAGCTGCTATGGTATTTGTTCTTTGGAAGATGAGAAAATCTGTGGAACTGAACAAAATAAAAATTACGGATCACTTACCACACTGTCCCTTGTACTGCAATCCCACTGGGTCCTTCACACTGCTTCTGGCTCACCTACCTGTTTCACTAACTTGTTAGTTACACGTCCTAATGACAGGTAGCTCTGAGCTTTATAGGTCGTGGGTGATTGGCCATGCATTCTCCCAGGTCTTTACTAAAGGTAACTCTTACATACTTTCCCCAGGCCTTATATTGCCCAAATCATGATCTGAAGGAGCACACAGACCTGAACCTTTGCAAACCACAATGCATTTTTCAACACTCCCGATCAGCTTGTGTCTCTCAGCAAGTCTGTATTTTTGCTGCACTACAATTGCCATTTGAGATTAAAATAATTGTATGAATATTCTAACAAACAATCACTGTTACCTGTGCCAGGGGTAGAAGGATGTGAGGTTCTGCCAGCTGAGGTGATATCAGTAGGGTCTCTTTGTGTGGCTGTTGGCCATGTTGTGGTACTTCCTTTTCTCACTGATGTGGTGTCACCAGTGAGACTGCTTCTTGAGGTTATGACAACTCTTGTAGATGTGGTTTGAGGACTCTTGTTAGCTACTTGGTTTTCCAAGCTGACCGCTTTGGAGGTAGTTGTGTTGGTTGATGTAACCATGCTTTTAGCATTATTGATGGATTCAGAGGTACCCTCACCGGCCTGTTCTAAGGGAGTTGTGATGTTGGCTGTTCTATTTTTTATAATATTGTTTTGACTTAGCTGTTGTACAGTACTGTTTGTTACTCTTGCAGACATAGTTTGTGAACCTATGGTGTATGTGAGTCCTTCTGAGCTGGTAGGGCTTACAGTATTTGCCTTGATTTCTTGTGTATTTGGGTTCTCAAAGGATCTGCTGTTTAGAAAATCCACTGGGAGGATGTTGTTGACTATTGTGGTGATATTTTCTGGAGTAGTGGTGGCCACAGGTCTCCTTGAGGTGGTCTGCGCCGTGATGCCTTTTGTACTTGTGCTTTTGAAAGTTTTTATATTTGCAGTATTCCCTAAACTAAGCTCTGCTATAGTGCTGAGGCTGTCTTTAACAGTTGTACTTTTTGAAGCTTTCACAATTGTTACGTTACTTGAGCTAGTTGGTGTTGAGGCATTGGGGTTGGCTGTTGCTGGTGCGAACTGAGAAGCATTTGTGCTCATTTTATCCTCTGAGCTAGTCTTCATGGCAGTATGGATTAAACGATCATTTGCAGATGTGCTTTCTAAGGCAGTGCTGTCTGAGTTGACTTGTGCAGTATTGTTGAAGGTGGTCCCTGCAGTTATACTTTCAGTTGTTCTGGGATTTACAGCATTTCTAGAGGTGACCTTTGCTTGCGTACTGGTTATGGAGTCTCTTGATGTACTGCTTTTGATAGTAGTAGTGTCCTCACTGGTTTTTGAGAATAATTGCATTGAAATACTATCGTCCTGTGACCTGGTTGTGTTCTCACCATTAGATTTGATTGCACTGGTTCCTGAGGTGGCTTGTTGTAGAGATATAATGGGGTCTGCTCTGTGTGCTGTGGTATCAATAGATGCAATACTTGGTATGGTTTCTGTGACAGGGTATGTTCTTCCCTCATCTTTTGCTTTTGTACTTTCAGAGGTTATGCTGTGTTTGGGGGTTTCTGTCCTGCTCTCTATCATGGAAGTCCCACCCCCTGCAGGTGCGGTCAAACTTTTATGTGTTTGATTACTCAGAAGTGTTTCTTTCTTGGAAGTTCCCTTTACTAGTGCTGTGGTTCTTGCAATGATGGTATTGTTTATGAGAGTGTCTGAGCCACGCTCTGTCACAGCAATGGGGTCAAAAGCTGTGATAGCTGCAACCTCAGATGGGTGGATGCTTAGACGGTCATTCACAATGGTCGAAGTCAATACCTCTGTGCTAGAACTTAGAGAAGTGATGCCTTTAATGGGGCTTCCAGTGCTGATCTGGCTAAGAGCAGTAGAATGAGGTGTTCTAGGAGTTGTGATATCACTACTTGTAGGTGGCTTTAAATTGCTAAACTCTATTGTGTAGCCAGCACTGCTGGAGGTGCCCTTCACTTGAGACGATATTCCTTCTGATATGAGACCATTGCTCGTAGATACGCTCCTCACTTGAGTCGATGTTTTTGCAGTTATGTTTTGCTCTGGTGTGGGTTCTCTAGTTTGTGTTGCTGATGCTGCAAAACTAACCATAGCTTCTCCAGTTGTGAATGTGGTCACCATGTCAAGGCCAGAATCTTTTGTGAAGACAATGTTGGAGACTCCACCCTGCTCTTGAGTTGAAGAACCTGCTGCCAGACTGCTTCCTGAGCTTTTTAAACCTTCCCAGCTTTGCCCTGTGGTGGTCTTTCCTCCTCTTGTACTTGCTGCTGTAATGCCATCTGTAGCTAATAGGCTTATGTTCCCTGTCTCCGTTTTGAGGCTGAAATTTGTGGAGATGTCTTTGAGAGTGGATGTGTCTTTTACTTCATTCACAATGCCTGCTCCAATGCTACTCCCTATGGTGGATCCTCTTCCTGTTGTGCTGGCTATGGTAATGGTATTTATCACAGCTGCAGTTGTGCTTGCTGCCTCCATGCTGAGAAGAGAACTTGCTGTGATGCCATTGCTGATTAATCCGTTCTTCCTTTCAGCTGATGTTGATGCAGCCATGCTGTGCCCTGCAGTAGTTCCTCTTACTGTTGTGCTTGCTGGTGTATTGCTGGCTATTGCAATTACAGGTGAGGTCACCGTATTCTTGCTAATGCCAGAACTTCCTGTGAAGTAATTACTAAAAGATCCATCCTTCACGTGTGCCGATGGTGCTGCTGCCAAACTACTCCAGGTGATTTTTAAACTTGCCCAACTTTGCCCTGTGGTAGATTCACTTGGTGGTGCACTTGCTGCTGTAATGGTACTTATCACAATTGCAGCTGTGCTTGCTGTGTCCATGCTAATACTAGAATTTGTACTGAAACCACTGCTGGTGGACCCAACCTTTAATGGAGTTGATGTTGCTTTCAGACCACTCCATGCGCTTTTTGAAATCCCCCAGCTTTGTTCTGTGGTGGATCCTCCTGGTGATGTGTTTGCACCTATAACATTACCTGTTGCCATTGGAGATGTGCTCTCTGTCTCCATGCCAAGGCTAGCAATTATTGTGAAGTCAATGCTGGTGGACCCATCCTTCACTTGAGTCATTGTTCTTGTGGCAAAGCTGCTGTCTGTGGTATGTCCTTCTACGGTTGTGCTTGCTGCTGTAATGTTATGTATAGTGATTGCTGGTGTGCTCACTATCTCCTTACTGAGGCTAGAATTTGTTGTGATGCCTTTGCTGGTGGATCCGCTCTTCACTTGAGTCAATGTTCCTAATGCCAGGTTACTCCCTGTGGTATGTCCTCCTATAGGTGTGCTTGCTGCTGTTGGACCATGTGCAGCGATTGCTGCTGTACTCACTATCTCCGGGATGAGGCTAGAATTTGTTGTGATGCCTTTGCTGGTGGATCCGCTCTCCATTTGACTCAATGTTCCTAGTGCCAGGTTACTCCCTGTGGTATGTACTCCTACGGGTGTGCTTGCTGCTGTAATAGCATGTGTAGTGATTGCAGCTGTACTCACTATCTCCAGGCTGAGGCTGGAATTTGTTGGGATGCCTTTGCTGGGGGATCCGCTTTTCACTTGAGTCAATGTTTCTAGTGCCAGGTTACTCCCTGTGGTATGTCCTCCTATGGGTGTGCTTGCTGCTGTAATAGCATGTGTAATGGTTGCAGCTGTACTCACTATCTCCGGGCTGAGGCTAGAATTTGTTTTGATGCCTTTGCTGGTGGATCCGCTCTCCACTTGAGTCAATGTTACTAGTGCCAGGTTACTCCCAGTGGTATGTCCTCCTATGGGTGTGCTTGCTGCTGTACTAGCACGTGTAGTGACTGTCGCTGCACTCACTCTCTCTGGGCCGAGGCTAGAATTTGTTGTGATGCCTTTGTTGGTGGATCCGCTCTTCACTTGAGGCAATGTTCCTAATGCCAGGTTACTCCCTGTGGTATGTCCTCCTATAGGTGTGCTTGCTGCTGTTGGACCATGTGCAGTGATTGCTGCTGTACTCACTATCTCCGGGATGAGGCTAGAATTTGTTGTGACGCCTTTGCTGGTGGATCCGCTCTCCATTTGACTCAATGTTCCTAGTGCCAGGTTACTCCCTGTGGTATGTACTCCTACGGGTGTGCTTGCTGCTGCAATAGCATGTGTAGTGATTGCAGCTGTACTCACTATCTCCGGGCTGAGGCTAGAATTTGTTGGGATGCCTTTGCTGGGGGATCCGCTTTTCACTTGAGTCAATGTTTCTAGTGCCAGGTTACTCCCTGTGGTATGTCCTCCTATGGGTGTGCTTGCTGCTGTAATAGCATGTGTAATGGTTGCAGCTGTACTCACTATCTCCGGGCTGAGGCTAGAATTTGTTTTGATGCCTTTGCTGGTGGATCCGCTCTCCACTTGAGTCAATGTTACTAGTGCCAGGTTACTCCTTGTGGTATGTCCTCCTGTGGGTGTGCTTGCTGCTGTACTAGCACGTGTAGTGACTGTCGCTGCACTCACTCTCTCTGGGCCGAGGCTAGAATTTGTTGTGATGCCTTTGTTGGTGGATCCGTTCTTCACTTGAGGCAATGTTCCTAGTGTCACATAACTCACTGTGCCTGGCCCTAAGGTTGATATTCTTGCAGCAGTGCTTGTGTTAACTGTGCTGGGTTTGGATGTTCCTGTGCTTGCTGTGCGTGCTGTTGCTGAGAGGAAGTTTTTGGTTGTTGGTGTTATTCCTCTAGTTGTTCCATTTTTAGAAATCCTGGTGGTCGCTGTCCTGGATGCCTGCGTCGTCCGCACTTGGAGAAAACAAAATCAGAAATGCCCATGTCATTCTCTAAATATAGTGATAAGCCCACCACTACATTGAGTTTTAAGAAGTATGGACACAGTCAGCTTTAGAAAGCGAGCTAGACACATCCCCCACAAGTAACACAGAGAGTAGAAGTGCAGTGCATCTAGCGTGTTGTGTAGGAAAATATTCTAAGCCAAGGTGAACACTGCTTATCCACATATGTTTATGTAAGGACTTTTCTCCTCAATGAAGCAGTTAATAGACTGCTGTGAAGATTACTGAATGTCTGAGTGCCTAAACGCATGAATGAATGTATGTGTGAGTGAATGCATAAGCGAGTGAGTTCACCTTCAGAAACTCAAGGCAAAATAGGTTCAAATACAGTGCTTGCCAAAGGTATTATCTTCTTTTGGACCCTAAATGTGACTTGATTTCCTATTGGAGATTGTCTTCACAGTGTATGCTGCACACAAAACTCACCTTATATGTTAGCTTAGAAGGAAACCTGAAATCCACTACTGTAGTGGAAGCTTACCAGAATAATATTCCCAAAGGTTTTGTGACTAAAACAATAAAATGCCATGATCCATAGATAAAATGGAATGTTATAGCAAGGTCTGTAGAGCAGCCTGACTTGAAAGTTGTATACATAGAACAATGATTCACCTGGATTTAATTTGTTTAACTTCTTCGATAAGCAAATACAAATTCTAAGCCAACATTAAATGTAGAAAACAAAACCACTCTAGAGCACTATGAGTGATTTAATTAAAGCACAAGTCCAGCACAAATATACAAAGTTTATTTACAAATCAAAGAAAGTATCTATACCATACCCAATGTGCACAAAACAGACAAGACGACAAATGTGCGGTGTGTCTTGATGTGGAAAAACACATTTAAGTGAACGTATTGTGATTATATACAAACAAAAACTTTCAGGTATGTGTTTCCTGAAGCACACATATAGTAAGGCTGTATAAAGGAAATTAATTTAGGACAGTATAGATCAGTGTGCAAGAGTGTCTATGACGTTTCAAACTTGTTTGAAGTATGGGGTTCTCTTCAGGACAATCGGATGATAGGGACACCTGGGAGAAGATTCAACAGTAATCTAATTACCAAAGGAAATGGTGTATAGAAGTCTTCATCTTTGGCTGCAGTGAATTAAAGATATTCTTCCCTGAGAACAAGAAGGCCACGGGTGGGAAATAATCTCAGACACACACATATAGTGAATTGTTAGATCCATTGTTGCGAAAGGCAGGCAATATTTAGGCCGGTAAATGTGATAACAAGCACCTAGGGGCAAATGTGTCAAACTTTCAACCATCGAAGTGCAGCAAGCTACCTTGCTGTGCCTCGTGAAAGGGAAATGACAGAAATGCACCGTATTTAACATTATATGGCACCTTCCTGCCATTTTCTTGCACTGGCACACAAACTGTAGCCTAGCACCGAAGTGGCACCCAGGTGCCTTGGCGTAAGGTTGGCTGGGTTGCAGGCAGGTTAGTGTTTGTGCAGGAAGGGACAATTTGAATTTAGGAATGATCTGGTTGAAACATTGTCAACAGTTGCAACCCCGAAGTATTGGGTAATTACTTCTGAAGCCAGACCAGGTTCTAAATCTGATTTAGTATAAATAAAATGTGTCAGATGGAGGGCGGTTTCTTTAAGCGAGTCCTACTGGGACCCAGGAAGACTGCTCAGAATTAGATATTTGGTCAAATAAGGGTCTGAGACTAGGGAGAATTTTTAATTTGAGAATTCAAAACATTTGCTGAGGATATTTTATGGGACAACTAATATTATTGGATTCAATTTTATTGTTTCAGAAGCCAGTATCAGGGGAGAAAAGACACGTGAAATTGACTTCCAGATGAATTGAGGGATAATTTAGATTTTGAGATGAGTGTATAGAGATGGGACCATTGGATTAAGAATGATGTGAATTAGAAGGGAGTTAAGATAGTGAGAGGAGTACAAAGAGAGTGTATTGTTTAATTTAAATCGATGTGTACCTTTTTAATGAAAATTGGAAATCTATTTAAATTATAATTTGGTTGCGTTGTGGTTCTAAATTGATGGGTTGAAAGGTTGATCTTTTAGACCAAAATTAATTTATATTCTTCATTTAGATTTTCATAGTGTAAATATTTGCTATAATGGCCTGAAATGAAAAGAGGGTTTTGATAAATCTATGAATTAATTATATCGTTTGCTGATTTTTTGACATTGGCTTTATGGATTACTTTACTGAGCCAATTAAACTGTTCTTTTAGATTCCTGTATAATGGAGTGAACAAGATTGAGGAGTTTATTGTAAAAAGAAGTTGAAGCAATCTAGAATTTTGGCGTGAGTGTGGAACATGGGGAAATGTTTAGCACAATTCCAGGTAATATTTTGGAACAGAATGTAAAATATTAGTTATGGAATGGAGGTATATAACTAGCTAATGATATTTTATCCATATCATGCATAAAAGAGCCTGAAATAAAAAGGTTTTCGCTAACAATCTGAACTTTAGGAAGGATTTGATACCAAAGGGGTGTTGATTTGGAAATCAATTGGGCTGGAATTTTATCAGAACTATTCGATCTTATTATGGGCTGGGGAAGACTATATCTGGACACCGGTTTTATTAATGAAATAATTGAAGAAATGTTATTACATCCTCACAAGCCACTTTTGTATATATTGGGAGATAAACATCATCATAATCAAATGATAATTTGTTGATCATAAGAATATATATACTTGGAAAACTGAGAGGTATCATGGGAATCAATATCTTGGATATTGATAATGAAGTGTTATCATTATTAATATTTTTACCTTTCAGATATTTGGTTAAGATTTGAGAAGGACCACAATAAGATTTTGTAACATTATAATATATTATGTTCCCATAATATTAGTGTGTAAAAATTAATTTTTGTTTATAATGTTGCCAATGTAGCATTTTTATTGAATTGCTGTTCATACAAGTGGTTTTTATTTTCAAATTTTTATTTTTAGTACCTTTTTCATGAAATCTGAATATGCATTGAGTAATTGAAAATCATGGAGAAATATTAAGAATTGTATTTTTATATATCTGACAGTCTTGAAGAAGCTACAAGGTCACGACATATGTTAATTGTATTGATTTGATTTTGGATTTGGTTCAAATGAATTAATTGGAACAATTTGACAACTTCCTGAAATAAAGGACTTTTCAATGACTGATTAAGTTAAAGTTTGTGGTCTCCTCAGACCCTTTGGACATTTCATATGGACATATACAGCACACTGACTAGGAGTTAAGCACCTGGCTAATTTTGCAGTAACCCAAAAGTTAATTGCTGAATTTAATACTAAATTATATGTTAAACTTGAACGTGGTCATACAAAAACAGTTGAAATATGTCTTACCTAGGATCCCAAAAACATAACACTTGTTTTGAGCGACAGAGTTAGAGGTAATGGTAGGCAGTGAGGGAGAGGGGTTTAGATAGAGAAATAGAATAGGCAGAGGTCAAATAGACAGAAAGTTTAGTTTCCCAGGGGGAACCTTGGAAGTTGGGGGCCACTTGGAAAGAGGGGGCCCTGGTCAATTGCCCACTTTGACCATGCCATACAACGTCTTTAGGCCATGCAATCATGCCTTCTTCAGGCCCTTTCTGCAGTTGAATTTACCCATGCTGCAGGTTGCGTTGTAGTCTGAACAGCAGTCAGGTGGAAACTTTTTCGAGCAGAACTCATCACAATAGCAATCTCTTCTCAAGCAGGTGTCATTCTTTCCAAGGCAGCAAAGCGGGGGGCTCAGTGAACATTTTCCTGCAGGTAAAGGAAAAGCAACATGGTGCTGTTACAGAGCTGTCAAGTTTTGAGAATGCTTAGGAAAGGCACCTAATTAGCATGTTTCATGATATTGGGGTAAGTAATATCACACAAGCTCTAACATCAACGACAACATGAGAAGTGACATCAGTGAAATGATAAAAGAAAAGTTTAAATAATTATACACCAACACTAGCACTTCAATCAATCAATCATGCAAAGCATCTTTATTCGGCAGGGAGACCCGCATAAAAGCAGTTAAAAATAAATACAAAAAAGATAAAAATCAACGGCAAACAAAATATATCATATAGAACTTGAGTAAAAGCATGGCATACACAGATAAATAGTATAAAAAAAAGTACAAGATGTTAGTCAAAGTGCATAGTGCTTCTGGAAGGTACGGCTGCTTTAAGAAACAAACTTACGCAACAACAGTTTTCATTGTCACTTAATTCTTGCAGACACCAAAAAGCTTGTTCGCATTTATGATAATTTCTGAGCCTTAAAAAAGGTACTAAATACATTCTCATAAATAATTGGTAAAACCCACAGAAGAAAGCAAAGTGGATCATAGTTTGCTAAGATACATTGTTGCACGGGCAAACTCATGAGTTCAAGTTGTGCTGGAAACCTTGCGGGAAGCAGAGGGAATATTTCAAGGTCCCTGCTCTGAATTGAAATGGAAGTGAGCGCACCCAACTCCTGGTTGTATTCCTCAGGTAATCAGTTGATGCAGCACTAAAATTAGCAAGTAAGTAATCCCCAATGCTGGGTTTCTGTGATTCCTCATTCAACCTGATACCCTGCAATGTTTCTAACACCAGGGTCTGTTGCTTTCTGCTGGGTAGCACACTGATAGCTGACTCAGAAACAGCAAACCTTACACCAATCCCTTTTGAGTGACTTTTTTTTACGTAGGACAGCCAAGGAACAGAGAGCCCTTTGTCACAGGCTAGGCAGTCAAAAAGTATCTTTCTAGTGAGTGAGGCTTCCACATTGCTCATAACAGAGAGAGACAGCAGCGTGGGACGAAAACGTATTTTGTCACATAAATAACTACACACCAATGCACAATTGAGCTAGGTGAACCCCACTCCAGTGCACAGTGGAGTTAGGTGAACCAGACACCTATACAAAGTGGAGCTAGGTGAATCAGACACTGATGCAGAATGGAGCTAGGTGCACCAGACAGCAATGAGTAAAGGAGCTAGGCAAACCACACACCAATGCATAGTGGAGCTAAGTGAACCAGACACCAATGTACACAGGTGCTAGGTGAACCAATCACCAATGCATCACCAGCTAGGTAATCCAAGCAGTAATGCAGAGAGGAGCTAGGTGAACCAGTCAGTAATGCATGAAGCGCCAGCAGACTCAGACAGCAATGAATAATGGAGCTAGGTGAATCACACACTAATGCATTGAAGAGCTAGGCGAACCACACCGCAATGCAAATTGGAGCTAGGTGAACCAGAAACCAATGAATGATAGAGACAGGTGGCCCAGACACCACTGCAGCTGGGGTCTACACAGACACCAACGGAGGATGGCACCAAGTGACCGAGGCACCACTCTAGCAGGGGGTCCACACACACACAACGGAGGATGGCACCAAGTGACCGAGACACCACTGCAGCTGGGGTCCACACAGACACTGACGTAGGATGGCACCAAGTGACTGAGACACCACTGCAGCTGGGGTCCACACACACACACCAACGGAGGATGGCACCAAGTGACCAAGACACCACTGCAGCAGGGATCCGCACACACACACACCAACGGAGGATGGCACCAAGTGACCAAGACACCACTGCAGCAGGGGGTCCACACACACCAACAGAGGATGGCACCAAGTGACCGAGACACCACTGCAGCTGGGGTCCACACATACACACCAACAGAGGATGGCACCAAGTGACCGAGACACCACTGCAGCAGGGGTCTGCACACACCAACAGAGGATGGCACCAAGTGACCGAGACACCGCTGCAGCAGGGGGTCCACACACACACCAACGGAGGATGGCTCCAAGTGACCGAGACACCACTGCGGCTTGCCATGCAACACCCATTCTTTGACATAGTAAGGGCCTGATTTACTGTTTTGCAGCTCCCAAACCACAAGTTGTAAGCAGACTGTACTTCTGAAGATCAGAGATGCTTAACATCAACACAATGCCGGCGTATATGCTGAATCAGAAGACTGTACCACTGAATACTGACACCAAGAGTACAAGAATACAATAATATAGAAGAATATCAAAGACAGAATATTGAAAGATAAGTGCATAAGTATAGATTTACATTTCCTAACTCCACTTCTGTGTACCTTGAAGATATATATATTGCATAGGTATATAAATGTGCAGTTAGGTAAAAAAAAACCTAGACTTATTTACCTGATGATATTTATTTTAACATGTTTTTCCTCAGTATTCTGTTCCATCAGTTTTGTGGCTTCGCTATTCAAGCTCACACCACATCAGAACACAGTGGTGACCCTCGAAGTGGATGAAAGGGGAGGCAAATGCTAGGGTGATGAGGATGAACAAAAACATAGAGGAAGGGAAGGGAGGAGACTAGAATGGAAGAGGAAGGGAGTTGGAGAATGTGTGAGAGTATAAGAAGCGGAAATAGAGAAAGAGATATGGGTAAAGTGAGAGGAGAATAGTAGAGGATGCAAAGAATAATTACAAGAAATGAGAACATACGCATAGAGAACGTGTAACTCCATCAGAACCGATATATGTGCTGAACAACAGAACATAATGTCATCTACCAGAAGTTAGAGAAGAGGAAAGAAATCCTGGGGTGAGGAGGAACTACAGGACTTTGGGGACAGGGTAGAATGGTAGCAGAGAGATAGCTGGGTAGTGCGCAATAGCGTAAGAAGAAAGCAAGAGGAGAGTGATGGGCAGTGCCTAATTTGTGAAAGAATGAGTGTCGGTGCCCGAAGCTCTGCTCAGAAGCAGGCTGACGGTACAATTAAAAGTCGGTGAGCTGAATACCAAGGCTGGTGGTCTTCAATCCACTACCAGACACTTTCTGTCTCTTTTTTCTCACTCTTGCAGGCTGCTAGCTTCTCTCTCTGTGATGTTTTTGCTGTCTTTCTCTTTCTCCTTCTTTCCGGTTTGTGTGCTTTCCATCCCTTGCACTCTGTAAATATCTGATGCTGGGAAATAAGTGCCTGTCCCTAAAAATAAGTGCCGGTGGCCCCCACTGGCGACCACCAGCTGAAATTAAGCACTGCTGACAGGCGCTAGGGGGATATTCTTTAGCATTGTTCATATCACTTCACCAGAACAAATTTCCATTCCATAATTTACTTTGAAGCAGTGCTTTTTTTAGTTTTGATGACCTTAATTAAACAAGATGGTATTATATTGACATACATCAACTATGTTTATAAGAAATCATCTAAATAAACTGTACAGTGCTAAGGGCCTTATTCTCAGTACTTCACCAAGAGAAAAACCACTCTGATGTTTTTGTAGACCTGACTTTACCCCTGCACCCATTATCAGAGAAAGGTAAGTACCACACACTTAGGTCCTATGTTGTTTTTCATTATTAGGTCTCACTTACAGGTAACTTTCACATGCCTATTGCCAAAGACCTCTTGTGTACAACACCAAGTACTTAGATAGGCTTTGGGTCAGCCCATTATTTGTCATTGGTTGGCTTTAATGTCAGTCATTTGCTTGACTCTTATTCAATGATTTCAATGACTTTTCTTCTTCCTGTGTGTGTTCCTCCTGTGGAACCTAGCTTCTTTCCCTACTTTTGATGTCATGAGTTCTATCCTTCCATGACTCCACATCATAAACTTACTGATTTATTTTTCTTTTAGCACTCCATGGGAGTGCATGTGTTTTCCTACTATCTCCCCTATGTGCTGCTTCTGTCCACACATCTCCGTTGCTACGCACCCATGGGGAGCTTCCCCCAGGCTCATCTGTTGCTTCCTCGGCCCTCCGTGCTAGTTTTTTATTGCTTTTTTAGAATTCCCCATCCAACTCCCCCATTGCTCCTTGCCTCTCACCTATGCTGACGTTTACTTGCATCCAACATACGCTCCACTGTTGCTCTGCCTTCCCCTCCCAGTCGCATTTTTTTTAAAACTTTTTTTTAAAAACAGCATGGAAGCCGCGGTTGGCCCTTCAAAATAAGGAGCCTCAATCCACGTTTTTTATGAGATTTTACACATAAACACGATTTTGCACCTAAATGTGTTTTTGCTTCCAAATGTGATTTGTGTTCCCAAAAGTGTTTTCAGTCTCCATTTAATGTTGCACCAGTGGTGATTTGTACCAGAATGTGAATTTGGACATAATTGTGTTTTTAGTTTGCGCTCCTAAATGTATTTCAACACTCATTAAATATTGACGAAGAGTGATTTTGCAACTAATATGATATTTGCTGCTCAATGTGATTTGGGCTCCTAAAAGTGTATTAACACACAACTTCTGATGTTGCACCAAGGGTGGTTTTGCTGCTAAAAGTAAAGCTACAATCCTGCTTACTTTGCCCCAAAAGTGTTTTGCAACTATCATCATTTGGTACCTAAATGTTTTATCTTCTATTAAAGAGCTTTCACAGTCTCGCTGATGTCGCATCAGGGGTAGTTTGACACCACCATTTGTTGTTACCAAATTTGAGGTCATACTGACGCATGCCTTTTACACCTAATGTAACATTACACTATGCATTTTCTCTTTTTACTGAATGGTGCGCCAAGGCTGCATATTGTTGCTATACCACAGTTAATCTGATTCTTAAAATAAATTGTACACATATTTTTCATATGATTTGATAATAGTGTAAAACAAAACTAAAACTAAAACAAAGGAACCTTCATGTCAAATCTGATTAAACGATGCATATAGCAAAACCTCAGAGATCATATTCCCCCTGACCTTTCCAACATGACCACAAGCACCAAGCCCTGTGTTTTATTGAAAAGTGAAACTCTTTAAGACAGAGAGTGGTGTTGTGTGTGTCAGGGGATGTGCAAATGTTTTCAATCATGTATGTACTTTGTCACCAGAACCTAGCGTATGCCTTATATTTCCAAAACCGCTGAAAGGAATTTCACCAAACCAATATAAGGCATTAAATAACAAAAGAACCAGCAAGCCAATAAAAATTGGTGACCAGGAGGGCATGGCCAGCATCATGGCTGTGAAGATGTGAGTTGGCCAGGCTCTGCTGGATCCTAAAATAAATCTAAAATTATCTCATACAAAGACGACGATCCAGCTAAAAGAATGACATTGCACAATGCTGGATGGAAGGAGAATACAGTGATATGCTTTTTATTCACAAGAAAGGTGAAAATGCTCTGATTCTGGTGCTGTGGAGGATTTGAGGGGTGGCCTGTGTGGGGAAGCAAAGATGGCGGAGCCAAGAGTTGTGTTGAATTGATGACTAAGAAACACATCACATGAGATGATTCTCTCTTCGCGTTGGATTGAGGAGATAAGTGATGCAGTGCCCTTGTGGGGCTGCAAAGAGTGATAGCAGAGCTGGGCTGGCAAGGTGGCAGTAAGATGAGACTGGAGGGAGAGCACGGAGAAGTGGCGGGCTACAGGAGCGTATTCTGACCCACTTTGATCCCCAGCCTGGCATAGCCCATGACCTCTAGAGGCTCTGTGGGTTGGACCAGTGCCCCTCAGTTAAAAATGAGATCTGGCAAGGAAGTACAATAAGCACCTTGAGGTGGGATGGCACACTCAGAGAGGAGATGGTCTAAATGAAAGACAGTTACTGAGAGCTACTGCTGCATACATCCGGAATTTCAAATCCCTCTGTATAAAGAAATAACTCAATACTTGACTACCCTGGGAGACAGGGTGTGGGACCCATTGCCTCTTTGAGGCTGCAGGTGGCCTCATACTTCTCGTCCTCCACACAGAGAAAGTTTAAGATAGCAGAGGTGGCACATTAGACTGGGCAGACCGGGGCTACATGGACTTCAACTTACTTCAAATTAATAAAGATCTGAAGTAGCCCAAGCCAGAAAATCAGATTCCAAGATAAAAGGGATTGTTGTTCCTGTAACACAGTGTCGTGCTCTTTCATGCCACCAGAGAAAAGTCAGATGCAGAGAGAGATAACAAAGTACTTCTCCACCCCTTTGTTAGGACTGGAACAGAGTAAATAGGGACCTTACCAGCAGTGTCCCACACTACAGACAGACAAAAGGGCATCAGACATGACCCTTACCAAGGAAGATCTGCAGTGCAGCCAGTCCACATTTAGAAAAGAGCTGAGGGAGGAGCTGAGTATAGATCTACATGAGCTGAGTGTAGATCTACATAAAGATTTGATGGACTTAAAATTGAATCGAGAACCAAGACAAAGCATCTAAGAAGTGATATAGGCTCAATGGCAATCAGAACACTCAAAGCAGAGTTGCTATCATTTATGAACTGGAAAGGAAAGAGAGTAGGCTGAGAGCGGACATTGTTGCACTGCAAACACAAGCAACAGCCACCATTCTCAAATACAAAGACCTTGAAAATTGAGCTAGGAGACACAACATTCAGATACAGGGGTTGACTGAGGGTGTGGAGGTGGTCAGCCTAGAGATTTTCTTGATAGGTCTTTTTTTTCATTGCTAGAGGATGAACACTCATCAACTCACATCAAAAGAGCACACAGTGTATACCAAATGCAATCCAGCAAAATGAAAAAGCAGAGAGATGTAGTAGTAAAATTTCATAACTTCAAAGAAAATGTGAAAATTCTTTAGCAGCAAGAACCAAAAACTTCACTTTGTATCGAGACTACAGGTGTTTACTATACCATTACATTGCCCCGGACACTCTCTTATGCAAACAGCATTCCGTCCAATAACAGAGTCACTTAAAGAAGACTGCCATAGATACCGTTGGGCGTATTTCATTGGTATATCATTTGACAATTACCAGAAGATGTATCATTTTACAGAAGTCCTGAAAGCAGCTCAACTTCAACAGATTCAAATAATAAACCACTGTGACATTGAAGATCATCCGTATGGAACCACTCAACATTTAGAGGATGATATTGATTTGGCTCCATAGAGGAAGTCCAGAGCAGAAAAAAAGAAAAGAGAGCAGAAAAGATTGCACTGTTAAAGGATAATAATGAAAAATGCAAAGCCATCGCAATTGTTACTGCGGGTTGTTTGTTCATAATGAAGCTTGAAAATGGGCCCGTAGAACCCTCCCTTCAGACTCCTAATCAGTGCCTCAGGGGGCCAATTCTTTCTGGCTGTTGGCGGCTGATCACCATATTAGGAGCTCTGCCTTAACCACTGGCCTCGACTTGAGGTAGTAGGCCTATCATGGGTGTTTTTTTCTTTTGTGTAGTTTTGTTTGGGGGTGGGGGGTTCAGGTTGCAGATAATGAATGAGGGGACTTCTTTTACTATGGTTCAGATACAAATCATAGATTTATCCGGTGCTACCATACACAATGTGCTGACTACACAATGTGCTATCAGAATGGCAGCTTCCCATAGTGATAAAATATGAAGCTTAAAATTGTGTCACTTAATTCAAAGAGGCTTAAATTGCCCATTAAAATAAATACATTCTTGCAATATGTAGCGGAAGGTAGATACAACATATTAGCACTCCAGAAAACACACTTAGGAAAACAAGATGATCACTGCATCAAACACAGATCCTACCCACTACCTTATTGATCCTCAGCCAGGACACAATGGGGTGGCCATATTTATCCATAGAGTCTTGGGTTTCACCCCAACAGCACATATAAGTGATAGGGAAGGCAAGAATCTAATGGTCTCTGGACTTCTACATGTCTGGAAAATCACATTGCCACTCTATGCCCCCAATACAGACCAGGTTGTGCTCCTCACCTCATTGCTCGAGGCATTGGGGGATTTGCCATAGGAGCGATAACTGTGGCTTTAATTCAGTTTTGAACTCTGCAAAAGACACATCTAACTTCATTCCTCTTCAACCGAGGCCTTCACTAAAAAACTGAAGTCAACACTCGGAGAAATGGGTCTAAGAAATCCATGGAGTGAGCAAAACGCTAATCAATCAGACTATATCTTCTTTTCATAATCTCATGGATGATATTACAAAATTTAGTACAATAATAGGCAGTGGCAGGGCGGCAGGGCAGCAGCAGCTGTGAGGTAAGGTTGAATTTTAAAAATTACATTTTAAAAAACTTACCTGATCCTGCGGCCGACTCGTGCTCCGGTGCCTCTCCATTCTCCTGCTGCTCCCCGCAGACCCTGCGACAGACTCCCCATTCAATCCAGACTCTGCACTCATACTATGAGAGTAGCGCTGGGATTGGCCTGAGCGGGCTGGTTTGACGCTCCGCTCAGGCACAGGGAGTTTGTGCCGTTTTTCCACCCTGCTGTAGAATACAACAGGGTTAGAGAAACCTTAGTGCGTAAGTCTGTTTGGTCGGCCTAAGACGGCATGCTAAACAGACATGCACATTTAGAAGTGCACATAGCACTTCATTCCTTCTCCCTCCCCTGGTCCTGCCTTGCCCCTCCCTACACACGCTTCCTCAGCCAGCAGCTCCAAAATAAAAAGATATTAAGATATTGTTTTATTTTTCAGCTGCTGGCTCTGAGCCAGTGGGGTGACGCTCCTCCGCTATTGTGGAGAAGCCACCGCTCTACATGTCTACCGATACAACCTAAGGAGTTTGAAGAGGCAGCAGACTTTAAGGTCAATCTAGACAAGTCAGTGATTCTAAATCTTGCCCTTCAATGACAGAGAGTGGACGCTTTAGCCTTGGAAACACACTTCTGATGGGAAACCGAAACAACCAAATTTTTAGGAATTCAAATAACAGCTGATGTGACAGACTTATACAAAGCAACTTTTTTCCTGCTATTGATGGACCTACGGAGAGATTACCCTAAATTAATGCCTTTGTTTCTGACCTGGGTAGGCAGGGTAAATGCAATAAACACATTCTCTATCCATTTCAAGCACTCCAATTGTACTTCAGATAGACTTTTTGTTGAACTTAAACACATGACATTAAAGTTCATATGGCAAAACCAAAAAGCTTGATTGACTTATAAATAACTCTGTGCCCTTAAAGAAGTAGGGGTCCTGACAGTGCCGGATTTCGTGACATACTATAGAGTCTCGCAATTAAGGGATATTATTGATTGGTTGCTGAGGAGCATATTATAGCACAGTGGTGGTAAGGACTATATGAGAAGTATTATGGAAAGCCTAGCCAGATCACTTAATGCTTAAAATAAGTACTCCCACTTACATTGCCCTGGCCATTTGGGATACTCTGACAAAAAACTTTGGTATGACCTGCTAACCCTCCCCAGCACCCATGAGCACCATAACCAGGGCTCCCGGTTTTATGGTGCTATTCATTCAACTATGGATTTAGGCCCAGATCTCTGTACTGGGGTGAATGCATGACATTGTTCTGCATTCTGTCCATCAATTGTTCTTTTTGCACTATTCATTTTTGGAACATTACTGTCATGAAATCAATATTAGGATACTCAAAACCAAACAATATTGCATTTATTGTTCTAGGCCTTGAATTACCTAGATTGAAATAACAAACTAAAGGAGATAGATTGCTATTGCTGAACTGTCTGTGTGGCAAACATTACTTTGGCTGCCTTCTGGAATAAGAAATAAACAACCCCTCTTGGAATGTGGTACGTGCAATAATGGAACATTCTAGCAATGGAAAGACTGCCCAATACAGTGGAAGACAATTATAAAAGCTTCGAAGCAGCATTTAATCTCTTAAATGGAATACCTACTAAAGAGTATCCCTGCAATAGCCAACCTAGCTCGTCTTTGAGTTCTGAATTTATTTAACTATTAAACAGTCATAAAATGGTAACATTTACTACTCACCAAGGAGACATGTTCATCGTGTTCTATTTAGAGTTGAGTTCTGGCTAATTAAGCTCATTCAGTACCCAAATGTAAAAAATGGATATACCTATTTTGTAATTTCCCTTTCTGTAACTCAGATGTAGAATACATATCCCCTTCAGTTACGTTAAAGATGGTGGGTAGGCAGAGGTATTGCATTGTGAGTCACTAAGTTGAGATAAGTTACCAGTCTTTTACCAGTCTTTTACATCACAGGAGTTTAGGTTAATTTTAAGTGTTTTAACTTTAAAAAACAAATCATCATGGTGTGTGTGTGTGTTTATATGTATATATGTATATATATATATGTATATATATATATATATATATCTCCTCCTCTTTGGCTCACATGACGCTGAACCCACGGCGCATCTGACACCGGTGCATACTTCTCGGCAGAGCCATGCCATTAATTATCACCACACAATCCTTTTCAGGGGAAAGATGAAGTCGCACTCACAGAGGTGATTTTCCAAGCATTTATTTTCCAAATTTCTCCAGGTTGAAATGCCAACTGACGCGTTTTGTTCTCGCAGAGAACTTGATCACGGTTTGAATGACAGTGCATGTATCAACCAATAAAAAAGCTTTTCAGTGACATGTGACTCTAATAATAATATAAAACCCATTGCAAGGCATTCTGGGAGTCGTAGTGCCTTGAATTCACCCAGTGTATCTTCTTTATTTATTTATTTCCTATATCATAATAGTTATTCTCCTTATGACCATTTAAAAAGAAAAAGAGGGAAGGAGTTTCCTAAGGTGATAGTTTGTTGTTTTTGTGATAGTCTCTTCATGACCGACGAGCATAATTACTGTCCAAAAACTTTATCAATGCTTCAATGCAGACATGACTGACAATTCAATCTTTGCCTTTATCGTCTTATGCTCCTCTTTTTTTAATTTTTTAATTACATCTCCTTTAGATATAATTTTGTCATTTCTTTTTCATTTTCTTTTTTTCTCCTTTTCTATCACCTTGTTCTTTTTCCATTACATTATTCCATTCAGAAAATTTATTGTACACATTTCATCCCTTTGATTTATAAGTGAACATATAATTCCTCACTCAGATTCAGACCCCACGGAGTGAGAGTTCGGAAATTTAATATATGTCTTGATTCCCTCTGTCTCAACTTTTTCTCACGGTTGCCTCCTCTTATACTTTCCGGTATTGTTTCAATCGCATAAAAGTTCAGCAATTTCCAGTTTCCTTCATGGTTCGACTCCATATGTTTAGCTACAGCATTTCCTCTGTCCTTGTTTGCTGTCAAAGAGACCAAAAAAGGCAGAGGACGAGGAAACCGGCTTATGGGAACCAGACAAATGGGCCAAAAGAATCAGAAATAATGGATGACGATATGGTAAATAGAACGATCATAAATTTATCATACAGACCTCTAACTATGTTTGAAAAACGCACACTTTGCCTGGGACTCTCCTTCTGCCCTACTAATTCCTTTAACTATCCTGAAACCAGAATAGACATGTTCAAATTCGTAAGAAAGGTGAAACTTAAAAAGTGGCACAGCTTAAATTGTACACCTGCAATTCCCGAAAATAGACTGGTCAATGAGAACAATATGTTTCTCAGCATAAGAGACAGGGAAACACTGATAACTATGCAGGATCTGCATCAAGAATCAGGGCTAGATCAACTTACGGAACAATTCACCCCCAGAACAGACCGCCCAGCCCATACTGATTTCAGACCTAAATCTATTTTTCTACCACTCATGGCACACGATAATATTGATGCTTTCCATGAGACCATGATCAAAGATCTTATAAAATTTCGTAAAAAAACATATAGTAGTATTGGTCCTACTAACTTTACAAAACAACAAAGGCAATTTATTGACTCACTGAAAGAAGATGAGAATATCATCATCCGCCCCGCTGACAAAGGTGGGAACATTGTACTTTGGGACAGGGCAGCTTACATTGTGGAGGCTACCAAACAGCTAACTGACATAAGATTCTATGTCCCCACTGATGTACATGAGTACAATGCAAGCATTGTCAGCATATGGAACATACTCACCGAGTATAAAGATAAAGGGATCCTACAATGGGAAGAATATTGTTACTTGAAGTGTGATTACCCGAGAACTCCCATTTTTTATCTGTTACCTAAGATACATAAGGATCCGAAAATACCTCCAGGTAGACCCATTGTATCCTCCATTGGTGGTGTTACGGAAAATATCTCTAAATATATAGATCACTTTCTCCGTGAATATGTAGAGAAACTTCCCTCGCATATAAGAGACACCAAAGACTTCCTGGTGAAAGTCAAGGATATTGTATGGGAAGATGACTATCAAATGATCATACTAGATGTCAATTCACTGTACTCTATTATTGACCATTCCTTGGGTGTTCGCTGTTGCCAACATTTCTTGAGCACACGTGAAATCTGTTACTTGGAACACACTGAAATGCTGATGGTGTTGATGAAATTTTGTCTACTTAATATTATGTTTTTATTTAATGGCACCATGTATAAACAATGCCTCGGGACTGCGATGGGTACTTGCTTTGCCCCCAGCTTTGCTAATTTGTTTCTGGGGGTATGGGAGGAGGAGGTCCTCAAAAAACTTAATCAAGACCCCGCCCACAAGAAGGTGATTAAATGGTATAGATACATCGATGACCTTTTCATTGTGTGGAAGGGCAGTGAGGAAAGTGCCATAGACATGATTGCAGACCTTAACTACAATACCTTTAACCTGAAACTCACTTACACTATCAGCAAGAAGCAAATAGAGTTCCTGGATGTGTTGGTGGAAATCACTAACAACAAGATTAGCACCAAACTCCACAGAAAATCAACAGCAGGCAACAGCCTCCTTCATGCTCTCAGCAGTCACCCCGAAACTTTGAAATGGAGTATTCCATTTGGTGAACTGCTGAGAGCAAGAAGGAACTGTAGTACACAAGAAAGTTTTTTGAGTGAACAAGATAATATGATTACAAGATTTAGAGAGAGGGGGTACCCGAACTGGGTCCTGAACAGAGCAAAAGATAGAATCAATAAAATTAAAAGAGAGGAAACACTGAGAGACAAAGATACTGAGGAAGATATCACAACGAGAGTGATCCTTACGTATAATAAAGAATCTAAGCCAATATCTAAAATATTGGCACGAAATTGGAATATCCTCACCAGTGATCCTATCATAGGACATACTATGCAAGAGAGACCACAGATAACTTACAGGAAAGGGAGAAATCTTGGAGATTTTCTGGTGAAAGGGGACATTACCAACACAAGATTACATACTCAGATTAATCTCCAAGGCTTCTTTCCCTGTGGCCACTGTAAAGCCTGCAGAAATAGCTCCATGAGGAAGAGTTACCATACACCCACAGGAGAAAGAACTATAAAACAATTCCTTACATGTGGCACTATATTTACTATCTATATCCTTGAATGCCCGTGTAGGAAAAGATATGTAGGCAGTACCACCTTAGCTACTAAGAAAAGGGTACTAGAACATATGAGGGCGATTGCTAATAAAGACCCCCAGTATCCAGTGGCTAGACATTTTGCTGAGTACCATCTCTCTAACAGTTCACTCCTGACTTTCTATGCGATAGAACAGATTGAACGTACAATGAGGGAGGTAACAGAGTCCTTCAGTTGCGCAAAAAGAATCATGGCATATCATTAACCTCCAAACTAAAAACCCTGAAGGGCTTAATCAAGACGAGGAAATGAACATTCATTTACATGAATAATATACTGTTATTGATTACGACTTTTTTGTTGTTGTAGATATATCTTTCCCTTGCATACTGTTAAAATGTGCATTTGTAACCTGTTTTTGATATTAGTTTTAATCTAGACTATGACATTGTTCATGGATTTTAAAGAAATTTCTTCTTTTTCTATTTTTCTCTCTTTCACAGGAGAAAAGGAAGGGGCAGAATCGGAGAACCACCTTCCCTGCAATCCACCCCTACCCTTTTCTTCTATCAATATTGGTGGAGGGCTCGACGAGACAGATAAGAGACTTGCTTTTACTGAGTATCCTCTCTTTAGTCTTAGATTAATTTCTATTTAACAATTTTTAAGATTATGACACGTATACATATTTAATTTACTAGATTCTTTGTGGACTACCGAGTGCAGTGTTGATGTATGGGGATAGGCAAATCACATAGAGGAACGTAGGGACCCCTGGCTGGTGGGAAATCCGATCAGGCACTTAGCCAGTGTTCTATTGGCCATCTCGTAATTCACCTGATCTGGCGAGGATATTTTACAGCCCACTGCCATGTAACATGCAACAGTTAGAGCAGACCGCATTTGTCATTGCTTAACAAGTCTCCATAAAGGCACAATGCCGAGTACAACAAGAGATTATTCAGGGTGCCATGTAGTATGGCCCCTTAACAGTAGACCTTTTGAGTGTGTACCAGGTCTTTATAAGGCACCATGCCGAGTAAAATAGTAAATGACTTATGGTATCGCTAGGATTAGAATATATAATCTTGGTCATAAACACTATAATTGAGTATACGCTATTAGTATGTGATAATGCCTTTGTGTTTTGTTTTGCTTTGTTTGCTCTTGATATTGAATTTGAATTGTATACAAAATGGCTAGTGCATTTGTACTAGTATGCAGAGCAATTAATACATTAAGTCACTTTTCTGTTGTATATATATATTTATTATTTTTTTATTTTCGTTATGTGATTATAACAGGTTTTGTGACACACTTTGGATAATAATTGTATGTGATTAATACATTTTATTATTGTGAGTGACCAATTTATACTGTAGTATAGGTGGTAAAACTACACTCTAAAATGGATGCCATTTTGGCTACAGTTTTGTTTCTACCTAATGGTCCTTTTTCAATTTCTACATACTCTATGTATTGCCAAACTTTCCCATGTATCACTGTGTGACCAAGCTTGCTGTGCAAGCGAAACGCGTAACCCTGGAATAAACCATCTACTGGTGTAAGCATACCTCCGAGTGATCGCTTGATTTGCACAGATTCAGAAATTCTACAGTTGGCGTGCTCCGCCAACCTTTTGCGATCCTCTGCAGAGGGCGGGGGTAGGCAGAAGGAGCCCTGAACTTTATATATATATATATATATATATATATATATATATATATATATATATATGTTCCAAAATTGCCTCAGCAAATGAGTCCGCACTCCGTTGAAGGTAAGAAAACATTCTTTATTTGATACAGCAGGCAGCTTCCCTTCCCGTCTTTTTCCCTTTCTGGCCTGACGCGTTTCAATGAATTCAGTTCATCTTCTTCAGAGGCCATAGTGAGCATTTGAAAAATAGCGTGCATGACTGTAGAACCCTGCGTACTCCTTTAATTCATTAATTGCCCTCCGGTGTGCGCCCAATAAGATCGTGAGATTCGCATTGCACGCTGGTATCTGTAGTGTTTATGCACAAATTAAAACCCTCCAGTGGGTTCAATTGCTCACCTTCATTAAAGGGACGTTTCTGCAGCCCACATTGAGCCTCTGGAAAAGACTCTGCCTGCTGTGCTTGGTAACCTGCAGCGCCAACATTCAAGGTGATTTTGTTCCTCGCATGGCCCCATGAACATTGCGGTGGGTGGTGCGTCGACTCCACGGTCTGAAGCACACTGTGTAACATGTTCCAAAATTGCCTCAGCAAATGAGTCCGCACTCCGTTGCAGGTAAGAAAACATTCTTTATTTGATACAGCAGGCAGCTTCCCTTCCCGTCTTTTTCCCTTTCTGGCCTGACGCGTTTCAATGAATTCAGTTCATCTTCTTCAGAGGCCATAGTGAGCATTTGAAAAATAGCGTGCATGACTGTAGAACCCTGCGTGCTCCTTTAATTCATTAATTGGCCTCCGATGTGCCCCCAATAAGATCGTGAGATTCGCATTGCACGCTGGTATCTGTAGTGTTTATGCACAAATTAAAACCCTCCAGTGGGTTCAATTGCTCACCTTCATTAAAGGGACGTTTCTGCAGCCCACATTGAGCCTCTGGAAAAGACTCTGCCTGCTGTGCTTGGTAACCTGCAGCGCCAACATTCAAGGTGATTTTGTTCCTCGCATGGCCCCATGATCATTGCGGTGGGTGGTGCGTCGACTCCACGGTCTGAAGCACACGTGTAACATGTTCCAAAATTGCCTCAGCAAATGAGTCCACACTCCGTTGCAGGTAAGAAAACATTCTTTATTTGATACAGCAGGCAGCTTCCCTTCCTGTCTTTTTCCCTTTCTGGCCTGACGCGTTTCAATGAATTCAGTTAATCTTTTTCAGAGGCCATAGTGCGCATTTGAAAAATAGCGTGCATGACTGTAGAATCCTGCGTGCTCCTTTAATTCATTAATTGGCCTCCGGTGTGCCCCCAATAAGATCGTGAGATTCGCATTGCACGCTGGTATCTGTAGTGTTTATGCACAAATTAAAACCCTCCAGTGGGTTCAATTGCTCACCTTCATTAAAGGGACGGTTCTGCAGCCCACATTGAGCCTCTGGAAAAGACTCTGCCTGCTGTGCTTGGTAACCTGCAGCGCCAACATTCAAGGTGATTTTGTTCCTCGCATGGCCCCATGATCATTGCGGTGGGTGGTGCGTCGACTCCACGGTCTGAAGCACACCGTGTAACATGTTCCAAAATTGCCTCAGAAATGAGTCCGCACTCCTTTGCAGGTAAGAAAACATTCTTTATTTGATACAGGAGGCAGCTTCCCTTCCCGTCTTTTTCCCTTTCTGGCCTGACGCGTTTCAATGAATTCAGTTCATCTTCTTCAGAGGTCATAGTGAGCATTTGAAAAATAGCCTGCATGACTGTAGAACCCTGCGTACTCCTTTAATTCATTAATTGGCCTCCGGTGTGCCCCCAATAAGATCGTGAGATTCGCATTGCACGCTGGTATCTGTAGTGTTTATGCACAAATTAAAACCCTCCAGTGGGTTCAATTGCTCACCTTCATTAAAGGGACGTTTCTGCAGCCCACATTGAGCCTCTGGAAAAGACTCTGCCTGCTGTGCTTGGTAACCTGCAGCGCCAACATTCAAGGTGATTTTGTTCCTCGCATGGCCCCATGATCATTGCGGTGGGTGGTGCGTCGACTCCACGGTCTGAAGCACACCGTGTAACATGTTCCAAAATTGCCTCAGCAAATGAGTCCGCACTCCTTTGCAGGTAAGAAAACATTCTTTATTTGATACAGGAGGCAGCTTCCCTTCCCGTCTTTTTCCCTTTGTGGCCTGACGCGTTTCAATGAATTCAGTTCATCTTCTTCAGAGGTCATAGTGAGCATTTGAAAAATAGCGTGCATGACTGTAGAACCCTGCGTGCTCCTTTAATTCATTAATTGGCCTCCGGTGTGCCCCCAATAAGATCGTGAGATTCGCTTTGCACGCTGGTATCTGTAGTGTTTATGCACAAATTAAAACCCTCCAGTGGGTTCAATTGCTCACCTTCATTAAAGGGACGTTTCTGCAGCCCACATTGAGCCTCTGGAAAAGACTCTGCCTGCTGTGCTTGGTAACCTGCAGCGCCAACATTCAAGGTGATTTTGTTCCTCGCATGGCCCCGTGATCATTGCGGTGGGTGGTGCGTCGACTCCACGGTCTGAAGCACACCGTGTAACATGTTCCAAAATTGCCTCAGCAAATGAGTCCGCACTCCGTTGCAGGTAAGAAAACATTCTTTATTTGATACAGCAGGCAGCTTCCCTTCCCGTCTTTTTCCCTTTCTGGCCTGACGCGTTTCAATGAATTCAGTTCATCTTCTTCAGAGGCCAAGCACAGCAGGCAGAGTCTTTTCCAGAGGCTCAATGTGGGCTGCAGAAACGTCCCTTTAATGAAGGTGAGCAATTGAACCCACTGGAGGGTTTTAATTTGTGCATAAACACTACAGATACCAGCGTGCAATGCGAATCTCACGATCTTATTGGGGGCACACCGGAGGCCAATTAATGAATTAAAGGAGCACGCATGGTTCTACAGTCACGCACGCTATTTTTCAAATGCTCACTATGGCCTCTGAAGAAGATGAACTGAATTCATTGAAACGCATCAGGCCAGAAAGGGAAAAACACGGGAAGGGAAGCTGCCTGCTGTATCAAATAAAGAATGTTTTCTTACCTGCAACGGAGTGCGGACTCATTTGCTGAGGCAATTTTGGAACATGTTACACAGTGTGCTTCAGACCGTGGAGTCGACGCACCACCCACCGCAATGATCATGGGGCCATGCGAGGAACAAAATCACCTTGAATGTTGGCGCTGCAGGTTACCAAGCACAGCAGGCAGAGTCTTTTCCAGAGGCTCAATGTGGGCTGCAGAAACGTCCCTTTAATGAAGGTGAGCAATTGAACCCACTGGAGGGTTTTAATTTGTGCATAAACACTACAGATACCAGCGTGCAATGCGAATCTCACGATCTTATTGGGGGCACACCGGAGGCCAATTAATGAATTAAAGGAGCACGCATGGTTCTACAGTCACGCACGCTATTTTTCAAATGCTCACTATGGCCTCTGAAGAAGATGAACTAAATTCATTGAAACGCGTCAGGCCAGAAAGGGAAAAAGACGGGAAGGGAAGCTGCCTGCTGTATCAAATAAAGAATGTTTTCTTACCTGCAACGGAGTGCGGACTCATTTGCTGAGGCAATTTTGGAACATATATATATATATATATTCACTGAAAAAACCATAGGTTTCAGGCACGTTATAGTTAGAAATTTGCATTTAAAAAACCTTAGAAATTCACTGAAAAAACCATAAGGTTTTAGGGACAGTTATAGTTAGTTGGACATTGCACTCGTACAAAACCCGTGAAATTCCCCCGTTATAGTTAGTTCAGGTAACTATAACTCGCGCCCCGCAATGCACTGCTGATGACGTCACATATTACATCACTCATGACATGGTCAGTGACATCACTGATGACATCACTGATGACATCATCCAGTGACTGTGTGTTTCTGTAAAGTTTAAATATGTTTAATATATTTAGGGAAAGGCGTATTGAAGAATGAGTGGGTGTAGAAGCGCCTGAATGGATGATTTAGTAGGTGCGTGACTGAGTCTATAAGTGAGTGATTAAACGTATCTTACTGGATGCATGGGTGAGTAACTAAACTGTGAATGTCTGTATCCGTCTCTCTGTTGTTGTGTAAGCAACTGCATGGGTTTCTGACTAGCTAAATGAGTGTCTATATGGGTTATGGATTGGTTCTCTGAGTATCTGTATGGGTGCCTCAGTGTTTGTGTGGGTGGGGTGTGTGTGACTCTGTGCATAGATGTGTGAGTGGGTGATTCACTGGGTGCATGGTTTCAAGAGTGCGTCTGTGATGGACTGTATGGGTGGGTGAGTGTGTGTATGGGTGTGTTAGTGATTGAATGTATATCTCAGTGGTACATGTGTGAGTAACTACATATGTGAAAGGCAGTATATATGTGTGTTGGAGTATATAAATGGCTATAAGTGAGAGTGTGTGATTGTGAGAGTGGCTATATGGATGAGTGTGTGCTTGCATCAGTGATTGCATAGGAGCGTAAGAATGTGCTAGTATTTTTATGAGTAAGTGAGCTGGTGTGTATAACTGTATAGGTGAGTAAATTGGAGTGTGATTAATTATTTGCATGACTGACTAGGTGTGTGAATACCTCTATGGATGAGTTGCGTTGTGTGAGTGTTTATATAGGTGTATGAGTGCATATGATAGTCCTGTACTGAGTGACTGTAAGTATGAGTGACTGTACGGGTGAGTGAGTAGATGTGTGTGTGTAGACCTAAGAATCAGTGAGTGGGTATGTACTTATTGGTATTGGAGTGTGTATGGTTTGAGAATGGCAGTCTGTAATTTAGAGTGGGTGTTTCAAAACTTATATTAGGGTGTGAGAAGATGCATTAAATTCTCACATGGATGATGTCATCAGTGATGTCATCAGTGATGTCATTTGAGATGTCATCAGTGATGTCATCAGTGATGTCACTGACCATGTCATGAGTGATGTAATATGTGACGTCATCAGCAGTGCATTTCGGGGGCGCGAGTTATAGTTACCTGAACTAACTATAACGGGGGAATTTCACGGGTTTTGTACGAGTGCAATGTCCAACTAACTATAACTGTCCCTAAAACCTTATGGTTTTTTCAGTGAATTTCTAAGGTTTTTAAATGCAAATTTCTAACTATAACGTGCCTGAAACCTATGGTTTTTTCAGTGAATTTCAAAGATTTTTTAAATGCTAATTTCTAACTATAACGTGTCTGAAACCTATGGTTTTTTCAGTGAATTTCAAAGGTTTTTTAAATGCTAATTCCTAACTATAACATGTCTGAAACCTACGGTTTTTTCAGTGAATTTCAAAGGTTTTGTAAATGACAATTTTTAAATGTATTAATTGTTATATTTATTTTTTTCATACTGATTTACTACATTTTTAGAAACATTTTTTTTAACATATTTTATTTTTTAAATTACATTGTAATTACATTATACATTACAAAAAATACTTTCTCAGAATGAATTACTTTAGTTTAAATACTTTGCACATAGGCAATAGACTTTTAAGTACAGTAGTTACAGTTGTTGCAATGGGCAACACATTTTCAAACACAATGCAACATTCAGCTCAATGTGAATTTCTAGTTAAATGCAATTAGTTACTTTATGGATTACTTTCCAACCACAGGACTGGATCCTAGATTCAGTCCTGGGACATCTCCTGTAAACAGTTGAGTAAAAGCGTTTTGGTTACAGTAGTGATTTTTAAGGAATATTATTGTATTTTAAAAGTTGACACTTAGAAACTTTTTCTCATAGAATCACCAATGTTATCCTATGGAAGGAAATTCACTTAGCAGGTAAAAACTGTTATCGTTACTTTTTCTTACTCAGTGTTGGATCCTGGATCCAGCACTGGTGCATCTCCTGTAAACAGTTGAAAGAATGCGTTTAAGTCATACAGGCGATTTTTAAGGAATATTTGTAGTTTGTGAAAATCGACACTTTGAAACTTTTCAGCTGAAAACCAGACAATGGATTCCTATGGAAGAAAATATAAGTTACTGGTAAGTACGGTTAAAATTACTTTTCAGGGTCAGTGCTGGGCTAAAAGATGCAGCACTGAGGTCTCTCCTGATAACAGGTGAGTAAATCGGAATTCGTATTTCGGCTGATTTTAGAGGAATATTTTAAAGTTCCAAAACTCCACACTTAGAAGAATTTCCAAGTGAAACCAGTCAATGTTAGCCTATGGAAGGAAATTCAAGTTACTGGTAAGTACAGTTAAAATTACTTTTCAGGACCAGTACTGGGCTGAAAGATACAGCACTGAGGTCTCTCCTGATAACAGGTGAGTAAATCGGAATTTGTATTTCGGCTGATTTTAGAGGAATATTTGTATGTTTCAAAAATCAACACTTAGAAACTTTTTCAGCAAAAAGCTGACAATGATATCCTAAGGAAGGAAATTCAAGTTACTGGTAAGTACGGTTAAAATTACTTTTGAGGATCAGTACTGGGCTGAAAGATGCAGCACTGAGGTCTCTCCTGATAACAGGTGAGTAAATCGGAATTCGTATTTCGGCTGATTTTAGAGGAATATTTTAAAGTTCCAAAACTCCACACTTAGAAGAATTTCCAAGTGAAACCAGTCAATGTTAGCCTATGGAAGGAAATTCAAGTTACTGGTAAGTACGGTTAAAATTACTTTTCAGGACCAGTACTGGGCTGAAAGATACAGCACTGAGGTCTCTCCTGATAACAGGTGAGTAAATCGGAATTCGTATTTCGGATGATTTTAGAGGAATATTTGTATGTTTCAAAAATCAACACTTAGAAACTTTTTCAGCAAAAAGCAGGCAATGATATCCTATGGAAGGAAATTCAAGTTACTGGTAAGTACGGTTAAAATTACTTTTCAGGATTAGTACTGGGCTGAAAGATGCAGCACTGAGGTCTCTCCTGATAACAGGTGAGTAAATCCGAATTCGTAGTTCGGCAGATTTTAGAGGAATATTTGCACAATGGTGAAGGTAGGGGCGGGGCCTGAGGTGACATCTGTGCAAACGCGCCCCGTGGCGCATTTTAAGTTGGGGGATTAAGTCCCCTTGAATCATGAGGGTCCCTAGGGGCCAACTAGCCCACCAGGAACCTCCAGTATGCGCCAGGGGCTGCGTTGCAGAGACGTGTAGAGAGGCCACACCCCTTTTACACCTCTCTGCAACGCAGCTCTGTGGCGCTTTCTGGATGTACCTGTTGGGCTAGTTGGCCTCAGGGACCCTCAGGATTGAAGGGGATTTAATTCCCCATCTTAAAACGCGCCACGGGGCCTGTTTGCACACATGTCACCTGAAGCCCCGCCCCTCCCTCACCACTGTGCAAACGCGCCCCGTGGCGCGTTTTAAGTTGGGGGATTAAGTCCCCTTGAATCCTGAGGGTTCCTGGGGGCCAACTAGCCCACCATGTACCTCCAAAAGCGCCACAGAGCTGCGTTGCAGAGAGGTGTATAAAGGGGCGTGGCCTCTGTACACCTCTCTGCAACGCAGCCCCTGGCGCATACTGGAGGTTCCTGGTGGGCTAGTTGGCCTCAGGGACCCCAGTATTCAAGGGGAATTACTTCCCATCTGCAAACGCGCCAGGGGCGCGTTTGCAGAGTGGTGAAGGAAGGGGCGGGGCTTGCGGCCCGATCGTTTTTTTTTTTTTTTTCCCCTGAAGGGAGGCTGTGTGGCCCCCTTCCTTTTTCTTATTTTTGGGCCCTGGGGACCCCATCCCCCAGGGCCTTACCCCCTTTTTTTCTTTATTAAAATTAAACTGGAAGGGGGCCGCGTGGCCCCCTCCCCTGGCCGAAAACTGCCCTGGGGACCCCATCCCCCGGGGCATGGCCACACCTTAACATTCCTTTTAAGGAGGGGGCTGCGTGGCCCCCTCCTCAGGCCTCCTTTTGCCCCGGGGACCCCATCCCCCGGGGCAGGCCTCTTTTAAAAATAATTTCTGGGGAGGGGGCCACGTGGCCCCCTCCCGAGCCACTTATGGCCCCGGGGACCCCATCCCCCGGGGCCTGGCCTCTGGTTGGGGACTGTGGGGGTCCCCAAACCCCCACAGTCCCGCCGGCTCCCCGTGTCCTAAGGGAGCCGGCATTGCTTTCCACACGGGGAGCAGCTAACATGCTGCTCCCCGTGTGGAAAAGCAATTGTCTTTGGATATTGGAGCGAGAGCAGGTTTCCCTGCTCTCTCTTCCAATATCCAAAGCAGTTTGCAATGACAGGACGGGAGCCGAGAGGCTCCGTCCTGTCATTGCAAACAGCAGTGTCCCGGGGTAGGCACCCCGGGACACTGCAGGAGCCGGCCCTGGGGGTGGCAGTCCCCAGGGCCACCACAGGCTCCAGGAGGGGGCCGCGCGGCCCCCTCCCCACATCAGCAAAGCCCCGGTGGTCCCCGGGGCTTTGGGGGTCCAAAACGGACCCCCATTTTAATTTGTTAGTGCCCCGGGAGGTGGCGGTCCCGGGGCGTGTGGGAGGCTAAGCCCCCATACAGGAAAAAGTAAAAAAAAGAAGCCCCGGGAGGTGGTGGTCCCCGGGGCTGCGGGAGGGCTCAGAGCCCTCCCGCACCATTTAAAAGAAAGCCCCGGGGGTGGCGGTCCCCGGTGCTTGGGGGCCCTTTGAGGCCCCCATACATAAATTTAACCCCTCACCATGCCCCCGGGACTTGGGCCACCCGGGGGCAAATACAATCGAAGCGCGGGAGACCGCCCTTCGAATTTTTGGTTTCGGCAGGATTCGCGCTCCCTGAGCGCATCCTGCCGATTTAAAAAAAAAATGCTTTTTCTGCCCAGGGGGTCCTTGTGGGACCCCTGAGCAGACCTAGGGGTCAGGGTGTTTCTACCCTGCCCCCTTTGTGCGTTTTGCGCACTTTTTTACTGCTTTCTTGTTCCTCGGTTCTACCGAGGAACAAGATGGCTGCCAACACTTCCTGGTTTGGAGTGTTGACAGCCAATTAGCAGACAGCTCGTGATCGGGAGGGTGCGCGAATCCGACGCGGCCATAGATATATATGTACTTTTACTTTTGATTTTCTCAGCAACTACTGAATGGATTTACACCATTTAACAAAAAGGGTTCTTTCTGAACCAAGAACTACCTCTTTGCCAAATTTGGTGTAATTCCGTTCAGCAGTTCGGGATGTAGCCATGTCTAAAGTTTCCTATGGGAAATTGATTTTTTGACTCTTATTTTTTTAATTTCTCCGCAACTACTGAACGGATTTACACCATTTAACAAAAAGGGTTCTTTCTGAACCAAGAACTACCTCTTTGCCAAATTTGGTGTAATTCCGTTCAGCAGTTCGGGCTGTAGCCGTGTCTAAAGTTTCCTATGGGAAAATGAATGGGGAAAACACGTTTTGGGACCCCCTTTTTCTCGGCCCCCGCTTGACGAATCACCCTGAGACTTTCAGGGTAGGAGCGGACCGGAGCGGGCCATAAAGTTTGAAAATTTCGCGAAGATTCGTCAACCGACGCAAGAGTTATTTCAAATAGATGTCGCGGATTTCCTATGGAAAATAGGTCCTAACTATAACTATCTACTGGCGACCGCCAGTAGATAATATATATATATATATATATATATATATATATATATATAGATATTTTGGTTTGCTTATAACTTTCGCACTGTTTGACATATGTTTCAGGATGATTCCTCATGCAGGAGCTGAGAAAATGGGTGGGGGGTCACAGAACACATGTTCCCAATGCAATTTTCCATAGGGAAATTGAACAGCGATACTGTATGATAGCGGAATGGAATTAAACTACATTTAACAGAACGCTAGATCTTTACCCAGAAAGTGAGTTTGTTGTGATTTGCTGTAACTGCGTTCAGTGGGGCAGATTTACAATAAACTAACGCAGCGGGGTGCACAAAGTCATTTTGCTGCGCCGCGCTGTGTTAGTTTTGAAGCACAGGGATGCAACACGTTTACAACAATATGTCACAGCTCTGTGCTTCCCCCTGAGCTGGCGCACAAACTGCTGCCATGCGCCGACGCAGGCACCCTTGCAACATGGTGCAAGAATGCCTGCGTCACGGGGATGATTGTTTATGTGCAGGAAGGGTTCCCTTCCTACACATAAACAATCAAAAATGCGTTTTACAACTTTTATGTGTGCTGCATTAGCACACATAGAACTTGTAAAACGTCATTGATTTAAAGAATTGTTTATGTACAGGAAGGGACACCTTCCTGTACATAAACAATCACCAGAGGTGATTTCCGTTTTCTATGTGTGCTGCAGAATGCAGGACACATATAAAGAGGAAAACAACGAGGAGAAATGAATAAATTTCTCCTCGTTGCGCCTCCCTACTCCTCCCCTGGGGAGGCGTAGCATTCAGACGCATTTCCAGATTTACAATTTCTTGTAAATCTGCAAATGTGTCAGGTTCCATGGGTGTTGCGTGGGAACACCCACAGCAACACCCATGGAACTCCCCTTTCATGCAAAGTGCTGCGCGTAAAGGGGCCGAATTTACAAGGACAGGAAAAGCCACGCAGGGTGGCTTTTCTTGTCCTTGTAAATGTGGGGCAGGAAAATGAGCTGCCGGTGTGTCACAAAAAGTGACGCACTGGCAGTGCACGGGGCTTGTAAATCTGCCCCAGTATTTTTAGGGATATTAAGGTTCAAAATGTATGTTCACACAATGGAGGATCTGTGGATCCGACAGATCTACAGATAAAATCTGATGGACTGCCACCACATCAACGAAGATGTACTGGCAGCAGTTTTAGGAATTGGAGGCTCAGTCCTCTGTCCTTAAAAAAAGGTTAAAAAAAAAAAAAACAACAATGGGGGGCTGGGTAGGGACACCCTGACCCCTTATGCCTGTTGGGGGTTTTTATGGGACTACAGTCTTGTAAAAAAAAAGGTCTGGCTCCCACACTTTTTAGTATTAATCTCCCACCCCATGGGTAGGCCACGACAGGGGGTGGTGCCGATTTAGGATTTTTGGGGAGGAGGTGGAATGTGCTCCCATTTCTCCGGACCACAGTATGCATTAAAAGGAAGGGGGTTAGCCTTCTTCTCCGAGCACATTTCACATTTCAGCCCCCGTAAGCCCCACCCTCCGAGGTCTGTCTCTTTTTTGGGTGTGGTGGGGGGCATGAAATCACCCCTCCCCGAGACATTTTCGGGCCTGGGAATCCCTTCCTCCAGGGCCTAAACAATGAAAAAAATGCTGTGGGTGCCCCGATCTGAGCCGGGACACCTACAGGAATTGTAGGCCTTGGGACTGCGGGGTTGCAGCCCTTGCTGGATATACTTCCTGCACCCATCCCGGGTTCGCCGGGAGCCGGATGTATTTGTTTGCTCCTGCCCAGAGGAAGTAGCTTTTCCTTCTGCTCCTGCCAGGGCCCTTCCGTGGGTAGCGCAGAGTGGCTTCACACCCTCTCCCATTTATAAACAAAATATTGTCCCCGGGGTATGGGGTCCCTGGGACCGTGAGAAAAGGCTCAGAGAGGGGGGGTGCATCGGGGGATGGGGATCCTGGGCATTTGAAAAGGCTTTGGGAGCGGACTATGTCACCTATTCCCACAATGGAGTGGAGTAGCCGTTCATTTCACATTCACTGCTCCAGCTGGGGAGTGCCCTGAATGTGGTGCCCCTAGAAAGGGCAGGGAACTACCAAACTTTTTTAAAACAAAATATTGTGGTGGGCTACAAGAAGCACAGAAGCCCCCCAAACAACATTTTTTTTTTTAATGCAGTAAGGCTCCTGGGCCACTAAATCTACCACCCCAGGAGAGCTTACCAATATTATCTAAACACTTGGAGAGACCCCTTGTGGTTGGTTATATGGCTGCGTTTTGTGGCCTTAAAAATGTTTAAAAAAGACTCTTTTTTTAATGTTTTATTGAAAATAACCTGTAACAATCACCATTATTTAACATTGTAATGTGTATATTTTAAAAATATACAATTTATTATAGTTATTGCTCACTTGCTGACAATGCCAACAGGTCTGCTTTATATATGTTGACGTGCTGACCCCTTGTTAAAGCCAGTAGACCTTTTTTATTTTTTGGTGTTTTGACCCTTTGACAAAGCCAAGAGGAGAGCCTTACTTAAAATAACTCTATATCTTGTTGAATGAGATGGTCACGGCTCTGGACATGATACTTTATGTTAAACAAAATAGAAATTCACTAAAAAAACAAAGGTTAAAGTGACGTAATGGTTAGGAATTGTAATATCTTACTTTACATTAAAAAAACCTTAGAAATCATTGAAAAAAGGTTAAAGGGACGTTATAATTAAGTGAAAATTTCAGTTAAAACATAATGTTCTAAACAATGCCACTGGAATTCACCCATTGTAGTTATCTCAAGTGAGTTTAACTCGTGCAGTGCTGTCAGTGGTTGATTAAAACTGTCAAATAGAAACTCACTAAAAATGTAAATGAACAATCTGAATTGAAAAAGTGTTCTCAGGAAATATGCTAAAATGATTGAACATAAGCCTTTGAGTTGACAGACGTGCAGAGGGTAACACAGCACGACGAGCCGTGCTGTGAATAGATGGACTGACGTACAGATTTCTCCATTTGTTTGCTTTTTATGATAAATATGTTTCTTTGCAACTACTGAACATAAAAAAACCATTGCAAGAACCACACATGCAGACCCACAGTGCAATATGCTTATTATCACCACTGATGGGAGAGGTAACAGGGCCCATTCGAGGCTGCACCTCTCATGAGTCATAGCCCCTCCTCAAACTCAAGAACATGAAGGGGAAGGGGTGGTACAAGAATATTGTAGTCAGAGTTACATCTGACATAACTGTTTTGTTTTAAGTAACATAGACAAAATATTGCTGACTGGAGTTAATGATAGAACATCTACACCCAATGGGCCAATATTTTTTGTAGATGATATTAAGGATGCAATAGTTATGTCAGGTGATATTTATCAATATTCTGACATACAACCAAATGGCAATAAATGGGATAATACAATCTACTCATCTGCAGGTATACTAAATGTTAATTTCTCACCAGCATATATATAGTAAATATTATGTGCACAATGAGTGAAACGTATGGAGCTGACCAGCCAATCAGAATGCTCCCTTTGTCATTTATACTTTGTATGCCACAAAGTGGATAGGAATGCATTTACACCTTGGCAGTTAACAAAAGTGCTTAATTTGAGATGGTGCTTGATGGTGGGGGCCATGGGGACCGGCAATTATTTTTCTGCAACAGATATTTTCCAAGACCATAAGAAGGAAAAACAAACTAAGAGGAAAGATGAAGGAAGAAAAGATGGAAAAACTGTCAGAAAGGGAGAAGGCAGAAACTTGCAAGAGTGGGGTAAAGGGGCCGAAAGTGCCTGGTAGTGGATTAAAGACGCATGAGGGGGATTCAAGAATACGCAGCCTTGGTATTGGGTGCACCAATGTTTAGTTGCACCCACCGCGGGCTTCTGAGCAGAGCTTAGGGCACTGGCACCCATTCTTGTACAAATTAAGCACTGGTTAAGAGGTTAATAAACTGACTTCTGTATAAAAGGACAGAGAGTTTCTGGATGTTCTGTGTCTGTTCCTTTATATGTCTTCCATTACATTCACAAAAAACCCTGGTGTTGGTATGCATTAAGGACGCACAGGGCGCAGCCCCAGACAATGTGCCAGTGCTTTGTGTGTGTTTTTGTAGTAACTTAACTCTGTTTTACATTTCCACCCACTGCCAGTATTCCACTTATCACTGCACTTCATCCGACACCCTCTGTATCATTCCATCTTCATTGCAGCATCATATCTTGTATTTACGCCAGATCTGTTTTTTTTCTCAGTGCTCCAAATGAAAGAGGGTTTTGTTGGCTCAGGCACTTCTGATGGAATCTCTGGTTTCAGGGCCCCAGCAGACTTGATTACAAGGCACGCACGCACAAACGCATATGAAAGAACATCATAGGAGGTTATATTACAATGAAAATAGAATTGATGTTAAATGTTTTCCCTTGCACTACAACTAAATTTCATGTTTTGTTTTAAAAAATGATGGAGGAGCCATAGTCCAAGAAAGTGTGGTGACATTTTTCTCTGTTTACACCTCTTTGTACATTGTGAAATTATTTATTTGTTGATTTTGTAAACTGCATTCATTCTGTTATCACACACCAGCCATGATACCTCCTAATGTACCTCAATAAAGCTCTGGATCATCTCTCTTTCTCTATCTCCATCGCTCTGTCTCTCTCTAATATATATATATATATATATATATATATATATATCCACTGAAAAAACCATAGGTTTTAGGGACAGTTATAGTTAGTTGGACATTTCACTCGTACAAAACCAGAGAAATTTCCCCGTTATACTTAGTTCAGCTAACTATAACTCGCGCCCCCGCAATGCACTGCTGATGACGTCACATATTACATCACTCATGACATGGTCAGTGACATCACTCATGACATCACTGATGACATCTCAAATGACATCACTGATGACATCACTGATGACATCATCCAGTGACTGTGTGCTTCTGTAAAGTTTAAATATGTTTAATATATATAGGGAAAGGCGTATTGAAGAATGAGTGGTTGTATAAGTGTCTGAATGGATGATTTAGTAGGTGCGTGACTGACTCTATAAGTGAGTGATTAAACGTATCTTACTGAATGCATGGGTTAGTGACTAAACTGTGTGAATGTCTGTATCCGTCTGTCTGTTGGTGTGTAAGCGGCTGCATGGGTTTGTGAATAGCTACATGAGTGTCTATATGGGTTATTGATTGGTTGTCTGAGTATCTGTATGGGTGCCTGAGTGTTTGTGTGGGTGGCGTGTGTGTGACTCTGTGCATAGATGTGTGAGTGGGTGATTCACTGGGTGCATGGTTTCAAGAGTGCATCTGTGATGGACTGTATGGGTGGGTGAGTGTGTGTATGGGTGTGTTAGTGAGTGAATGTATATCTCAGTGGTACATGTGTGAGTAACTACATATGTGAAAGGCAGTATATATGTGTGTTGGAGTATATAAATGGCTATAAGTGAGAGTGTGTGATTGTGATAGTGGCTGTATGCTTTTCCACACGGGGAGCTGCTAACATGCAGCTCCCCGTGTGGAAAAGCAATCTGCTTTGGATTTTGGAAGAGAGAGCAGGTTTCCTGCTCTCTCTTCCAAAATCCAAACCACAGTTTGCTATGGCAGGGCGGGAGCCGCGAGGCTCCCGCCCTGCCATAGCAAACAGCAGTGTCCCAGGGCTGGGCACCCCGGGACACTGCAGGAGCCGGCCCTGGGGGGTGGCGGTCCCCAGGGCCATCACAGGCTCCAGGAGGGGGGCCGCGCAGCCCCCCTCCCAACACATGCACAGCCCCGGGGAGGTGGTGGTCCCCGGGGCTCGGGGGGGTCCGTAACGGACCCCCAAATTTGCATTTTAGTTCCCTGGGGAGGTGGCGGTCCCCGGGCACACACAGGTTTAATTATTTATTTTAAAAGCCCCGGGGGGTGGCGGTCCCCGGGGCAGCGGGGGGCCGTGTGCCCCCGCAAATAATTAATAAAAGCCCCGGGGGTGGCGGTCCCTGGGGCTTGGGGGGCCTTTGAGGCCCCCCCACACATTTTAAAATTAGCCCCGGGGGTGGTGGTCCCCGGGGCTGGGGGACTGCGTGCCCCCCGCAACTATGTAATCAAGCCCCGGGGAGGTGGCACACATTTTCATCACTACCCCCGGGACCTGGCCCACCCGGGGGCTTCAATACAACAAAGCGCGGGAGCCCGCGCTTCGTTTTTTTTTTTTCCGGCCAGATTCGCGCACCCAGCGCGAATTCGGACGATTAAAAAAAAAAGAAAAAAAATGCTTTTTTGGGCCCTGGGGGTCCTTGTGGGACCCCCTGAGCAGGCCTAGGGGGTCAGGGTGTTTCTACCCTGCCCCCTTTTCTTGTTTTACGCGATTGTTTTTCTGTTTTCTTGTTACTCGGTTCTACCGAGTCACAAGATGGCTGCCAACACTTCCTGGTTTGGAGTGTTGACAGCCAATTAGACTAAAGCTCGTGGTCGGGAGGGTGCGCGGATCCTCCGTGCCTCTATATATCGAAACTTTTATTTTTTGATTTTCTCAGCAACTACTGAACAGATTTAAACCATTTAAGAAAAAGAGTTCTTTCTGAAACAAGGGCTACCTTTGTGCCAAATTTGGTGTAATTCCGTTCAGCAGTTCCAGCTGTAGCTGTGTCTAAAGTTTCCTATGGGAAATGCATTTTTCGACCACTTTTTTTTAAATTTCTCAGGAACTACTGAACGGATTTACACCATTTAACAAAAAGAGTTCTTTCTGAAACAAGGGCTACCTTTTTGCCAAATTTGGTGCAATTCCGTTCAGCAGTTCGGGCTGTAGCTGTGTCTAAAGTTTCCTATGGGAATTAACATGGAGAAAACACGTTTTGGGACCCCCCATTTTTCTCGGCCCCCGCTTGCCGAATCACCCCAAAACTTTCAAAACAGGAGCTGACCGGAGCGCCCCACTAGTTTTGAAAAGTTTGCAATGATTCGTCAACCGGCGCCAAAGTTATTGGGAAAAGAAAAAACGCTTTTTGAATAGAAACAAGGTCCTAACTATAACTATCTACTGGCGACCGCCAGTAGGTAATATATATATATATATATATATATATATATATATATATATATATATATATATATATATATATATATATATATATCGCATTAAACAAAAGGATGCCGCACTCCAGGGTATCGTAGTTGTTAAGCGTTTATTCACACCACTAACACCAACGCGTTTGACACAAAGTCTTGATCACGACCTTGTGTCATCCTTTTGTTTAATGAGAATTACTACGGGCCTGATTCCACCCGTTGCTGCCTTCATCGGCTGAGAGCGTGTTGGGAGCTGGAATTGCCTTTGTATGAAAATAAATAAATAAAATACATATATATATATATATCAATACATATATATATACACAGAAGTCGCTGTACTTAGCAGCTCGCCTTCCCACGGTGTCGGTGCCAGCTGACGGCGACAGCAGCCGTTTGATGTGAAAGAAGTACCCAATGTATATCCTCAAAATGACGAAGAAACCAAAGGAGCGGCACACCAGGAGACTGCACAATTAGTTTATTGCGCACCAAGACGAAAAAGGCTAAAAAGGCTAAACGCTGAAACGCGTCGTCTTGGTGCGCAATAAACTAATTGTGCAGTCTCCTGGTGTGCCGCTCCTTTAGTTTCTTCATCATTTTGAGGATATACATTGGATACTTATTACCTGTACTATAAATGAATTCTAAGTCGAGTCAAATACAGAAATATAGGAGGATGCACTTTAAATATGGATAAATTACCACATCTTACGTTGTCAGATTAGTGACAAGAGTGTTTTTTCTATGTTTATGCCTGATTGTCATGTGATTCAAACAATTATGCACTGTTCACTTTAAATTTTGCACATCAACGATCTTGCCACTGTCATGTGATCAAGGCTCGGACGAGCCGAAACGCGTTATGGCGACAAGGGAAAAATAAGTAACTAAGAAGCACCAACCTGGGTCTGTGTCCGTTCCTGGATGTATCCTATGTGTGGCGGATAGATTAATATAATTGACCGGTTTGTTTCACGTGGTCACCCACGGACCCCCTCTTCGTATCGGATAGTGCACCCAGTGAAACGCCACTTCCGGAGGCAACCTGGAAGCATTGCTGATCCTAAAGGATACTGAGCGTCTGACCCCCTGTAACCCGAGGAAGCCGAAAAAGCCTGCTGGAACCTGCGGACGCCAAGTCGGAGGACTCGGCGAAAACGGAGCAACCCAGGTAGGATCTGTGTGGGTATTACAGGGTGAAGAGGTGTGCTAACAGTTGCAAGGCGATCCAAACACAAAGTGATACGCGCTTGCAACAACGCAGAGCAACGATAATTGCCCAATGTCGGCCGACGTGGTACGAGCGCGGGAGGCGGCGGCCATGGAGATGTTCTCCGATAACCTCCAAGCAACAAGTGGTGCAATAGAAAGCCCACAGGTTACCAATTCTGTCAAAGAACTTTTTAAAAAACTAGAAAAGAAAATGAAGTCTGAACAAAATAAATGGTGGGAATCCAGGTCATTACAACGTTACATCGACGTGGAAATAATTCCCAAGGGGCTACGGATTTTGACGGCCCCGAGTTATGATGAACCAAATCCGGATTTAATGCGGGAATGGGCAGAGTGCAATCTCGAATCGTCAAGAAAGCTGACACTAATTTTAATTAAATATGCAGACATTGATAGGGCGAGATTGCTTAAAGAAATAGACGAAATCAATGAAGAGCTAGAGAAATTGAATCAGAAAGAGGAACAAACCAAGCTACGTAACGAGATGATGGTCCGACTCAAAAAAGAGGAGGACAAAATCAAGGAAAGAAAGGCGTTCAAGTTCCAGAGGGATAAAAATGACTATGAACTTGGCCAGATTTTCACTTTTGCTAAACGTTACGACGCCATAAGAAAATCTAAATTCCATCCCGTGGATGGGTTGACAATGATGACAACAAGACAGCCCGGCCAAATATCTAATACATCCCAATCGGATGCAAGCTCGGCGGGGAGTGAATCCGAGTCAGAGATGCGCAATACAGGAAGCACTAGACAGCACCATAAACCATCACCGGGGGAAGAGCTCAATTTTTTAAGTGGCGAAAGACGACAAACATTACGGCCAAGGCCGCCGAGAAAGAACGACGAACACATAGTAACTACAGGCGGCGGCAGAGGCATAAGGCAAATACCAAGCGAGCCAAATCAAAGCAGGAAAAGAGGCAGGGGATATTGGAAGAACAAATAAAGGAGGTAAATAAAATGAATAACACAATTGTGAACATTGCCAATATCAAATTGTCCAAACATGAGGAAGACATCTTGAGCCTTGGACTGTCATATGCACCAGTGACAAAATTTGACTATGCAACCACTAGATTGGATGTGTACAAAGGAGTGAGAAAATTAAAATTAAAAAACATCATATATTATCCAAAGCACAATCGCAACAGAGTCAAAGTGAAAATATTCCGCTTGAAGAATTTTCACACTCCAATTTATCCCAATCTGATACACCACTTCTCCGTGTGATGCAAGAACTATGTGATGAAAATGTTGATCAGTCAAGAGGGGATGATACAGCATCCGGCAGCAGACTATCTGAAAAGTCGATGAATCCAAGGCAACATACTCCATTTAAATCCAAGTCCTCATTTAATCCCATCGCTATACGGGATTCAATAGACATTTTTCATGAGACTGTTATCTCTCAGATAAAATCTTTGAACAAAACTACACAAGCAAAAGCAAGAAGCAACAACAAGAAGAATCAACAATATAGAAATTTGATTACTAAATTACAAAATAACAATAATATTGTCATCTGCAATAGCGACAAAGGGGAAATATTGTAATTTGGTCACAAGAAAGTTACAAAAAAGAAGCCTTTAGCCAGTTGAATGATCGTACATGTTATAGCCGAACTAGTGCATCCAATTTAAAAGCCACATATAAAGAATTTTATATTAAACTTTCAAAGTGGAAAAGCGCGAATTTAATTAACATGGATGAATATAAATATCTGCGGAATGAAAATCCATCAACTCCCTCTATGTACTTTATCCCTAAGATTCACAAGGACGCTCTACATCCTCCAGGGCGGCCCATCATCTCAGCCCTGGAGGGATTACTGGAACATACTACTAAATACGTGGATTATTTTTTACAAGATTATGTGAAGGATGTAGCATCATATGTTAAGGACACTAGTGATTTTTTAAGGAAAATTTCTAATTTTGTTTGGCAAGAAAACTATTTACTCATTGCCTTAGATGTGACTTCGTTATATACAAGTATTGATCATAATGATGGCATCAGAGCAGTGGAACATTATTTGGCTCGTAGACCTTGCCAGTATAAAGAACATAGCAAAATGTTAATTGAAATTATTCAATTTTGTTTATATAACAATATTTTCATGTTTAACAGTCAGCTATACCAACAAGTCAGAGGAGTGGCCATGGGTGCCAGCTTCTCCCCTAGTTATGCCTGCCTGCATATGGGCAGGTGGGAGAAGCTGGTCCTCAGGGAACTGTATAGCCAACACATGAATAATAATGTTAAAATGTGGTTACGCTACATAGATGATGTGTTTGTTGTGTGGCAAGGTACAACAGAACAAGCTAGTGAATTTGTTAAGATCATCAATTCCAATACTATCAATTTACATTTTACAGCGACTATCAGTCAAACAAGTGTCGAATTTTTAGACACTCAGGTATATATTAACAACAACAAAATAGAAACCCGGCTATTTAGGAAAAAAACAGCAGGAAACTCAACTCTCCACGCGAGCAGCTCACATCCAAAGCATCTCATTAATAGCATCCCTTATGGCGAAATGTTGCGTCTAAGACGCATATGCAGTAATGATAAGGATCTTAAAATAGCGCAGGATGAGAGTAGAATGAGATTTGAGCAAAGAGGGTATTCCACAAATGTTATTAAAAAAGCAATAATCAAATCTATGTTGTTTACTAGAGAGGAGGCTCTGAAAGAAAAACTAAAGGAGACAAATACAGATAGTAACAATGCTCAACAAAGTGACAAGGAGGAATTTAGATTAATCATGAGATACAATAAGCAACAAAAGTCCCTACACAGAATTATTCAACAAAATTGGCCAATGGTGTTAAGTGATCCGGTGATTGGACCACTGCTACCGCAGAGGGTGTCCATCACCTATAGCAAAGCACCGTCTATGAGGGACATACTAGTCAAAACCAGTCCTGAAGTTATCAATAACAGCAGCTGGCTTCAAACTAACAAGGGGTTCTACAAATGCAAAACGTGCAAGGCATGTTCCCATGGTATCAATAAAAGTACATATAGCACACCTTTTAGTGACAGGGTATTTAAGATTTCCAAACTGTTAACCTGCAAAACAGAATTTGCTGTCTATGTGCTGTTGTGTCCTTGTGGCCTTCAGTACATAGGCAGCACAAAATTACAGGTCCATAAGCGCGTGTTACAACATCTGCGTGCAATTACAAACCAGGAAAATACATATCCAGTGGCACGGCATTTCAGGGAGAAACACAATTCTGATAATTCTAACCTGAAATACTATGTGATTGACGCAGTCCCCCCTAGCAGAAGAGGAGGAGATAGGGAAAACAAGTTAAGGAAATTGGAAACCAGATACATTTTGCAACTGGATTCCAAATTCCTGGGGAGCTCAACGCCACGGAAGACTTGCACACCTGCTTAACATAAAATAAAGATGCATTAGAAACAAAAACAACACTATACTAGGAAAAGTCACGCAAATAATTTTATTTGTTTAATAGTGATTTTAGGAATCTATTTATTCTATAATAATTTTTAAGGTGTTTTTATTGTGCGTTGTATAATTGATGTATGTATTTAAGTATTTATTCACTGATATTTATTGGTTTTACTGATTTTTATTGGCGATATTTATTTATTTATACTTACAAGCAGAATTTTGCACAATATTTTTACCATTGACATGTTTCATCAAATTGTCAAGTTGTTAGATTCTTCTAGTACATATAGGATATAATTCTCCGGTGCATGTGATATTTATGACTTCTTTCAAAAATGTAACTCGTATTAATCCAAATTATGACTTCCAATGCAAATTGTTTTTAAACAATGTCGGAACAGATTTGGTAGAAATGAGATATTTTAAAATATTACAAATCAGTTTAATTTTTTTTCACATTTTAATCACAATTTCATATTTATTGCACCCAGCACTTTTATTTGGCATCACATACTGACAAAATAATCAGACATTTACTGAGGATTAGAATGTGAAATTTGATAGGGGATTGATCCCAATATATTTTTCAATGTTTGATTCATGGGCTAGAACTTAGGTATTTTACCTGTATTATAAATGAATTCTAAGTCGAGTCGAATACAGAAATATAGGAGGATGCACTTTAAATATGGATAAATTACCACATCTTACGTTGTCAGATTAGTGACAAGAGTGTTTTTTCTATGTTTATGCCTGATTGTCATGTGATTCAAACAATTATGCACTGTTCACTTTAAATTTTGCACATCAACGATCTTGCCACTGTCATGTGATCAAGGCTCGGACGAGCCGAAACGCGTTATGGCGACAAGGGAAAAATAAAGTAACTAAGAAGCACCAACCTGGGTCTGTGTCCGTTCCTGGATGTATCCGATGTGTGGCGGATAGATTAATATATATATATATATATATATATATATATATATATATATATATATATATATATATATATGTATTTATATATATCACCTTTCCACCTCCTCGAGTCTGCCGGGACACAGTCGCAGCGGTGCACGCCAGGGTCCGAGGCAGCCCTGTTTCAATTCCAATTCGCCACGTACAAAAATTGCACACGCACACTCCTTCCGCCGAAATGAAGCACGAATTAAAAAGTGCTTGGGAATGGGTTTTTTTTTACGGTACCAAGCCGGAAAAATATATATATATGACGTACTGCCGTTTGCCAGTAGGCAGTTATAGTTAGGACCATATTTCCATAGGAAAAGAGTTTTTGACTTGCCAATAATTTTGGCGTCATTTGACAAATCTACCTGACATTTTCCAAAATATGTGCACCAGTGATTCTTGTTGTGCACGTAAAGTTTCAGGGTGATAAGTCAAGTGGGGGCTGAGAAATTAAAATCTGTATAGGTGAGTGATGGGGTGTGTGAGTGGCTGTATGGGTGAGTGAGTGAATGTGAGAGTGCCTGTGTTGGTCAGTGTGTGCTTGTGTCAGTGACTGAATAGGTAAGTGAGTACTTGTGCTAGCATCTGTAGGAGTAAGTGAGTGGGTGTGTGACTAACTGTATGGGTGAGTGGCTGTATGAGTGACTACAGGGGTGAGTAAGTAGGTGTGTGAGTAGCTGTATGGGTGACTGGCTCAGTGGGTGAGTGGTAATTTCATTAGGGCAACTGATATTTGCAGTATTATTGTATTGTTCCACTAAATGAGGGCTACATACGGTATGTTTAGATGGGCCTGGTCCTTGTGGCTGCTCTCTAAGTCTGCTTTATCATTAAACACAAAGCAGCAATAATTCCTGTGGAAATACAGAGCTGGAGATTTGGAAGAACATTTGGTATTGCAGCAGGCAGAGCCTGGGCATGGGTGATGGCCATGATGTGCTCTTCTTTCCCATGGTGAATGGACCATGGTTCTACAGTTAAAAATGACCCAGTGCTTAATTTGAGCCGGTGGTTTCAGGTGCTTGGCACCAGCGCTTAACTGTCAACACTGGCACTTATGACAGTCTGCCACATGGTGGCGCTGTCTGTCTCATTTAGAGATGACCACACCAACAACAGTTGTTCAGCTATTCAGTTTAAACAAATGACCAATACCTGCCACCAAAACCAATTCAATAGCTTTGGGTTCCTGGAATAGTCTGAAGTGTCACACATGTAGGAGTGTGATGGTTAGTAGGTGTGTTTGTACTGTCACCGGCAGCACTGGCCGGGGCATTTGGGTGGTGCAAGCTGCAGTAGCCTCCTGAAAAGGGCCCTTGCATTTATTTTTTTATAAATTAAGAACTGAAATGACCAGTTGAGTGGGAGGGGGGGTCGTAAACGGGGAAAGCAGGGTTTGTCTAAGCAGAGAGAAGGGGTAAGGATGGGGGTCAAAGGTGCAGGCTTGTCAGAGGTAGGAGATGGGTAGAAGAGGGTGTCAGAGTCCGATGGATATCAGAGGCAAAGAAGGAGCCAGGCTCGCGTGCTGGGCTTGTTTGTACACTTTGAAATGTCTTTCTGACCCCTGTAGCTCCACAAATGTGGTGCTTCGGAATTGTGACACCACTTTGCAAGACACAGTGGGCTCCTCTGGGTGCTACAGTAAGAGCACAATGAACACTGATAGTCTTTATGTACTATGAGGCCTTCATTGGCTAACTATGACGCATTGTTCCTCTGAGAACTTCCTGAATATTGTAAAACAGCCAAGTTGTAAAAAACTTCAGAAGATAAAAAAAACCAGCACATCCAGTTCAACGGCCTAACTTACGCGTTACAAAACTGAGCCAGGAAACATATAAATGAGGAAACTTGATTTATCATGTAGGTAACTGGAAACACTGTCTTTGACCTCATTACAAGATGTATTCATCAGGATCTTTGATTCAGAGGAATCTGGCTTCAGTGGCAGATGTTGATAACAAATTTATATTTACAGTAAAGACAGAATTTAACCCCTCATGAGCCTTTTATGACTCGTCCAGCCCTTAAACTACTAAGCTGTTGGCCCTCCCTTCTTGCATACGGCCTTGTTTAACCTCATAGCATAACATGTGTATTTGTAAAGCGCTTGTTTACCCAGAAGGGTATCTTGGTGCTGAATAACAGATATTTTTTGCTAGCAACTCAATAGTAATGATTTTATTGAGCTCAGAAGGATGAAAGGCTGAGTGGACACGCCAGGTTTGAACCTGTGACCATGAGATTGAACTTAGGCCCATACAGTGGACACATTAGTCCACTAAGCCACCAGACCTCACTCCTGAACACTCCATGAAATTTGAAATTATATACAATACTTAAATATGTGGTGCTTCTTCACTCTTCAAAAGTGTTGTATATTTAACCACATCACTCAGTTTCTCACCAGCAGCAAACTGCTCAACACTCTTCCATTTGGCTTCCGAACACTCCACTCCGCAGACACTGACCTCCCTCTGAGTGCTAGGGGCCAGATGTGGGAAGCACTGGTTGCAAAATACTGGTCACAATATGTACTGTCCCCTGGGACCCCTTTCCATTTGTGAGTCGGTTACCACCTCATTTGAGGTGTCGGTAACCTATTAAAGATTTGCAACCGCAATAGCAGTGGTACACCATTGGTATATACCATTAGAAATCGTAAAGTGGAAGGTATTCCCTAAACACGCCCCTTTCAATTTGCGATTTGGTATTTAGTCCCAAACCTATTTTGCGAATGTTTGGACCACTTTTTAAGTAGCCCACATCCATGTAATGCTGTCCACCAAAGCTTAACGACAACCATGTATGTAGGTGCCTAACACCAGGGGCTGTCCGTGATACTTTTTCTGTATCTGTACGTGTGCATGTATATGTGTTTGGGTGTGCTGTGATGACATGAACTCTAGCCAGCTGCTTGAAGGCAAAATCTAAAAAGCCAGAAACCAGTAAGTAAAATGGTATTGTGTCATATGCAACATGTGAAAGAGCACACGCTTGCACTAATCTAACAAAATGACTACATGATGCCTCATCGCAAAAGACAAATAGGAATATAAGTGGGACAAGGTAACCACCCCCGAAATGCCATGGCATTGACGAGTAGTCCATCCAAGCAATTGCAAACCATGAAAAAATCAATGAAAGCAAAAAGAGAAGGGGCTGACCCAAACCACACTCTCTGTGTATAGGCTTCCTTGAAGAATTGATGTCATGAGGACTTCTCAACTTTTAAACCAGTATGTTGCCAGACCTAAAGAGAAAAGAAGGAATGCTTGAATAATCTCAGCCAGTTGTAATTATTATGGGCCACATTTTGTACTTTCTCATCACTTTATGCATTGAAGAAGGAACAGTTATTCGTACTAGAACACAAGAATAGTGAGCAGCCGCTTATCAACTAGTTTAGTGTAAATGTGTGTAATAAACGTGTGTTGTGAACACTACAATAATTCAATCTCAAGACATCTGTTTTCTAAAGTTGGCTGACATCTTGTATTATGGTTCTTATCATTAGAATGGATGCCTGCACTGTAGGCTGACATAGTTCTTGATTACGCACACGATTACGCACCAGTCACATGGCAGCCCCTATGAATCTCAAAGCTAACATGGAGCTGCCCATTAATGTCAACATGTAGAGTTAAGTTGACATAAATTAGGCTGTGATAGTTTAGACTAAATAGATGTTTTGAAAACATTGGCACAAAAAACCCTATAAAAACTCAGGTTTTTGACCATTAATTGGGAGAGGTCTTTGCCCCACAGGTTATCTTCAGACATCACACCGCTTTTCTGATTTGCCAGTTCCCGATCCAGACTTCTCTCTCAATCAGAGAGATACATCGAGAGAGCCAGCTGATACATCAAGAGAGCCAGCTGATACATCGAGAGAGTCAGCTAATACATCGAGGGAGCCAGCTGATACATCAAGAGAGCCAGCTGATACATCGAGAGAGTCAGCTGATACATCGAGAGAGCCAGCTGATACATTGAGAGAAACAGTTGATACATCAAGAGAGCCGGCTGATACATTGAGATACCCAGTTGATACATTGAGAGAGCCAACTGATACATCGAGAGAGCCAGCTGATACATCAAGAGAGCCAGTTGAAACATCGAGAGAGCCAGCTGATACATCGAGAGAGTCAGCTGATACATCGAGAGAGCCAGCTGATACATCGAGAGAGCCAGCTGATACACTGAGCGAGCCAACTGTAGAAGCTTGAAGCAGCTGTGCAGGGACTCTTGTCCTTGGCAGAAGTATAGCCTGTTCTTCCATGGCAGAACTCTGATAACAAACAGCCAGACTTGCTGTTCCCAAAAGGAATGCTGTGCGACTCATTCCAAATAATCAACAGGAAGGAATACAATATGATGCTTTAGCCTACTAAATTAGCTTAGGGTTTAGAAATAGCATTACGGTCTAGGATGCATTTAACATGCAAAATAATGTTTGAAATGTTCTTATTCGTATTTAATAACCATAATTTTAACCGAGATTTTATTCTCCTTCTGTGCTACCATACATTTTATCTGTACAAGAATAAGGCATTTAAAATAAACTTTTTAACACTGCAACTCCTGATTTTTTAGTACAACGTTTGAGTGTGTTGCCGGCAAGACAGACAAACTGTTTTGATTTCCACTGTGTCTCTGAACTCGTTTAACGGGACTGTGGATAGAGTAACCTGAAAGCACTGTGTGGTACCCTGCTATTCCTTGTGCGCATGCGTGTGGAACCTTTTGTGTGCCAGAGTTCTTGGAGTGTTGGGATGGGATTTGGAGTGCGATGCAGGAGAGGGAGAGATGGAGTTGGGGGAGCAGTTGGAGCTGGGGCTGGCTGACGTCTGTTCATTGGATTCTTAATTAAACTTTTGTCACGTTCACTTTTCTGCCTGTGATGCTTCTTTACTACACACTGCCTGTGCAAAGAATAGCTTGGTGGGTTTGTGTTAGGGCTGCAGTCCACTGGGCTTATCTAACGCAGTCCTTCCACCAGGGGTCTGAGACCCCATCCTGCAGTTTTGGAGAAACTTCCCAGAATTTGTATCAATTGGGGCAAACAGACTTATCTAGTAGTTTGCAAAAACACACTCATAAGTCAAATATTACAAATCAACTGAGATGTCCATTTTAATATTGATTAACGACTTCAGGTTAGATCGGAAACCCCATTGAACATGAGTATTTTTCCCATTCTGTGGTTTCTACATTTCGGATATAAGGTTTAAAATTTGAATCCATTAATTTAAAATAGTGGCTCCTTCCGGGGTAGGAGCAAATTACAGACAGGTAGTTGCACAACATCCTTGATAAGGGGGGAGCGAATATAGCATATTACAACGCGTGCTTTTACTACGCGGTAGGTAACAACGGGGTCGTTACAACGACCGCGTTGTTACAACGCGATGCCATTACTATGCAAGTCATTACATCGACTTGCAGTAGATGGCGCCGTAACATTAGGAATGTATAATTTACTATTCCAACTCCAGCCTACGCAACAGTAGGGAAGGTGTTGGAATAGTAAATTATACTATTCCTTATGTTAGAGCTCCATCTACTGCAAGTCGATGTAATGACTTGCGTAGTAATGGCATCGCGTTGTAAAGGCATCGCGGTCTAATGACCGCGATGTGAAGGTTGTTTCCCAGGGGGAGCAGTCACATTTGTGGTACACGCATATGCTGCATACGCCTTTGAGACATTTTACTCATAGGTGTAGTTTGAACCTATAGAGGATGCAACAGGGGACTTTCACACATATAAAGCTGCAATTGCACCTCAACAGGACAGAGCATATAATTACCTGGAGGTTCTCCTGTCCTACCTGGAACACCAAAATAGGTTAGGTGATTTACTACTGCACGCATTTAGAAAGGTCAGTCTGGGTCCCTTTAGTAATCAAGGGGCCACTTGACCTACATTGGCTGGGTATACACCTCATTCAAATCCAGAAACCCTGACTTTAAGAAGTAGGGGGCCCATTACGATGGCGGGCGGAAGCACAACCGCCGTGCTGGCGGATGCAAAAACCACCAGTTACCGCCGGCACGCAGCAGTCCACACGCCCGCCCAATTACGATGCGAAAAGTAGGCCAAACACCGCCGGCAAGCCAGCAACACCGTCCGCCATCAAAGTGCGCCCGTACACGTAGCGGCGCAGCCCAACTGACACACACCGTCCGACGAAAACACGTCCCGCCCGGCGCATAAATTACGATGCCGCAAACAAACGGCTCCCACGGCCAAGAGATACCGTACGACAAACCGAAGCGGTAACATGGACGCCGAGCACGGACAACGAAGAAGCGGCTCCCCGAGCATGAATCTAGCACTGCAGGCCCTCCCCATGCTCCTGCTGATGCACCACCAAGGACGCAACGTACCGCGGAGACGCAGGTAGGCACACACACAACAAGTGCACGCAAACAGCGCACACAGTGCAAGGGCGGAAAAAGCGGACAACCCCCCACCAGCGCGTGTACACTACACATCCACCATTGCATCCACATATGACACACAGGCCAAATCGTAACATCGCGTAACACATGTGTACACACCACCTGGGACTAGGAACCAACGACCCCGTCACGGCCCCAAAGCGGCGATGACGCCGCCACACATGCGCACAACGCAGAGGCCAACCGCAGCGCCATGCATGCGTCGCACACAGACACAGGGACACAACCAAGCAGCACACACATCAGCCCCACCCCGAACGCACATGACACGTGACAGGCCTGCCACAGACATGTCCCCAACGCCCAATTCACGGACAACACCCAACGCCACACAACCGACGCACACATGTGAGTGAAGTCACGCACCCCAGTGTAACAAACATGGCGTAGCACACAGCGGCGGCAACACCAACTAGGAGAAGCAGGGCCCCTTCGGGAAGAGGAACGCCAGTACCACACTGAAACACCCATACCACCCTGCACATATGAACAAGACACATAAAACGGAACACCAAAGAGCCCGGGGACCGACAACAGGTGGCCCAAGAATAACATTCACACACAAGGCCCAACGCAGAGCAGAAAGGCAGCCTGCCGCCCACACAAGGGAGAGCAGACAGCACTGAATGACCTTCCATTCCAACTCCGAAACCACAGCCCTATGACAGAAGCCGGTGAATACAGCCATTGTCCAAGAATAGACCAACACAGGCATGCCGAGGAGACCGACCACAGGGCAGATAGCGCATATCACAGAAGCACACAACGGACGGGGAAGAAAGAAGAAAACACTCCCCCATGTCGGCCACATGCAAGTTAATTGGAAGGAGTCACACATCACTGACCTTGAACTGTCTGAGAAGCATGTGGGATGAGGGCCCGTGTCCTCCAAACAAGCCAACAGAACACAAGTCCTGTCTCCCTACGACTACACAGAGCTCACAGCAACCTCGGAGCGTGCACATTGCAGACTGCACACACATCCGGAGCACGCCACCACAACGCACCGCTGCGAAATGGCAACCGCAACACACCTACCCAACTACGCCGGACAGCTCAAGCTGTACAAAACCAACCTGTTACATATATTGGGATGCGATCTCCTGTCCCTGCTGAACGTAAGTTACCGACTGACTTACCGCATCACATTGTTCAGCTGCGTCATGCCCGTCTTCTACTGTCAGAGGTGTCCCTACCAGCATCCCGTGGAGATATGCCTCTCCAACCCGGCATGTCTAAAGGCGGACCTGCTACCACTACTCCTCCCTCTGGACGCACACGACAGGGCCTGCTCTGCCTATGGGGGCATGGCGTATGTGGCCAACATCGCACCCGCACTGAAATGGGACCACTGTGCCTCCACACGACGGATCATCGAGAACAGCTACATCGAATGTCACCCAGCATGCCCCATCATGGTCCTCCAAGGGACAACTTACGAACAACACCTTGACAGCCACCATCCGCTACATTGGCTGGCAAACATGTACACCACCAATGACATGGAAGCCCTGCTGGACGGCATCGCATACCTGACAACCTGTAAATTCGTCGGACCACAACGCAGGTTCCCCGATTGACCTATGATGTCCAACCCCGCACCCATGCTTAGCTTCCGCACGGACTGGCCAGTCACCACCACAACAGCCATACCAAACGACCGGCAACTGTAACCACACCATCAACGACATCGCCATGACATCGGATATGACCGGGACATGCACACTGTTCCCCATCACATCCAGGAACACCGCATGCATCGTGGGAGGCAGTGGCATGGGGTCTGTGTATCGCACCCACATGGACGGAACTGCACGAACAACCAGGACACGACATGGATCCAGCGCCCATGGACACACACACCGCTCAGTGGACATGAATAGGTCGCCTGGAGTCTGTGGGTGCTGCACCCCTCCCACCCCCGCCCCGGGAATCCCATACCAGGACCTTTGCATGGACGACAAGTGCATACAACAACAACACGACCCCAGTGACTGTGACATGTCCAGTAACCACCACAGTGCAACAACAAGTGGCACGCCGCTGCATGCACGCAAGCACATGCCCTGATGTCATCACACATGCACGCGTGC